>OZ005653.1:339519857-340733191 GCA_963930645.1 Salticus scenicus
CTTCCCGCCCCTGTTAATAACTGTACACTTTCGAAAATATCCCCATTCGACTTGCAGGCCTCTAAAACCTATCAGTACCAATTTTGAACGGCCTAACTGTATTTTTATTTGTTTTTGCCCCATAGCCCCCCTTCCAGCCCCTCCTTTTGCCCCTTCCCCCTCCCCTCTTCCCTCCCCTTCTAATAACTTTACACTTTTGAAAATATCCCCATTCGACTTGCAGGCCTTATCTGTAAAAACCTATCTGTACCAATTTTGAACGACCTAACTGTATTTCTATTTGTTTTTGCCCCATAGCCCCCTTCCCGCCCCTCCTTTTGCCCTTCCCCTCCCCTTCCCGCCCTCCTTTTGCCCCTTCCCTCTCCCCTTCCCGTCCTCCTTTTGCCCCTTCCCCCTCCCCCTTCCCACCCCTCCTTTTGCCCCTTCCCCCTCCCCCTTCCCGCCCCTCCTTTTGCCCCTTCCCCCTCCCCCTTCCCGCCCCTCCTAATAACTTTACACTTTTGAAAATATTTCCATACAACTTGCAGGCCTTTAAAACCTATCTGTACCAATTTTGAACGACCTAACTGTATTTCTACTTGTTTTTGCCCCATAGCCCCCCCTTGCTGTCCCACCTGGGAGTAGTATCTACCGACAAAGCATTGAAAATAGTTATTCGGAGGACATCTCTGCTTTATCATCTCGAGAAGTCTGTATTTTACGCCATTACCCTTCATGTAACATTCTATATTCTACACCACAGCCATCTATTAAATTTGTTAACCTTAGAATAAACCATTTTCCCCCCCAATTCAACTAAAATGTAGAAAAATCATCTGTTCCGTTCTCATCATTTTCTTACGCTATAATGTGGATATGAATCTCGCTCTGCTTCAGCAAAATAGTTTTTTCAATATTTCTTCCATGTTTACATTGCGTATTTAATTTCATATAACATATTGTTTCGATGGAGGCATAATGCTATTATAAAACTTTTTTGTAAAGTGTGGGTGGGTGGGCGAGTGGGGTAATCATTCTTATCATTTTGTACCCCGTATATACAAAAGAGGCCCGTTAGAAGGTAAAAATGCTTGAATTAAAAAAAAAATAATAATAATAAAAAATAATAATTCCCCCATTTACCATTGTTTGTCTGGTTGTGCACCTATGAAGATAAGTGTGATAAAGGTACTATGTTTTATTTATTTGTTTATTTATATTTTTAGTTTATTGCTGGGGCAGTAACAAAACTTAAGGTGTTATGTGTATGTGTAAAAAATGTAAAAAATGTAAAAAAAAAAAAAAAAAAAAAATTATAAAAATGTTTTTAAAAATAAAAAAAAAAGTATATATAATGTACAAAAGAAAAAAAAAGTGATATATATTTATATATAAAAATAAAAACAGAAATCGTAAAAATCATGTTGATTTTACAGCAGGCAGTCTGTATATATTTTTTTAATTAATTTCTTCTTCTTAAATAGCATAAAATCATTTTCCTTTTTAAAATTCAGGAAAAGAACCGACGGTTTGCTACTTTAATATTAATCATAAATGTAAAAAACAATATTTATCTATATAAAGAGCAAAAATATGTATTTATTATTATTATTATTATTATTCTCAAAAAATTTCTGAGAATTTTTTGGTTTAATGTTCACATTGAAACATTAATATAGTTCATAAAGAATTTATAGTGAAAAAGAATTTCAAAATATCTTCAATTGATTGTTTGGGGGCAAACTGGTTGAAAAAAAAAAAGTTTAATAAATTGTCAAATGTTTCGTTCTATATATAAAATAAAAAAAGGGAAAGAAACAAAAAAATGTTTAATTGGTGTTAGTTTTACACAAATCAATATATTCAAATATATTCCTATATACTCAAATATTTTCGTAAATATTTTTTCTTGCTCACTAGCAAGAAGTTTTTCTTTTGTTTTTTCAAAGTATCACTGAGAACGTTTTGGTTTAATGTTCACATTGGAATATTAATTTACTTCAAAGAGTGTTTTTAGTGAAAAAGAATTTCACAATATCTTAAAATGAATGCTTGGGGAAGAGGCTTAATAAATAAACAAATAAATAAAATAAATAAAGTTATCAAATGTTTTATTGTATGTATATATATATATGTGTATTAAGAAAGAAAAAAAAAAGTTTAATTAGTGTTAGTTTCACGGCAGGGAGGTGGTTCTAATATTTTCGTCAATCATTATTTCTTGCTTACTAGAAAGCATTCTTTTTTTTTTTTTTTTTTTTTTTTTTTTTTCTTATAATTTTTTGAATGCAGAAAAATAACTGACGCTTTCCTAGTATAATTGATCATAAAAGATAAAATTTTATGTATCTGCATTATCAACTGGTAGATTTTTTTTTTTTTTTTTAATTTTTTGAATGCAGAGAAATAACTGACGCTTTCCTTGTATAATTGATCATAAAAGATAACATTTTATGTATCTGCATTATCAACTGGTAAATTTGATAGGTAGATTTTTTTAAAAACTTTTTTGAATGCAGAGAAATAACTGACGCTTTCCTTGTATAATTAATCATAAAAGATAAAATTTTATGTATCTGCATTATCAACTGGTAGATTTTTTTTTTTTTTTTTTACTTTTTGAATGCAGAGAAATAACTGACTCTTTCCTTGTATAATTGATCAAAAAAGATAAAATTTTATGTATCTGCATTATCAACTGGTAGATTTTACTTTTTTGAATGCAGAGAAATAACTGACGCCTTCCTTGTATAATTGATCATAAAAGATAATATTTTATGTATCTGCATTATCAACTGGTAGATTTTACTTTTTTGAATGCAGAGAAATAACTGACGCTTTCCTTGTATAATTGATCATAAAAGATAAAATTTTATGTATCTGCATTATCAACTGGTAGATTTTACTTTTTTGAATGCAGAGAAATAACTGACGCCTTCCTTGTATAATTGATCATAAAAGATAATATTTTATGTATCTGCATTATCAACTGGTAGATTTTACTTTTTTGAATGCAGAGAAATAACTGACGCTTTCCTTGTATAATTGATCATAAAAGATAAAATTTTATGTATCTGCATTATCAACTGCAGGGGTGTTTGTGTTCAGGGTTTACCCCTGATTTCAGGATTTTTACTCAACCCATCTGTATTTTCATATTTCCTATAAAGTTATTTTTTGCTTTCATTGGTGGTTCATTGTTATCCAGGTGATATGTGAATGAAATGTAAAAGGATTGAGGGCTTCTGGTCTAAACAGTTTGAGTATTATGTGATATATATTTTTTTTTTTTTTTTTGAGGCTATAATTTTCAGGGTTTTTATCTTTGAGTCACAATCACCCCTGCAACTGGTAGATTTTTTTTTTTTTTTTTTTTTTTTTTTTTTTGCTTTTTTGAATGCAGAGAAATAATTTACTCTTTCCTTGTATAATTGATCATAAAAGATAAAATTTTGTGTATCTGCATTATCAACTGGTAGATTTTTTTTTTTTTTTTTACTTTTTTGAATGCAGAGAAACAACTGACGCTTTCCTTGTTTTATTGATCATAAAAGATAAAATTTTATGTATCTGCATTATCAACTGGTAGATTTTTATTTTTACTTTTTTGAATGCAGAGAAATAACTGACTCTTTCCTTGTATAACTGATTATAAAAGATAAAATTTTATGTATCTGCATTATCAACTGGTAGATTTTTTTTTTTTTTTTACTTTTTTGAATGTAGAGAAATAGCTGACGCTTTCCTTGTATAATTGATCATAAAAGATAAAATTTTATGTATCTGCATTATCAACTGGTAGATTTTTTTTTTTACTTTTTTGAATGCAGAGAAATAACTGACGCTTTATTTGTGTAATTGATCATAAAAGATAAAATTTTATGTATCTGCATTATCAACTAGTAGACTTTTTTTTTTGTTGTTGTTGTTAAAAAATCACTGATAATTTTTTTGGTATAATGTGCACATTGAAATATTAATGTTGTACAGAAAGAATTTATACCAAAAAAGAATTTCACAATATCTTAAAATGATTGTTTAGAGGTAAAATAGGCTAATAAAAAAGTTTAAAAATTTATCAGATGTTCCATTCTATATATAAAATTAAAAAAAAAAAAATTAGAATTAGTTTTACAGCAGGGAGTTTGTATATTTTGTTAATTATTTTGTCTTTTTTAATAGCGTGAATTTATTTTCTTTCCTTCTTTTTCAAAATACAAGAAAATAACTGATGTATTCCTAGTTCAATTGCTCATAAAAATTTATTGATGATATAACTTATAATTTTATGTATGTTCAGCAACAGGAAGATTTTTTTTTTATTCTCATAATATCATTGAGAATTTTTTAGTTTAATGTTCATGTTGAAACATA
This sequence comes from Salticus scenicus, assembly GCA_963930645.1. Classification (NCBI taxonomy): domain Eukaryota; kingdom Metazoa; phylum Arthropoda; class Arachnida; order Araneae; family Salticidae; genus Salticus; species Salticus scenicus. Next base: position 339,524,211 of record OZ005653.1, read on the forward strand.
ATTGTAGCTCAGAAAGTATTTTTATTGAAAAAGAATTTCAGAATATCTTAAAATGATTGTCTGGAGGCAGAAAAGGCTAAAAGAAAAAAAAGTTTAAAATTTTATCAATTGTTTCACTATATATATAAAAAAATATTTAATTAGTAGTAGTTTTACAGAAGGCAGTCTGTATATTTTTGTTAATAATTTTTCTTTCTTACTAGCATAATTTTTTTTTTTCTTTTCTTTTCTTTTCAAAATTTAAAAAAATGACTGATGCATTCCTAGTTTAATTCATCATAAATGTTAAAATTTTATGTATTTTATGTATGTTTTTAGCAAGAGGTAGATTTTTTTTTTTTTTTTTTTTAATTCTCGTAATATCACTGAGAATTTTTTTGTTTAATGTTCATGTTGAAATGTTAATGTAGTTCAGAAAGTATTTTTATTGACAAAGAATTTCAGAATATCTTAAAAGGATTGTCTTGAAGCAAAACATGTTCAAAAAAATTTAAAAAGATTTACATTTTTATCAATTGTTTCAATATGTATAAAAACATCATTTAATTAGTATTTGTATTACAGCAGGCAGTCTGTATATTTTTGTTAATCATTTTTCTTTCTTACTAGTATAAAGTATTTTGTTTGTTTGTTTTTTCAAAATTTAATTAAAATGACTGACGGCTTCCTAGCTTAATTCATCATAAGTTTTTTGATAATAAAAGCTAAAATTTTATGTTTGTTCAGCAAGAGTTAGATTTTTTTTAATTCTCCCAAAACAACTGAGATTTTTTTTTTTTTTTTTTTTTTTTTTAATCTCATGTCACTGAGAATTTTTTAGTTTAATGTTCATGTTAAAACATTAATGTAGTTCAGAAAGTTTTTTTTTTAAAAAGAATTTCAGAATATCTTAAAATGGTTGTCTAGGTTCAAAACAACCTCAAAAAAAAAAAAAATATTATTATTATTATTTTAATTTTAGAAAAATCACTGACAGTTTCTTATTTTAATTCACCATAAAAGTATATTGATGATAAAAGTTAAAATTTTATGTTGGTTCAGCAAGAGTCAATTTTTTTTTTTTTTTTTATTCTCATAATATCACTGAGAATTTTTTAAGGTTTAATGTTCCTGTTAAAACATTAATGTAGTTCAAAAAGTATTTTTATTGAAAATTTTTTTTCACAACATCTTAAAATGATTGTACAGGGGCAAAACAGGCTTAAAAAAAAAGTTTAAAAATTTATCAGTTGTTTCGCTATATGTATGAAAAAATATATATATATTTAATTAGTGTTAGTTTTACAGCAGGTACTCTGTAAATTTTTGTTAATCATTTTTACTTTTTACTAGCATGATTTTTTATTATTATTATTATTAATTAAGAAAAACGACGGACGGTTTCCCAGTTTAATTCATCATAAAAGTTTATTGTTCATAAAAGTGAAAATTTTATGTTTGTTCAGCAACAGTTAGGTTTTTTTTAATTCTCATAATATCGCTGAGAATTTATTTGGTTTAATGTTCATGTTGAAACGTTAATATAGTTCAAGAGTATTTTCATTGAAAAAGAATTTTAGAATATTTTAAAATGATTGTCTGAAGGCAAAACAGGCTCAACGAAAAAAAAAAGGTTTAAAATTTTATTTAATGTTTCACTATATGTATATAAAAAATATTTAATTAGTATTTGTTTTACAGCAGGCAGACTGTATATTTTTGCTAAATATTTTTCTTTCTTTCTAGGATAAAGCTTCTTTTTTTTTTTTTTTTTTTTTTTTTTTATGTAAGAAAAATGACTGGCGGTTTCCTAGTTTAGTTCTTCATAAAATTTTGTTAATCATAAAAGTTTTTATGTTTGTTCAGCAAGAGTTAGATTTTTTTTTTAATTCTCATAATATTTCTGAGCATTTTTTAGATTAATTTTCATGTTGAAACATTAATGTAGTTCAGAATGTATTTTTATTAAAAAAGAATTTCAGAATATCTTAAAAGGATTGTCTGGAGGCAAAACAGGCTCGAAAAAAATAATAAAAGGTTTGCAATTTTATCAATTGTTTCAATATGTATGAAAAAAATATTTAATTAATATTTGTTTTACAGCAGGCAGTCTGCATATTTTTGCTAAACATTTTTCTTTCTTACTAGAGTAAAGATTTTTTTTTTTTTTTCAAAATTTAAGAAAAATGATTGACGGTTTCCTATTTTTTAATTCATCATAAAAGTTAAAATTTTATGTTTGTTCATCAAGAGTTAATTTTTTTTTTAACTTTCATAATATCACGGAGAATTTTTTATTGGATGTTACAGTTGAAACATTAATGTAGTAAAAATTTCTCAGAATATCTTAAGACGATTGTGCAGGGGCAAAACAGGATTAAAAAAAAAGGGGGTTTAAAATATTATCGTTTCTTTCATTATATGTGTAAAAAATAATTAATTATTAGTTTTACAGCAGGTAATCTGTAAATTTTTATTAATCATTTTTTTTTCTTTTTTTTTTTTTTTTTTTTTTAACTAGCAAGATATATATATATATTTAAGAAAAATTATGACGGTTTTTTAGTTTAATTCACCATAAAAGTTTATTGTTCATAAAAGTTCAAATTTTACGTTTGTTCAGCAAGAGTTAGATTTTTTTTAATTCTCCCAATACCACTGAGATTTTTTTTTTTTCTTGTTTAATGTTCATATTGAAACGTTAATGCAGTTCAGAAATATTTTTTATCGAAAAAGAATTTCAGAATATTTTAAAATGATTGTCTGGAGGCGAAACAGACTCAAAAAAATAAAAAAAGGTTTAAAATTTTATCAATTGCTTCAACGTCTATTTAAAAAAAAAATAATAATAATAATAATTAATATTTGTTTTACAGCAGGAAGTCTGTATATTTTTGCCATCATATTTCTGAGAATTTTTTAGATTAATGTTCATGTTGAAACACTAATGTAGTTCACAATGTATTTTTATTAAAAAAGAATTTCAGAATATCTTAAAAGGATTGTGTGGAAGCAAAACAGGCTCGAAAAAAATAAAAAAAGGTTTAAAATTTTATCAATTTTTTCAATATGTAAAAAAAAAAAAAAATATTTAATTAATATTTGTTTTACAGCAGGCAGTCTGCGCATTTTTGCTGAACGTTTTTCTTTCTTACTAGCATAAAGATTTTTTTTTTTTTTTTTCAAAATTTAAGAAAAATGATTGACGGTTTCCTATTTTTTTAATTCATCATAAAAGTTAAAATTTTATGTTTGTTCATCAAGAGTTAATTTTCTTTAAACTTTCATAATATCACGGAGAATTTTTTATGGGATATTCCAGTTGAAACATTAATGTAGTAAAAATTTCTCAGAATACCTTAAATTGATTGTCCAGGGGCAAAACAGGATTTAAAAAAAAAAAAAGGTTTAAAATATTATCGTTTCTTTCATTATATGTGTAAATAATTAATTATTAGTTTTACTGTAGGTAATTTGTAAATTTTTGTTAATCATTTTTTTCTTTTTCTTTTTTTTTTTTTTTTTTTTTTTTTTTTTAAGAAAAATGACTGATGGTTTTTTAGTTTAATTCACCATAAAAGTTTATTGTTCATAAAAGTTCAAATTTTACGTTTGTTCAGCAAGAGTTAGATTTTTTTAAATTCTTCCAATACCACTGAGATTTACTTTTTCTTGTTTAATGTTCATCTTGAAACGTTAATGTAGTTCAGAAATATTTTTTATCCAAAAATGAATTTCAGAATATTTTAAAATGATTGTCTGGAGGCAAAACAGGCTCAAAAAAATATAAAAAGGTTTAAAATTTTATCAATTGCTTCAATATCTATTAAAAAAAAAAAAAAAAAAAAAAAAAAAATTATTTAATTAATATTTGTTTTACAGCAGGAAGTCTGTATATTTTTGCCAAACATTTTTCTTTCTTACTAGCATAAAGATTTTTTTTTTTTTTTTTTTTTTTCAAAATTTATGAAAAATGACTGACGGTTTCCTAGTTTAATTCATCATAAAAGTTTATTGTTCATAAAAGTTAAAATTTTATGTTTGTTCATCAAGATTTAGATTTTTTTTAATTCTCATAATATCACGGAGAATTTTTTATTGAATATTCCACTTGAAACATTAATGTAGTTCAAAAAGTATTTTTGTTGAAACAATTTCTCAGAATATCTTAAAATGATTGTCCAGGGGCAAAACAGGATTAAAAAAAATAAAAAAAAGGTATAAAGTATTACCGTTTGTGTTTATTATATGTGTAAAAAATATTTAATTAGTATTAGTTTTACAGCAGGTAATCTGTAAATTTTTATTATTATTATTATTATTATTTTGTTTTTCGTTTTGTTTTTTAAAGAAAAATGACTGACGGTGTCTTAGTTTAATTCACCATAAAAGTTTATTGTTCATAAAAGTTCAAATTTTATGTTTAATCAGCAAGAGTTAGATTTTATTTAATTCTCATAATATCACGGAGACTTTTTTATTTGATATTCCAGTTGGAACATTAATGTAGTTCAAAACGTATTTTTGTAGAAACAATTTCTCAGAATATCTTAAAACGATTGTTAAGGGGCAAAACAGGATTTAAAAAAAAAGGTTTAAAATATTATCGTTTCTTTCATTATAGGTGTAAAAAATAATTAATTTTTAGTTTTACAGCAGGTAATCTGTAAATTTTTGTTAATCATTTTTTTTTTTTTTTTTTTTTTTTTACTAGCAAGATATATATATATATATTTTTTTTTAAGAAAAATGATGACGGTTTTTTAGTTTAATTCACCATAAAAGTTTATTGTTCATAAAAGTTCAAATTTTACGTTTGTTCAGCAAGAGATAGATTTTTTTTAATTCTCCCAATACCACTGAGATTTTTTTTTTCTTCTTTAATGTTCATATTGAAACGTTAATGCAGTTCAGAAATATTTTTTATCGAAAAAGAATTTCAGTATTTTAAAATGATTGTCTGGAGGCAAAACAGGCTAAAAAAAATAAAAAAAGGTTTAAAATTTTATCAATTGCTTCAATATCTATTTAAAAAAAAAATTAATTAATATTTGTTTTACAACAGGAAGTCTGTATATTTTTGCTAAACGTTTTCCTTTCTTACTAGCATAAAGATTTTTTTTTTCAAAATTTAAGGAAAATGATTGACGGTTTCCTATTTTTTTAATTCATCATAAAAGTTAAAATTTTATGTTTGTTCAGCAAGAGTTAATTTTTTTTAAACTTTCATAATATCACATAGAATTTTTTATTGGATGTTCCAGTTGAAACATTAATGTAGTAAAAATTTCTGAGAAAACCTTAAATTGATTGTCCAGGGGCAAAACAGGATTAAAAAAAAAAAAAGGGTTTAAAATATTATCGTTACTTTCATTATATGTGTAAAAAATAATTAATTATTAGTTTTACTGTAGGTAATCTGTAAATTTTTGTTAATCTTTTTTTTTTTTTTTTTTAACTAGCAAAATATATATATATATATATATATATATATATATATATATTTTAAGAAAAATAACTGATGGTTTTTAGTTTAATTCACCATAAAAGTTTATTGTTCATAAAAGTTAAAATTTTACGTTTGTTCAGCAACAGTTAGATTTTTTTTAATTCTCCCAATACCACTGAGATTTTTTTTCTTCTTTAATGTTCATCTTGAAACGTTAATATAGTTCAGAAATATTTTTTATCGAAAAAGAATTTCAGAATATTTTAAAATGATTGTCTGGAGGAAAAACAGGCTCAAAAAAATAAAAAGAGGTTTAAAATTTTATCAATGGCTTCAATATCTATAAAAAGAAAAAATATTTAATTAATATTTGTTTTACAGCAGGATGTCTGTATATTTTTGCCAAACATTTTTCTTTCTTACTAGCATAAAGATTTTTTTTTTTTTTTTTTTTTTCAAAGTTTATGAAAAATGACTGACGGTTTCCTTGTTTAATTCATCATAAAAGTTTTTTGTTCATAAAAGTTAAAATTTTATGTTTGTTCATCAAGATTTAGATTTTTTTAAATTCTCATAATATCACGGAGAATTTTTTGTTGAATGTTCCAGTTGAAATATTAACGTAGTTCAAAAAGTATTTTTGTTGAAACAATTTCTCAGAATATCTTAAAATGATTGTCCAGGGGCAAAACAGGATTAAAAAAAATAAAAAAAGGTTTAAAATATTATCGTTTGTGTTTATTATATGTGTAAAAAATATTTAATTAGTATTAATTTTGCAGCAGGTAATCTGTAGACTTTTATTATTAATTATTATTATTATTTTTTTTTTTTTAAGAAAAATGACTGACGGTGTCTTAGTTTAATTCACTATAAAAGTTTATTGTTCATAAAAGTTCAAATTTTATGTTTGTTCAGCAAGAGTTAGATTTTTTTTTATTCTCCCAAAACAACTGAGAATTTTTTTTTTTTTTTTAATGTTCATCTTGAAACGTTAATGCAGTTCACAAAGTATTTTTATTGAAAAAGAATTTCAGAATATTTTAAAATGATTGTCTGGAGGCAAAACAGGCTCAAAAAAAAAAAAAAAAAAAAAAAAAAAAAAAAGGTTTAATATTTTATCAATTGCTTCAATATCTATTAAAAAAAAAAAAATAATTAATTAATATTTGTTTTACAGCAGGAAGTCTGTATATTTTTGCCAAACACTCTTCTTTCTTACTAGCATGAAGAATTTTTTTTTTTTTTTTCAAAATTTATGAAAAATGACTGACGGTTTTCTATTTTAATTCTTCATAAACGTTTATTGAACGTTTGCAGCACAATATCTATTTGCATGCATTTTCAATTTATTTGGATGAAATGACACAAAGTAAACATTTCCATATATTTTACTTACTGTTTTGGATGGCGTGACGCAAAAGATGGAATAATTCATTGAAATAAATATATTTCAGTACATAATATAAGCTTAATGAAAGTGATATACTTGACAGCGTATTTGAAAATTAAAAGCAATATTTCAATGTGCACATATACTTTAATATGCAAAACAAAATAATTGCAGTGAAATTTAAAAACAAATCATTTAATGTAACACCACTGCGTTACTGGAATTTCATATAATTTCTTTTAAAACACATGCTTTCGTAGTATAAGAGATGTGAATGGAAAGGTATCAATGAGTAAATGCCATATATTATTTTATCTTGAAAATAACGTTTACACTGTAAATATAAATAAAAGGGAAAAGCAAATTCAAATAAGAAAATCTATGTATAATTTAATTAATATCAAAGCGTCACTGAAAATTTGATATCATTATTTTTAAGACCCGTATTTCTAATTCTTATAGCCATAACGTACAGTGCTGCGTCACAAACTTTTAACCCGTTAAGGGTTTTTTGTATTGATATACGAATACGCCAATTTGTCTGCATAGTAAATTGTAGAGGAGACTTGTTGTGTGGTCAATTCTGGTTCACAAAAGCAATTGCCTAAAGCACTTTCCTTTTTTCATTGATAAGAAGAATAAGATTAAAATGAGCGTTGTCCCATCGGAATAAATATCACACAGAAGTTGTTTGCAACGAGGTAGGTTCTTGTATAAGGTAAAAATAAGTTACTTCTTTCCTTAAATGAATATTTTTATTATTAAGTTCTTAATTTAAGGATTTAATAGAAATAAAGATATAAGATAGTAGAAATAAAGTGATTTATCAATATACATATAGATATGTATAGATATTGAAAACCTTTTAAACATTGCATTAGATAAAACCAAGCATCACATGAAGTACTAGAAAAAGTATGAATAAGTTTATGAGGCAATTAATAAATTTTATTGAAATGATAAAAGTTTTATGATGTTATAATAATAATAATTGAAATTAATTTTTATTTTCCCCTATTTTCGGCTTTTACAATCAAATACATTTTTTTTTTTAATGATACGTGCGATATATATTGACCGCAGTGTACTATGCATTTAGAATCGCATAAATGCATTAATACATAACATGGAAACATATGTTTTTTTTTTTTTTTTACCTGAGAAAATGCAGTGCAGCAATGTAAAAATATGACTTATCATTCGTGTTAAATTATTTTTACTTTTCTACAAAGAAGTTAAAAAAAAAAAAAAAAAACTGCCTTTGTAATTTTCCTTTCTTAAAGTGAAGACGCATTTAGAGAAATATCTAAAGCAGCCTACTTTGTGTAGCATAAAAAATAGTGCAGAATTTTTTACCGCTTCAAATGGTTCAAATTATGAGCATGAAATATGGCTAATATATAAAAATTGTGTTTAGGTTCGGTAAATCCAAAATACGTAAAATTCATACATTTTGATATTGTGAAAAACAAATTTCAGTGATAGGTATTAATAAAGAAAATTGCATTTTCTTTTTACTGTTTAACTGTATGTGTGTGTATTTGTATATCTCTAAAAAGACGTGCATTCTTAGTATTAAGTCATACTGACTGATTAATTTTTATTACAGCAATTTGTTTGATAATACACATTAGAAGAATTTCTTCTTTTTAAAATAGAGTTTTGTAAAATAAAAAAATAAACAAATAAGAGTATAATTCTTAATTTCTATTAATTACTAAACCTTACATAGCTTTACTTGCTCGCGTATTCAAAATTTTCTCATTGTCTAATGAAAACAAATAAATATGAAAATTATAATAACACTTTTTAATAAAAACGTCGTCGTTATCATTATAATTACTGAAAGGAACTTTGTGACAAATAATTACTGAATAATTGTTATTTAAGGTTTTTTTTTTTTTTTTTTTTTTTTTTTTTTTCTTAAATTCTGAGTCGCAATTATAAAAAAAATCTCATATGAAACAAATTGTGTTCTATATAAAATTTAAAATGATTATGACTGTGGGAAAATATATTTTTTAAATAACAAAATTTCAATCAATATTAATTTAATCATGTTTTTATTTTAACTGTTTATAAAATAATAAAAAGTAACCATTTTCATATTATGCATCGTATTATTTATTTCTATGTTATGTTATATTTTCAATTCGGCATGCTTATTATTTTATCTTACTCATGTATGGAAGAGAAGGTATTGTTTGGGGTAGAAATTTTGAAACTGAGTTTGATATATTTACCCGATTTTAGGGTTCCTTAAAACCGACAGGTTTTTAGCTGTTTGTTCCAAAGTATATATGTGTGTCTATTATCAGTATAACTCAAGAACAAATATAAGCAAAAAGTTTAAACTCTGCATTCCAATTCTTTTTAGTACGAAAATGTTACTTGGGAACTTGTACTGAAGTAGGACAAATGAGGTATGCACACGCACAAGAACATTCAAAATTAATCAATTACGTACATGGGTGAAATTTCAATTAAGTACAGATTAACATGTATTTAGACTGCACTAAACAAAATAAGATAAATATGTATATCTTATAAGCAAAAAAGCATATTTTACTTAGAATGTGGTATGATAGGCAAAATCAAGCGCTGTTTATTTTTTATTTATTTATTTATTTTAATTGGATATAATTGAGGAAATTGGCAAGATTTACCCTGTGAAAGGAAATTGCTTAAGAATGATAATTATTTTCACTTATTTTTATGTTACACAAAACTTTGTTCAGAGCTCTATACTTCACGTCGTCTTTATAAGATAATTTGGCATTTGGAGGTGCCTTGAATATAGAAATGAAACTTTTAACAGCTCCTCTATGGTTCTATTATTGCAATAAATGAAAAGAAATAAATGGAATAAATTTAAATTTAGAATGCTAAACATTATCTGGGAATGTTTCTTGAAATTTTTGTCTAAGATCAGTAAGTTACTGACACAAGTTCTCTAAATAACTTGAAATGCATATTTTAAAATTTCGTTACAACTTTAATTTTTTTTTTTTTTTTTTTTTTTTTTTTTTTTTATGAATATGTAAATAATTCAACGGGGCATTTGGGGGGGGGGATGGGGGATACCATCAATCAGAAATATAATATGTACAAAATAATTTAAGCAAATTCAGATTTCTATTTTTAATTTCATTAAACTTATATGAAAGTAAGTATTGCTATTTGCTGAATTTTCGAAAATAAGATTTCACTATCTTTACAAGTTTTGAGTCATAAATGATATTTTTTTAAACTGGGTTGACATCTGAGATCATTTGTTCTTGAGATAATTTGTACGAAAACTAACAAGTTGACGCACATGCTTATTCCTTTATATAGTAAGCTAAATAGCAAGCGAAATTTTCTAATGATTTAGCCATGAACTTAAAACCGACATTGACTGTGGCGTAATCAAATAAATATTAATTAAATCAAACCATTACACTATTTTAAAAATAGTATTATACTTCAAAACAATGGAACCTGAACCTCCAAATGATGGAATTTGTCTCCTATTTGATAAGTTTTCTCATGTGCATAATCAAACCTATTGGAAATTTGAGAATAAAATACCACACAAAAACAGTGGGTCCACTATTCAGAAGTGTCCGTAAATGATTTTTTACTACAGTTAAATTAATAAGTTATAAGTTTAATTAAGCATTAAATTAAAAATAATCTTCATGTAATTGGTAATTTAAAAAAAACAAATGTAAATTACCTATGAAAGTGTTCACAGAGAAGATCTAATTAGGAAAAAAAAAAAAAAATACTTAAAAATGAACTTTTAATGTTTTTCGCTCCTTTTTAAAAATGAACTTGAGTTGAGCAGTTCATTTTTTTTCAGACATGAGTTTGAGAGCGAACTAGCTCGTTTTTTGAACGATGAACTTGAGTTTGAACTAGCTCGTTTTTTTCGTGAACTTGCACAACACTGTGTGGAACGGAAACAAAACATCTGGAAATCATTAAAGTCACATGATCTTGAACTGGGGTTAAAAATTACAAATTTCAAAATTCTTCAAATTTTCTTTTTCGCACACGAAACTTAATATACAACCTATGCTTATGCAGCATATAACCAACCTGCAAATCAAATTTCATCAATTTTGGTTAATAAACAAAGAAATTAAATTTTAATTGCAAATTAAATTTTATTCTAACACGAAATCTATCTTTCAAAAGACAATAGGAGTTTACATAGCAACGAAATACATTTGAAGGTACTAAAAAAATACTTTTCCTTTTTACTTCCATTACCCGACTACCGTGGTATATATAGGTTTTGGGGGCCTAAAAAATATTTTTCTTTTTACTTCCATTAACCGACTACCGTAGGTAATGGAATTAGAGATTTCGCGTGATTTACATGTTTTAGAATATCCCGATTAGGTTTTCTTTTGTATCTCAGCTACTAATTAAAATAATTTCTTAAGTAATACATCATTTGAAAGCTTTGTTGATCTGGAATGGAGCAGTAGATTATAGAAATGTCTACCGCCAGATGGCACTGTAATATTTTAAAATTTCAATATTCCAAATTTTAATTGTGATTAAATTATTTTTAATACATCATTCGGAAGATATTTTAAAGTTCTTTTATATTATCGAAAGTGGAATTCGCGATTTCACCTGATTTACACGTTTTAAGGTATCCTGATTAGGTTTTCTTATGCATATCAGCTAATTGAGTTAGACCGTTCAAAACTGGTATATGTAGATTAATTAGGAGGGGCTTGGAAGGATGGGGAAGGAATAAACACGCGCAGCGTGCATGGGAGTGCGCTACCGAAGGCAGTGGGGACCCGGTCCGACTTTTTACCCGATGAGAAATGATTTTTTAAATTTTCTTTTCTTAAGAATAAAAGTTTGATTTCAGAAGGAATATGTCCGCGCACCGCACATATATCTTCACACGTGCGCGCGCAGGACGCGGTACGAGTTTTTACCAGATGTTAAATGATTTTTTTTTTTTTTTAATAATAAAAGTTTGAGTTGAGAAGGAATATGCGTGCACAGCGCACGTATATCCTCACACGTGCGCGCGCAACACGCATGGGTCTGCGCTGCCGAAGGCAGAGGGGACTCGGTGTGAGTTTTTACCCGATCAGAAAAGATTTTTTTTCTTTTTTATTGCTTTTCTTAAGAATAAAAGTTTATGAATAATAACATGGAATCTTGAGAAATCATAGGGTGGTGAAGGGAATACACGCGCGCAGCGCTCATATATATACATTCGTTCGCGCGCGTTGCGCACGGGTCTATGCTGCCGAAGGCAGAGGGGGCCCGGTGCGACATTTTTTCTGATCAGAACTTTTTTTTTCTTTTTTTATCACATGATAAAAATTAATGCAATTTTGAGAATTCATTAATTATTGTGATTCATTTAAAAATAGTGACCAGCGAAGCGGTCGTAACCTGCTAGTTCCTAATAAAAATGGACAATAAAATATTATTGATGAATAATTTACTTTCTACAATTGTTTAAAACTTAGAAAATGCCATCAAAATAAAGGCTGACCCCAGAAAATGGAGGAGACGACATTTGGTCAGCTTAACAATTGGGGACTGTCTGGGACTCACTCCTAAGGGCAGTCCGAAGACATACATCACAGTTTTGTGTTTCTAAGGTTGATGACAAACTTAAATATAGTAATCTGATACTTTCTAGCCCTGTGCTTGTTAACGAAGCAGGGAAACCATCCTCTCCACAGAGGATCACAATTATGATGGCATATCTCTAGAAAATCCTTAGGGGTGAATCCCGCACAGTCGCCAATTTCCCATTGTGTAGCTCCAGTGCAACGTTGATCCCTCTCAACCGAGATGCAAGCAAGATATTTTTATATTCACACTTTGCAAATTCTTTAGTTTGTGGTTGCAAGAAAATTCGCAACTTCAAAAATTCACACGTTTCTTCGCACTTTTTACAAATTTTAACGAAATCGTGCTCGATATGAAAATTCTAAAATTTAAATATACATATGTTTTTTTATTATGACTGAGGATTATTAGTCTCAATCTGGGATTTTTGCGATGTCATTTTTCGATAGTCGGACATTTATCGAAAATATAAAATTTATCGAAAATATAATTGAATAATTTGAAAGCGATGTTATAATTTGAAAAAAAAAAAAAAAACTAATAGTCCTCCGTCCTAAACTAAATTCGGCTTTTGCCAGAATTTCATCAAAATCATTTTCTTTTTTTTTTTTTTTTTTGAAAGAAAAAGAAAAGAATAATAATAATAATCAGTATCGAAATAAACACTATCGAAAAAGTCTTATATATATATATATATATAATTTTGAATTAGGAAATAAAAAGTGCGCGTGCAAAATGAAATAAAAATACGTAAAAAAATTAATTTAATGATTTAATTTTTATATAAAAAATGATCGCGTGCTATCTTAAAAAGTAGATGTAAAATTTAAAGTTTATGTGGTACCAGGCCCGCGCTGGCTAGGGGGGGGGGGGGCAGGGGGACTTGTCCCCCGGCGCCCTCTGTCTGAAGCTTTCTTGGCGCCCTCAGTCAATGAAAAAAAAATCATAAAATTGAATTGCACTTTTGTTTAAAACTAGTTAGCATAGGTGGACTCTGCTCAGTTCCCCATCATATGTATGTTCTCATAAATTTCTAGTACAGAACATATTGTATTCATGTTAAGAGAAATTAATTTGATCAAAATATTTGACCAAAATAGGCTACCCACCGTACAGTTAGATATATTTATCTTATTCTAATCTATTAATTTATTTTATTTGGGTCAATTTCGTAGTTTAATTTTCATGCTACTATTTCCAGTGCAACAATCCCCAAAATGCATATTTATATGTAATATCGCCCCATTTTGCTGTGTAGATAAAATCTTAAATTTCGAATAACTTACGAAAATTCCCTATTAGAATATTTGTAGTCAATCATGTTCAAATAAGTGTCATAAATGTTGTTTTGAAGTTGTCTGATATATTTATGGTCCTCAAAATGGACGTTTATGCTCAATTTTCCCTATTCTGCCGTGTTAAGTAAATTATAAATTCCAAATAACTTACGAAAATTTTAACCCGTTAGTAGTCGCTATCGACAGCGCCACCTATTATAGTTTGCGAACTTTTTATTTAACTGTCACCAATAATTTTAGGAAGTGATGTGATCGACGTTAAATCGATTTTATTCGCGTTTTACGTATGCCAAATGCCACTTCTAAAAATTTTTGGTGGCTATTGAATAAAAAAATCTGGAAAAACTGAAGTATAGGCGGCAAATCGACCAACTAGCGACTACTAACAGGTTAAACTAAAAAGTTCATAATTGGGGATGTTCATGCCAGTATCTTAAATGATATTTTAAGTGTTCTGACATCTTTACGATGAAAATATCCCTCGAAGTGGACGTTTATGCTAAGTTTTGTAAGTAATCGATTCCATCCTTTGAAATGAAATGTTTATGTTTTTAATCGAATATGGAAGTTTACCATTTTTTTTTTTTTTTTTTTTTTTTTTTGCCTTCTAGAGTTGTGAAATTTAAAATTCAAATTTTTATCAATTTTACAGCAAAAACAACTTAATCTAACGCATGCAGACGTTACCTAATACATATCTATATCCAAATATGGGGATTAAAATCGGGTAATAATTTTCCTCGATTTTTAATAATTTTTTACAAAAAATCCAATGGGCGATTAACATAGTAACTCTTTTTCTTGCATCCACAGACGGCCAGTGACGTCATCACTTCGCTTGCGTATTGGTTCATATCACGTGATTCATGTTGAACCAAAAAAAAAAAAAAATCCTTTATCCATTGAATCAATCATCACTCTAATTTATTTATCTCGTTGGTAACATCTAATATTATTGGATTGTGGCATAGTGCGCGAGCGCTCGTGAGTTTATGTTGTTGTTTGTTACCATGAATATGAGAAAATAATTTAGTAATCTCTTATGAATTTGTGCTTAATTGGTTAAAATGTTGATGTTGATTTAATTTCTTATCATCATGTCTTCTGTGAGTAATTAATAGTATAGTAACATATAGACTAATAATAATTATAAATCTGTAATGTAGTTTAATGCCTTTTCATTGAATAATTATATATTTGTATCGTATATATTTTTCATAAACATTTAATTATCAGCATATATAATTACGCTCATCAGTGCCTGACTCTGTCACGTTTTAGGCTTAAGAGATTTCCTTGGACTCTGCTTATGTGTGTACGCAAGTTGCCACCTAACTTTCATACTTCAGTTAATTTTAAAAATTCTAATCGTCTTATCGATAAGCTGTGTTTAATCCAATGGATTTAGAAAAATTGCCCCTTTCATTTGGTACTTTATTTGTAACGAATTTTTGATTAGATTTTTTAAAAATTAATTCAAATATGAAAATAACGGCTTTAAAATAGACATTTAAATTTCTAATTGTCGCCATTTTTTTTTATTTATTTATTTTTTTTTTTTTGGGGGGGGGGGGGTTAGCATATGAAATGAAATGAAATATACTTTCACGTGGAAAAAAAAATACGTATATAATATATTAAATTTGCTCATGCATATGAAAAAATGACGTCTATAAAATAATAATTTTAAATTTTAAAGGTAACGAAAAGATAAATAGAGTGCGAAGATTTCGCACGGGCTTGCTAGTAATGATATAATGATTATTATTGAGCATGCATAATGTAGAAGATGTCTTTTGTAAATTTTTCGGGAGTCTTGATGCTTTAAATTTCTTTAAACTTAAAATTATTTTTCGAGCAACATTCAACAAGAATAAATTATATGAACAGTATAAAAGATTTTTTATTTATTACAGAGCTTTTAAGAAACACAATAATCATTGCTAAATATTTATTGGGAATATAAAATAAATTTACTTAGAACGAAACGTGACTATACATAATTTTGCAAACAAAAGCAGTTTATCATTCTTATTTGAAGTTTCATCAAAATTCAAAAGTATTAGAGTAAGAATAGTTTCACGAACCTTCCATTTATCTACATTTTAGTCTTACTGTTTTATTATTATTATTATTTTAATGTTCTGAACCCTATTCAGGTGTTCTTTCACATTGCCAGAGCAATTGAATAAAAAAAATTTCATACTCACACAGACTTTATCATGCAACAATGTATTGGTGTTTCCTTTTTACTTCCTTATACTTGGAATCCCGATTTGCGAAATGAATTTTATGTCTCGCATAACTCAAAAATGAATCATCGTAGAATGTTGCAAATTTATAAGTGTGACTGTCATGATGTCTAGTTATACACCTGCAAGTTTCGTCTTAAAACGAGCTCTCGTTTCAGAGATATCAGCGACTTTACACGATTTTTCGTGACGTCTGTATGTGTGGGTGTGAGAGAGAGAGAGAGAGAGAGTGTGTATCGCGCATAACTCAAAAACGGTCGGACGTAGAATGTTGCAAATTGGTATATATGTTTGTTATAATATCTAGTTGTGCACCTTCCTTTTTGGTCATTCTGTGACTTTCCGTTTTGGAGATATTTAAGAAAATTCTATTCATAATACAAAGGTTTTGGCCATTATATATGACCTACCATGATAGAGATTTCAAAATAAGCTAATGGTAGAGCCCGTAATGATATTATTAGGAAAGTTGTCCACATTTTTGCGTGTTGAAAGTAATTCTTAAAGACATAAACAAGTTCTAGTCGATGAATGTACTTTAATGAATATTCAGCACATAGATAGAGCAGTTGAAAGTTGCGGACATTTTTCAGTGTAAAAAATAATTCTTAATATAAGCAGGTTCTAGTCGACACTTTATTTTGTTTTAGTCTTGTTTGTCATTTAAAGAATTTTCGAAGAATTTAGTTCAGCGCTATAAACCAATGAATCCTTCCGGAAAATTCCAGAATTCTGTTCTTATTGAAGTTAGAGCTTCCAAACTTTGGCAGCCCTAAACTACAAATTCGTCAAATTCGATGCCAAGACAACAATTAGCGTTATATAAATTAAAGGCAATTAATTAATTTAATTTAATAATGGCTATTAATTTCTTAATATAGGTGTGTAATAGTCAAACAATCGTACCCTTTTTACACTTGACACATATCTCATTAAACATTGAAACCAGAAATATGAAACCTTATAATCATGTGAATAAACGTACAAATCTTGAATAAATTTCCTTATATGCTAACTAATCTCTGATTGTATTTAATAGTTTCATTTAGATTATTAAATAGTTTATTTATTTAATAGTTTCATTAGATTGTTATTAAGATTGATACACAATATCCTCGCGTCAAATTGTTTTAAGTAAATATAAAAATAATGGAAAACACATATAAATACAAAACCTTTTCCCTTTTTGTTGTTGAATGTTTTTTGATACAGTCATAGTAATTTTATTATTATTGTTATTATTATTATTATACGACGTTTCATCATGTCAAATTATAACGTTCGGTTAATCTTCAAATTAATTTCAATTTCAAATATTTTTGTTTTCATAGCTTATGCCTTTGTCTTTTTAGTTTTGTGAATCTGGTTATTTATTTGTTTGTTATATGTATAAAACTCTATTTCTCTGAAAACGAGAAAAGTAAATATAGATTCGAAATAAATCTCAATTAAAATTTAATTATATGTTGGTATCTTCATCTATCTTTTGTCTGCTGAGTGTTACAATGGTATTAAATTATTCAAATTATATATATATACAGTGAAACCTCTCAAGTTGGACACCTCTGTAAGTTGGACGCTTTTTCTCGGAACGGAATGTATCCATTAACATTATGTCTAACCCCTATAAGTTGGACACCTCTCTAAGTTGGACACTTTTTCTTGGAACCGTAGGTGTCCAACTTAGAGAGGTTTTACTGTATATATATATTAAACTAAGTGAATTTATGTTCTTCATATTACTTAAGGGCCCTATTCACTGACCGCCGCCAGAAGCCGAAGCTAATGTTATTCTATGGGAATTTTTTCTTTACAAATAACTTATTAACTAATAAATATTTTTAAATTCTGTTTTCACATTCTGAAAATTCCCAGCTGTTAAATTGACGGACCTTTTATAAAAAAATATTTTTTTAATTTTTTATATTTTATTTTGAAGCTGCAAAATGCAAATATTCAATATGTGAATTTTTTTCATTTTCCAATTTCAAAATAAAAAAATTAAAAATAATACTTTTTTAAAAAAGGGTCTGTCAGTTTAAAAGTTAGGAATTTTTTGAATGTGAAAACAGAATTTAAAAATATGTATTAGTTAATAAGTTATTTGTAAAGAAAATTTCCCCATAGAATAACATTGGCTTGGGCTTCCGGCGACGGTAAGTGAAGAGGGTCGTTAACGCGAACCTCCTAGTGTATGTACACAATTTAATCTTTAAGTAAAATTATTTATTTCGTTTTATTTATTTATTTTTTACGGAACAAATCATAGAAACACTTTGATTATTCCATATGTAAATTATCAAGATTTATCACATGAATTTTAAGCCAAAAATACATTTTAGATTTTGAGAATGTTTAATTAAGTAATAAAGTACTTCTAATGTATTATTTAGTTTTTCTACGTTATTCTCTCTCTCTCTCTCTCTCTCTCTTTCTTTCTTTCTTCCTTTCTTTCTTTCGACGTACATGACTAATTATTAGATTAATACATCAACTGCAAGTTGATATCTCTTTTTAAATTCTCTCAAGATATTTAAACTTCTATAAATCTATTCTAAAGTTTTGTCAATTAACTATAACACACGCCTTCCCATATATATATATAGAAATTCATTTAATTTTGCATACAATCATCAACCGATGCCCATGAAGACGTATTAGGTATATTATATGCTTTCATTATTTGAATTCTAATTGTTTCTTTTTCTTTTCATTTAAATTTTCACTTTCCTAATGAGATATATTTCAGCACTTATATTTCCTTTTGTACAATGTTTCAAAAGGTTTAATATTATAGATATATAGATACACACGCACACAAAAGAAAAGAAAAAAGAAAGAAAGAAAGAACGAAAAGAATTTGCCTGTGCTTTAAAGAATGAATTTGTACATTTGCAGTTCTTAAAAATTGATTTTTTATTTTGCTTTCGATAATCTTAATATAAATAAAAGTCATTGTTTCTTTGTATGTAAGGGAAAGAGGAAAGAAAGTCACCGAAAAATAGTCATCCAGAAAAAAAAAAAAAAATCACCGGAAAACAGTTTGGTCGCCTTCATAAATGAAATAAATAAGGTTTTTAACAACTTACAGTAGCATTATATTTCCTTTAATTTTAAAATTGTTTCTTTCATTTTAATTAATTCTTATTCAATTCATTCATTTCTTACTTATTATTTTTGTCCAATTAAGTTTATCATAAATTTTATATAGTGTTAAGTTTTACTTTTTTAAATTACTCATGAATTTAGTGTGCGTTACGAAAAAAAGAAATACCGTTATCTTTATCTATATAAATAAAGAGAAGTATGTGTGTGTGTATCTGTTTTTTTTTTTTTTTTTTTTTTTGTCTGCGCTCTGATACTTACACTATTGATCGTAGAGCTACAAAACATGGCAGAAAGGTAGCTGGGATCCTGGAGGTGTACATCCCATTGAGAATTCTTCGAATTTCGAATTTAAACATTTTTAACTACTTTTTTTCAGTTTTAAACATTGGCTTCTGTGTTTTACTTTTCTAAAATTTATTCTTACAATTCAATCGTCTGCGAATCTTAGCCATGAGACTATTATGCAGTTTTATTTATTTATTTTATTTTAATTAATTCATTTATTTGAAGGCAAAATCATTTTTTTTTTCTTTTTTAAATCAAATGATAATGCAGTAGAAAAAATTATGTATATCAAATTTTAAATTTAAAAGCTTATTTATCACAGTTACGTTTATGAATAATGTATATATATATACGTTATAACAGCTGCTTATTTTTATTTTTTAATTAATTCCTTTAAAAGGAAAGATCTTTTAATTTTTATATAAATAAATATATATACACTGCAATTATTGGAAAAAATTATAGTATGTAGTGAAAGGATTAAACTTATTAAAATTTTAGTTTAATTAACATGTATTTGTTTGTTATTTATTTAAATCCTTTGAAGTGAAAATCTGCTTTTACATATTATAGTGTACAGAGTGAAGGCTATGAAAAACATTATTAAAATATTAAAATATTTAATAAAGGTTGCGATATAGTCATCTTTTAAATCGTAGTTCTTGAATAGTAGCAACACCACTTGTCACTGATAAATACCCAAACTGAAGTGGCCGGGAAAGGTTTTTTTGTACGTTTTTTCAACCTGGACCCTATGCAGCGCGAGCGGAAAAGGAACTGCCGTAGACAGCAGATACCCAAAGAAAGGTTTAGAGCGATTATTATTTATTTATTTATTTATTTTTTAACTTTTTAATTATAATATGATATAAATAACAAATAGGGATACAAATCTTTTAAAAATTGATTTAAATACAGTGAACAGCGAAGCGGGCGTAGCCTGCTATATCTGTCCGTCTGTCTGTCTCGTAAATATTCATGAAAATTTTTGAAATTGATATATGTTATTCGAGTTCACTATCAGATATTCCCTGTTGAAAATGGTGTGAATACCTCTTCTGGTTTGTGTATAGGGACACACGAAAGTATTCCAAAGCACTGTATTCTATGAGAGGTATTTTTATAAACAAAATTTAACAACTTTACTTTGTACAAATCTCAATAAAATTGAAATTTATTCATATGCATAAACGAATGCTTCCAATAGAATAGTATAATTAACATTAAAATTTACAGGACCACGCAAAATTTCAGTTCAGTTACATTAAGGACTTTTATTGAAAATTTGCGAGAATTGCATTTCTGCTCACATTAAGTATTTTTTTAACACTTTCTAACAATTTTGAAGTTTAAATATGATTTGAATATGTGTATCTGTCTGTCCGACTGCTCATCTTTTATCTGTTCTTCTGCTCGCCTCCAGCATTCGTAAATATTTTCAGAATTTAAAAAATGATACATATTATTCATTTTTACTATAAGGAATGTTCCCTATTTAAAATAGCATTAATAGGTCATGTACAACTTGTTTTTCCACAGGGACACCCCCCCCCCCAAAAAAAAAAAAAAAAAAAAAAAATTAAATTAAATTAAATTAAATTAATAAAATTAATAAATTAATTTTTAAAAAAAGGCCAATACATTACGTTTTAGGAGACACGTTTTTATTAATCCCATTCATGTAACTTTCTACTTCAAAAGTGACAATGAATTTGACATTTACTGTTAATATGCTAAAATAACTTTTTTTTTTTTTTTTTTTTTTTTTAATAATATCGTATGCTTAACCTTCAGATTTACAGGGCTGTTCTAAAATATTCAGATACATTAAGGACTGCAAGTCAGCATTTTCGTTTGTGTTAAATATTATCAACATTAACAATAATTATGAATGCAATGAGTCAATTTGTATGTCTTTCAGTCATTTGAATGTCTTTTATATGGTAACATAGGCGAATAAATTTGAAAGTTGTACGATACAAGTACGTACAGTAACTTTGAAGTAATATTGAAAGTAGTATTTACAGTAATTACAGTATTTACAGTAGTATTTACAGTAATATTGAAAGAGTTAACTTACAATACGTACCGCATGATTTTTCGATCTTGTTTATTAGAAAATACCTACTATTACTTTCTGTTCTATTCTATATATATCATTCTTTTTATTTTTGCAATATCTATTATCCGTTGCTCCTACTACCATTTGAAGTGCATATCAATATATTATTATTATTATTATTATAATGATTTTGTGCCTTTATTGTTACTTTGGATTTTTAATGATTTAAAAAAAAAAAAATGTATTATTTGCTACTTTGAAACAAAAAAATATACTTCATTACTTTAGAAATTCTTTAATCATCAACCTTAATTCATTTTAGATAATTTGGAGTGGAAGGCTGATTTTTATACCAACTATATGAAAAATACCAGAGCCGGGAATCGAACCCGGGCCTTCCGCTTAACGCGCGGATGTATACTCTACAACTAAGCTACCCTGGGTGACAACCAGCTACGCATTTCTCACATAATATTCATTGTCAAGGTCACCGAGTCTGCAAACGCAGCTGTATCAAGTGACAATATTAAGCGTGGCACAACTCCAATAGATCACGAAATTCTAATTTAGAAATTCTTTAATCATCAACCTTAATTCGTTTTAGATAATTTGGAGTGGAAGGCTGATTTTTATACCAACTATGTGAAAAATACCAGAGCCGGGAATCGAACCCGGGCATTCTGCCTATATATATTAAAAAGAAAAAAAAAATACTTCATTACTTTAAGATTCTTAATATGTAATAGTTAGAAAACGTAGCTATAATACGTAATGCTAAAGTTAAATTTAATATTAATCATATGCCTGAATTAATTTTTACAATATTAAATCAGGACAATAAATAAATAAATAAATAAATAAATAAATAAATAAAAAATAAAAATAAATAAAAAAATAAATTAAATTAAAATTACGGAAAATACAGATTATTTATTACTTTAAGATTCTTAATAGGTAATAACGAAAAAATCTTGTTTTTTATAATAATAAATTATTTTATTGCATAAGTAAATCAATTGCATTTTTAAATTTCTGTCGTATTACATTTTTAAAGTAATCTCCATTTCATATATATGTAATATATCTATTAATTTATGCATATTTTTAATTACCCATCATACTATAGGTATAGGAATTTTAGGTTGTGATAAAATTTTCGAACTCTGTTTCTTAATATTTTTTCAAGTTTTGAGGTGTAAGGATTCTAAAAATCATAAAACTGATATGGTTTCCGTTTGTTAGTTCGTTTATGTCTTAGTTAATTAGCATGTGTACAACACGATATCACCATAAGAACAATAAGAATTTTTAAGAAATTAACAGCTTTTTATACATTAAAAATTGAAAACTGATAAATTTTATTGTTGATTATAAAAATAAATTTTAATTATTTTAATTTAAAAATAAATTACATATAACATACAAATAATAATAATAATAATAATAATAATAATAATACATTTTATTTCTCTTCATATATATATTTTATTTATTTATTTATCTTTTTTTTTTTTTCCACATCATGTTCACATGTCTTAAATTGTAATACACACTAATTATTTACAACAATGCAAAAAATTCGACTCTTATTTTCTTCAGAATTAAATAATAGAACTATAGAACAGTTTAATATATTTTTGTTACTTGAACTTATATAGTAAAAACATTTTTAAACGGAAAATTTCATTTGGGGCTTTTTTGTATAATAAAGCAAATGATAAAATACAGCTTAAACAGTGAAGTTCTGTGCACTGGAGTTCGAGATATTGCTTCATCAAAAACAAGGAAAGTTACATCATAACAACGCTATTTTTCGGCCGATATACACACAAATTTAATCCCGAGTAAGGAAAATATGGTGTAGTTGTACACGTTAAATTTTGAGATATAGTTTTTACAGAAACAAAAAAAATTATAGCATAGCAGAGCCACATTTCAGCCATAATATGCACGCATTTAAACATGAGTAAGAAAATCATTATATGATACGGAATCTGTAAAACAGAAGTTATTCATTTATTAATAAAACTCCTGTTCTTAGTAATTTTTTATGATTTTGAAATAATATATGTATATATTACTTATCCTATACCGAAGGTTTTTTATTTATTTATTTTAAACATGATTTAAAGAAAAGAAACACATTCGTTCAATATACATACAAATTAAAAATGAAGTAATTATATATGTAAGATTCTGAGACATAGATTTTTCGTAAAGAAGGAGAACTACAGCATGACAGCGCCACCTTTTAGCCGATATACACACAGATTAAAACCAGAGTGCAGAAGATATAATATAGTTGGGCATATTAGATTTTGATATATATAACTTATATAGAAATAAGGGAAATTACAGCGTAGAAGCGTCATCTTCTGGCCCTTTTACACAGCACCATTAGATTTTCAGGTATAGCTTTTTCAGAAACAAGGAAAATTCAGTACAGCAGGCCACTTTTCAGCAAATATACACACAAATTTAATTCCAATTATGGAAAATATAGTATAGTGTCCATATTATACTTTGAGCTATAGCTATCATTCAAACAAGGAAAATTGCAGCATAGCACGCTGCATACACACTATGCAACACGATCAAAATTTTCAAAGGTTGTTTTCGCGGTGAGCGAACAGGTTATTTCAAAGAAAGAGAGAGTTACAGGCGCTACCGACTGGGAGTTTACTACGGACAAAATTTTAAAAGATTATTTGCACGATGAACGAACAAGCTCATTTCGTATCATGAATTGAGAAAAGGACGCCGCAGGAGCCACCAAACAGGACTTGCTACAATTGAAATTTTCAAGGGTGCTTGCCAAAAAACCAATAAGCTCTTGTAGGTTATGTGACGAGTAGAAGGCGCCGAGTCGTCACCGACCGAGGCTTTAGTACGGTCAGATTTTTCAAGGATCATGAACCAGCTAGTGGCCACCACAAAACTTTCTTCAACATTTTCCTGTACAAATTCACTAAGTGCGAATAATTTATTAATTCTATTATTTATTAAAATTATTTAACATGATTAATGCAAATCCTTTTCATCTTAGGGAAATCTAACACCAAGTAGGCAAAGGAATACAGTTTTATCCCCTATAAATAACATCTTAAAAAATGCGTTTTTATAATGGTTATCTCATATATCAAGTTTCGTACAGTTATATACCACAGACGTTGAGATATAGCCATCAATTATTGATGAAATTAGCAGCATAGCAGCACCACCTATTGACCAATAAGCATCCAAGTTGAGTCAGCATAATGTCTCATAATGGCCTTCTTACATATCAAGTTATGTTTGATGATACGCAATAGAATCTGAGATATAGCCTTCCATTAAATTGTGGAAATCGCTGTGAAGAAGCGCCACCTGTTAATCTGTTTACAGCAAAAGTTTAGGGCACTAATTTTTATTAAGATGCATCTACATACAAATTTATGTGCAATTGTGTGCAGTAGTTTCTGAGATATAGCCATTCCTTAAATTGCGGAAATAGCTGTATAGTACGAAATCTGTTGGCCGATAAGCATTTAAATTGAATAAGCATAATATCTTATAATGGTCATCTCACTTATCAAGTTTTGTTTAATTATACGCAACAGGACCTGAGATATAGCTTCCCTCGTAGTTTCAGAAATCACTGTGTAGCAGCGCCACCTGTTGAGCGGTTTGCACCAAAAGTTGACAGACACTAATTTTTGTTAAGATGCACCAACATACAAGTTTATATGTAATTCTGTGCAGTAGTTCCTGAGATACAGTCGCCAAAAATTTTGTCACACACACAGACTGACAGACAGACAGACATTTTCTAGAAATGGTCAAATCGTGTTCAGGCCATCCCAAAACATGAAAATACATCGAAAAGTTTCACGAATCCAATACTTTTTCTATATATACATACAGAAGAAAGTGATAATAGCTTAAAAAGAAAGAAAGAAATTGTTTTTAAACCTCGATTCTGATAACCGCTAATTTTTTCAGCGTCTTCGTCGCTTATGTCATATCGGATCTCGGTCACCACTGCCTGCTGAAGCGGCTTACCTCTGCAATCAATATTGAAATTTATTGGATGCTAATTGCTGCTATTATTCCGTGGTTTTCTATGAAAATCGCTCATAATACGGCTTAAGTTCCTCTAGATTTCCATGAGAGCATCACAAACAGGCGTGGGACATAAGTGTTGTCAATCGGTATTAATTCGAAAATTTAGAAAGCGCAATTTAAAAGTCTATTGTACGATGCCTTGTTAAACATGTTTAGATTAATAGCTACATAAGAATGAAAATTGTTCTTAAATATGTAGTTTTTTGTCTAAATTATACACAAAATCTTGAAAATTCGAACACGGAAAAAAAGAGAAAATCCCAGAATTCTGATAATTCAACATTTAACTAAAAAATTACCCTAAAATAATACTATTAGATAAGATTTATAAATACTGATTTTCAGCAAAATGACGCTTATCTATATAAATAAAGAGAAGTGTCTGTGTCTGTTTCCGCTCTGGTGCTCACACTACCGATCACAGAGCTATAAAACTTGTCATATGGGTACCTGGGACCCTGTAGGTGTGCACCTCATCGAGATTTTTTCGAATTTGAACTTTTTTTTTTTTTTTCCAATTTTAAATATTGGCTTTTATGTTTCATCTTTCATGAATTTATTCTTCCATTGTAATCGTCTGCATTCTTAGCAACGCCTATTGCACAATTTATTACTTTCTCTTACCCATAGGATCGAGAAAGTACTGTTTTAGGGTCAAATTTTCGAACGTGAGTTTTTGTTATACTTACAAGTTCTGAGGTCCCCTGAGTACGAAAATCATGTTTTTAGCGAATGGTCTGTGTGTCTGTTAGCGAATGGTCTGTGTGTATGTTATCAGCATATCTCAAGAACAAATAGTAGCAGAAATTCCAAACTCGGTATTCCAAATGTGTATCATATAGGGATTTTACACTAAGCTTTTCGTTGAGATGAAGCCAATGGTTCGTGTACAGGAACACTCAAAAGTATTCAAATACATTACGTCTATAGGGGAAATTGCAGGTAACTAGAGTTTAACATCTATAGACTGCACTAAACAAAATTAAACGAATATATATTTTTTGTAATAGAGATAGTCAACTGGGAAAAAAAATTTGCGCATGTAGGAGCCTCGCCTCCCCCCCCCCCTGGGGGGAAAGTCCCCCCTCGAGGGGAGTAAATTTTCATGATGGATATCTTTCAAAAGAGCTCGCTAATTCCTTTAAAACGAATGGTTGAACCATCGATCTGCGATAATTCAAAATAAAGTTATCGAATTTTTTCATTTTTAACATTTTTTTTTTTTTTTTTTTTAATGTAATATTGAAAATAAATAAATAAATTTAACTTTTTTTGCATATTTAGTGTTATATTACTTCTCTAATATGGAAATCGTCTACATTATCATGGAAGATAATTTTTTTAAATAATAATTTTATACTGAGTGAATTTGTATAAGAAAATATAGAAGAAAGTCGTGTGGTGGCCACAACACACTAGTTATTTGTTGTTAGTAGATGTGCTTTACTAATAATATTTTACCATTTCCAAGAAAGCTGTTCGGGAATTGAAATAAATTCCTCATAGAGATATGGTAAATAATGTATGTTTTAAGCTAAATATTCATCGCTTGTTTTTTGTATATTTACACATTTTGAGGCTTCCTGATTACCGTAGTCAAGTATTTTAACGTTTGATCTTTGTCTGTGTCTCTTAGAGTAACTTAAAAACGAATAATTTTAGGAGATCCAAATGTTGTATTTTGAAGTTAATATAAGTTTGTTGCCGGAAAAGTTTGATCAAGATTGATAAGTTTCGATGTATGTTGCGTGTGAAAATTGTCTGTATAATTTTAAGTAAACTTTTAATTTTAATAACAGAATTAAATTCTATATAAATGTAGGTGCATAGGCCCCCCTCACACAGAACTAATTATCATATAAAGCTCTTCCGGAGCCTAATTTGAATTGTTTAACATAGGTTTACATAATAGTACCCACTATCTTACCCCTTAATCTCCAACCTGTATTTATAGTATTAAATTTCAGGGTAAGAGAAAGTCGTGTGAGTGACACACCAGATTGTTTTAATTTATTATATATATTGAAAATAAAATGGCAATACAGTAGAAGAAAAAATTAATTATATTAAATTTAAAATTTAAAAACTAATTTATAACAGTTTATACATAATTTTTATAGTATAAGAACTTTTTATTTTTCACTTTTAAATATTATTCCTTAAAAAAAAATTTTTTTTTTCTTTCTCTGTCTTTTTTCTTTTTTCATTCATTCATTCATTCATTCATTTTTTTTTAATTTATAGTATTTATCGGAAAAAAATGGTAGCATATCATAGAAACCATTAAACTGATTTTTTATGAATTTAATTCCTTTTAAAAGAAAGTATAATTTTTATTTCATTTATTATATTGCTCGGAATGATATGATAATATAGTGGAAATAGACGGAACTATAAAATACACGGTTCAAAAACTAAAATATTTACTAGATGTTGAGATACAGTCACCTTTAAAATCGCAGTTTTTTTTTTTTTTTTTTTAAACAATAGCAGATTCACCTGTCGTCGATAAATATCCAAAATGAAATATCCTGGAAAGATATTTCTGCAGGCAGTGGAAACCCGGACCCACTGTAGTGCAGGTAGAGAAAAAGGGGCCGTAGGCAGCAGGTACCCGAAGCGAGGTTTAGAGCGATTTCAATATATATTTTTTAATTTTTATTTATGATGGGATGAAAAAAATGACTACTAATCCAACTCTTTTGAAAATTCATTTAAATATAGTGAGCAGCGAAGCGGGCGAAGCCTGAAAGTTTTATATAAAAAGGAGAAATAACGCACATATAAAATAAGAGACTAAAATTTTAATGCCTGTGTTCACCTTCATTTAAGACCTACAGTGCGATTATAGTAGATCTATATTTCATTTCTTAAAAATAAATAAATAAATAGCATTATAGATGTTTATGTATTCTCTCTGTCTCTGTCTCTCTTTTAATACTTCCTAACAAGTTTGAAATGACTTCGGTTTGTCTCTCTGTTTCTGTCTTTTTGTCCGCGTTCTAACTTTCGAAAATGTTCATGAAATTTCTTGAACTGACATATATTATTTAATTTTACTATTGGATATTTCTTATTTAAAATGGTGTGACTACAGGGTACTACTGGTTTGTCTACAGGGACACCTAAAAACATTCCAAAGCATTGTGTTCTATGAGAGGTATTTCGAAAAATCATATAATAATAATTTTACTTCTCACAAATCTTAATGAAACTGAAATATGTTATTCAAGTTTACCATCGGATGTTCCCTTAAAAAAAAAAAAAAAAAAAATGGAGTACATACCACCGCTGATTTGCATACAAGAATACCCGAAAGTATTCCAAAGCATTCCGTTCTATGAGAGGCATTTCTATACACCAAATTTTAATAACTTGACTTTTCACATATCGTAAGAAAATTGAAGTGTTTTATTCATATGTACACAAAAATATTTTCTATAGAGTATAGTATGATCCGCATTAGATTTGTAGGGCCACACAAAAATATTCAGTTACATTATGGGCTATTATTGGAAAGTGACTGGAATTGCATTTCCGTTAAACATTAAGCGTGCTTAACCCTTTCTAACAATTCTTAAGTGTGAATATGATTCCAATTTGTATATCTATCTGACTGTCCATCTCTCCGTTCCGATATTCTATAAATATTTTGGAAAATTTTAGATAACGATACTCTGTTCACTATGGAATGTTCCCTATTTAAAATGGTGTTAATAGGTCCTATACATAGGTTTGTGTACAAAAACATCCCCCCCCCCCACTCCAAAAAAAAAAAAAAAAAAAAAAAAAAAAAAAAATTGCGTTTTAAAACAGATTTTTATAAACCCCATTTAAATAACTTACTACCGTAAAAATCATAAAGAAATCAACATTTAATGCTAGTATACTAAAATAATGCTTTGTATTTGGTTAACCTCGAGATTGTCAGGGCTGCATAAAAATGTTCAGATCTATTAAAGATTTCAGTTAAAATCTGAAGACTGTATTTCATTCGTGTTAAGCATTTTAAACAATATTTAAGAGTGACTATGAATTCAGTCTTAATATGTATGCCTTTTAGTCCTGTCTGTCTTGAAAGGAAACAAACAAACAAACAAAAAAAAAAAAAAAAAAAAAAAAAGATTACTGTGTATACGCAGTTAAATACCGTTTCTACATTTTTCATTTATTAGTCTTTTACGTTTTATATATCTATTTTGTACAAGTATAGTTAAAATTCTTTCCTATTGATTATAATACAAAATTGTTTGGTTTATACGATTCGAATATCGACTATAAATCTTTTTTTTTTTTTTTTCTCTCTTTTCTAGTATTAGCAAACTTTCTACCTAAGTCCTTATTTCTTATTTCTTCAGATATTAATTATCTTAAATTTTGTGAGAAATTTCATGATTATGTTTATTATTATTATTCTTTTTACGTCGCTCTAAGGTGAAAAAAAGCAAAAACATTATTCGTAATGCTAAATTTAATACCCATAGAAAATCAGTGATTCAGATATTTGTTTATTAGAGTTATTTTGCAATTAATGCCTATCTTTAATGTTTAATATTTATTAATAATATATTTTTATTTGTGTTCAAGTTAAGCGATCATAATTAGTACTTTTATTTTAAAATTTATTTACTATCTTTAATATAAATAAATAAATTAAATAATTAATTAAAATAAAATAAACACGTATATTTTGATTTTAAGTCTTTTTAAATATAGTTTTATGCCATTTCCTTGAAAAATGTGTATGGTCTCAAACTAAAGAAATAACTCGTGTCTTCCTTCATACAAATTCATGCATGTGGCAATTCTTATCTGTTGTCTTTTTTCTAAGAACGCACAACGCACCTGAAAATCTTGTTAAGGGGTTTTCTGTAGTTTTAAAAGAAGAAAATAAAGGGACAATTTCTTCTCCGTTAAAAATCCTTTATCTCTTAACAGAGGAGGGTAAAAAAACTATTAATCATCATCGATCACTTGAGCTTGTGAAATTTGGGAATACACGGATTGGATTAGTAACCTATTTGTTCCCGAACATTACATCCCCACCAATGCAGTCGCGAAACCGACATTCTACAGTCAGTCAAATAATTAACTGTACATGAAACCTTTCTCAGATTGCCAAAGAATGAGTCAATATTTAAAAAAAAAAAAAAAAAAAAAAAAAAAAACTTAAAAAAATCTCATTTTTACTTTAACTCATTTTATTAAAATAATTTTGTTAAAATTTTAAAATTTGAAATGCAATTTACTTTTTAAAATACATCAGATATAATTTCAAAATTTATCATGATCTATATTTATCAAATCACACAGAGTTGAAATTCAAAACTTATCAGTTTTTATTTTTTTATTTAATTGTACATAAATTGTCGTTTATAAAATAAATTGATTTCTAAATATAAGTATTGAAATTCAAATCTTGTTTTTTAAAACAATTTAAAGTTTGAAATACAATTTTCAATTGACATTTCATAATTTTTAGATTTTATAAATTTCATCATTTTTGAAAATTAATAATTAATCCTTTCTATACAAATTTTGAATTTTTTCTACTTCTTAAAATTTTTTGTCGTTTTCTTTATTCAAAATGTCATTTTCGTTTTTCAAAGTCCAATCAATTTATTTAAATTGGTAATTTGTTGCTTCAGATCAAACACATCAATCTTTAAATATACATTAAGAGATATTAATAAAATTTTGAAGTTCTAAACACATTTAAAAGAATATTAAAAAATATTTTAAATTGAATTCTTATTCTTTCTTATATTGGATAGTAATCATATCATTAGTTTTGAAATAAATCAAATTTATCGCTTGGTTTTCCAGGCCTGTTGAATTATTACATATTTTTTTCTCTTGACGTTGAAATATAAAGAATTACGCAGACATTGAAAGATCCTGAATAAATATACATGTAGTAATATTTATCTTTACTACATATATATTTCTAAATGAGATCTCTCTTAAAACAGTTCATTATTTTTAATTATTACTATCCAATATAAGAAAGAATAAGAATTCAATTTAAAATATTTTTTAATATTCTTTTAAATGTGTTTAGAACTTCAAAATTTTATTAATATCTCTTAATGTATATTTAAAGATTGATGTGTTTGATCTGAAGCAACAAATTACCACTTTAGATAAATTGATTGGACTTTGAAAAACGAAAATGACATTTTGAATAAAGAAAACGACAAAAAATTTTAAGAAGTAGAAAAAATTCAAAATTTGTATAGAAAGGATTAATTATTAATTAATGAATTAATTATTAATTTTCAAAAATGATGAAATTTATAAAATCTAAAAATTATGAAATGTCAATTGAAAATTGTATTTCAAACTTTAAATTGTTTTAAAAAACAAGATTTGAATTTCAATACTTATATTTAGAGATCAATTTATTTTATAAACGACAATTTATATACAATTAAATAAAAAAAATAAAAACTGATAAGTTTTGAATTTCAACTATGTATGATTTGATAAATATAGATCATGATAAATTTTGAAATTATATCTGATGTATTTTAAAAAGTAAATTGCATTTCAAATTTTAAAATTTTAATAAAATTATTTTAATAAAATGAGTTAAAGTAAAAAAGAGATTTTTTTTTTAAGGTTTTTTTTTTTTAAATATTGGCTCATTCTTTGGCAATCTGAGAAGGGTTTCATGTACAGTTAATTATTTGACTGACTGTACATCCACCAAAGCAG
Organism: Salticus scenicus; assembly: GCA_963930645.1. Classification (NCBI taxonomy): domain Eukaryota; kingdom Metazoa; phylum Arthropoda; class Arachnida; order Araneae; family Salticidae; genus Salticus; species Salticus scenicus. Next base: position 339,556,459 of record OZ005653.1, read on the forward strand.
GTTTCCTCCACCTCCCCCTGTCACAGTTTCTGTCCTATGATCACTTCAATTTGACAGTGACACATTTAAAAAGTTTTTTCAGCGTTTTCTTATAGTAATTTCATAATTTTCTTTTTCTGAAAAAATGGAAATGACATGTGATATTTACGGCTGCAATGAAACTTGTATCCCAAAGAACCAGTTACCAAGAAAGCAATTATCGCCAAAAGTAAGCACCCATTCACCCCAAAACAGTAATGGTGTTTAGGGAATTTTTCTCCACAGCCAGTATAGGGAATCCGTACTCTACTTCCTGGGGCTTACTTTATTCGCATCGAGATCATCTCGACATCGAGAGTGACGTCACAATGACGTACCAAAACGAAACCTGAATACCGTTTTCTCAGTTTGCTACTTTATTCCACATTTTTCGAGACGGTCTCGAAAGTAAACATTCGTTATCAAAACGAAGCCTACTGTGTTTGCGAGACGTTGTCGAAAGCGAATTGTAGAAGCATTTTTCAATATGGCGTTTACGTAATTTCTATGGATGTCGAGCAAAATAGAGGAATTCCGAGAAATTATTTAAGAAATTGATCTTCCACATGTGAGATTCACCAAACTATTCAGTCTGGATAAAGAAATTGTGATATTTCTCTGCGACGAAATAAAACCGTCCCAAATCATAACTACATACTATCATAAATAATTACTTCATCCTGTCAGTTCTTTTCCTTATTACATTGATATTTTATGCTTTTTTTCCTCTCTCTCTGTCTGAATAGTTATGAAAATTCCGATGGTTTCAAATTGTTTTTGAATTGTTATATGCTTTGTAATCGTCATTGTATTTTTATCAGGACAAGTTTGTTTTCGATTTTAACATTTTTCTAATAGACACTAGATAATCTTTATTTACTTTAACATAAATTTCAAATTAATTCAGATGCATTAATAGTAATAATAATAAATACTTGGTATATCTTTAAGTGACAAACTTTTTCATCATCTACCAATTATATCTATTTCATCAATATTAAATACCACATTCTATAAAAATATAAATATGGCATAAAATTGTTACTTATAACAATATATTTCCTTCATTTTAACTTCGGAAAATTTTTAATCACTCATACTCACACAACAGTTGTTAGCAATTAAATTATTTTCGAATGACTAATATAATTTCTCTTTACTGACAACAATTTCATATTACAGTCATCAGCAAATAAATACTGCACTTAATACTGTTTTGTTAAATAAGTCATTTTGAATCATGTTCTTAGACAAGGATTTATTTTCAAAAAAACTATACCATGAAGCACTTATTATAAACATATTTAAAATATACAACCTTTTATTAACCATCTCTCACAGACATTATTAACTTATAAAATATACAACATTTTATTAACTTCATGTCTCAAAGACATGAAGTTAATAAAAGGTTGTATATTTTAAATATGTTTATAAGGATTTATTTAATAGAACAGTATTAAGCATGAAAAATCATGTATAATAGAATTAGATTTTTTTGTGTTTGTGTGCATGAAGTGTATATACATGTATGATACAGGGTTCCCATGGGTCAGGGAAAACCGGAAAAGTCAGGGAATTTGAAATTACTGAGAAAAGTCAGGGAAAACTGTAAATATTGCTCAAAAACCTGGAAAAATGATGATATAAACCTGGAAAATGCTTTTTGAACATTCAATTTATATCACAAGTCACGTTACTATATCGTCTTTTATGTTGCAAGCTATGTTTTGTTTTATACTGTGAGCTATTTTTTATGTCACGAACCAAATTTTGTGACTGGAATTTTCTAAAAATAGACCTGGAAAAGTAAGGGAATTTTATTTTTGAAATTGAGTGGGAACCCTGATGATAGTGATTGCTACGAAACAGATTTTTGTGCATTTTGAGATTGATACACTGCAAGGTAACAGAACCCAGTGATTTTTTTTTTTATGTGTGTGAAGTGAAGTGTGCATATGTGCACAGTGGTGAATGTTGTAATATGGATTTTCCTGCATATTTTAGATTCATGCACTGCAAGGTAACGGCAAACAGTGAAGGCTGGTTTTTTTTTTTTTTTTTTTTTTTTTTTCGTGTGCAAAAGAGTACATATGTGCATGACAGTAATTGTTACAGAACCGAGTTTTGTAATTCATACACAATAAGGTAGCAATCCCAGTGGCAGAAAATTTTGAAGTTGTCTGTGACAGGCTTTTAAAATTTCATAATCTGTCTGCAAAATTTGCATGTAATCAGGGGTGAAACTGAAAATGGCTTACACTCAAAAAGACTGAAAGCTGATGGGGGGGGGGGGGGTTAACATCAGTGGTGGTCTTGTGCAACAATACACAAATACAATTTTACTACAAAACGATATAGTATAAACAATTGTATTCATTCAATTCATCTCATTCTATTAAATATTTTATAGCAATGTTTGATACAACACAATATAAATAATACAAGTTTTAGTTTTGATACAGCAATTTTTATAAGTGAATTGTTATCCGAAAGTTGCAGACAAATTTTTTTCTCAGTGCAGACAAAAACTGTCCGCAAGCCGTTTTTCTGTGTCCGCGACTATGTCGCCGTGTTTCTGCCACTGGGGTAGCAATACAAGTGATATATATATTTTTTAATTTTCTCGTGCATGTAGCTTACAAACATGCTTGAAAGTGATTGCTACAATAAAGATTTTCTCACACTTTTTAGATTTATAGAAAATATGGTAGCAGCACACAATATTTTTTTTTTTTTTTTTTAGTACAACAGGACTATTTCTTTCAATCTGGTATTTTGTATCGTTACCAATTTATAGTGTTCCACTTCGAAAATGCCTTCGAACTTCCTCCATAGTTTATCTTTTTTTTTGTTTATTTATTTTATTTTTTTCATATGCGTGAAGCTTACATATATACACTCGTGATAATAATTGCTACGGAATCGAATATTGTAAATTTGAGATTTATACTCAGTCAAATACAATTAAATTTATTAGTACATTTAAGTACTATTGTAACTGGTGTTGTACAGTACCGTAGATACATGTAATAATGTATCAGTACAAAAAAAATAAATTACAAACAGTTATCTATATATATATATATATATATAAGAGTAAACTTACTAATCACCGACTCAACACAGTCGTGGCGATTCTATGGAAGATAAGAGTCACCAATTTTGGTAACCACGTTGGTTTTAGGACACTGACGCCCACTAAGACAGGATTTTGTGAAATATCTTTTCATTCCCCCCCCCCTGGGGGGGCAGAAGGCAAAAACCCCTTTATAAGCATAACTTAAATCCAAATTGCTTCACTGTGAACAAATTGCAGAGGGAGAGACTAGACTTGAGTACAAAAAAGGTATTTTCTGCGATTTTGGATTTTTAAGAGGGGGGGGGGGGGAGGGGTAAAAACAATTTTCGAGGCAAATTTAGAAAAATACGGATTTTCGAGTAAAACTCTACCAATAATAGCACAAAGATATAGAAAACCGCCAAAAACCTTCAGGATATTTCCAAAAATTCATTTTTTTTTTTTTTTTCGATTTTGGGGGGGAGTTACGAGGGGACAAATTCGAGCCACATTTTAGCGCTGAATTTGTCCGGGGAAATCTGTAGGAGCTGAGGTCACGAGTTTTAGTGTGTGGCTTATTTTCGTGTTTCCAACACCCATTATAATGAAATTTTGCATAAGGGGCAATACACTCGTTTCCAAGTATAACTTTGCTTCAAATTATCTCAGCAAAATTGAATTTTATGCGTGGGTTGTTTATGCCTCCACAACACAAACAGTAAAGGGTTTTTATGAAATTTCTCCCCCCCCCCTCCCTTTTAAAGGAGGGGGAAGGCAAAACACAAATATAAGAGTAATTTTGCTCCAAATTATCTGAGGATAACAATTTTTTGATATGTCGATTGATTATGCGTAATCAAGACGCACACTATAAAGGGATTTTGTAAAATTCCACCTTATTCGCCTTGGGGGTGGGTTTAGGGAATCATGTTTCCATGCGAAACTCTGCTCCAAACTATCTTAGGCGATTTTTTATGTGCTGGCTGGTTATATGTTCCCAACATGCACTATACAGGGATTTTGTGAAAATTCTCCTGCCCCCCCCTTCCAGGATGAGGGGTGGGAGAAAAAACATGTTTTAAACGTCAACGTGAGTGCTTCGGAGTACCTGCATTTGGTCGCAACCAATGCTTACCTCCAACGAAACATGAGGAAAACATAAAAATAATCTTACATAAAATAATTAAAAGCCAAAAGGATGAATTTAGAATTTTGATCTCTGAATAAATCTCCGCGTGAGCAGAGACCAATCAGAGTGAAGCACCAGGAGGTAGCTACCGAAGGTAGCAAGAACTTTAACTTGGATTTTGACTGATTTCAATGATTTTTATTATTAATGATATGGTATTTTGAGAATTAATTTCAATATAATGACCAGCGAAGCGGGCAAAGCCTGCTAGTTAATTATAAATTTACCATATTATTTATATTTAAAAATTGGCGATTACTTAGTGGCATGAGGATAATATGCAAGCACCTCAAAAAATACATTTGAAAAAAAAAATATTCATATTAGGGATGCACCGGATAGCAGTTTTGGCTGAATATTCAGCCAACCGAATATCGAATATTTTTCAAACCTAATAGTAACTATTCGGCCGAATACCGAGTATTCGGCTGGCTGATTTACTTATATTCAAGTGTCAATCAGCTAATTTTTTGTGAACTTTTTCAGTAATATCATTTACATTTAGTAATATTTCATTTTTTTAACACGTTAATCGCCACGATAATATCAGAAAAATTTTCACATGGGCCATGGTAACTTTATTAGACAATTTAGTTAAAAATGCATCAGGCGCATATGACTGACATGGCGATTAACGTGTTAATAATTACTCGGCATATATCATATTCCTTTTAGGGTTATTTCCTAGTTAAAAATGCGTCAGACACATATGACTGACATGGCGATTAACGTGTTAATTATGAAAAAAATATTACAAAAAACTACTATTCAGAAACTATGGTTTATATAAATGTAGAAAAATATTAGGAAATATTACCAAACATAAGTAGTGGTGTAATGCTGAATTCACAGTCAAAGAAAATTATTAACTGTCTGGCTTCTTAATAAACTTGCAAACTTTCTTAAGTAACAATATCTTGTTGCACCCACTCCAAAAAGAATAATTTGGTGTGTCACTCACACGACTTTCTCTTACCCTAAAATTTAATACTATAAATACAGGTTGGAGATTAAGAAGTAAGATAACAAGTACTGTTATGTAAACCTATGTTAAAAAATTTGAATTAGGCTTCGGAAGAGTTTTATTATGATAATTAGGCCCCCCTCAACCCCCTGTTTCATTAATGCACCTACATTTATATAGAATTTAATTCAGTTATTAAGAAATAATTCTGTTTTTAAAAAATAATTTATTAAAATTAGTATTTAAACAAATTATCTTTTATGATAATGCAGACGATTTCTATATTAGAGAAGTAGTATCATACTAAATATTTAAAAAAGAAGTTTAATTTATTCTCAATTTTTTTTTTTTTTGGTTAAAAATGAAAAGAGTCGATAACTTTATTTTAAATTATCACAGATCGATGGTTCAACAATTCGTTTTAAAGGTATTGGCGAGCTGTTTTGAAAGATATCCGTCATAAAAATTTACTCCCATCGAGCGGGGGACTTCCCCCCCCCCCTCCAGGGAGGGAGGCGAGGCTCCTACATACACAAAATTCTTTTCCCAGTTGACTATCTCTATTACAAAAAATATCTATTTGTTTCATTTTGTTTAGTGCAGTCTATAGATGTTAAACTCTACTTACCTGCAATTCCCCCCATACACGTAATGTATTTGAATACTTTCGAGTGTCTCTGTACACGAACCATTTGCTTCATCTCAACGAAAAGCTTACTGTAGCATCCCTATATGATACCCATTTAGAATACCGACTTTGGAATTTCTGCTATTATTTGTTCTTGAAATATGCTGGTAACAGACAGGCACACAGACCATTCGCTAAAAACATGATTTTCGTATTCAGGGGACCTCAGAACATGTAAATATAACAAAAACTCACATTCAAAAATTTGACCCTAAAACAATACTTTCTCGACCCTATGGGTAAGAGAAAGTGAAAAACAGAAATGCAGCATTTGAGAAAAATCAATTTAAAAGTGACAACGTACTGGATAACCTATATCAAAACTGTTGTAAATGTCTCTGACTCTCATGTGAATAAATTGTGAGATAGAGATGCGATACTGTTCGTGCATGTTGGGGCACTTCATATACATTTTTCAGTAACAAGTTAAAAACTGCTAATATATGACTTGTGTCATTTTTCTTGCCAGATTTGGATCCGACCTTTTTTTGATCTCTTGAAGTTTCCTAGATTGTAACTTGAATTGTAATCATGTGAATTATGTACGTTCTTTCTTAACTCAACTTAGAAAAGTATCGTTATACTGTTATTGATAAAGACAACTTTTGTTAGATATTATTAATTGTTATGATTAATGTAACTAATAATTTTCTTTAATGTTACTTGAAATTAGATGAAATAATTGTTTTCCTTTAAATATAAACTATTTCTTAATTATAATAATAAAGCACCACAGAACTGGCGTTTTAAAGTAATCACTACAGAACTTTGGATAAACACCATAAAATTCAAAACTCGCAACAATTGTTTTGGGTCGAAATAACACACAACCCTTCGTCAGGCGAACAAAGTAGGCACGAGTGTGGCAGTCAAAGCGGCAATGCACCTTATTACCAACGCGTAGCTGCTTTGTTCGCCTGACGAAGGGTCGTGTGTTATTTCAACCCGAAACAATAGTTGCAAGTTTATTGCATTTTATGGTGTTTATCCATAGTTCTGTAGTTATTATATTTCTTAATTACTCTGAAAATTTTAAGTATAATTAAAAATCGCAAATTTTTTTCAAATAATTAAAAATTTTTTAAAAATTGAATTTTTATACGTTCCAACTAGCTGAATAATTTAATATTCGGCTAGTCCAATAGTTTGATTCGACTAAACTGAATATTCGGTAGTATGGCCGAATACCGAATATTCGGTGCATCCCTATCATATCTTTTCCTTTTCTATTTCATTACTTTAAGAAAGATGATCCTAATTCAATACAGGAGTTTCAGAAAGCATGAGGCATTTGCACATCTGCGTGCAGTTCATAATTTTTTTAAATGGAAATAAATTAAAGAAGTGCAGTTGGTAGTTGGCTCACTGTCAGATATTTATGAAATTTTAAATTTCAACATGGTTGGGTGTTACATAACGAAAATTGCATTGTGTAAATGGGGAGGGCCTGACGCCTGACACAGGGGGAAATTTACTTTTACCCACCTCTTGGCGATTTTTCTGGAATTCGCCTGGATGGCACCATTCCGAATAGTAACCCTCACTGGCAGCATACAAAAGGGAGCTTTTCAGCGATATAACCAAACAAGAAAACACATCGAAGAAAAACAATTTGATCAGAAGCAATACATATAAAAAAGAAAATCATCATTAAAATGTCATCCTTTGATGACTTAAGTTCAATTATAAGAGCAATTAAATTTACTAGCTCTAATAAATGTAATTTTTTAATTAATTCTTAAAACTTATCTCTATTCCTTCTTAATTCTCTTCATTACAATTTATGATACTCTACGATAAATCAAAACTGAACCAAAACAAAAGAAGTGAACAAGCAACATACATATTGCAACAATTTGGTATTCATATCCATACATTTTATATTTTCTTTAATATGGCTAATTTAAAGTATTAATGTTATTTAGCAACTTCTACGCAATAAAAGTGCAATATGTAAATTAAGATAACGATACATTCATAATCAACTAATGATCATTAAAAAAAAGTCTGTTTTCAATTTATTGTTTCTATTGAGACTGACAAAGTTTAAATACATTTACTTCTTGCAGTCACTTTAAATATATTCTCTTCTTGCATTCCAATGAAAGAAAATTTGCATGCTTCATGCTTTAAAATAGGCTCAATGGCATTGTTAAAATGCAATAAAGACTGAACACACTCACACACAAAAAATTACATCTTATATTAAAAATATAAATACTTTAATATGTTAAATACAAGGAAAAAGTGTATCTAAAAAGGTTTGTAATTAAAAGTACTAATTTTAAATCTAAGAAAATAGTTTATTTTTAAGTTTGATTGCATCTATTCTTCTATAATTTGTACATCTAGGAACCCCCAAGCCCATTACATAAATAATGTTTTCCCTTTTCTAGAAGAACATTATTATTATTAAAATAATAAACGCATGCAATTTGTAAACAATTCGACAATAAACAAACAACACGGAGGTGCGATCCGAAGCCGATTACAGTTAATGTTCGCTATGAATCTTGGAAAATAGTTTTCTATTTTTTTATTGGTTAAAAAATGCGAAGAAGAAGTTAAAAGTAACTCCTCCTTCGCTGTTATGTCATTTCGAAGGGAGGGACTTACTGTCGTTTCACTGACGATATCATCTCGATTTCACTTATCGGACGAGAGGAATAAAGTACCAATTCTTGCACACTTCGTTTTCTAGGTATCGTTTCCAGACAATAACGAAAGACGTCACTCTCGATCTCGAGATGATCTCGATGCGAATAAAGTAAGCCCCACCTGGGGCTTACTTTATTCGCATCGAGATCATCTCGAGATCGAGAGTGACGTCACAATGACGTACCAAAACGAAACCTGAATACCGTTTTCTCAGTTTGCTACTTTATTCCACATTTTTCGAGACGGTCTCGAAAGTAAACATTCGTTATCAAAACGAAGCCTACTGTGTTTGCGAGACGTTGTCGAAAGCGAATTGTAGAAGCATTTTTCAATATGGCGTCTACGTAATTTCTATGGATGTCGAGCAAAATAGAGGAATTCCGAGAAATTATTTAAGAAATTGATCTTCCACATGTGAGATTCACCAAACTATTCAGTCTGGATAAAGAAATTGTGATATTTCTCTGCGACGAAATAAAACCGTCCCAAATCATAACTACATACTATCATAAATAATTACTTCATCCTGTCAGTTCTTTTCCTTATTACATTGATATTTTATGCTTTTTTTCCTCTCTCTCTGTCTGAATAGTTATGAAAATTCCGATGGTTTCAAATTGTTTTTGAATTGTTATATGCTTTGTAATCGTCATTGTATTTTTATCAGGACAAGTTTGTTTTCGATTTTAACATTTTTCTAATAGACACTAGATAATCTTTATTTACTTTAACATAAATTTCAAATTAATTCAGATGCATTAATAGTAATAATAATAAATACTTGGTATATCTTTAAGTGACAAACTTTTTCATCATCTACCAATTATATCTATTTCATCAATATTAAATACCACATTCTATAAAAATATAAATATGGCATAAAATTGTTACTTATAACAATATATTTCCTTCATTTTAACTTCGGAAAATTTTTAATCACTCATACTCACACAACAGTTGTTAGCAATTAAATTATTTTCGAATGACTAATATAATTTCTCTTTACTGACAACAATTTCATATTACAGTCATCAGCAAATAAATACTGCACTTAATACTGTTTTGTTAAATAAGTCATTTTGAATCATGTTCTTAGACAAGGATTTATTTTCAAAAAAACTATACCATGAAGCACTTATTATAAACATATTTAAAATATACAACCTTTTATTAACCATCTCTCACAGACATTATTAACTTATAAAATATACAACATTTTATTAACTTCATGTCTCAAAGACATGAAGTTAATAAAAGGTTGTATATTTTAAATATGTTTATAAGGATTTATTTAATAGAACAGTATTAAGCATGAAAAATCATGTATAATAGAATTAGATTTTTTTGTGTTTGTGTGCATGAAGTGTATATACATGTATGATACAGGGTTCCCATGGGTCAGGGAAAACCGGAAAAGTCAGGGAATTTGAAATTACTGAGAAAAGTCAGGGAAAACTGTAAATATTGCTCAAAAACCTGGAAAAATGATGATATAAACCTGGAAAATGCTTTTTGAACATTCAATTTATATCACAAGTCACGTTACTATATCGTCTTTTATGTTGCAAGCTATGTTTTGTTTTATACTGTGAGCTATTTTTTATGTCACGAACCAAATTTTGTGACTGGAATTTTCTAAAAATAGACCTGGAAAAGTAAGGGAATTTTATTTTTGAAATTGAGTGGGAACCCTGATGATAGTGATTGCTACGAAACAGATTTTTGTGCATTTTGAGATTGATACACTGCAAGGTAACAGAACCCAGTGATTTTTTTTTTTATGTGTGTGAAGTGAAGTGTGCATATGTGCACAGTGGTGAATGTTGTAATATGGATTTTCCTGCATATTTTAGATTCATGCACTGCAAGGTAACGGCAAACAGTGAAGGCTGGTTTTTTTTTTTTTTTTTTTTTTTCGTGTGCAAAAGAGTACATATGTGCATGACAGTAATTGTTACAGAACCGAGTTTTGTAATTCATACACAATAAGGTAGCAATCCCAGTGGCAGAAAATTTTGAAGTTGTCTGTGACAGGCTTTTAAAATTTCATAATCTGTCTGCAAAATTTGCATGTAATCAGGGGTGAAACTGAAAATGGCTTACACTCAAAAAGACTGAAAGCTGATGGGGGGGGGGGGGGGGTTAACATCAGTGGTGGTCTTGTGCAACAATACACAAATACAATTTTACTACAAAACGATATAGTATAAACAATTGTATTCATTCAATTCATCTCATTCTATTAAATATTTTATAGCAATGTTTGATACAACACAATATAAATAATACAAGTTTTAGTTTTGATACAGCAATTTTTATAAGTGAATTGTTATCCAAAAGTTGCAGACAAATTTTTTTCTCAGTGCAGACAAAAACTGTCCGCAAGCCGTTTTTCTGTGTCCGCGACTATGTCGCCGTGTTTCTGCCACTGGGGTAGCAATACAAGTGATATATATATTTTTTTAATTTTCTCGTGCATGTAGCTTACAAACATGCTTGAAAGTGATTGCTACAATAAAGATTTTCTCACACTTTTTAGATTTATAGAAAATATGGTAGCAGCACACAATATTTTTTTTTTTTTTTTTTAGTACAACAGGACTATTTCTTTCAATCTGGTATTTTGTATCGTTACCAATTTATAGTGTTCCACTTCGAAAATGCCTTCGAACTTCCTCCATAGTTTATCTTTTTTTTTGTTTATTTATTTTATTTTTTTCATATGCGTGAAGCTTACATATATACACTCGTGATAATAATTGCTACGGAATCGAATATTGTAAATTTGAGATTTATACTCAGTCAAATACAATTAAATTTATTAGTACATTTAAGTACTATTGTAACTGGTGTTGTACAGTACCGTAGATACATGTAATAATGTATCAGTACAAAAAAAATAAATTACAAACAGTTATCTATATATATATATATATATAAGAGTAAACTTACTAATCACCGACTCAACACAGTCGTGGCGATTCTATGGAAGATAAGAGTCACCAATTTTGGTAACCACGTTGGTTTTAGGACACTGACGCCCACTAAGACAGGATTTTGTGAAATATCTTTTCATTCCCCCCCCCCTGGGGGGGCAGAAGGCAAAAACCCCTTTATAAGCATAACTTAAATCCAAATTGCTTCACTGTGAACAAATTGCAGAGGGAGAGACTAGACTTGAGTACAAAAAAGGTATTTTCTGCGATTTTGGATTTTTAAGAGGGGGGGGGGGGAGGGGTAAAAACAATTTTCGAGGCAAATTTAGAAAAATACGGATTTTCGAGTAAAACTCTACCAATAATAGCACAAAGATATAGAAAACCGCCAAAAACCTTCAGGATATTTCCAAAAATTCATTTTTTTTTTTTTTTTTCGATTTTGGGGGGGAGTTACGAGGGGACAAATTCGAGCCACATTTTAGCGCTGAATTTGTCCGGGGAAATCTGTAGGAGCTGAGGTCACGAGTTTTAGTGTGTGGCTTATTTTCGTGTTTCCAACACCCATTATAATGAAATTTTGCATAAGGGGCAATACACTCGTTTCCAAGTATAACTTTGCTTCAAATTATCTCAGCAAAATTGAATTTTATGCGTGGGTTGTTTATGCCTCCACAACACAAACAGTAAAGGGTTTTTATGAAATTTCTCCCCCCCCCTCCCTTTTAAAGGAGGGGGAAGGCAAAACACAAATATAAGAGTAATTTTGCTCCAAATTATCTGAGGATAACAATTTTTTGATATGTCGATTGATTATGCGTAATCAAGACGCACACTATAAAGGGATTTTGTAAAATTCCACCTTATTCGCCTTGGGGGTGGGTTTAGGGAATCATGTTTCCATGCGAAACTCTGCTCCAAACTATCTTAGGCGATTTTTTATGTGCTGGCTGGTTATATGTTCCCAACATGCACTATACAGGGATTTTGTGAAAATTCTCCTGCCCCCCCCCTTCCAGGATGAGGGGTGGGAGAAAAAACATGTTTTAAACGTCAACGTGAGTGCTTCGGAGTACCTGCATTTGGTCGCAACCAATGATTACCTCCAACGAAACATGAGGAAAACATAAAAATAATCTTACATAAAATAATTAAAAGCCAAAAGGATGAATTTAGAATTTTGATCTCTGAATAAATCTCCGCGTGAGCAGAGACCAATCAGAGTGAAGCACCAGGAGGTAGCTACCGAAGGTAGCAAGAACTTTAACTTGGATTTTGACTGATTTCAATGATTTTTATTATTAATGATATGGTATTTTGAGAATTAATTTCAATATAATGACCAGCGAAGCGGGCAAAGCCTGCTAGTTAATTATAAATTTACCATATTATTTATATTTAAAAATTGGCGATTACTTAGTGGCATGAGGATAATATGCAAGCACCTCAAAAAATACATTTGAAAAAAAAAATATTCATATTAGGGATGCACCGGATAGCAGTTTTGGCTGAATATTCAGCCAACCGAATATCGAATATTTTTCAAACCTAATAGTAACTATTCGGCCGAATACCGAGTATTCGGCTGGCTGATTTACTTATATTCAAGTGTCAATCAGCTAATTTTTTGTGAACTTTTTCAGTAATATCATTTACATTTAGTAATATTTCATTTTTTTAACACGTTAATCGCCACGATAATATCAGAAAAATTTTCACATGGGCCATGGTAACTTTATTAGACAATTTAGTTAAAAATGCATCAGGCGCATATGACTGACATGGCGATTAACGTGTTAATAATTACTCGGCATATATCATATTCCTTTTAGGGTTATTTCCTAGTTAAAAATGCGTCAGACACATATGACTGACATGGCGATTAACGTGTTAATTATGAAAAAAATATTACAAAAAACTACTATTCAGAAACTATGGTTTATATAAATGTAGAAAAATATTAGGAAATATTACCAAACATAAGTAGTGGTGTAATGCTGAATTCACAGTCAAAGAAAATTATTAACTGTCTGGCTTCTTAATAAACTTGCAAACTTTCTTAAGTAACAATATCTTGTTGCACCCACTCCAAAAAGAATAATTTGGTGTGTCACTCACACGACTTTCTCTTACCCTAAAATTTAATACTATAAATACAGGTTGGAGATTAAGAAGTAAGATAACAAGTACTGTTATGTAAACCTATGTTAAAAAATTTGAATTAGGCTTCGGAAGAGTTTTATTATGATAATTAGGCCCCCCTCAACCCCCTGTTTCATTAATGCACCTACATTTATATAGAATTTAATTCAGTTATTAAGAAATAATTCTGTTTTTAAAAAATAATTTATTAAAATTAGTATTTAAACAAATTATCTTTTATGATAATGCAGACGATTTCTATATTAGAGAAGTAGTATCATACTAAATATTTAAAAAAAAAGTTTAATTTATTCTCAATTTTTTTTTTGGTTAAAAATGAAAAGAGTCGATAACTTTATTTTAAATTATCACAGATCGATGGTTCAACAATTCGTTTTAAAGGTATTGGCGAGCTGTTTTGAAAGATATCCGTCATAAAAATTTACTCCCATCGAGCGGGGGACTTCCCCCCCCCCTCCAGGGAGGGAGGCGAGGCTCCTACATACACAAAATTCTTTTCCCAGTTGACTATCTCTATTACAAAAAATATCTATTTGTTTCATTTTGTTTAGTGCAGTCTATAGATGTTAAACTCTACTTACCTGCAATTCCCCCCATACACGTAATGTATTTGAATACTTTCGAGTGTCTCTGTACACGAACCATTTGCTTCATCTCAACGAAAAGCTTACTGTAGCATCCCTATATGATACCCATTTAGAATACCGACTTTGGAATTTCTGCTATTATTTGTTCTTGAAATATGCTGGTAACAGACAGGCACACAGACCATTCGCTAAAAACATGATTTTCGTATTCAGGGTACCTCAGAACATGTAAATATAACAAAAACTCACATTCAAAAATTTGACCCTAAAACAATACTTTCTCGACCCTATGGGTAAGAGAAAGTGAAAAACAGAAATGCAGCATTTGAGAAAAATCAATTTAAAAGTGACAACGTACTGGATAACCTATATCAAAACTGTTGTAAATGTCTCTGACTCTCATGTGAATAAATTGTGAGATAGAGATGCGATACTGTTCGTGCATGTTGGGGCACTTCATATACATTTTTCAGTAACAAGTTAAAAACTGCTAATATATGACTTGTGTCATTTTTCTTGCCAGATTTGGATCCGACCTTTTTTTGATCTCTTGAAGTTTCCTAGATTGTAACTTGAATTGTAATCATGTGAATTATGTACGTTCTTTCTTAACTCAACTTAGAAAAGTATCGTTATACTGTTATTGATAAAGACAACTTTTGTTAGATATTATTAATTGTTATGATTAATGTAACTAATAATTTTCTTTAATGTTACTTGAAATTAGATGAAATAATTGTTTTCCTTTAAATATAAACTATTTCTTAATTATAATAATAAAGCACCACAGAACTGGCGTTTTAAAGTAATCACTACAGAACTTTGGATAAACACCATAAAATTCAAAACTCGCAACAATTGTTTTGGGTCGAAATAACACACAACCCTTCGTCAGGCGAACAAAGTAGGCACGAGTGTGGCAGTCAAAGCGGCAATGCACCTTATTACCAACGCGTAGCTGCTTTGTTCGCCTGACGAAGGGTCGTGTGTTATTTCAACCCGAAACAATAGTTGCAAGTTTATTGCATTTTATGGTGTTTATCCATAGTTCTGTAGTTATTATATTTCTTAATTACTCTGAAAATTTTAAGTATAATTAAAAATCGCAAATTTTTTTCAAATAATTAAAAATTTTTTAAAAATTGAATTTTTATACGTTCCAACTAGCTGAATAATTTAATATTCGGCTAGTCCAATAGTTTGATTCGACTAAACTGAATATTCGGTAGTATGGCCGAATACCGAATATTCGGTGCATCCCTATCATATCTTTTCCTTTTCTATTTCATTACTTTAAGAAAGATGATCCTAATTCAATACAGGAGTTTCAGAAAGCATGAGGCATTTGCACATCTGCGTGCAGTTCATAATTTTTTTAAATGGAAATAAATTAAAGAAGTGCAGTTGGTAGTTGGCTCACTGTCAGATATTTATGAAATTTTAAATTTCAACATGGTTGGGTGTTACATAACGAAAATTGCATTGTGTAAATGGGGAGGGCCTGACGCCTGACACAGGGGGAAATTTACTTTTACCCACCTCTTGGCGATTTTTCTGGAATTCGCCTGGATGGCACCATTCCGAATAGTAACCCTCACTGGCAGCATACAAAAGGGAGCTTTTCAGCGATATAACCAAACAAGAAAACACATCGAAGAAAAACAATTTGATCAGAAGCAATACATATAAAAAAGAAAATCATCATTAAAATGTCATCCTTTGATGACTTAAGTTCAATTATAAGAGCAATTAAATTTACTAGCTCTAATAAATGTAATTTTTTAATTAATTCTTAAAACTTATCTCTATTCCTTCTTAATTCTCTTCATTACAATTTATGATACTCTACGATAAATCAAAACTGAACCAAAACAAAAGAAGTGAACAAGCAACATACATATTGCAACAATTTGGTATTCATATCCATACATTTTATATTTTCTTTAATATGGCTAATTTAAAGTATTAATGTTATTTAGCAACTTCTACGCAATAAAAGTGCAATATGTAAATTAAGATAACGATACATTCATAATCAACTAATGATCATTAAAAAAAAGTCTGTTTTCAATTTATTGTTTCTATTGAGACTGACAAAGTTTAAATACATTTACTTCTTGCAGTCACTTTAAATATATTCTCTTCTTGCATTCCAATGAAAGAAAATTTGCATGCTTCATGCTTTAAAATAGGCTCAATGGCATTGTTAAAATGCAATAAAGACTGAACACACTCACACACAAAAAATTACATCTTATATTAAAAATATAAATACTTTAATATGTTAAATACAAGGAAAAAGTGTATCTAAAAAGGTTTGTAATTAAAAGTACTAATTTTAAATCTAAGAAAATAGTTTATTTTTAAGTTTGATTGCATCTATTCTTCTATAATTTGTACATCTAGGAACCCCCAAGCCCATTACATAAATAATGTTTTCCCTTTTCTAGAAGAACATTATTATTATTAAAATAATAAACGCATGCAATTTGTAAACAATTCGACAATAAACAAACAACACGGAGGTGCGATCCGAAGCCGATTACAGTTAATGTTCGCTATGAATCTTGGAAAATAGTTTTCTATTTTTTTATTGGTTAAAAAATGCGAAGAAGAAGTTAAAAGTAACTCCTCCTTCGCTGTTATGTCATTTCGAAGGGAGGGACTTACTGTCGTTTCACTGACGATATCATCTCGATTTCACTTATCGGACGAGAGGAATAAAGTACCAATTCTTGCACACTTCGTTTTCTAGGTATCGTTTCCAGACAATAACGAAAGACGTCACTCTCGATCTCGAGATGATCTCGATGCGAATAAAGTAAGCCCCCTTATCAGTACTAAATGTTCGTGACACTACAATTTTGATTCTTCATGGTTCCACCACTGCGGCGACACACAGAAGCATAAATTCAGGTGGGAACAGGGAGGACCTTGTGACCGCGACTGATTTTATGTGCTGCATCCATCATCAATGTATACGATGGTCTTTTTTCTGACATGATTATCGTACTTGTTATCTTTCAATTTCGAGCTTGGTGCTCTGCCGACGAGGCCTCTTTCGGTTTTTAGTAAACTTGAACTAAATATTTTACATTACAGATGAATGTACACTAAAAGGCGCATTTGGATATTTTTATTTTCTCTTTCTGCAACCGCCAGTTTATCGTTTAAAAAGCAAATTTTCGAACAGATTTTGTTACATCGTCCTCCACGTACACTTTAGGATTCAGTCCAGTGTTAAAAACAAAATGCAACTGTCAAGCAAATTATAATTTTAGAAAGTATTTAAAAAATAGCAAGGTTTATAAACAAATAGCTGAAAACACAATACTTCGAAGTCCAATTTTCGAATTTTGGTAAAATTTTCTTATAATTAATTAAAATATGAAAATAATAACCTTCTAATACCTTATATATAGCCATTAAAATATTAGCTATAATTTCATTGTTGCCAAAAAAAATTTACGAGTTCATTTTGTTTCGACATAAAAATAAATATATTAAACGTGCGCGTTAAAAAATTGTAAAAAGATAAATTATGCATCTCACAAAAATTGACGTCATTATCGCTTTAAAGATTTCATACGCATTGATAAAGTGTTAATATAGTTAGTTCTATAGCTATGATTCAACAGAAATTTTAAAAACATTGTTTATAAAAAGTTTTTTATCTTAAAATTATTTTATTTTTATTAACTTCGATTCTTGTTTGTTTGTCCGGTACAAATCTTGCAATCTATTTTTAACTAACTTCCCTACTAGCTAGACATTTGAAGCTTTCACAGTAGCCCAGAACCCGGTGACAACACAATACTTCGAAGTCAGATATTTTGAATTTTCGAATAGTTTTCTTTTAATTAATTAAAATATGAAAATAATAAGCTCTTAATAGCAATAAAATAGCCATTAAAATATTAGCTATAATTTAATTGTTTCAAAAAAAAAAAAAAATTAGGAATTCATTTTCTTTCGACATAAAAATAAATACATTTAATTTAAGGTGAACGTTAAAAAATTATAAAAAGTTAAATTATGCATCTTACAAAAATTGACGTCATTATCACTTTAAAAAAATTATACACATTGATAAGTGCTAATGTAGCTCACGATGCTAATATACGTTGATCTAAAAGGAGTAATATTTTGTTTTAAAACCAACCTTTTTTAACACTATACACAAGCGAAGTGATGACGTCACTGGCCGTCCGTGGATGTAAGAAAAATATTTCCTATGCTAATCGCCCATTGGATTTTTTGTAAAAAATTATTAAAAATCGAGGAAAATTATTTCCCGATTTTAATCACCATATTTGGATATAGATATGTAGTTATCGTGTGCATGCGTTAGATTAAGTTGTTTTTGCTGTAAAATTGATAAAATAATTTTAAATTTCAAAACTCTAGAAAAATATGGCAAACTTCCATATTCGATTGAAAACATAAACATTTCATTTCAAAGGATGATATTTACACAATAAATATCCAACTAATATAATAATACGCAAGCGAAGTGTAACGTCACTGACCGTCCGTGGATGCAAGAAAAAGATTTCCTATGCTAATCGCCCATTGGATTTTTTGTAAAAAATTATTAAAAATCGAAGAAAACTTTTTCCCGATTTTAATCCCCGTATTTGGGTATAGATAGATGAGAGGAGGGTATTATGGAATACCATTTACTTTTCTTAAAATAACTTTACTTGTTTTTAATAAAAATCCGCAAAATCATGATGAGTACATAGTGTAATTATTTGTAACGAATTGTCAATGAAAAAAAATCCCCCAAATTTTTTTTGTTGTTATGAAAAGTTTACTTTAAAAAAAAAAAAAAGTTACAAATGGAGGCTAATATGAAACAGTCGGGTAATATGGAATAGGTGGTTTAAACTTTTTAAACCACAGAAAACCACAGACTTGTTCAGAATTCTAATAACTCTTAATTCAGAATTCCAATATCTCTTAAATTTGACAATAGCTGGCAGCACTATGCAATTTTGAGAGAATTTTTAGAATATAAACATTAAATTCATTCTTTTTTCATTGTATTTTAGGTGTTTAAACGAAAAATTAATTAATTTTTTTTTCTTTTATTATTATTTAATTTATTCACGTTTTCAATTGTTAGTTATACTTTAAATAATTTCTTTTTTCAAGTTCCTGTGAACCAGTTATTTGCTACTGATCTAATCCTAGTTTGTTCTTTTTGTTGTGATTTTTTAATGGTAAGCTGGAAAATTTCATTCTAACGTATGGGCTGAAATATTCAATTATGTGTATTTATTCAAGCTTTTATTCATTATTTCTTAAATATGATGTTTATTAATTAAATTGAAAGGAAGGGTGAGTCCTTCAAATTCATTTTAAACTGATTTTATGATTCAATATATTTTTTAACCAGCGATTTTTAAAACCATACAGTCCACGATTCTATTCAAAATCCCTCCAAGACTTCATAAAATCATCTTCGGAGAATTTTCTGTGACAGAAGATACATTCGGCATCTTTATTTTCTGTTTCTTTAGTTGAACACATGAAGTCAATTTCAGATGATACTATGAAATAACTAGCATTCCATAATACCCGACACGCTATCTTTAAAAATGAACTTTTAATTGATGGACAAAATATTTTCAGCTAAAATACGACCAATGTATAACAAAATACAATTCTTTGATAATACATTATGCTTAACATCAATGTTTAAATCCCATGTGTACCAGTAAGTTTAAATGTTTGAAAACTTACCTGTAAAAACTTTTAAAAATCACAAAACATACTTTGTTCTATAGAGCAGGCCTGTCCAACCCAAAACACTTGGCGGGCCGCAGTGGAAATCTGTTTTATTCATTCGGGCCGCACCGTACATACAGTCATAAAAAAAAGCCCCCCCCCCCCCTCCCGCCAGACTGATTTCGCCGTAAATTAGTGTATAGACATGCGGCTGGTGCCGATTGATTAGTAATAAGGCCTAGTTCAGACCGGTTTAGTTAGATTTTGCTTAATGGGGTGTCTACATATTAAAACTGGCATCAACTTCGTTGTTTTCAAAGGCAGCCCGCCAATGTCGACAAGCTTTTTGGATTATTTGGATGAAATCAGCCCAGAAAATAGTATAGTTTCTATGTTTCTCTTAATTTTTCACATAATTTGTTAAAATATAGAGATGCTAATGTTAAATGAATGTAATAAACATTAAATCATGTCTCCCCAAAAAATTAATATAGTAATTTTTTTTTTTTTACGTCCGAATGAAGTAACATAAATATATTCCATGCATATTTCTGATTAAAAAACATCTTTTGAATCATGAAAGTTATTAGTAATATTTCATATTTTAGAAAAAAATATGTGTTATGACCTACATTAATTTTTGCACGAATAGAATGGACATCATCAAAAATATGGGTTTCTAAATTTACAGTTCATTCCTATCATTATTTTTCGAATTATAGTGATATTTCAATTTTTATAGCTCTTAGGGGCTGTCACTTGTGTCATATATTTCTTTGCTCGCGCATGATTTAAAATAGTTATTCAAGTAAGTTTAGACGTACACATCATTTCATAATTAGCATTACTTTACTTTAGTTTTTATTTAACATTACTAATATTGATTGTAATACTTCTTTTCCGATTGTTATCTGAATAGATATAATACTTTTCTCTGTGATATATTAATTTAATTTTTTTAATTTAAAAATTTACACCTGATCAATTTTTGCTTGCAACTGTATGAAAACTTGATGTAAGGAATATAAACTATACCTTTTTCCAAACCGCCTTGACTTCGAAATTCGAATATATAGTCAACAACCGGTGTTGCTATTAGGGAAAAAAAAAGAAGAAGAAGAAAAAGAAGAAGAAGTTTGTGCAAGCTTTAATTTGTAAATGACACCTTAAAGAAAATTTAGCAATTGAATTAAATACTAGATGTTATTACCAATCGTTAGGCATCAGCTGCTGGTTTCTATGATAATTTAGTTTCTGCTGGTTTCTATGATAGTCGGGCAAGGAAATTATTGTTATTATCATAATTTGATGACTGTACATATGCATATGTGCATATATGTTTGTGAGTATATGATTCATGTATGTATTATATACTTTTTTCGGGGAAGGGCAGGGTGAAAATTCGGAGCAGAACACATTAATTTAAATTATTTTCATTCATAAATTAACAATAGAATCGTGAAAATTTTATGACTATATATTAAAATTATAATAAAAAGAATGAATAATGGATCTAATAATATTTCACCAGAACAGTTCTTTAGCTGCCATAATCGTTGAAAGGTATTTTCACTTCGAAAAGTCAGACCGGATTTATTACTTTTTGATCCCTTAACCAAGGTTGTCAAACTTTAAATATCGTTCGTCTCCTTGCGGGCCGCAAGAAACCACGCGGTGGGCCGCATGCGGCCCGCGGGCCGCGGGTTGGCCACCCCTGCTATAGAGAATGGTACTACAGCAACAAGCGGTTGCTTCTTACTGTATTGCTTCGTCAGAATCCTTCTTGAGTAATTCATAGTATTTTGAAGAGATAGCAGATCAGAGCCGAAACCTGGGTATTCCATATTTCTCGACTATTCAATAATGCCCTCCTCTCCTCATGTATTTATTAGTCATCGTATGCATGCGTTAGATTGAGTTATTTTGTTGTCAAATTGACACAATTTTAATTTTAAATTTCAAAACTCTGTCATCCTTGGCGTTTTTTTCTATTTGGCGATCAAAGGCGTAATACGAAAATATACATGCCAGATGTATATTTCCGTAATATGTATTGTACGAAATATTGTTTCATATTATTCATTACTCTCTTAATATAAGTTGTTAAAATAACCATGATGACAGGTATGAAATAGATTCCGCTGCAACATATGAGTATCTTATATCAGACACTTTATTTAGACATTCGGAAACAAATTTGACTTCAAATTATGATAGAATATTTATCATTTTCCTTTTAATTAGTATATTAGTTGTATATTTATTGTGTAACTATCATCCTTTGATATGAAATGTTTATCTTTTAAATCGAATATGGAAGTTTGCCCTTTTTTTTCCCCCTAGAGTTTTGAAATTTATAATTCAAATTTTATCAATTTTACAGCAACAACTACTTAATCTCTAAAGCATGCACACGATAACTAATACACCCCGCGACAAAAAGATAGGTACAAAGGGTTTTTTCTTTGATTTTTCATAAAATAACATTATCTAAATTGTGCCTATCATTTATTATTATCATAAAATAACCCTCGTCCCGGACTAATTTTTGTTTAAAGACTAATTTAGAAAAATTTTAAGACTAAAATTCTTCTAATTTAAGACTACATACCGCGACAAAAAGATAGGGACAAAGGGTTTTTTATTTAAATTTTTGAATAGGATTATTTTAAATATGATTCAAATATTTAATATGTTTTTGATATGATAATATTTTGTTATGATAATAAATGATCAGCACAATTTAGATAATGTTATTGTATGAAAAATTTAAAAAAACCCTTTGTTCCTATCTTTTTATCGCGCAGTGTAGTCTTAAATTAGAAAAATTTTAGTCTTAAAACTTTTCTAAATTAGTCTTAAAGCAAAAATTAGTCCGGGAATAGTATTATTTTATGATAATAATAAATAATAAACACAATTTAGATAATGTTATTATATGAAAAATCAAAGAAAAAACCCTTTGTACCTATCTTTTTGTCACGGGGTGTACATATGTATATCCAAATACAGGGATTTAAATCGGGAAATAATTTTCCTCGATTTTTAATAATTTTTTACAAAAAATCCAATGGGCGATTAACATAGGAAATCTTCTTATCCGCGTTTGTAATGATCGATAGATGGCGCTTTTCCAACTTTTGTTTTTAGTAAATATAATAGCCAAGTGTATTTATTATTGTTGTATTTGTGTTACTACTTAATATTTGTGCTATAATTTCTCCGCCATTACATCATGGAAAATCGATTGCCTTTGGAAAAAAATATTTCAGTTTATTCAAAGTTCGATCGGAAGTAGATGTTTAACTGAATCTGAGCAAATATTAGTTTCAAATATTCTTTACTTCCATTAGCCGAAGCAACTGAAATTTTAAATTTGTCATTTGGAAATAAATGGATGCTTAATTCCGGATTTCTTGATCCTTTGGGATTACACTGTGACACATAGCAGTATGTGCTATCTTTTTTACCGGATTTATTCTTTTTTTTTTTTTTCAATAAATATATGTGAAACTAAACATCGAATATACAGCAAGCAATGGCGTCTCGACGAAAGTTATCCGTGGTATTGTTAATTTCACCTTAAACCTTATTCCACCAGAGGGCGAGCATTTCATTACAATCGCGGATTGCATCCACGGACGGCCAGTGACGTCATCACTTCTCTTGCATATTAAAAGGAAAATTATAAATATTCTATCATAATTTGAAGTCAATTTTTTTTTCAAATGTCTAAATAAAGTGTCATCTGCCATCCTTGGCGGAAAAACACAATATCGCCAAATTATCTGGCGAACATATTTAATTCCTTTCAAAAATCATAGTTATTTTAACAGTTTATATTAAGAGGGTAATGAATAATATAAAACAATATTTCGTACAATACAGTATGTATATTTTGATCGCCAAATACAAAAAACGCCAAGGGTGATAGTTTTGAAATTTAAAATTAAACTTTTTTCAATTTGACAGCAAAATAACTCAATCTAAGATATGCATACGATAACTAAGGGAGGCATACTATTGTAACAATCGCAGCTATCGTAGATCACAAGTCGGATCGTAGTCGTAATTTTGATACAAATGTAACGCCATCGGCCATATTGGATCGTAAAGTTGTGATTGTTGACATAAAAATTTGCGACTGCCTGCGCTCTCCCGTAAGCTCTCACAAGCCTCTCACAATCACAAGTAAGATGGCGGATAGTAAGGTTGATCAATGAGAAATAAAATATTTATTTATTTATTTATTTTTGTGTGTGGAGTGTTATTATTGATACAGAAAATGAAATTAAAACCTTTGTATAATTTAAAATGACAAGATTTACTTCATTAAACGTGATATCGCACAAACACGAAAACGTCCAATATTGTTCATTTATGATTCATTATTTAAAAACTAGCTATAAATTGTATAATAATGTGAGATGAACAGCATATTTCTGATTTTTTATAATAATAATAATAATTATTACTATCATTATTAACTGTATGTATATTATTTTGTATCGTTTGTTCCTTGTTAAAAAAGTCATACTATATTTTTACACTAATGGTACTGAATGCGTTAAGTACTCCTTAAATATCATTCACAGGTATAAATGAATTCTTTTAGTAATACATATATGATATACTTATTAATAAGTCTTTCCTCGCCATTCTTTCTGCAGACAAGTAGGAAGTTTTAGTGATTTTGCATGTTAAGTAGTTTGACACCTAATTTATCACAGAAGTCATTAAATAATATAAAGCAGCTTGATACAACTACATTCTAAATTGATTTTCATCAAAATTATTTAAATTGTAGAGTTAAAATTCTTATTAGGAAAAGGAAAAACTCTATATGTGGGGAATTAATTTTGTATCTAAAAGTAGATTATGAGAGAGTTACTTTCTAGAATTTTTAAGCTGTTGATGAAATGCTAAAATTCATTAATGTAATTTTTTTTTATTCACAAAATTTATATACAGTCTCTTTTTTATAAGATTATTGTAACTCCTACATTCTTGAGATATTTTAACTCCTACAATATTTTAAGCATTAAAATTCAGAAATATTCTTTAAAGTTTCAACTTTCCAAATTTAGGTATATACTATAAATTATGTTTACTTTAATTTTTTTATTGAATTGAAACATTTATGTTTAATAGTTTTAATGTAAGTAATGATTTAAAAGCATGGGATAATTTGGGTACACATTGCATTTTATTAATTAGGGAATGAAAAATAATCATTTTATACTCCTGCATCATCGTTACTTAAGGTTGTATATGCTGAAAATATGCTTGCAATACTGATATTGACAAAAGTTTTCTTTTCTAAAGATAGCAATGTAAACATATCCATATATTATTAATTTAAATTAAGGTATACTGATTCAAATTCATCATTTGAGATAAAAATGTTTCCACCACTTGTGCAAAGTAGCTTTTGAATTGGTTTTTTATAATCATTTTCATTCAATTTTGTGTCCTCTAAAATGACTTCTTTTTCAAAATTGAATGTTTTGTATTTTCTTATAAAATAAAAGACATTGCATATTTTCTCCTCTTTTACCAATAAAAAATTCTCATCACCTTATACGTAAAAAATAGAGTAAGATAATCATATTTTGTGGCGAGTAGTTTTTTTTTTCGGTGAGTATAATATAAGTTGAAATTTTGGGCTCTGATACTGCTATCCCACTTAAATTTTAAAACACTTTATTATGAAAGGTGCTACATTGAGTAAGAAAATGTTACATAATTTTTTTTACTTCTAATTAAATCTTCATGTAATGCAGAGTTAAATAAATGCTTTGCTTAGTAGGGGATCTAATAATATCTTATGTGTTTAAATTTTGAGTTATTTTTGAAATATTTCTGGGTTATTCTTTTATAGATAAAATAATTTATTGTGCTTTAAGTTACATTGAAATTAAAAGGTTTGTAATCCAGCTATCTCACTGTTTCAATTAATTAATAAATTGCTTAATTTAAGATTTTAAATAGTGTTTTTTTCATGATTTAAGGAGAGGGGGGGGGATATGAATTTTCTTGCTGTTAATTTAGATTTTTTTTTTTTTTTTTACTTGTTGCATTGGCATTTTAAAAGACAACTTGTTGTTACAATGCACTTTTAAAGCAAAAAAAAAAGTCAAATAAATTTGGGTTTTGCTTTGTATAGAGGGCACGCATAATTTTGATTTACTTATTGGTGAATTGATTCACAAGAGTTGTTTTTCACTTTTAAGATTTTGAACTTTGTGTGTAAAATGATTTTTTTTTTTTTTTTTTTTTTTTTTTTTTGGGGGGGGGGGGAGAGGGGGGAACACTGCTCTGCAAAAAGAAAAAAAAATTCGACATCTGATACCATTCTTGCTCAACTTATGTGAAATGACCTCCTGAATCCGAATGTGACTCCCATTTTGCCTAGTCACCCACCGTTTTCTAGATACACCACCTCCTCTCTGATTTTTTTCTCTGTTTGATAATTTTATGACCATGAATTTGATTTGAAGAGTTAAAAATAATTTAACACCTAAAAGCAAAAAAAAAAATATAAAGTTTAAAAAATAACATTAATAACAGATTAAAAAAATATAAAATATGTAATGCATAATTTCAATTTCCTACCCAAAATTTTTCCCTTGTTGCAAATGTCAATGTTTTAGAATTTTCCAACTCTGTAACCCCTCAGAAGGCATTTAATGGTTAAAATAATCCTCTCCCCTCCTAGAAATCAAATTCATAGCCATAAAATCACTGAAAAATGATAAAAAATAGGGTGCCATTCCTAAAAAACGGTGGGTGATAGGGCAAAATGGGCATCATATTCGGATTCAGGAAGTCATTTTACATAAGAATATACTGAAATGGTGTCAGAGGCAACTTTCCTGCCGATCAGTTTAATGGAACCAGCTGTTTTTGTTTAAAAATGCATCCAATTTTAAAAGAGTCTTTTTCTGCATCACAATCACATCTTTTGCACCATAATATTTGCATATTTTAGAATCCAAGTGGTTTCAAGAATGACACATAATCCTTTAATTTAAGTGTTATAATTGCCATTTGGTACTTTCATATTAATCGCATGCTGGCAATTTATACTTTAGTATTAACTTGGCTCATGAAATACGGTCACCTGGTTACCATAGCCAACCAGTATATTTTAACTGGCAACATGGTTTTCAACTTTGAAACTTAATTTAAGAAAAAAAAAAAAATTGGTTCTAGATTCGGGCTCTGATTCCACTCACGATATAAGCAAACTCTCAGCATTTTCATTCTCGCTTCTCTTACTACATTTTGAAACACCATGTTAAATCAATACACTATTAGGGAAGTTACACCACTTTTCTCCATATATTTTTCACAACTTGATGTTAAACTGCTGCGCCATTTTAGGGAATTGGTCTTAGACAGCTCCTCGTTTGCATGTGCTTTGCAACCAGGAGCTGAATCGTTGTGCTGGTGTAATGATATATTGATAGTGATAGTGTATTAATTTAGTGAAATTATTAAAACTGTTATTTGTATAACTTAAATAGTTATATTACTGTTATTAATAAACTCATTATTTAAATGTATTTCAAGTTAAAACGTCTAATAAAATTTATGACATTTCACTTAAAAAAATTTTTTTTGGAAAAATGCTTACAAATAGAAATACTATATATGACATCACTTTCTACAATGTACTGTCAGTGTGACATCACACTGACTCCAAAAAAACAAGCTATCTTTATTTTCTATATCGTTTAATACTAAGACTGCATGTTATGATAATAACCTTAAATTTATATGATATCTTTAACTCTATTTTGTTTGAATTTCTATTTTTAAATAAAAGCATCACTAAAAAAATAATCATCTGTAACAAAAAAATTATCTCAAACCGAACAGGACAAGGGCTCGTAGCCCCGATGCCTGCAGCAGCTTATACGTGGGCTGCTAATAACATGAAAAATTCTCAAAAATTAACCTTGAACCGAATGAGCCTCTGACTCGTGTTTCCGCTGCCTGTGGCTGTGGCACTGTATAGCAGGCATGCTACACACACGCTGCAAAATCCACTTTTCTCCACCAGGGGGCACAGTATGTTGTGTACAAACCACCAATTGCCTTGAATTTCCAAGACCTTTCAAATAAGGTGTCACATGGTGTTATCAACTGCAAAATCTTTTAGTTGCACTTTCCACCGCCAGGGGGCACAATCTGTTCTGTATGAACATCACCAACGGTCAGAAAATATCAAGACCTTTAAAATAAGGTGTAACATGATAGTCTATTACAAAATAACTTAGTTCCACTGTTCACCACCAGGGGGCACACTATATTGTATATAAACATCCCCAATCAACATGAAATTTCAAGACCTTTATCACCAATCTCCTTCAATTTCCAAGACCTTTCAAATAAGGTGTCACAGGGTGGTGTCAAGTACAAAATCCTTTAGTTGCACTTTCCACCAATAGAGGGCACAGTGAACATCTTCTCTATGAACATCACCAACAGTCAGGAAATACCAAGACCTTTAAAATAAGGTGTAACATGATAGGGCCTACTACAAAATCACCTAGTTCCATTTTTCACCACCAGGAGGCACACTATATTGTATTCAAACATATCCAATCAACATGAAATTTCAAGAGCTTTAAAATGAAGTGCTACAAGTGTGGGTCTAGACCGGATTTTCCTCTCAAACTAATCCCCCCGCCCCCCCTGTGAAATTGATATTTTTGTATTCGAGTCTAGTCCCCCCTATGCACAATTTCTTCACCGTGAAGTAATTTGGAACTGAGTTAACTCACAAACAGGCTTTTAACCTCTGCCCCCTCCCCCTCCAGGGGGTGACCATTCGACTTTTTATATTTTTCTCTTTTGATGACACATCTACAGACCAAGACCTTTTTTTAGACTCCTCAACCAAATTTTTACACCTAGCCGTTCTCTCAATTTAGTGGATACAGATAAAACACGTTACAAATTAATATATAGATAATTGAAATTTCATTTAGAAAGATTGGAGTGTAAGGCTAATTTTTTATACAAACTATGTGAAAAATACCAGAGCCGGGAATCAAGCCCGGGTTATCTGCTTCCAGTGAGCTACCCAGGCTGATAACCAGCTCGGCATTTCTCACATAATATCCATTGGCAAGGTCACCGAGTCTGCAAACACAGATATAACAAGTGAGAATATTTTTTGTAGCACAACTCCATTAGACCACAAATTTTCCAATTAGAAATTACTAGCTGGAACCCATGTAATGTTTTAAACATTGTTGCATCATTATTTAAATGTATTTCAAGTTAAAACATCTAATATAAGTTACAACATTTCACTTACAAAAAGAAATGCGGAAAAATTCTTATAAGTAGAAATGAACCTTAAATATGTATGATTTCATATCTTTAACTCGATTTTCTTCGAATTTCTGTTTTTAAATGAAAGCATCACGAAAAAATAATCAGCTGTAACAAAAAAGTTACCTTGAAGCGAACAATACTCTGCCTTATGACCCAGGTGCCTGCGGCAGTGCACACACGGCCCACTACTAACATCAAAAATTCCTAAAAATTAACTTTGAACCGAACGAACCCACCCGGCGTTGACCAGGCCCATGATAATAACCTAAAATTTCTATGATTTCATATCTTTAACTCGATTTTGTTTGAATTTCTATCTTTAAATGAAAGCATCGCGAAAAAAATAATCATCTGTAACAAAAAAAAATTACCTCAAACCGAACGGAACTTGGGACCATGGTGCCTGTGCCAGCATATATGCAGGCCGCTAATAACATGAAAAAATTCTCAAAAATTAACCTTGAACTGAACGATCCTTTGACTCGTGTTTCCGCTACCAGTGGCTGCAGAATGCTACACAAAATTCACTTTCTTCCACCAGGTGGCGTAGTATGTTGTATACGAACATCACCAGTTGCCTTAAATTTCCAAGACCTTTCGAATAAGGTGTCACATGGTGGTGTCAACTGCAAAATCCTTTAGTTGAGCTTTCCACCGTCAGAGGGTACAGTGTGTTCTGTACGAACATCACCAATGGTCAGGAAATAGTAAGACCTTTAAAATAAGGTGTAATATGATGGGGTCTACTACAAAATCACCCAGTTCCATTTTTCACCACCAGGGGGCACACTATATTGTATACAAACATCCCCAATCTACCCGAAATTTCAAGTCCTTTAAAATGTGTTGCTACATGTGTGTCTAAAAGGGATTTCCTTCTTAAACTAATTCCCCCCCCCCCCCAAAAAAAAAAAAAAATCTACTTTTCCTCTTTAAAATCGAAAATTCCAAAATCACAGAAATTGATTTTATAGTATTCGAGTCTAGTCCCCCCATGTTCAACTTCTTCACCGTGAAGTAATTTGGAGGTAAGTTAAGCTCGCAAACATGTTTTTATCTCCTGCCCCGACACCTCAGCCAACTTTTTGCACCAAGCTGTTCTCTCGATTTAGTGGATACAGACAAAACACGTGTCAAATTAATATATAGATATTCAATAATACATCAACCATGAAATTTCATTTACAAATATTGTAGTAGAAGACTGATTTATTATTATTTTTTTTTTTATACCAACTACGTGAAAAATCAACCTCGCACTCCAATCTTTCTAAATGAAGTTTCTAATTTTACAGCAAATTCAGAAAACTTTCTACGAATTATTTTCACACATTTATCTTGATTTATAGAAAACTGGCCCTTCAGAGAGGTGGCCTTTCAAAAAAGGTTTGTCCTATGGCACAATTTGCCAGTGTTCTAAAAATTACTACCAAATCAATATCTGACTTGCACTCGACTATAAATATGTAATCTGACAAATAAAACACAGAGTTAAGTTATAATGAAACTGCTCATTCTTATCCAGCAAACATTAAATAAAACCTAAGAGAAAGTACTAAATACTGTGTCTATATTTATCGAACAGGTCAAAAGGTTTCATCTTTCTAACGAGTTAATATTTTAGATGTTTACCTGAAAACTTAGTTGGTATAGGGGATTAGAATCGATCAATAAAATAACTGATTTAAATAAATGTGTGATGAGTGAGAAAGAAATTAAAAATTGTTAAATATTTTTTTATGTAAAATTTTGTAGTAAGGAAGAAAAAAAAAGCGAGAGGAGATGTGTTATTTTCTTCACTGGCAACAACAACAAAAAAAAAGTTTAAAAAGATAAATTACAATTTTTTAGCCATCTGTAAATGTAATATGGTTAAAAAGAAAAAAAAAAAAAAATGTAATACTGCATTTGTATTTACATAAAGAAAAGAAAAATCTATTTCATGCGAATGCTACGGTAAACTCAAATATTGAATGAGAAGATCCCTTTGCAGAACAAGTTGCACAGCAAACTTATTCCAATCCAAATATTTGAACTGTAAGTTTACTTTCCAACGTTGGTTTAAATCAGCCTAGTATTTAAAAAGTTATCATGATGGCATATTTTCAAGTGACTGCAACTTGAAAACAAAATGGCAGAGCAAGTTGTCCAGTGAACTTATCATCAAAACATTTATATAAGTTCACTACCCAACTTTGGCTTGAATTGATTGATTAATTCAGTGTTTCAATAGTTATTGTAATAATAAATTTTCAATTAGCCCTAATTAATTTAAGGTATCCGGGGTTTTTTTTGTAAGAAAAGAGCGGATGAATTTCATTAATAAACTTGGTTGAGACACTTATATGGCCTATGTATATATCAAAATTCAAGCAAATCCAACCTTAAATACACTTTTCACAATGTGGATTTGTAATTTTTAAGTGAACTCTTGAAAATAAAATAGCACAGCAACCATCGTTAATGAACTCATCCTAGATATTTGTAAGATAAGTTCGCTGTCCAATTTTGGTTTGATTTGGAGTATTATTTTGGAAGTTACTGTGATGACAAAATTTCTATTATATATAGATTTAAAAAAAAAAAGTGATTGTAGTAGGTTGATTTCTAAAGAAATCAACCTAAAACTGATTTACGTACATGGCGGAGAAGGAAATCTAAATATATTTAATACTATTTATTTAATGTTTTGCAAAAAAAAAAGAAAAAATCAAGTTTTTTTTTCCCTTAGCTTAATTCAGGATAATTTTTTAAATATAAAGTTTTTAAATTATAATATTTAATATAAATAAAGCTTAAAGCTTTTAAATTTTCTTTTAGGCTCTTTCGGTAGATTTTACCAATTGCCCACTGCATAGCTCTGCTAGATTAATATGTAATGTCACAGTGTAAAGTAAAAGAAAAGAAAAAGAAAAACAGCACTCGCTGTTGATTTCATTCTGCCATCATCTATGTTTACATAAATCTTTAAATAATATAGAAAATTTTTGGATGTAATATGCACTAAAATGGACATGTCTATATTATGTTCACATGTTTATTTATTTTGGCTTAAAGACCCTTATTACATAAAAATACATTTCAATATAATATCTACAAGATCTGGTGAAAAATCTAAATCTAGCTGTAATATTGACATATCATATTATGTACTTTGACCTAATCTACATGAATTTGTGTCGACTGGGTTCTTTCTTTAATAATAATGTTCTATATACTTTTTAAAAACCAACTTCAAACTAAAAAATAACTTTTTGAAACACTAAACAGTAGAATAATAGTTGTAGTGATTATATAATTATATATATATATATTAGATAACAGATGTATAAAGACATTAATTAGATTCAATTTTTCAAAAGCTGCTTTTCGGTGTTAGAAAATGAAAAATTACAAGGAAATATTTTTAAATATCTTGCTTTTAAACAACTTCAAAATTACTTTTTGACACTTTGTTTATATTGAAAAAATTAGACTAACCCCTGTATTTCCCATTTTGTGTAGGACTTACAAAATACATAAATAAAAGAGAAAATATTTTATAAATAAAACACTCTTAAATGAACTTTTTATTACGAAAATAGGAAAAGTACTATATGTGTAAGTTTAACTAGGATGTTAATATATAGTTTTATTTTATTTTATTTTTTTCTCTACTTATACATCACACAAAAGACACTTTTTACTGAAAAATGAAATGTAATCAATCACTTCATTCGTATTTAAAAATTGGTAAATATATCATATATATATATTTTTTTTTTTTTCAAATGTTTGTAAATATAAACATATTGCACACGGCACACCGGACACACCTACATATCAGCCAATCAGTGAAGCCAATCGTTAAAATAATCGAATTGCCAGTTACCGGAAATCACAAATTTGCGATCGAAGGGTTGCCATATGTGA
This sequence comes from Salticus scenicus, assembly GCA_963930645.1. Taxonomy (NCBI): domain Eukaryota; kingdom Metazoa; phylum Arthropoda; class Arachnida; order Araneae; family Salticidae; genus Salticus; species Salticus scenicus. The sequence goes on from OZ005653.1 coordinate 339,589,719, forward strand.
TAGTCATAAATGTTACAATAGTATCATAATTTGTGAGCCGATCGCAAATTCCAGGACTTGTGATCTACGATTACGATAGCTGCGACTGTTACAATAGTATGCCTCCCTAATACATATCTGTACTCAAATACGGGGATTAAAATCAAGAAATAATTTTCCTGAATTTTTAATAATTTTTTCAAAAAATCCAATGGGCGATTATTATAGGCAGTCTTTTTCTTGCATCCACGGACGGTCAGTGACGTCACACTTCGCTTGCGTATTGCAAACGATTGTCAAGTGTTACGTTTGCATGTAACTATAAGCCGTAGTTCTATGGTTTTTATTGTGACTGCAAACTACATTTTAAATAAAAAGTTGGCAACAATCTGTTTTGTTTACATCATTCGCGTCGCAAGCTCGCAGTGTTTGGTGTGATTGGTATTGAATAGAATGCTTGTAAAATTTTAAGCGTTTAATTAATGTTAATGAAAAATGGATGATGATAACGTAATAAGAGATGATGTTGTTATAAAACAAGAAATAGAAGATTACTTTGAAGTTGAAAATAATGAAACTTCTTCTGAAACATTAACAGAACCTTCCACTTCTAATACTGTTTGTAATGATGAAAGTACGCTTCCTTATGACCATAATGAAGCAATCAAAGAAGAAGTTCTTGAAAATCCACCTGAAATAGGCTATGATGACATTGGGGAATTCTGCTTTGAGTCTGATCATTTAGCCTTAAAATCGAATAATGACTATAAAAATCTTTTAGAGGTAAAAGAAAATAAAGTGTTTTTAAAACCGCAGGATTAAAGTATAAACTTCTATAGTAATACATATAGCAGGGCTCGAAATTTCAACTCATATTGCACTCGCCGAAAAAAAGTTTTACTTGCTACAAAATAGGGTTGTCATTTTTTCCTTTTTTACGCATTTTAGGTTTTTTTATTTTTTGTAACTATTTAAAATGCTTTTACAAATATGTCTAAAATTTTTTCTTAAAAGTGTGTCTATATCATCATGTTTCATAATCATCCATAATTAAAAATCATTATAATGTATTTGAGATTTGAAAAAGATTAAAATATCTAGCAAAGAGTCGTTAATGAAAAAAAAAAAAAAAACTTTCTTAAACAATATCCTGTGAAAATCTTTTTATTATGAAAGATAAAGCTTTCTTATTTATCTATTTATTTACTAAACTTTTTATATTAGAAATGTCTTTTTCGTCCATTTTATTTTTGTAATCAGACGGAATGTCAATGCATATAAGCTGTTCATTGTTGTCATTTGAAATAGCCATTTCGGAATAACTTTTTCGATAAAATGGTTGCTTACAAATCATTACAAGCACAAATCATTGGTGTTTCAGTAAAAAACTGGAAAATATGAACTGTTTTTTGATCATTATTCAATAAAATAAACATAGGCAGTATTTTAAAAAGGGCTCGGGTTCATTTTCATGTGACAATATTGCATAGGCAAACTTTCGAATATCTCTTCTCTCGGATTGTGGGTGACGGGAAAAGAGGCTCTCTGCTTGTCTATTTTCACTCTGCTTGGAGAAATAACAGAGTGAGAAACAAAACTGCTGACAATATCAAAACTTTTATGTATGCACTAAGCATTTTTCCTTTTCTGATCTCAGGCAGCGCACACACAGACTCAGCTCTCCGAGAATCTAAAAAGTAGAGGTTAAATATGAGGTTATTAGATGGCAAGATTTTGCCATATTTAAATCTATAAAAAGAATGTTTTCTGTCACTGTATTGTGTAAGAATTCTATCTATAACTAGACCAAATTTTTACTCGCCATTGGCAAGCGAAAATTTCGCACCTTGACATATAGTATAATTAAAAGCATTCCAATTAATTATGTTAAATAGAAATCAATGAATTTGAATGCTTTTGAGTAACCTCGTACATTATGTATTGTATATGCACCGTTGCAGCGCAATAAAAACGATTCAAAACACATTTTTAAGCATTTCCACTGATAGCTAGTAATTTGTCAGAATTCTTTGTTTGAGCCTGATCACAAAATATTAATTATATTAATTTAAGATCAAGGCTAAAATATTTGAAAGTGGCCAGTGGTCACTGAACGAGATTTATGACCATTTATAATATATCAACTTATATACATATAGAATTTACATGCAATTAAAAAATATGTATGCACATAGAAAGCCCAAGGTCACTCTTAATCATATTATCAAAAAATTAAATAACTTAAATTTCTCATTATTTATAATTGGTACAGAGGAAGTTTAACCATATTGGCACACCTTTAATATGAAACCCCTTGAATATCACATACATATACTTTTTTGTTTCCTGCAACCCACATTAACCATATTTTTCAAATGATATTACTTTTAAGCCCACCTTTTCTTAAAAGTAGGCTAAATATGTATGACAAATTTTAAATTTGTGCATTAATATATAGATAGTCAAATGTATCGATTTAATACTAGACAACTTACTGCTCTGATAAATATAAAATATTTTATCTACAAGAAAACATTTTCAATGCTGATTTTTTTTTTCTCACATCCTTCCCGTCTGAATCTGTTCTATAATAACTGTTTTCCTTTGAATTAAAAAAGAAAGAAAAACCTTCACTAATTTTCTATGTGTTAAAAATTATCAAATTCTTCATCTGGCATATTAAAAAATCCGAACATGCTTCTTATATATTATTATTCATTTATTGTAATGCATGTATGAGTTTGTCTAGGCATTTTCACTACTTACTGTAATGATTGCATTATTATAAATGAAAAATTATAATTTAAGAATATAAATATAAAAGAGTGTCTTAAACATTTACTTTAGAAAATTATTTAAATATTTCTACAGACAAAATGAATAAGTTTCGTAAAGGAAAATTATTGTGTGTTTCAGTAGTGCATTTTATAGATCATTGCCAGGGATGAGGAATTTTTAAAAATTCTTACTAGTCAGAAATATACAATAGGCATAGTTAATAAAGATTATTAACTTAATAATCTTTACAACAAAATCTATGCAACTGTAAGATGAATTGATCATTTAGTAGAATTCTTGTTCCAAATTCCCTAAGCATCATTTCATAAAATACAGTGTTCAATATAGAATAATAACAGTTTAAAAGATAATAAAATCTAAAGTTATTGCCTATACAAACACTGTTCATGTTCTTGGGAGAAGTGTTTTGGCTGTTTTTCTATGTTTGATATGGACAACGAAACTTATCGATTTAAAATCCACTTTCTATATCCAAAATAATTTCTCACCAGTGGGGAGTAAATTAAGAATTTCCCCATCCCTGATCGTTGTGTTATATAGATTGGTGTTATAAACAAGAGTACTTGTGTGTAAGATTTTTTCCTGATTTCAGGAATTTTTAATTAATATATTTCCAACTATCCCTGAGGCAGAATGTAGGCGACACAGCAACATTGTCGCAGAAAAGATATTGTCACTTGCAGAAAGATTTGCCCATAAAAATGAAAGTTATTTCTAAATTTCAGTAGAAAATAGAAACTCGTGTCTTGTATTTAAGAATTCTTCAACAGTCTACTAATAATATTGATGTCTATAGTTACATGCACATATTATGTGTAAATAAGAAAATAGGTCAATATTGTCTTGCAGTAGAGGTTTGCACAGACAAGACTTGTCGCAGAAAGCATAAAAAATTTCGGTCATAGGGCCAATTATTATTCAGTTACTTTGGAATGATTGTTCAAAGGAAATTGCTGTATATGAAAATTTGAAAATATCATTTGTAACTCATTAGTATTTCCTTAAACTTGATCAAATTTTATCTGTAATTCAGAGTTCACATTAGAGGGTAGGATGAGATTGTGAGAATCTCACTGTATTTAAAAAAAAAAAAAAAATCCCATTCAAAAATATGTCACAGGGAAGCTTTACCCACTTTTTTTTTTTTTTTAAATATATATTTCAGTTTCTTTGGGTAATATAATAATTGCTTTTGAAGCCTATGATCGTTTGTTTTTAGCTTCTTTAGAATTTGTTGAGTCAAAAAATAAGCGGGAGGATGGAAATTGGGGGATTATTTAAAAAAAAAATATTTTCTTAATTCTAAAAATTTGTTAAATATGTGAGGATGTTAGATTTTACACTTTTGTCCAGTGATCTTTTGAGCACTCAAAATAAAATTAAAATAAATTTTAAAACAGTTTAAAAGATAAAAATATGATTAATTCCATTTGCATTTATGATGAAAATTTAGATTTTATTATGATTTTAAAAAAGCAACATAACCTTAACCCCCCCCCCCCCCAAAAAAAAAAGAACATTTAAGCATATACTTCATTTTTTTTACAATTTATTTAATTTACGTATCCTTGAAATTAAAAAAAAAAAAAAAAAGAGAGAGAGAGAGAGAAAGTAAGAAAAGAAATTTGTAAAATACATAATTACTCACTCAAATTTGAAAAATTCCACTTAAATTTTTTGTTAGAGCGAGAAAATTTCTCTAGTGTGAGCCCTGTAGTTTATTACGATTACATTAATAAAAACTTAAACAATATTTATATCTTTTTTCTTTTCTTGTATAATTCAGGATTTTTAAAATGGGTCACAAACAGGGCTGTGTAAAGATCTTTAACTATATGTACTCTAAAAATAAAATTTAGTCTAAAAAAAATTTTTTTTTAAAGTATAAAAATAAATTTATACACTAAAAATAAATTTTAGTGTACTGGATAATTGGTCACTATTGTAATGATGTATAAAAATTTTCTTTGTGTCTTTTACTCTAGGCAATCTTTATTCTTGAAGCACAAAGAGCCCAGGCCATCAAGGATCTAGACAAATTGTATGAATGTCAAGAGCAAGCTTTGGCTGATCCCATTGCATTTGTAGAATGTCTTCAAAATAGAAAAACTTTACAAATTCCAGCTCCACAGAAGATACACCAGTTACCTGTAATCGATTGGACTAAATATGCTTTGAGTGGTGGCTCATCTGCATTCGGGCGTAAACAGTTGACTCGTTTATCAACAAAAATTGCTCATGATTTTTTAAAAAGTAATATATCCCTTCTTTATGATTTTAATTTTGAAATTAGTTTGTATTTAAATATACTACGGTTTGTTATATTGGCTGAAATCTAGTTCCAGTGACTTTTTTTTTAGGGTGTATTGCATGTTTATGAAGGATAGCAGACTCTAAATAAAGTGATGCTTCAGTTTACATCATTGTGCTACATCCATTTGGATGTGTTATGTGAAGCATTCTTTTATGCATGCTTTTGTGAAGGAGGAAGACATCTTGCTGTCATATATTGTTAGTGTATAATGAATTTTGGGATCCGGACATAATATCGCATAAAAAAAATAATATAATCTATTTGAAAAATTTTATTTCTTTCACGTGTGATCTCTGGTGAAGGCCACAGGGCCTTATAAATTAATATTAATTAATTAAAGTAAATAAATACATTATATTATGGAATTTTATTATTTTATCTATATTTAATTTTAAGTTATTTTATTATGTGCTTTTCACAATTCAAATAGCATTTTAAAAATATTGTACTTTGCTGCTGACATCAAAGCTGAACACTGTTCACAAACCTTAATTAAAAATTTTAAAATAGAAAAGCACGATTGAATTCTTTATGACTAATCTTTAAAAAAATGTTAATAAATATAGTCTTTAAACTCTTTTAAGCAAAATTTATAACAATTTTTGGGGTGGGTTTGTGTGTATGCCAGTGCTCTGGCTAAGGTATGTGTGGGCATGAAATTTTATGCAACATCATTAATAATTACCAACTTCTCTTTGCTTTCCATTTATTTACGTGAGCGATATTTTGTCCCTAACCCATGAATTTTGATGTTTGTGGAATGCTATTTTGACTAAACAAAATTCTTTCTTTTCTTTTTTTTTTTTAATATGTGTAAAATGTCTTGCATGTAATATAAAAGTATGATTTTAATGTAATAGAAATGAAAATGATGGTTTTGTGGGACTAATGTAAAGTGAAAGAAAGTTCCTGTGCACATTGAAGTGAAGGTAATAAACATGTAGTTGTTTGGTCATTGAAATTTATATATTTGTGATATACAAGGATCTTTTAGAAAAAAATAATGGGAGTAACTGAAGGTTTTTTTTGTTTGTTTGTTTGTGTGTGTGTGGGGGGGGGGGGCTTGTTATACATTCAAGCTATTTAATTTCATTTCTTCATACTGTATGTATATAGTGTTTTACAAATTTTTATCTGTAGTGTTTGTGACGTTTTTATAGTTTAGCTGGTGATTTTGAAAAATATTTTAATCTGGGTTTGTGATATTTTTATAACTGGTGTTTTTAAAAAGTGTTTGACCAGTGCTTGAAAAAGTTTCATGACTGGTCGGTGCTTTAAAAAAATTTGTAAGCAGTGTTTCTAATATTTTTATTACTATTGCTATATTTTTTATGTATGCAAAGTGTTCGTATGTGTATGAAAGTGATTAATGTCGTATGTAATTTGATGCATTTTGTGATTCATGCATTGTGAGATAGTTGTATCCAGTAATTTTTTTTTTTTTTTTCATGTATTGAATGCGTACGTACATGCATAAAATATTGCTACATTATGGAATTTTGTTCATATTCACATTCATGCACTGTATCCAGTAATGTTTTTCTTTAATTTTTATGTTCGTGAAGCATAGTTCATGTGAATGATTGTTGCAGTGTGTAATTTATTGCATTTAGAAATCATGCGCTGCGAGGTAACTGTATCTAGTGATTATTTTTTTTTTCTCATTTTTCATGTGCACAAAGTGTATATGTGTGCAGGAGTGATTGCTTCATTATACTGGATTTTGTGCATTTATATCATACAGCCGTATATATTTTAGGATTTAAATGTTTTAGCTGTAATTCATTAAAATTTTTAAACATTTGAATTGAAATTTTCTTTTAAAATTTATGGTTTCTGATTAAAGTGCTTATTTTTTATTTGTTTAGTGATTTGTTTTGTTCACTGAAAAACAAACCCTCTTATGTAGGCAGTGAAAGGTTGCAAATTGGGACATGATACAAAATGTCACCATTTTGGTGAATCTTTAGAAAATAATACCAGGGAAATGCTGGAAGTAGAGTTTGGCCATTATATTTTCATATTTTTAATGATATATAAAGTTAAACTAGAAGTAATGAATTATGTAAGTTAACCATAAAGTAAACCTTCATTTGCCAAAATAAATTTTAAACTCAACAAAATTTATAATTTAAAAGTTTGGGAATTTAAAACTTTGATTTATGGCTCAATTTTTATTTTTTAAATTTTTTGATTCATGATTTCAATTTTAATAAAAAATAAATTACAAAATAATAACAGTTTAGTCCAAGTTTGGCAGGTTTTTGACACATGACAGTTTAAACCATGGTTAAAACCGTCATGTCAAAAATCTATATGATTTAATTGTCATATAAAAACTTAGTTTAATAAAATACAGTTTATAAAGATTTTTTGAAAAGTAAATAGATTGATGTTCTTTGAAAAGCACATTGTTACAACATTTTGATTAATATAAAAAACAAAACTTTAGGCTTTTAAAATTTTATTATGAATTATTTCTATGTTTATTCGAAATATGCTGTGATACTTTTATATATTACTACGAAATTTATTTATAACTATGTTTAATATAGTATATGTTAAACTTTGTTATGTGATACTTTAAAAATATAGTTGTTTTTAATAAGATATTATTTATAAGTATGTTTTAAAAGGTAAACATGTTAATGTTTTTGGAGAAACATTATTATAACATTTTGATTAATAAATCATTTTATTTACAATACAGCATTGTATACTTCAATTTTTTTAGTATTATGCATTTAACCAGTAAAATAAAAATGCATAGCCTAATATTTTGTATTTAAATAATTTTATAGAAACTTTTTTTTTTTTTTTTTAATGATTGCTGATATTGCAAGTTTTTAAGAAAAAGCAATAATTCTGTATGTTAAACAAGCTTGAATTGCCTATGAAAATCTCAAAATTACCGGGAAACAAGAGAAATATGATTGCTTTCTGAACATGTATAAATTGTAATAAATTTAATATTTACTCGTACAAATTTTTTAAAAATTCAGTCTAAGCTGTAGGGTCCACCAGCGGCCAAGCAATTCTACGTTAAAAAGCTGGTAGACGTGAGGTGCCGGGTTCAATCCCAGGGTGCACTTGTCAGCCTAGCTGTTCAGAGTTTTTTGTGATTTCCTCTGAAACTTCATAAATACAGGCTAGAACCCTTTAGAAAGACCCCCATGGACTATTGATAGTCCAAGCTATAAACAGGTAAAAATATTTATACAATCAATAATAATAATAAATAGATTAGAATTTATTAATAAATGATAAGTGGTAATAAATATAGATTATAAATATAATTATTTCGAAATTTAAATTAATTTACTGCCCACATATATTATGTTTCACTTAAAGAAAAAAAAAAAAAAAACCTGTATTCCTGTGTTTTCATGGCTTATATGAAAATTCATAAGTAACTTTGGAATTTCATAAATATTAATGTAAATAAACATACAAAATATGTCTATGCATACTTTCTTAAATATATTTACCTAAATTTTTATAAATTATCTACAAATTGTTTTAAGATTTGTTAATTTATAAACAGCATAATATTTAGATATTCACTTGTATATGGCAAATATTACTAAATCCTACTTCTAACCAGATTGTAGCTCATTTATAGATTTTGAGTTTTGAGAATACAGGTTTTTGACTGTTTAAACACTTGTTATGTCAAAAGCCCAACCCCGGTTTAGCTATTACTCTACTTTTTACGTTATAACTAATTTAATCTAACATCTTAAAATGTTGTGTTATTGTTTAAAGCTGATACACAGCTTATTTGCACCTGCTTTTTTATTTAGGAAATTCAGTTACAGATAATCTAAAGCTACCCCAAAATACTACTTTGAGTCTAGCTATTGGTAATCAAAATAAAAAAACTGTGTTGATTTTTTTGTTCTAAAGATTGTTATAGAATAAAATCATAATTTTAGGTAGTAAAGGAAAATCTAATCGTAATGGGGATATTAAACCTAAATTCAGTCAGTATTGGACGGCTGAAGAACAAAAGAAGTTAGAAGAATTGTTGGTACAGTTTCCACCCGAAGAGGTTGAAAGTCGGAGATGGGAGAAAATTGCAAATTGCCTTGAAAATCGAACTCCAATTCAGGTATGTATACAGGATGTCCAAAAAACCTTAACCTGAGCTTTAATTGCTTACATGTTAATCTTAAAAGTGGATAACTTTAAAAGAAGTATAGAAAGTCAATAAAAAAATTCAAGGGATTCAATTTTAAGAATTAAAAAAGTAAAATTTTTATATGGCTTCCATATAAATGATATTTTTTGAGTAAAATATGCCTCTACAAACTGATAAGAAATTTACAAGATTTCAATACCGTATTATAAAAAGTCTTAGTAGTACTATATTTAAGTAAAGGTATTGATGGAATAGTTGCAAATTAAAATGTAAATTTATTTATTTATTTTATCGCAATTTCTTACTTGCAATTTTTGTATGACTGCTGAAAAATATTGTGTTTAGACGTTGAAAAGTAGTTTGTCAGGTTTTTTTTTTTTTTTTTTTTCTAAATTGAAAAGAATATATCATTGTTTGAAAAACTATTTTTATTTTAATTATTATTTTACTCAGGAGACCTTAAAACATGTTAATCAGGTGAAAACTTGATATTGAATTTTTTTACTTTACAATTCTCCGGAAGTAAAAAAGTAAAGAGCTATTCTATTAAGACATAGAACCAATCCTCTATTTTACATTTGTTTTTAAGAAGTTCTATCCATTGAATCAGCTTGTGAATTTTTAACTTCTCACTGTAGTTATCACATGCAAAGTAGAACTATTTATTATTATATTAATTAAATAATAACTACAGTTTTAATCGACCATTGCCAACCCTATGGTACAAAATAATGTTTAATACTGTAATAAATAATTTTATCAGAAAGAGGCAGTTCTTAATTGCTATTTTGTATTGTATAATAAGACTTTTATTTTGTTTTCCTTAGGTTGCTAGTAGGGTTCAGAAGTATTTCATTAAACTGATGAAAAATGGAATTCCGATCCCTGGAAGAATGCCAAATCCATCCTATTTAAAAAAAGTAATTTTTTTTTCTTTTTTATATATTTCATGTCCCTAAATTGATATTGAAACATCTTAAAATGTTGCACTTTATCATTTGCACCTTTAGAATTTTTTGGTTCTATTACTAATCTCTGACTGCTCTTAACCACTATATATCTTTGTTTGAAAATTGCTAAGGTCATTAAAAAAAAAAAAAAAAGACTGACCTATATATAGACTGATTATGAATACATTTAAAACGAAAAAATTAATGTTTTTAATTTTAGAGATTGTTTTTTTAAGGTATCTGTATGTTAACTTGATTAATTTCAAATATTAATTATTTTAATAAATAAGTAAATTTGTAAGTAAACAATATAAGTTGCTTAGCACTTGCAACAGTGGTTTTAGGTCAAAATAATAGCTCTTATCTTCATCAGGAGAAAAAAAAAAAATCTGGAGTGACTCCACTTGACTTTCCGAACATTGAGTAATTAGCAGTTTTTTAGATAAAGTAAAGAAAGAGGAGTCATTAAACAAACAAAAGAGAGAAAGCCATGATAGAGTGTTTGAGTATTTTTCTCCCTATATTACACGATGTTTTATTTAACGCTACTGAACTTTGAGCCCATAGATCATAATGATAAAGAATTTTTCATTGCCTCCCTGCAAAAACCTATAAATGCTAGATTCACCAAAATGCTTATAGTTAGTGCAACAGTGATTTATAATATTCATATAAATTTTCAGCTTCATTGAATAAGGCGTTTAGATGCTATCACACTTTTTAAAAATTTGGTCCCATAGGCCATAATGATAAAGAATTTTTCTTTGTGTCCCTGTAAAAAAACTGTAAGTGCTAAATTCACCGAAATCTATACAGTTGGTGCAACTGTGACCTATAACATGTGTACAATTTTTTTGCTCAGATTAATAAGGCGTTTAGACGCAATCACACTTTTAAAAATTTGGCCCCATAGCACATAATGATAAAGAATTTTTCCTGGTGTCCCTGTAAAAAAACTATAAGTACTAGATTCACCAAAATCTATAGGGTTCGTACAATGGGGAGTTACAATATACATACCAACTTTCAGCTTATTCGAACAAAGCATTTAGACACTAGCATGTTCGCTCACAGACATACACACACACATACATACATCATCGTAAAAATAGTGGAAACGGACTCAGGAGACCTTGAAACGTATAGAAACATCAAAATCTCAAATTCAGATTTTTGACATGATTACAATACTTTCCTCACTATAGTGTTCGAAAAGTAAAAAACTAAGCATGGCAAAGCATCAAGATGCACTCACGACTACTTAGTACTTTTCAAGTGACTTCTGCAAGGATTTTCTTTAAATGAGCCTTCGTTAAATTTCAGAGCATTCGCTGCTATCCTAATGAGCAGGAAATAAATAAATGTTTAAAAATCGATTTAACCCTATTATGAAAATTGTTTGTCCCCCCCCTAAAAAACATATACTTAAAATGTGCATAACTATAGATTTTAAGCTTGTTTCTTTAAGTATGAAAGATCATATAATAGTCATGAGGTTCATTTTTAAATGCATAGTGAAAGATCCATTGTCTTAGTATATTATAAAGAATTTACAATGGAAATAACAATTCCATTTTTCCCCTCAGACGCACTCATCACACACTTAGAGGGTTAAACAAGGGAAAAATATTGGAGAATTTGTATTTGAGAAAAATTTTAAATGCTTAGTTTCAAAGCAAAACTAATGAATAAAATAATGAGTAAACATATGTACTTAATTATATATATATGTGTATGTATACTAGCAGGCTTTTCCCACTTCGCTGGTCATTATATCGAAATGAATTCTCAAAATACCATATCATTAATAATAATAATATAAAAAAAATCAATCAAAATCTAAGTTAAAGTTCCTGTTACCTTCGGTAGCAGTTTGCCCACTTGTCACACTTTGAGATCTGAAGTCCCAATGCCTTCGGTAGCGCCTTGCCTGCTTTTTACTCCCCCTTCTTCACAGGTAAAGTTGGAAGATTGGCATAATCACATCAAAGTATATATTATGTACATTTAATCAAAACTCACACAACAAAATTTGCCATTCTAAGGTAATTTGGAGCAGATTTAAGCTTGAAAACATGATTTTTGCCCCGCCCACCCCAAAGGTGGGGGGTAATTTTGCAAAATCCCTTTATAGTGCATTTTGCATACACATACCTAACCGACACATTAAAAAATCGAGATCCTGAGATTATTTGAAGCAGAGTTAGTTTTAAAACATGTTTTTTAGCCCCCCAACCCTCCCGCTCTTAAAGGAAAGAAGGGGGAGGGAAAATCGCAAAATCTTTTTATATTATGAGTTAGATACATATAACTGACCCACACATCGAAAATCTCCTTTGTAAGATAATTTACTGCAGAGTTACGCATGGATACATGTTTTTCGCCCTCGGGAAGCTGTGTGCCCCCAGCAGACACACAGCTTCCTGGGAGCACATTTATGATACTTCTTATGATATATCATTTCAATGTGTGCACATTTTTAAACCAATGTGTCCAGCAGAGTTGCTTTTTTTATTGAGACATTTTGGGATATCTAGATATTTTGTTAAAACATAAGAATCAGGGCTGTGGGATCCCTACTTTGCAAAGTAAAAAATCTGGTGTGAAACAACCACATGACTTCCATTACTTCCATTATATGACATTACAATTATATGAATTTTATGAGATAGTATGATCAGAAGATATAAAATTGGCCTAACAAATTAGACACTTAAAAATTTTCTGGTAAGAGAAATCTTATACACGTAAAAATATATAAAATAGATTTACATAACGAATTTAAGAATAATAATAAGAAAAAAATTGGTTTAACCATTTTTTCGGAATATTAATTTCCAACATCTAAAACTGATCTACCTAATCAGGATGACTGTTAATTTTCCTTTAATAACCATGTAATACATAAGAAAGAATATCTAAAATGGATTTATGTAACAATTTTCAAGAAAATCATTAGAGCCGTTTTTGAGATACCGATTTTTGCCAAAACTTGGCATACTCAATTATTGACCAGAAAACAATAATTACACACAAAAGGATATTTAAAAGGCAGTTAATATGGCAAGTTTGAAAAAAATCTGTGCAGCTATTTTTAAAGGAACACGATTGCGAGGCCTGAAATTGAGCTATTTATATAGGATGCCTATCAATTTTCCTGAACTAACCAACTATATCATTTGAAAGGACATCTAATAGAGTGTTTATATAGCAACTGAGAAGAAAATCGTTTGAGCCGTTTTTGAGATACAGACTAAAGATACACTTCCAGTTTCCAATGTCCGACTTCCAGTTTTCCAATTTTCACCAAAATTTGGAAAATTTATCTGTATGCCAGACCTGTCTCAATTCTGAAGTTTTGTAGTTCTATCTTTGTTAGTTTTGGAGATATGATAGAAGATTTCCCACACACTCACTGACCAATTGCCAAAAACTACTTTTTTGAACTCAGAAGATCTTGAAACATGTAAATCAAGTGTAAACTCAATATTGAATTTTCAGACCAAATAGAATACTTCCATTACCTTCAATAGTCGGGTGATGGAAGTAAACAAAACATGATTTAAAATAGATTATCCATTACCCGACTACCGTAGGTAATGGAAGTATTGTATTTGATCCAAAAATTCTATATTGAGATTTCACTTGATTTACATGTTTTAAGGTCTCCTGAGTCCAAAAAAAGTGGTTTTTGGCAATTGGTCAGTGTGTGGGGAATCTTTTGACTATCATATCTCCGAAACTAATAAAGATACAGCTACAAAACTTCAGAATTAAGACTGAACTGGTGTACAGATGGATTTTTCAAATTTTGGTGAAAATTGAAAAACTGGAAGTGGGGCATCCAAAACTGGAAGTGGGGGCACTGTAAGTCTGTATCTCAAAAATGTCTCTAATGATTTTCTTCAAAGTTGCTATATAAACACTCTATTAGATGTCCTTTGGAATGATATAGTTGGTTAGTTCTGGAAAATGGATAGGCGTCCTGTATAAATAGCTGAATTTTAGGTACTGCGAGTGGATTCCTTTCAAAACGGCTATATGGATTTTTTTTAAACTTGCAATATTAACCCTCTTTTAAATATCCTTTTGTATGTAATTGTTGTTTTCCTGTCAACAACTGAATATCATACTTGCCAGCTCTCCCGATTTCGGCGGAAGACTTCCGAATTTTCGATCTATCTCCCGATTTTCCAATCGGAAGTTAAAAATTTTCAATTTATCATAAAAGAGAGAAAATTACAAAATAGCTCGTAATAGAGCAAAATTAAACAATGTTTATTACAAAAAATATCAGGCATGTAATTTTTCCGCGAATTCGCGGAAATCTGCAGTTTTTTTATTTTTCATATTTCATTCAATTCCACGAATTAATTTCTGCCACGTTTAAAAAAAATCACGGATATCGTTCGTTTATAAAAAAGGAACCTCATTAATGAGCGACGGTCAAATGCTCTACGAAAGCCTCCAGATTTTTAATCTTTTTCCATCCACAACATGAATGTCAATATTCATTTTAAAGTTGCTTTATGAGATTCTAGAACATTTAAAGAAATAAAAATGTTAAATATTTCTAACACATCTAATTATTTTTTGCCCCCCCCCCCTTTCACATCTCCAAGTAGCGATCGGCAATCAAGTGTTCTGCAGAAGCCTTTTGTTTCCCAATCTTTCTCTATCCACAACATAAATGACAATATTCATTTTAAACTTGTTTTGGCAGATTCTAGAAATTATAGAATTGAAAGAGTTATTGAAAATTTTTTCTGCTAATTTCTAATTTTATCCATAGTTAAGTTTCCAAAAATTAAGTATCGAAATATGTGTACTTCGTAAAAAAAAAAAAAAAAAACCTCCCTAATTTTAGTTAAATCTCCCTGATTTTGAACATGAATCTTCCTATTTCTCATTTTTTAAGGTTGGCAAGTATGGAATATGCCAAGTTTTGGTAAAAATCGGTGTCTCAAAAATGGCTCTCACGATTTTCTTGAAAACTGTTACATAAACCCATTTTAGATATCCTTTCTCATGCTTTACGTAGTTATTACAGGAAAATGAATAGTCATCCTGATCAGATAGATCAGTTTTAGATCTCGGAAACTGGTGTATCAAAAGAAAAAAAAAATCTACCTTTTTTTTCCTTGCTATGTAAACTCTGTTTTATGTCTTTACATTTTCATGCATTTACTGCAAATGTGTATTAATTTTCCCTTACTGGAAGATTTTTAGTTGTCTATTTCATTAGCTCAATCCTATGTCTTCTGATCACATTATCTCCAAAAAGTTCATATAATACGTGTAATAGTGGGTAATGGAAGTCGCGTGGTTGTTTCACACCAGATTTTTTCTGCTTAACATGATTCTGCAAGGAAAAAGTATGAAACTTTAGAAATCAACGTGTTCAGTGGATTTGCCTTTCTTTCGAGATATTTTGATGTATCTAGACTTATAAAACACCCTGTATATATATGTGTGTGGGTAAATTAATCTGCAGTTGTATGTAGTGATAAATTAATGTGCCATAGGAAAGATTTTTGATAATTAGATTGAAAGTCGATAGAAAACCATACATACATGTACAATATAATCAGAAATCTCTATTACTATTTCTGATAGTGTTGTTAGTTATATATTAATATAATGCTATAATTTAAAGGTAATTTAATTCTTTTTTTTTTTTTTTTTTTTTTTTTAAGTAGGTTTATAAAAAGATAATTTATGCTAGAAAGCATAAGTCCCGATAGTTGTAAATTAATACGTTTTGCAAGCATATAATTATTTCATGTTAGATTCCTAAGGTCATTTTGATGCTTAAAAACTCTCTATTGCTGCATTTGTTTTATTTATTTGTTGTAATGATAGATTTAAGCCATTAGTATAATTCTAGAATTTTTTGTAAGGCTTTCAGGCAAAAAATGAGGAATTTGTTATTATTATTATTATTATTATAAACCCTGTTACAAGGTAAAAATTTTCTGCTTCTATCTGAATTTCCTACTAAATTATTTTGTTTATAGAAATTTCTCATTTTGAATGCTTAATTTGCCATATACTGCATCAAGAACTCTCCAACTGTCACTCATTAAAGTTATAAATAAATAGTTTTATATGAAATATCATTAATAAGTCACACCTTATTCATTTATTCTGCTTACAAATAGCATTTTCTGGATATATTCATGTTAGGTAATTTGAATGTTATCTGTTTATCAGTTTAACCCATTTTTAGCCACAGGATGCAAAAAGCATCAAATGTATTAACAGTTTTAAAATCTTTCACTTTTTTTTAAAAATTAAAATGAAGTTAGCAGCAAGCCAAGATCTACCTGATTGTATCATTGTATCATAAATAATCTGGTGTGTCACTCACACGACTTTCTCTTACCCTGAAATTTAATATTATAAATACAGGTTGGAGATTAAGAGGTAAGATAATGAGTACTGTTATTTAAATCTATGTTAAATAATTGAAATTAGGCTTCGGAAGAGTTTTATATGATAATTAGTTCTGTGTGAGGGGGGCTACTGCCCCCCACAACCCCCCGTTTCATTAATGCACCTACATTTATATGGAATTCAATTCTGTTATTAAAATTAAAAGTTTACTTTAAATTAATTATACAGACAATTTTCACACGCAACATTCATTGTAACTTATCAATCTTGATCAAAATTTTCCAGCAACAAACTTATATTAACTTCAAAATACAACATTTGGATCTCCTAAAATTATTTGTTTTTAAGTTACTCTAAGAGACACAGACAAAGATCAAACGTTAAAAAACTTGACTATGGTAATCAGGAAGCCTCAAAATATCTAAATATTCAAAAAAACAAGCAAGGAATATTTAGCTTAAAACATACATTATTTATCATATCTCTATGAAGAATTTATTTCAATTCCCAAACAGCTTTCCTGGAATTGGTAAAGTATTATTAGTAAAGCACACCCACTAACAATAAACAACTAGTGTGTTGTGGCCACAACATGACTTTCTTCCTATACAAGTTCACTCAGTAAAAATAGTTTATTAAAATTATTATTAAAAAAAAATATTTTCCACGATAATGCAGACGATTTCCATATTAGAGAAGTAGTATAACACTAAATACCTTAAAAAAAAAAAAAAAAAAAAAAAAAGTTGAATTTATTCTCAATTTTACATTAAAAAAAATAATAATAATGAAAACAAAATTCATAACTTTATTTTAAATTATCGCATATCGATGGTTCAACCATTCATTTTAAAAGTATTGGCAAGCTCTTTTGAAAGATACCCATTATAAAAATTTACTCCCCTCGAGGGGGGAGGCGAGGCATACACAAAAAAATTTTCCCAGTTGACTATCTCTATTACAAAAAATATATATTCATTTCATTTGATTTAGTGCAGTCTATAGATGTTAAATTCTACTTATCTGCAATTTCTCCCATATACATAATGTATTTGAATACTTTTGAGTGTCCCTGTACACGAACCATTTGCTTCATCTCAACGAAAAGCTTAGTGTAGCATCCCTATATGACACACATTTAGAATACCGAGTTTGGAATTTCTGCTACTATTTGTTCTTGAGATAGGCTGATAACAGACACACACACAGACCATTCCATGATTTTCTTAATTCAGGGGACAAACATGATTTTCTTATTCAGGGGACCTCAGAACATGTAAATATAACAAAAACTCACTTTCAAAAATTTGACCCTAAAACAATACTTTCTCTACCTTATGGGTAAGAGAAAAAAAAAAAAAAAAAACTTTAATAGATGATTTACTAGAGCCTAATAAAAAATATGTTAAAAAGTCATTTGGGAAAAGAAAAAAAAAAAAAAAAAAAAATTGGCCTAAAAATGGGTTAATGATAAGGAGTGATTGTGCAGATTACCCTTGTATTGGGATATTGTAAATTTTTAATTATAACTTTAAAATAATGAATATGGAAATTTAATTTTTTTTTTTTTTCCTTGAGGCTTCTACATTATTACCATCCAACATTAAATAAATGTAGACGTGGGTTATTTCAATCTAGGGCTTCCTGAAACCAAACAAATCAACATTAATAGCTATAATTTATGAAAATAACAATTCATTATTATGCAGGATAAATTTTATTCTGGTATCTTGATTATTTCTGAGTAAAAATTAAAATTTTCAATCCTCCCTTTTGGATAGGGTGACATTAATTTTTTTCAGTTTATGGCTTCCAAAAGAAATGAAGCCAATCAGCTAACTGTAACTGCTGATTGCTGCTAACAGCAGTCAGATTGCTGTGATTTACATTTTATTGGTTATAACTGTAAAAAATGTTAATTGTACCCTGGATTTTTTTTTTTTTTTTTTTTTCTTTTCATGTAATTGCAGCATTTTTTTTTTTTTTTCCAACAATCAACCTGGTTATATATGCAAAATAAATTTTATCTTGGTTATTTCTAAGTAATTATTAAAACTTTGCCACTTCAATATTAATCCCATGACAGGTAATTAATCACTGTTATGAACTAAAGGAAAATGATTAATGAATTAGTGTAAACCCATTTTTCAGACTTGGTATTCAATGTTTATTTTTTAAAACAACTTTCAAAGTTAACTTTTGAAATTTATTCACAAATGCTCTCATCTTCCTTTACTGAGGCCTCTTGAGATTCTTCTTTGGTGCATCTTGCACCAACTGGCATTAAAAAAAGATGGATCCTATTGGTTGCGGACTCCTATATAGGATATAATAATATAGAAGTTTGCAACCAATATGATCCATCTTTTGTCGATGCCAGATGAGGCAAGAGGGTGTAAAGAAGAGAATGCAGGGATCTCAGTACACCAGGAAAATCACTTGAAGAAGCTTCCGTAAATGAATCCAAAAGCTTTGCTAAATAAAGCTCAAGGAGGTAACTTTGAAAACTGTCTTAAAAAAATGATGTACTCTAATTAAAAAAAAAAAAATTAATGGTATGTTTATTCTGTTGCTACCTGTGTTAACCTTACGACAATCTTTGTTGACTGAAAATCATAGCATTCGGTTAATGCAAAAGTACCAAAACTTTATAATACTCTCTGTATTTCAAAAGGTTTATTTCTAGTGTAAAAATTTCAATTCTAAATAATTATTACAAAATATTGCAGCCGTGACAACTTTTTTCCTAAATCTTTCTTAGCCTCGTCGTAATGTCATTCGCCGCAACCCGAGCACGTTTTTGGTTTCTCACCAACCTCCAGTCTATATGCCAGATGGTGAAGACGAGTTCAACATGAGTTATTCCCAGCCTCAAAGTCTCGATGAAAATTCTTTGGATTCTAAGATTGAACTATCTGTGAGTTTGATTTTGAAATTGAATAGTAATGTGTTTTAATATCATTTTCAAAATATTTTATCCCTTTTTTAATTCCCATTTTCATATGGTTACATTATTAAGCTGCATATATTGTATTTTTTACAGTATTCATTTTTGCAATACAACGATCAGTGGTATCTGCAATTTTTGTGTCTTGTTACATTATGTAGGTTAATAATGAATCCATCTTGCATTATTTCTTTATATAATTTTGAATGCAGTATTCTTATATTTTCATATGTTTGCTTCTTGATTTTTTCAAAAGTCTAACTTTGTTCATCATCTATTTTAGTAAAAATCCTCTGAGCATTTAGTTTCTCCCCCCCCCCCCCCATCTTCCCACTAGTGATCAAATAAACTAGTGTTGATGAAATGTATTTAGATTGACCTTAATGTTAATAACTGGTTATGAAAGTGCCCTTAAGGGCCCTCTTCACTCACCGCAGCCGGAAGCCGAAGCTAATGTATTCTATGGGAAATTTTTCTTTACAAATAACTTATTAACTAATACATATTTTTAAATTCTGTTTTCACATTCTGAAAGTTCCCAGCTGTTAAATGGACGTACCTTTATTAAAAAATTATTTTTTTATATTTTATTTTGAAGCTGCGAAATAAGAATTTTCAATATGTGAAATTTTTTCATTTTGCAATTTCATAATAAAATATTAAAAATTAAAAAAATACATTTTTGATAAAGGTCCGTCCATTGAACAGTTGGGAATTTTCTGAATGTGAAAACAGAATTTAAAAATATGTATTAGTTAATAAGTTATTTGTAAAGAAAATTTCCCCATAGAATAACATTGGCTCGGGCTTCCGGCGATGGTGAGTGAAAACTGTTAACCCATTATTTGACAAAACTTTTAAATGTACTGTTAATTGATGAAATTTATATGAATAAAGATATTAAAGAATTAAAACAAATTTCACACAAGACAGATCCAGTTTTTTGCACAATATCTAAACTATTTATAAAAGATTATAAAAATTATAATGTCCCAAGAAAAGAACAGTGGCATATAATGGGTTAAATCAGCCCTCAGATTTCACTTGTAGGATTAGTAGGATATTATGAAATTAATGCATGCAGTAAAATTGCATATAAAAAGCAAATACTTGTATATGCAGGGTTCCCAGCAGTGACTAAAAAGCAACTATTTGCTACTAAAATCAACCCCAGGCTACTGTGGCAACTATTTTGGGATAAAAGTGGCTGAAAAGCTACTATTTTGAACAAAAAGTTTTTCCCTGCACCTTCATTGGATTTTTACTTCCATTACACGACTATTGTAGGCAATGGAAATATTTATTGTATTTGATCAAAAAGTTTAATTTCAAGTTTTAATCTAATTTACATGTTTTAAAGTTTCCTGTGCTAAAAAAAATGGTTTTCAGCAATTGGTGTGTGTGTGTGTTTGGGGAGGGGGAAAGAGAGAGATTTTTTGACTACCATATCTCCGAAACTAATAAATATAGAATGATGAAATTTCAGAATTGAAACAGGTCTGGTGTACAGATGATTCTTCCAACTTTTGGTGAAAATGGGAAAAATGGAAGTGGAACCATAAGACTGTATATAAACCTCTTAGATGTCATATTAATTGGTTTGTTCACAAAAAATTATAGGCTTTCTGTATAAGTATGTAAGTTTGAGGTTCTTGCAAAGCGGTTGTGCAAAATTTTTTTCAAACTTACAATATTAACTCCCTTTTAAATAATCTTTTGTATGTAATTGTTGTTTTCTGGTCAACAGTTGTGTTTGTCACGTTTTGGTGTTGGTGAAAGTATCTCAAAAATGGCTGTAATGATTTTTTTTGAAAATTGCTATATAAGTCACTTTTTAGATATTCTTTTGCATCAAATTACTCTGGTTATTACAGGAAAATCAACAATCATCCTGATTAGGTAAGTTAGTTTTCGATCTCGGAAATTTGTTGTCTCAAAAAAGCTCTACTGATTTCTCTCTCTCTCTCTCTCTCTCTCTCTCTCTCTCTCTTTTTTTTTTTTTTTTTCCTTTCACTGTTGCTATATAAACTCTGTTTTATGTGGTTTTACACATGTATCAATTTTTTTTTACAAGAAAGGTATCTAATTTCTTAGGTCAATTTTATATCTTCTGACCACATTATCTCAAAAAACTCTTTAAGTACTTATATATATTTTTTAATCCAAGACTACAGTTTGTATCGGAATGGCTACTATTTCATACATTACAGGCAACTAAAGCAACTATTTTTGAGTGCTTTTTATGCTGGGAACCTTGGTATATGTCAATTCCTTTATGTTCGTCTATCGTTTTCTATTTTTTTAATCACTAAGTCTTAACTTTAGTGGTCCTGTTGAACCACTCACTAAATTTTTATGCCTTAACAATTATTGCATTCAGTTCTTCATCCAGAATGAATGGGAATGTAGATATTGTGTGATACTTATTTGATTACAATCTAAAAGGACTGGTTCTATAGTCGCTACATATTCATTTTATTTTTATCTTATTTATTTATTCCTTTTGCATCTTTGTGCATAACTGATTTAACTTATCTTTGAACACATTGAGCAAGCTGTTACATAGACAGTTAATTTAAAATTCTGTGTTATCGAAAGAAATTATTTTCCCTGTAAATAAGTTTAATTTTCATACATATTGTATAATAGCATTAATATGTTAAAGTATAAGAATAAAATATTGCATATATTTAGTAATCTTTATTTTTTTCTTTTTAAGTAAAAGTTTTGATATTTTTATAGCTAGTTGAAAAGTTTTTATTATTTTAATTTTTCAAATAACTTATGATGCTCATCATTCTTAAATTGGTCTACACCTAATTATGTTTTCTGATTTTTTTAGTAATTCAAACATAGTAAAAGATAAATAAAAATTTTAAAGCAGCTTAAAAACCTTTTTTTTTTTTTTCTTTTTGCTAATGTTTTTAACTTAAGTCATGCAACTTTGATAATTGCATCGAATGAACTTTCTGATACTTCTATCACATTTTCTCTTTCTCCTCAGAGCTTGGAGCACACCCTTACATCAATTTCAAATGATTCGGGCCAACACGGCCCGGAAAAAATTTCATTCAGGCCCGGCCCGAGCTTGCAAAAAAAATTTAGGCCCAGCTCGGCTCGAGAACAGATTGAAAAATTCTGCTCGAACCTGGCCTGAGGGCTGGGCCGGGCTTGGGCTCGGGCCGTGCAGATCTCTAGCGTAACATGTTCAGTATGTTATTTGAAATATATATACAGGGTGGCCACTGGTCAGGGAATTTAAGTAAGTCTGGAAAAATCATAGAATAGTCAGGGAAATTTGACAAATTTAGTAGAAATAAGTCATATTTGTAAGCGTAAATTCCTAAAGTATTCACTAATTTTGTGAAATTTTTGGGGAGAAAAGCAGCGTAAGTCAGGGAAAATAGTGAAAAATAGTCATGGAAAAGTCAGGGAATTTGGAATTTTTTAATGTTAGCCACCCTGATAAATATTTGCAGATATTTGTAATTCTCAAAAACATACGATATTCATTATCTAATTTGATTCAATTATTTAGGATGAAGAGGATATCGCTACTGAGCTAAAAGATACTCCTGAATATCAAGAATTGATGTTTTTGAAAAAGGTGCTGAAAGAGAAACACAGGCCAAATAATTTACCCCATATTGGATTTAAAGTGAGTTACTGAATGTGATTTACTCAGCCATTTATTAAATGATGTCAAAATATTTTTTTCTGTTAATTATTTTAAATCATGTTAAAATTACATAAAAATGTATAACTTTTTATAATATATTTTTTCTTTCCCTTTTTTTTTAAATAAAGGTGTTTCTTTAAGCTGTCCTTTAAATTTACATTTAGATCAATATGCAATAAAAAAAATAAATTTTTCTCTATTTTGAATTGTAAAGTCTGTATTTAAAGAAGAAAAAGAAGAAAAAAATGACTGATTTTAGAAAAGAAAATTATAAGAAAATAGTTGACGACATTAGGTTAACATTGTAATTAAGTTAAGGTACACTTTCCTCATTATATTAAGTTTCAATTGGCTTTTTCTGTTTTTATTCTCTTTACCTTTGCTTTCACAATGGACTTTTTAAAAAATATATAATAATTAATTTGTAAATTATGAATATTGACTGAATGATAAAAATATCAATAAATAATTTTACAATGAATATCTAATCCAAATTTCATGTTCATATGTGTGTTTTTCAAAACGTTACTCACATATAAAAAGAAAAAAAAAAAAAAAAAGTAGAGATTTAATAATTTTTTGAAGTAAATGCATCTTCTTTTCTAAAATTGTTCAATTATTTTCTTTTGTTAGAAATATTCATTTGAGAGTAAAATCATTTGAGGTCGCACATCAGGCAAAAAAATTAACTTTTCATGAACAATTTTTTGTTTTTTTTTTGTTTATTAAGATAAAAAGCAATAGGTTCAAAAGGGAGAATTTGAAAAACTCAATTTTTTTAGTGTAGTATCCTTTAAATATGAAGCAACAAAAATCTCACAGGATTACAGGAGGAAGAAGAAACGGTGACTTTAATTGATATGCAGCTTTGAGGGACAATTTTTTTTTACTCCAGTTCCTTTGAAAATAAACCGTAATGTAGTTATATGTGATTGAGGGATGCTCTTTATAACGAAAAGGGAGTAAATGTGTTCAAAGTGAAATTTGTCTTAGAAAATACTGATTTAATATATGTATATATATATATATATTTGTTAGAAATTTAAGACTTCAGAGACACGTGGGGTATGTGAGAGACAGTTTAATGATAAGGAAACTATAAGGTAAATCATCAAAACAAAAAACTCAGATTAGCATGAAAGTAGTGAGGAACATTATGAGATATAAAATAAAAAGGAACTTGCATTAAAAGCTATAACAATGTTTCAAAATATACTCCCACCTACAAAAATCAATATTTAATGTAGAGGATAAAGAACTTCAAACGTTTAGGGACAGATTTCAATGGACAAACGTTTAGGGACTGATTTAGGCTTAGGCCCACAAGGTCTGGGCCTAGGGGCACGCATGTTTAAAAGGTGACTAAATTTTGAATGGTAGAGATGTTTAAAAATTTAAAAGGGAACAGCAATTTAAATGGTGAATGAAATTAAAAATCAATTTGAATTTTGATTGACAGTTTAGAACTTTATCGATCCCTTTACACTTTACAGACTTTTCTACGCCATTTTTAATTACATATATATATATATATATATATATATATATATATATATATATTATATTAGTGTGGTTTATTACTTGAAGCAGACAGTGAGCAGATGTTACAATAAGATGCTGCTGGTTTCATACAGTGTCCAAAATCAGTATTTTGTATAGCCACCACACGCTGTAATTACAGCTTCTATACAATGGGGCATAGAGTTAAACAGATTTTGAATATCTGCCTGGGAAAAACATTTCATATTGTTTGTATACATACCCGAAGTCCATCTATAAAAGCTGTAGGACGAGGATCACAAGCGAGACGTTGACCAGCGATATCCCACACATGTTCAATAGACGACATATCTGGTGAATAAGCATGCCAAGGAAAAAACTGTATGTTTCCTACTGAAAAGAAGTCTTGTACATAGGGTGAAATTTATGCTTTGAGCCCTGGCCAAGAATGTCAAAATTTTTAAACCTTATTCAAATAGAAAAAACGAATTGATTTTGAAGACAAATCTAGTCATAGAAAAAAACTGAAATTCAAAATTGTTTGAGTTTTCAATAAATGGTAAAAACGGATTTCAAAGCTTGATCTACTCTGGCATTAAAAAAAAAAAAAAAGTTTTTATTTCATTAGTAGAATTATTTTATTTAAATAATTAAGTATGTAATAATTTAAATATCAAATATCAAAAGAAAAGCTGCAAAGAAAATATTTTAAGACATAGCAATTTATGTATTTATAAAACAAAATAATTTATATGTTATTCAGTAAAAAAGGTAGCTTTTAACTGTTTTTCTATGATAAAATAAAAGTTTTAATTTAGCACATTTAATCATTATCTTTGTAAGAGAAATCAAATAAACTGATTACTATTATTATTATTATTATTATTTTTTTGGAATGATCACTCTGGATTTCAGTTGGGGGAGGTGGTAAGCACAATATCGAAATAACCTCGGTCACAATCTAACTTATATCCATTTCTGGGTTAAATATTTATGTTTAGGTAAAAATACTTGTACTAAAGGTGCTTTTAAAACGAATGTATGTGATAGATTATTTTAAACAAACTGCTCTAAAAAGCAATAAAAAATACACTGAAAGACTGGTGTATAAAAGTAATAAAAACTATGTTCTAAATGCAAATTGTTACTGCTAGTTTCTGTAAAAAAGAGAAAAAAGGACAATTATTTAACTACTATATTTAAAATATTACTTTAATTTACGCAGCATTTACCATTAATATTAATTTTTTTTTTTTTTCTTTAATAAAATTAACATAAGTGATTTTAGTTAGATTGGAGTGTCAGGTTGATTTTTGTACCAACTATGGGGAAAATGCTAGAGCCGGGTATCGAACCCGGGCTCTCTGCTTAACGTACGGCTGCTATACCACTGAACTACTCTGGCTGACAACCAGCTTGACATTTCTCACATAATAATATCAGTTGGCAAGGTCACTATTTCTGCAAACACAGATATAACAGATGAGAATATTATCTGTGACACAACTCCAATAGACCACGAAATTTCTATTTAGAAATATTAAACATTAATTCATCAACCATGAAAATTCATTTAAGTTAGATTGGAATTTAAGGTCGATTTTACCAACTATGTATCATAAGTATTTCTGAAGAAGGGTCACCTCTATTTAAGAGACAAAATATTCAGTCCCATAAATCCCATTATTGTATGTTTTAATGATCACTTATTTTGCTCTATTTTGCTATCTGATCTTAATTATTTAATAACTCAAACACATTTTTCTTTTAAAAGTATAATATAAAATTGATTTTCAATCACTGGTATGTTTGATACATTCTTCCTTATTTTTGCAGTGTTGCAAGTGTAAAACTGAGCCAATTTTAGGAATTCGATGGCACTGTACAGAATGCAAAAACCCAGTGAATTTCTGTACTGATTGTGCTGATGGGTATGTACTTATTTACAGATCTATGTATATTTTTATGCTTTAGTTTGATAAATTATTTATTTGCATATTACGTATATAAAACATATATAGAATTAAAATATATAGGCCGGAAGATTTTTTTATTTATTTATTTATTTTAAATACACTAATTTAAGTTTAAATTTTTCTTGTACAAAGGATTGAAAGTAAAACTTAATAAATTTTGTAAAGTTGTTTCAATTTAGTCATTTTCTTTTGTTATTTCTTTTTATGTTTATTTATTTCTTTTTTAATTGCATGTTTTAAAATAATATGTGCAGGGCTGAAAATTAGGAAAATGAATCTAGGATTTTAGTTTTATTTCTGTTATTAAACTTCTCTGGCCTTCAGATGTCAAGTTCGAACCCCAGATCAACTGTGGATAGTTGTTCAAAATTCAGTTCATGTAAGATAATCAGTCACATGATGGAATTAAGATATAAAAATACTTTTATTTATATGTGAATTTCCAACTAATTTTGGCGAAAATGAAAAATTAGCTATAATTAGTCATGGGTTTATCCAAAGGTAAAATTGTTTCCATTATAGTACCCTTCACAAAATTTTATATCCTGGAAAAAGACCCTTCACAAAATTTGTTATTCTAAAAAAGGACCTTTCACAAAATTTTTCCTCTTAAAAACAGACCTTTGAAAATCTATTTCATTCCGGTAACTAATCTTTCATGGAGTGAACATACGGCCTGAATAATTGGATGTGCTTTGCTGCATTTCCCCATATTCAGTTTTTAATTTGTTAAAAGGTTCCTTTGCATATGTGAGAGTTTTGTTCTATAAAAGTAAATCTTCATTGTCTAAAACAAAAAGATTTTATTTTGTAAAAAATTACATATTTCACAAAAAAGGACCCTAGCCAAAAAGTTAAGAACTTCATTTTCAGACTAATTTTGATTCACAAAATTGCATGTGTAGATTTTTCATAATTTCCTGAAAACAGGACCTTGTCAGCAAAGTTTAAACAGACTCCTGTTAGTTAAAATGAGATTTCTTTTTTTTTAGCCAACTTTGTAAGTTGTCATTCTTTCAACTTTCAACTCATGTTAGCTGATAAGTCGTGTAGTTTTTCGAATTGGAATATAAAAAACTTTTTTAAAAAACATCATGAATTTTCAACCAATTTTGACAAAAATAAAAAATTGACTCTAAATAGTGCTTATAGAACAGTAAAAAATATAACTTCATCTTATTAAAACTATTATAATGAAGGAAACACTAATGCTTTTTTTATTTATTTCAGTGATTATGAATTTGATCAACATACTTCTGAGCATAATCTGGAAGCCATGGATCACACAAATTCCACAGTTATGGACCGAGATTATATGCATTTCCTTGGCAGTGATTATAATTACTTGGATCCTAACTATATGCCTGCTACATAATATTTATTTTGTATGTTATTTTGTACATAAATTTATAATAATTCAAAGTTTTTGACTGTTTGTTGCTGATGTTCAGTTAATAATCACACTCACGTGACTTTTTCCCTTACCCTTCAATACTATACAGACAGATTGCATATTAAAGGGTAAGATAACAAGTACTGTATATAAGCCTAGATTAAAAAGAATTCAAATTGCAATTTACACAAGCTTAAATTGATAGTATGTGGGAATCTGAAGAAACTGTACCTCCATGAAAGGAAATAATTCATTATTAAATTTTAGTATAGTAATTACTGGATATATATATATTTTTTTTTTTTTTTTTTTAAAATCTTGATAAACTGAAAAATGATTGGCTATTTAAACGAATTCATTTTAAAATATTGCATTTTTTGAAATAGATGAGCATAAATTACATTCATATCAATGAATGTATTATAACTCAAAGAAAGTCTCTTGGCAAAATATTGCCAGAAGAGAAAATTCTGAAAGCAACATTTGAACAACTATTGTGAGTTCTAAAATAGTTTGAGGCTAATTGATTACTTTACTTCCAAAAAAATTGAATTTAATGCACAATCACAGTCCATTTCTTTAATTTCACAACTATCAAAAATAGAGTAAAACATTTGATGAATTTAAATTTTTTAGAAATTTTCACATCCGATACATATCAAGCATGTCAACAAAATATTTAAAATAACAAAAATAAATAAAAATGCTTTTCGACAAATATGTTCTTTTGTCTACACTGTTACTATAATTTCCATTAATCTGTGCATTATTATATAAAATATTTGTATTCACAATACAAGCAATTAATCTGGTGCTTACATTAATTTTTACTTTGAAGTATACACTAAAGAATTTACTTTTCACTTTTTTTTCCCCCCACTCCAACAAAACAATAAAAGAAAAATACATTTTAATCTTTCCATTGTAGGGCAAATACTTATTTTAATAGATATTTACTTAAAGAAATTTCATCGGAAGATAAAATGGTTCGAACTTTATAACAAATGAATCCCTATTTTACAGAAAAATTACAAAATTTTAAACATGTACTGATAGATGAATTGTAGCAATTTCAATATTGTTTAAAATATTTACTTTAAAAAATATCATTTTAACAAAATTTGACTAGAAATGTATGTAATTAAATGTAATTCAGTGTATTTGACCATACATTAAATAGATTTATTGTTTATAATTCTATA
The DNA here is from genome assembly GCA_963930645.1 of Salticus scenicus. Taxonomy (NCBI): domain Eukaryota; kingdom Metazoa; phylum Arthropoda; class Arachnida; order Araneae; family Salticidae; genus Salticus; species Salticus scenicus. The sequence continues at coordinate 339,618,995 of OZ005653.1, forward strand.
AATTTAGTTGATTAGTTAATAATAATTTCACTGAATGGATAAAAACTATGTTATTTAAAACAATTGTCAAGAAATTAAATTATTGGATGAGTACCAATTTTGTAGCGTATGGAATCGATATAGCTATGTGCATCATCAAAAATTTTTGAGTTTTTTTGTTTGGCTTTTGGGAAAATGTTTGAGTTAAAAAAAAAAAAAAAAAAACAGATTCTTAACTTAGTTTTTGAATTGTATTCCTTAGAAACAGTTAATATACTAATTTCTTAAAATTTCTTTTGAACATTATCTCTCAGTTGTATTTTTAATATAGATATATATTTTTTAATTTAGTACCAAAGGAAGAAATAAAATAAATAATTTTTATTTGAACTACTTTGTATGAAAGAAATAGTCCTCATGTCCCTTAAAAGAAAAGTTTGAGACATTATTATTATTTTTTTTTTTTTTAAGGTTGTTTCTTTAATTTAATCCATTTCATGCATCAAAGTAAATTAAAAATGCATGAAATGTCCCGTTTTTATTTGTTCCAAATAATATTTATTCCAAATAATCAAATAACTTTTTTTTTTTTTTCATCTATGAAAGTCACAATTTATCTTCCTAAAAATGTTGTAAAAATAAAGGTTTCAATTCATTTTTTTCTTTTTAAATAACAATCATCATGAAAGCATCTTATCAGCCATAAATAAATACATCAAGAAAAAAAATCACATTTACTGGTAAATTAAATTTGCTTCCCTAGCACATAACCAAACATAAAATTTCTTATAGTCATATTTAGTATAAAAAATCATGGTATTGAAAAAATAAATGTATAGACAAATTATGGATTAAAAAAATGCCTCTCCATATGAGAATCTACTGTTTTATTTTATTTTTAATGTAATTTACTTTAAATAAATAATTTTTAAATTTTTCATTAAAGCATTAAAATGTTTCCTCTCTCTCATTTTCTTACAACTTTTAACATTTCTGTAAAATGTTAATAAAATTACTGGTACAAGTTTACCTCTAAATATTAATGCAGTTTGGAAATCTGTAACCCCTTGTTGTTTCCCATATTAAACATCTGAGTGTTCATGTGGTTTTAATTTCTAAACCAGTTTTCAAATTCATTTCTATTCTGCAAAATCATACTACATGTTATATTTTTTTTCCATGCCTACATGAATTATTCAAATATATTTATCCACACTCTCTAAACAACTATACGTTTTTGTGAAATAGGAATCATTTTAGACAACCATTATATAATATTAAAAATATTAGACTGCCATTTTTAATGAAAATTGTTTGAGATTTATAGGAAAAAACCTATTTTTTAATAAAAATATTTCATAAATAAATGGATACATTTATTCACCTAAAAATCATCAATAAAGCAGGTTAAATTTCTGAACAAGTTAGTGTTTCAGACCAACTTTATCAACCCCTCATCATTCTTAAAGCATCTAGTGAAAAACAATTGCAATCATGCGTTTAGTAAACATCAATACAGAACCACATATTTTTAGGATTGTTAAAACATCTAGTGAAAAACAATTACAATCATACGTTCAGTAAACATCAATACAGGACCACATATTTTTAGGATTGTTCATGGATTTTTAAAGTTGTTTTACCCTTTGTGCACACTGATGTTATTTATTGTATCCCCTGTAGGAATCACAACCAAGATTATATAGGTGAAATAAGCCATTCTAGTACTTATAAGGGTTAAAGAGCGTGAAGGAGTCTTTAATTGGATAATTTAAAATTAAAACTAATTAGCCGTGCTTTAGACACAGAACAAATATTAGATTTTGAAAACATAAATGTTCTTGCTTCTCATATTAACTACTATAGTCGAAATTTTTTGAAGGCATTTTTAAAAAACTGCAACCAGCACCTTGGATTGATTCATATGATCTTGACTGAATACAGTCCAGTGGCAAAAATCTGCACAGCTTGGGACCAGAGACTGTGCAGACTTTAGGGATTTTTTGTTTGCTTTTCTCAACTTGGTATTTTATTTCTATAATGCATTGAAAATGACAGTGATACCAGTTAAGGCAATTAAAGGATAATAACTGCCATAAAAGATACAAAGTTTTATATATATTTTTCACTTGACAAATTATAATTTGCCTCATTAAGAAAAATACAAAATTTAAGTATGTAAACATCTGATACAATAGATTTGTGCATCATAAATTTACAATTTTTTTTTACAATTTATATATAAAGATATTTATTATTATTATTATGTTTTTTTTTTTTTTTTTTTCTTTTGCTTAAAAATTCTTTTTGCAATCTGTAAATAGTTTTTTTTTTTTTTTTTTTTTTTTGTGTGTGTGTGTGTGGGTTCAAACAAAAATGTTGTGTTAAAAAATATAAGTACTTATCTCCAATACCTAGATCTCAATTAAAATTATCTTTCCTTATCTCATTAGACTCAGTTTCTAAAAAATCACTTTAAAAATAAGTATTATCTTTATTTTCTTCCTTTGAAACCTTTGCTATAAATTACATTGTTTACATCAATTGTGATATGCAGATTTCTGGGACTCTACTGTATGTGGTTCTGTTTTGATATTCATTGAACATATGATTGTAATAGTTTTTCACTAGATTGTTTTAATGAAATCAGTCTGAAACATTGGGTCGTTGTTAATTTTAACTTGCTTTATTAATGATTTTTATGCAAATAAATGTATTTCTCAAATGTTTTTTTAAGTGTACAAAATTGGTATGCACCTAATGATTAAATTTCTCTATGATTAAGTTATAGCATAATTTTCACTCATATGGTGCAATTATTCCCATGTGCTGAAAGTAAATACTAAAAAACTGATGTAGGAAATCCATTGCTGCTATTTTCATTTTGTAATCAGTGATAAATTGTTTATTTTAACTTGATTTCAAAGGTAAAAAAAAAAAAAAAAAAAAAAAAAAAACACTTCATTTGGTCTGTCTGTCTGAAGGAAGTAGTCCTCATGTCAAAAAAAAAGAAGAAAAAAAAAATACTTCTCCCTATCTAAATATAATATTGTACTAGTGTGTTTTTCCTATTAGCAGTCACTAAAGTCAGGAAAAAATTAAATAAATAAAAGTAAAAATTCTTTTCTGATCAGTGAACACTTTGCTTTGAATTCCTACTGCTTGCAATGGCACATAATACTGAATACCATAAAAAACAATAGACTGCAGTACTTTTTTTTTTCTTATGTGTGTGTGTGTGTGTGTGTGTGTTGACCAAAAAGAAAGAATAAAAAGAAGAAGCAGCTTATTTTTATTTTTCAAGTTATAGGTATAAAATTCTGTGCAAAACAGAATTTAATTTAGTACTACAGGTCTTTTTTTTTCTTCTTTTTTTGGTCATTTTGGTAAAGAATTAAAATGGTTATTGCAATTGCATAAGCAAAGACCTTGGCAAGAAACGTCTGTGCTACTTCAATGCAGAATTTCAAATTTTACTAAGGGTGTTTTGTACTAAAAGCGATCCATTTCTTTCACACAACTTTTTACAATTTTATTATAAATATTTTTTTTAACTTGATACTAAGAGTGAAAAAAGAAAAATCATTTTTTAATTTCAATACAAATTATAAGTATTGAATATACAAAAAGTGCAAATGAAGATACAAAAAGTGTAAATGAAGAAGTCTTGCCCCTCAATTTAAATAAAAGAAAATTGTTTCACATTCATTTTATATATACATTATATTTCTTATTTACGTGTAAATAAATTTCCTTTATCTCTGAAAGCTTTTTTTTTTTTTAATCAACTTGTCTTTTCTTTTTAATAATTTTAGAGTTAAAATGGACATTTTATTTAATATCTTTTCAACCAATTATCTGATTTTAAACTAAAATATATGGTGTTGGCGAGATTTTTGTCCTGATTAATAAATTGTTTCAATTTTCATAGGGATTGGTTGAACAATGTAGCTTTGCATAGTGAATTAAACCAGACATATTCAAAGTGAAACACAGTCAAGTGATGATAACACTGACTGAAAGCAATACTCCTGTCATACTAAAAAGTAAAGGAAATCAATACTCTATAAATATTGTTACAAATCAATGAAAGGTTTATTTATTGAAGTTTTCAAAATTTTATGTTTTACTTCAAAATTTAATATTGCTTTATATAATTTATATCTCTTTGCTCAATAAATCTCAGACACCTGCAAAACAAAGCTAAACTTGCAAAATGTGAGATTTTTTTTTTTTTTTTTTTTTTTTTTTTTTGACAATAAGTATAACGGGCTGTTCCCACCTGATGTCAGAGGTCACATGACATAGATAAACAAAGAGCAGGTGAAGTCTTCTATATCTATAGTGATTGCTAGAATAACACATTTTCTATTCTTAATTTTGATCAAATATGGTTTAATCTGCTTTTTTTTTTTTTTTTTTTTTTTTTTTATACATCATCCTTTTTAATCCATTTTGTTAAATTTAAAGTTTAACTAAAAATAAATAAAGGTGAGGTTTTGAAAAATAAAATAAAATAAAAAAGGAATTCTGAATTAATGACAAAATTCAAATTCTTGTCATAAGAGCTAAAATTAAAAAAAAGGAAAAATGTTTTTTTTTTTTATTTTATTTTTTTATTAAGATTTCAAGTGATCATTTTTTTACAATGTTAGCGGAGTACAAAAAAATAATCGTTGTGAGCTGGAATGATTTAGCTAAAATACAGTCAAATCTGTCTAAAACGGAACAGAATGGGACTGTTAAAACTTTCCGTTTTAGACAGATTTCCATTTTATGCAGATTTTCCATGTAACTGCCGTAAATTTGCCGTGTCTAACAGAAAATCAACTTTCTGAAGAAATTCTTAACTTTTAAATCATCAAATTACTACCAAATTAAATTCTAATTATACAAAAAATAAAATTGATAAAAGTCTTTATCTTGTATACTATTTTATCATTTATATATGTTTTAGTAAAGGTTCCCGTAGACTTTTGAAGGGACTGAAAATTTTTTCCGTTTTACGCAGGTTTCCGTTTTACACAGATTCCGGTTTAGGCAGATTTGACTGTAAATATTTCTTGAATGAAAATACAGGCACAACACAAAAAAGGAGAAAATGACTTACCACTTTGAAGAGATGAAACTTTTTTATTTATTAAGAAAAAATAATGTAATCCAATAAAAGAGGGAGGCTAGTGGTACCACTGCTCTCTATAAACACACACTATCACATAGACAAAATGATAACACTGATAAATTTCTTGAGTAGTTGATGAACATACTAATTACACATATATATAAGCTAAAAAAAATTTTAAAGCCGCCAAATTTTGATGCTACATTTCTGATCTCTTGAACAAATGTTCAAAAGTCAATTAAAAATTGTTCCAAAAGTCATTTAATTTTTTTTTTTTTTTTTTTTTTATTGTCCAGGCTTTCCTAGCAATCGATGAAAAGATATCAATTATATAAAAGATTATTATAGCGCTGCACAATTGTTATTTCAGCATAAAACTTCAAGGCAAGCACAAACATGCCGTAAAAGAAACCATTCGATGTATTTTTCTCTGTCATTAGCTAACTAATTTTCATACGTTGATTTTTAAGTTGGGCAACATTCATTTGATTTTGTGCCAAACGGACTTGAGAGGAAAGCTGCCCCTTTACAAATATAAAAATCGCTCAGGCAGCTCCTTGTCATTTATTTAGCCGAGCAATGCTTGAAGAAAATATTCTTCTTCAATTCTGGAAGATCACTGGATACTAACTTTGGAATTTATTTTGCAGCTTCTTGTAATTTTTAGTCGAGAAATATTTGGAGAAAACTTCCATCCTCAATTTCGGAATATCACTGGATACTAAATTTTTGGAAATTGTGTGTAGAAATGTTTGGAAAAATTTAATAGACTATGGCGTAGATCTTGACTTAGAGTAGGAGTTGTTTAAGAAAAATGAGATGACATCCATCGAACTTTGTAGCTCCTGTCCCATTATGTTAATGACATTAGATTCTCAGAACATTTTAGAAGAAAAAAAAACTAAACGTTGCATCTTTGTGACCAACAGAATCTTTTTCTGGCTTCTGTACTAAGCTTCGGCACGGGCAGGAATCCCCGGCCTCCGCTGGCACGCACAACCTCTCTTCCGACGATCACCTGCTGTTCTGGCCGAGAGCGATCAGAAATTCGCGCTCTTCTCAAAGCTAGCCAATGAGCGCTCTCGAAAGGGACGCTATCGACGTCAGAGTTGATGCTATCTACGTCATGGCTAAAGATCCAGAAACTTCTAGAAGGAATCTTCCCCCTCTGAAAGCACAGGAAAGTCAGAAAGCTTTAAGAAAACATGGCTGACTTCCGATTTTGAGAGCTTAGTGAATACAAAAGGCTGTTTTTGAACTTAAGATTCTTGGAAAACTATTAAATTTTAAGCTATTTTTATGAGTGATCACTCAAATTAAATGAAATTTAATAAGCAATCTCATGAAATCAGAATTACATCATGGAAATGAAACTTAGAAAATAATTTTAAATGCAAAAATCAGAACACTGACTGCTAACAAGATAATTTTGGATTTTTTTTTTTTTTTTTTTTTTAGTCATTTCTCTATTATTTTTTTGGTAATTTTTCTGCAAGGATGATCGATTAAAATATTGTTTTAATCCGGAATTGCTGTATTTTTTTTTTTTTTTTTAAATGTTAATTTTCAAAGTCAAAACGGAAATATTTTAAATAATTAAATCGTGATCGATTTTAATTAAAATATGCAGAGTATCAAAATGAATTCCGAATGAGAAAGTATTTTAAATTGAAAAAAAACTGAAAACCTATAATTTTGAATAAAATAGTGTAAACTATTTGAAACATGAGACTAAAATAGTGTTATACTTTTTAAGGCAAAACACATTTTATATCATTATTCATCATCTTTTGTTTGCTGTATACATTTACAATCATAATTTAGTTTATATTTGTTATTCATGTTGATGGAGAACATGTTAAGTACTCTGATTTTTAGTACTGATATCATTAACAGTGTTATTTCGGCCAGTAGCTAAGTTAATTAACTTGTTGTAACACCTTTATGGAATTAAATTTAACTTAAAACATTTTAAATTAATTTCAAGTTATAATCCATAAACATTCCATTATTTATTGCTAGATCAGTTAATGTAACAGTTCCACTACAACGTACAAAATCGATTCTTACTTATGAAAATAAATAAACATATAAAGTGTTTTTTTTTTTATTATTAAACTTACAAATACAGTTGTTCTACTGTTTATAAATGCACAATATTACTTTTATTTACATTAAATATTAATACTTTTGTTCTTAAAAACTATATTTAACCTTTAGAGAGGGGCTGTGACAGCAGTTGTCACACTTCTCTATGGTATTTTAAAAAGAGCCTCTTTCTAAAGATTAACTGAATTCACTTCTCAAAATTTGATTCTTTGTTTTTCCATATCACATGATTGATCAGACAACGCTGGGAAGAGCCCATTGATTTTTTTTTTTAATTCCACTCTGTTTTGATGTATACATTACTTTTCATTGGTTTATTCCTTTAACAAAGAACTGTAACTGAAAAATATAAAATATCGGTTATTTATGGGTGAATTTTATAGAATCTGGAGTTCTAGTAAATGAAGCTAGCTTAGTTGATGAAGGATTTAAATTCCATTCTGATTCCAGGAGATAAAGCCGAATATTCCTGCATTTTAAAGCAGCATTTAACCAGATCAGCTTTACATATGGGATGCTGACTGCTTTATGTTGTTACTGAAGAGTAGAGTTGTTTTAAGGGGATTTCGCACCACTGAAGTAGGTTTCACATAAAAGCTTCTATTTATTTCCATTTAATATTTATAAATTGAACTATATTAGTTTTTTTTTTTTTTTTTCAGTAAAATATACATTCAAGCAACTATTCTCATGGTTTTTGAAATATTTTGTACAGAAATCTTTAAATTGTGTTTTCGCAGTTTGCATTTTTTCATGAATTCATGATCTTAAAGGCTAAAATTTCTACAGATATTCAAGAAAAAACATTTTTTTTATTTATTTATTTAATAAAACCTACTTAAATGAATTAAGAATGGATTTTGCAGTATCTTTAGAAGAAAAAATATTAAAAATAATTTTTACATAGAAATGTACATTTTTTATTTATTTTTTTTATTATTTTTTTTTTCTCTGAAACCTAATTAATAAATTTCAAAATTTATTTTTAATTCTTCTAAGTAGGTTCTATTAAACACATGAAAAAATAGATTTATGGACAGATATTTATTTTTTCATTTTTCTTATAGCTTGTTAGCTCAGGATGTTGCTTTCTGATGGGATGCCCGAACGTGATCTCTGATTGGTCTGAGCCTCGCACTTTGATTGGTCAGGTCGTATAGGGCAGAATTCCGTTGTTTTTAGCTCAAAATTTTTCAGAGAGAATTGAGAATAACTTGCAGGTTGCTGATTGGTCCACGGATCCACCTCAGAACTTAATTTCTGGATGGAAACCGAGATTTGGTCTGAAACACTGTATTTTATTTCTCTTTAATCTTCTTCTGAATTTTTCTTATTATTTTGTGTTAGAAATTTTAAGGGGGAAAAAAGTATCCCCCCCCCTTTTTTTTTAAACTAATTGCGGGACTCTGGGTAGTTTCCTGTGTTTTTTGGAATGCATTGCTCACATCTTTTATTCATTTTTCCTGTCCTGACCATCTCATCAGCGCATGCGACAGATCCTCTGTTGCACTTAGGATTTTTCAAAGAGATTTTTTTTTTTTCTCCTGGAGCTTCACTCACTAAAATCTCTGCTAATGTGGGGAAATTTTCTGAGACTAAATTCTAAATTATAAAATCCCTTTCTGCTTTTTTATTTTGTTTTCTGAAAAATTATTTTCATGTTTTTGGCATTGTTGATGGAGATAAGCATTGGTTGTGACCATATGCAGGTACTCCGAAGCTGTTACGTTGACGTACAGATAATAATGTCTTTTCTTTAATATCTGTAGAAATTTCAGCATTTTGAAGATCGTGAATTCATGCAAACTGAGAAAATGCAATTTTTAACAATTTCTATTGGTAAAAAATACATCAAGAACTATAAGAATTGTTACCTGAATATATATTTTGTTGAACAAACCTTATATAGTTCAACTTATAAATATTAAATAGATATATAAACTTTTATATGAAAACTTTCAGTGGAGCCAAGTCCCCTTGATTTATCTCAGCTTAATATTCAAAGAATGAACTAAACAAATAAACTTGACTGTTTTATTAAAGTCTTATGCTTTAAACCATTTTCTACATGCAGATTAACCGCAAATCAGATATTAAAACACATTGGGATTTTAAAATACAGTGAAATACATTTAACACGAAAAGTTGATTAACACAAAATGATGTCCAGACAGTATACTATACAATTTAATACATTTTTTTTTTTTTTTTTCTTTTAACACAAAACAAGAGCTATTTAATGCAGCAAAAAAAAAAAAAAAATGCTTACAATCTTCAGTTGCATGTTTGCTACAATATGTTGCAGTTGGTGATGATGTGTGTACATCACTGATTATGGCAGAAAAAGAGTTTTTAGATTTTTTTGGAATCTTAATTTAAATTACTTCACCTATGTAGATTCCAGTGAAAATCTGACGACAGAAACAACATTGCGGTTCCTATTCCATCTATTTCAGAAATGCAGAAAATTATTAAGAGGATCGAAATATTCAAATGGAGAGATCAATAAAACTGTAGATGGTCCTGAACAGTTTGCTGACAATATAATGCTGAAAAAACACTTCAATAAAAGATATCTGATTTTTTCTCCAAAAAACAATATATTTTTTTATTTGCTTTTTAACTCAATAGATGCAACCTACTAGTAGTTTAAATCAAAATAAAATTGCACAATATGGGAAATATTGGTGAGTTCTTTTTTTTTTTTTTTTTAACGAATCATTTAACACAAAAAAATATTTTGGTCCCCTAAGTTTCGTGCTAAACATTTTTTACTGTAAACTTTACTGCTTCCATTTTAAAATTTTCAACAAAACTAAAATTTTAATAAAGAATATTTCTCACTGGATATAAATATGCTACACATCATTATTATCTGGGTTATTTAAAGGAAAATTTTAGCAAAAATCAGACAAATAACTGGAGTTTTTAAAAAAATATTTTTTTTTTTTTTTTTTTTTTTCATTTTTTAATCTGACAAGAGAAGCCAGAAATACAAAATAAGAGACTCTTCTTGTGTTTCAAACTATTATCAGATTATAGAGATTTTGTAAAAAAAGAAAAATATCAATTTTAAAATTATTAAAAATGCTTTATTTTATTGAAATTTTCTTGTAGTTACATTCAAGTCAGAGCCCTGACCAAAGAGTAACTATAGCAAAATTTGAATAAAGTATTTTTAATAATTTTAAATTTAATATAAAGTTTTTTAAAAAGTTAAATGAAAACCATCAATGTTTCATTTGTGTAACTTTAATTACTCATTATCAAGTTCTTATCTAAAAACACTATACAGTACGAAGCTGAAAATCCTTACAATTTCGGCTGCATTATTCATCATCATCAACAGCAATTTTTTTTTTTTTTTTTTTAAGTATAAATATATGTAAAAAAAAAAAAAAAAAAAACTAAAAAGTATTTTGTTTCTCATTAATCTTCAAACCGGCATTTGCAAAGTCTGAAAGAGGATGGGGAAGAAAATTATAATAATAGTAACAATTCTTAAAAATTTATGTAACTGAAAGCTAAAATCTGTATTCTATTTCAATTAATTAAAAAAATATCACAGAAATGTTTTAAAATTGGTGTTTTTCCTATTTAATTTTTTTTATTGTAACTTGTACTAATTTTTGTATGCAAATATTTCAATAAACCTGTTTTGTTTTTCATTCTGAATTTTTTATTTTATTTATTTTTATTTATTTATTGTTAAAGTTGATTAAAGAAAAATATTACAGAATATGTTTAAAAATCATCATATATTATTTTTTACTTGAAATTGCATATTATCCAAGTACTTAAACCAAAACATTATATTTTTTTAGGCATGATCAAAAATCCGGAAAATCTGAAAATCCGGAATTGCTGCAGTCCTAACGATTCCAGATTTTCGGCTTTGTACTGTATTAGATTCTTAAAAAAGATTAATAGCAATTTTAATAATTCTAATGTTTAGAAGCTAGATGATTTGTGTTTAAAAAGGTGTAGGAAATTGTTTAGTACCTATATAAGCAATGTAATTTTAGTTTCAAAAATTATTCTGAAAAAAAATTTAGGAAGGGACATGTGTAAAATTCTATATATTATATACATAGTCCATATCAGGATCTGAACTAAAGTAATCAACTTGATCCGCCATCTTGTTTGAAAATGGCAGCCACTTGGAAATTTGTCATCACAATGACTTCCGAAAAACTTCATCAGTCTGAACCAATGTTGAATAGTGGTCTTGGTTTAGAAATGTCTTGTATGCATTCGTTGATCAACTTCATCCCCCCATCTTATCTCACTAAAAAATAGTGGCCATTTGAAAATTTCAAACTCTTGGAAATGCCACAATTATGAACTGATTTGCTTGAAACTCCCTATGCACATAGTCCATACCAAGGTCAACTAAGTTTATTATTTTACTCAATTCACCATTTTAGTTTAAATTGAAAACCACCACATATTTAGAAATTTTTCATTCATGAATTCATCAACCGTGAATATTCATTTTAAGTAAATTGGAGTGTAAAGGTTGATATTTTTCTTTACCAACTATGTGAAAAATATCAGTGCCGGGAATCGAACGCGGGCACCTCCGCTTAACGCACGGATGTTCTACCACTGAGCTACTCAGTGGTAGAGCAGTAGCTCAGTGGTAGAGCATCTGTGCGTTAAGCGGAGGTGCCCGGGTTCAATTCCCGGCTCTGGTATTTTTCACATAGTTGGTAAAGAAAAATATCAACCTTTACACTCCAATTTACTTAAAATAACACATATTTATTTATGAACTCATTTGTAATCCCTACATATTGAGGTCTCAATAAAGTTTCTTAATCTATGGCGTCTGGCAATGGGTTACATTCTAAGAGTTTCATCTAATGGCAGCAACCTTGTTCCAGTTGGTTGTCAGAAGAGCTGTGCTTATCCCTTTGCCGGCCCTAACACTAAACAGTGTTGCCAAATTTAGCGACTTTTTTATTCAACTACCACCAATAACTTTGTGGGGAGATATTTGTTAAACATAATGCATAAGTAACCTTCGAAGTGATTAACCAATTATTACAGTTAAAATTGAGTGGCAGATATTGAATAAAAATGCCCCTAAATTTGGCAACACTGACCAGAGGAGGAATTAAATAGGACCGGAAAAGGGTTAAAGGAGGAAGCTAACAATCTGAAAGGTGGCTTCAAAAGCATTGTTATGATTTGATTTTTTAAGTTTAAGTTACAAGAAGCAATAGGATTTTAAATCTTTTAGTTAATATTAATAAAAATTTTATTGTTTAAATTTGAGTTATTTTTACTCTATTTATTATTTTACAGAGCCATATAAAAAATTAAGATAATTAAAAATGAATTAATTTTCTAAAGGCCTCTTCAACAACAAATCTACTCTGTCTTCTAAACTTGTTTCAAAATGGCAGCCATTTAAAAATTACAAACTCGCATAAAATACGTAAATATGCTTTATATCTTACATGAACTGATTTGAATGAAACTCTGTTTGTACATAACCTATCTATATCAAGTTTTCAACAAAATTATTCAACATTTTTAATGAAATCTATTACTTAATCCTTTTTGTTCTCTGGGGGCAATTTAGGATAATTGAATTTTCAAACAAAAGATTTATGCTGATTTTTAATCTTAAATAATTAATGAATTTTGAAGGTGGTTAGAGCCTCCAAATGCAAGATTCAACACTAGGATTTAATATTGCTTATGCATTACTGGGATGTAGTAGAAATGTACTGAATAGGCCAGACAATAAATATTTCAGTGCAAATATACTCCTGCTCAAAAGTTTAGAAAGAATTGCAAACGAGGAGTTTTTTATTTATTTTTTATTTTTTTATTTAAAAACTTCTCTCGATGAAATTTTTTCAAACATTGAGTATTTAAAGAACTAGGTCTTTCTCATGCTTTTCAGTGAAGATTGGATTAAGACAATATTTAGGGGGCTGGTAACAAATTGAGCAAAATTAATAATGTTTGTGGTCACCCTGTATCGTTAAGTGAACGAAATGAACTGTAACTTTAGAATAGGTTAATATACACTCAGTACAATTCGTGAATGAATTTGTGTGACAATAGCATATTAAATAACGGAGATATAAGCATTTATTTTAAAACTCTAAAAAAAATCAACAAGTTTTTTATTTATTATATAGAGAGTTTTTAACAAAAATTATTCCCACTTTCAGGTAAGTTGGAAAAACACTTTTAAAACAATATACTGCAATTGGAATACAAATATCTCATGAGATATCAGCATTTTCATAAAAAATGTTTTCATTGTGCATGTGTGAAAGATAGAAATTTTTTTATTGCATAGGTTGAAAACTAGATGTACTGAGCAACTTTCATCAAAAGTGAATTTGAATAGAGTAAAAAAAAATTAAGCAAATTATCCGAAAAAGAATGAGCTAGATTTTTGATATTTTCCAAGAGTTCAAATTTCTTAAGGGTTTTTTCACATGCCTCGAAATTAATTTGAAGATCGAATTATTTCAACCCCGTTCCAAATGTACTTTTTTGTGAAAAAACCCTGCATCATCTCCCAAATCTTAGTAAATAAACAAAAATATGTTAGCATTACAAGCTTATAAGGGTTTTTTCACAAAAAAGTACATTTGGAACGTTATTGAAATAATTCGAAAATGTTTTTTTTTATGTTAAAAAAATAATAATAATGATAATTAAATTAAACGTTGTACATATTGTATTTTTGGTGGCATCATCATAAAAGTACAACTGAAAGAAATATGTCATGGGAAAATGCAAAAATTACATAAAACATTAAAAGAACCAAAATAAATATAAAAATTTGTCAAAAGGAAAAAAAGTGTTACATACTGCACACTACAATTAGCTGATGAATATCTTAGCAAAATGTGATAATTTTTCAATTAATAGTTTTTGAATCTATAAAACTTTTAGAAATAAAATGTTTTGCCCTACTTTCAACATTAAATATCTCCTAAAATAATGCATTGACATATAAATGATTTGCTTCAACATGTTTATTGCACATTTCTATACAAAACTGCCTATTTTAATTATTTTATTATGTTTAACAGTTTTTATAGCATAAGATAAGAAAGCAAAAAAGATGCAACAAATTAAAAAGCAGCAGCAGTAGTAGTTCTTTTTTTTTTTTTTTTTTTTTTTTTTTTTTAAGATTGGAGAACTTACAATTTGAAATTATATGTTATGTTTAGAAATTATAATTTAAACTATGTATATTTGTAATTATGCAGATTTCATATTAATTCTACGTTTCCTCTCAAATCATTGAAAACAAATTTTATCTGATATTTCATTTTCACTTTCTCTTACTCATATTGTTTTTGGGCACACATTTTTAGACCCATGAATCAAAAAATCATATTTTAAGTGTTTGGTCTGTGTATAGTGTATGTACCGACTATGCTTTTAGAAGCTCCGAGGCTATTTGGAGGCCCATTCTCCCTGCTCTACAAAGCTCACCAAAATTGACCCATTCAGGGGGGAACAAAACTACACAAAACACACTACAAAACACAAAGGCATGTTTGCTATAAAATGGGGTATGGTTGGAATTAAGTTTTACAGGGCTACACAAAAATATTCAGTTACATTAGGGTATATAAATGGAGAAAATTACTTGAAATACATTTTTAGTTATGCTATTTTTCTCTCTCTCACACATAAAAAAAAAAAAAAAAAAAAAAAAAAGTTTTTTTTTTTCCTTTTTACTTTCTCTTACCCATAGGGTCGAGAAAGAATTGTTCTAGGGTCAAATTTTCGAACGTGAGTTTTTGTTATATTTACATGTTCTGAGGTCCCCTGAATACGAAAATCATGTTTTTAGCGAATGGTCTGTGTGTCTGTCTGTTATCAGCATATCTCAAGAATAAATAGTAGTAAAAAATCCAAATTCGGTTTTCTAAATGTGTATCATATAGGGTTGTTACACTAAGCTTTTCGTTGAGATGAAGCAAATGGTTCGTGTACAGGAACATTCAAAAGTATTCTAATACATTACGTCTATGGGGGAAATTGCAGGTAAGTACAGTTTAACATCTATAGACTGCACTAAACCAAATGAAACGAATATATATTTTGTGTAATAGAGATAGTCAACTGGGGAAAAAATTTTGTGTATATAGGAGCCTGGCCTCCCCCCCCCCCCCCCCGAGGGGAGTAAATTTTCAGGATGGGTATCATTCAAAAGAGTTCCCCAGTACCTTTAAAACGAATGGTTTAACCATCGATCTGTGATAATTTAAAATAAAGTTATCGATTTTTTTCATTTTTAACAAAAAAAAAAAAAAAAAAAAAAAAAAAAAAAATTAGTTAGACTTTTTTTTTTTATATATTTAGTGTTATACTACTTCTCTGATATGGAAACCGTGTGCATTATCATGGAAGATAATTTTTTTAAATAATAATTTTAATAAATTGTTTCTACTGAGTGAATTTGTATAGGAAAATATAGAAGAAAGTCATGTGGTGGCCACAACACACTAGTTATTTGTTGGTAGTGGATGTGCTTTACTAATAATATTTTACCGTTTCTAGGAAAGCTGTTCGGTAATTGAAATAAATTCCTCATAGAGGTATGGTAAATAATGTATGTTTAAAGCTAAATATTCATCGCTTGTTTTTTGTACATTAATGAAACGGGGGGTTGAGGGGCGCGGTAGCCCCCCTCACACAGAACTAATTATCATGTAAAACTCTTCCTAAGCCTCATTTGAATTGTTTAACAGAGGTTTACATAACAGTACTCGTTATCTTGCCTTTTAATCTCCGACCTGTGTTTATAGTATTAAACTTCAGGGTAAGAGAAAGTAGTGCGAGTGACACACCAGATTATTTTAATTATAAATATACAAAAATGATTGTAAAATTAAACAAAAAATTTTGTTAATATGAGAAGATACAAAAAAATATTGTAAATTTGTTAACAATAAATTTTGTTTTTTTCGTAATAAAACTGATTATTTATTTATTTCTAATGAAAATTTGATTTAAAACAACAAAATAATCTAGAAAAAAAAAAAAAAACACATATTGTAATTGTAACTAAAAAATTTGTGTGTGACAGTCAGAGGATTCGACACACATTAGTACAGACTGACCAATTTCCAAAAATAACTTTTTTTGGACCCAGGAGACCTTAGAACATGTGAATCAAGTGAAAACTCCACATTGAAAATTTTGACCGAATACTGTACTTCCATTTCCTACAGAAGTCGGGTAATGGACGGAAAAATTGTCGTAAAGGTATTTCTGTTCGGTTCGTTTATTAAAAGAAATTGTTAATAAGGAAAAATCAGTTTGTAATTTTGTTAGACGCGTCAAAGTTTAAATATAAGTTAAAGAATGTATGTATATATATATATATATATATATATATATATATATATATTCCTTGTGTGTCTGTGTAGCTTAACAAAGCGTCTACATTTCAAACGATTTGCATAGCTGCCAACATTACTAATTTTTAAATCAGATTTGAACAACAGTATTTTTGAAAAGAAATCTGTTACAGATATTTTCGACGAATAAATAAAATTAAATAAACAGAAAACATTTATAAAAACTTCCCGGTATGAAGTCTCTGTTGAAAATAACGGAGACTTGGCAGCTATGGATTTGGCTTGTTTTTATGAAGCCTCAAAAAGATAAATGGTCTAGTGAATCCGTTTGCAATCTACAGTGCGACCATTATAAGTAGAAACTATCATAGAATCTGAGAAATAATGAAACATTTCATTTAAAAGTTATGCGTGAGCATATATTAAAAAGTAAAGAGATGGTATGTTCAATTGTGCAACTAAGTTTTAAAATTGGTTAAAAATGAACTTCGAAACTAATAATATTATTCTTTAACAAAAATATTTGAACGCTTCGTATATATTGGCTGTTGACATCTTCTTGTTCTTTTTCTTTTGCATTCTTCTCATGTGTTTGATCCCATTTTCCGCCCTATCATCAACGCAACTTCATATCAGACAGTATTTTTTATTTTTTTCCTTCTTCAAATGTTTTCATAAGTTGAACACTTAAAACAATAATACTTAGGTATTCAAAATGTAAGTAGCAAAGATAGCAATGGACGCCTAAAAGCTAAATTTAGATGCTTCACCTGACCTTCACTCTGATCCTTTTTGTCTTTGACCTCCTGCTCATGACCCATTCTATAAAATTCGATAACTGAATTTTTTGATTAATCTCAATTTTATCACTCAAAAATCTTACAAAATACGCAGTTGAAATAGGCTTTTGTTTTTGCCTCCATAATCTGACATATTCCTGTGTACTGACTTGGAAAGGATTTCTGTAGCTTACATCTTATTGGGAAAGAGAATATGAACCACTCTTGTTCGAGGAGGTCTAACATCAGCTAAAGAAACTGCAAAATGTTGTAGTTGGGAAGAAGATATTGAAGAATATCTTAAGTGTTTAATAATTACAAATTCCGAAATTTTCTGGAAGAACTTCCTTCCGAGACGCCTCTCTCATATCATAAACTAATTCGATTAATAAAATAAGCCTTATATTAGAAAAAACAAATATCAGAATTTAGATAAAAATGTTACAGACCATTTTTGATAACTTTTCCCGAAATATTATTTATTTTTTCTCATACATTTACTATATCGGGCTGAAAACCTTGAATAACATGAGGTATTTTTAAAGAATATTTTACTATCATTATACTGTGCACGACATAATGAAATTAATATACATTATTCACATGCATAAAATATTTTTCCCCGAGATCTAGAATAAAATATGATTACCGTAATTTATTATGGTTTACAGAGTTCCATAAAGTTGATCGTATACATTATTATATAAGTGGAAATTGCTCAATGTAAATTTTTAATGTTTTAAATATTTTTTTAGTTCACTATATTCCCGCATATGCAAATTTCAAGCGATATACAGAGCGACATAAAAGTAGTCTTTTTAATGATTTTTTCTAAAAGTATCGTAATAATAGCTTTACTTTTAAAAGCTATAAAGATACTCTTGTAGTATTCCTTTTTCGGTAATTAAAAACAAAATATATTTTTGTAGTCTTGCTGTTTTTGAACTACACAGAATCAATCTTTTGTGTGAATTTTCTTCAATAATAAAGTCATGGGGATAACTTTTGAAAGTTTGTTTTTCCTCTATAGTCATTACGGAGGTAAAATGTATTAGAATGTTAAACGGGCAAGTACATTTGGAAAGTTTTTATAACCTATGCGAACTACATGTTTTTTCTTTTTTGTTATTTTTAAGAATCGATATTGTTGCAGTGGATGTCATTTATTTATGCAACACTAATAACAACAGGTTACGACTAATGCCTCTTAGAAAGCATCAACGACAGTTCATTACAAATGCGACGAATAAAAATAGCAGTACAGTAGACTCCCGATTATCGGCGGTCGGATTATCCGCTTTGCGGTTTATCCGCGGTCCTCAAGGGCCTGACTTTAAAAGGGAATTTAAAAACACAGAACGAACTTATTACAAAAAATGATCGAAGAGAGTAATGACCTTCAAGGCTTTTGGAGATATTACACGATTCTTGACAGCATTTATGGCATAAGTAGTGTAAAAAAGGTGATTCACCTGCAGGGTGGTGGCGTAGTGGCGTATTGTGGCGTAGGGTGGTAGCGCGCCACCACCCTTACATCTCTACGCCTCCACCCTGCAGGTCAATGCCCCCTTTTTACACTACTTAGTCATCATCTTGGACGAGGGGGTGTTGCCACCGGAAGAATAGAAACTGTGTGTTGCCACCGGAAGAATAGAAACTTTGGATATCGGAGTGAATGAGTCATCACCTTTTACGAGGGTTTCCGAGATGAGTGGTGCCATCTATCGGGGAGAAGGGGAATTTTGAGGAGTTAGATTTATTTTCCTAAATTTCGGGACTTAGATTTATTTTCATAAATTTCGGACTTAGTATTTTTTTCACAATTTCGGAGACTTAGCATTTTCCGCAATGCACAGCGAAGTTGATTGACTGAAACAAAGGTAGATGAGTATTATATAGTTAAAAACAGGGTATAGACTTTAATATTTAGGTGTTGCCACCGGAAGAATAGAAACTTTTGAAGAGTTGTCATTCGGGGATTATAAATTGATTACAGAATTAAATAGAAATTTTCCTATGTATTTCAGGGAATTTGACAAAATAAAACAAATGGTTGATGTGTATTATAGAATTAAAAACATTTAATGAAGGGCATAGACATTAAAATTTAGGTGTTGCCATTGGAAGAGTATAAATAATTTCCGGTGGGACTTTTGACTGAATGAAACAATGAATGACTGAAGTTAATTAACATCAGTAACAATTTATGAGTATTTTAGAAACTTTGCATTTTTAGAGATTAAAAATATATTGTGTTAAGATAATAAATAAGGAATTTAAATAGGAGTTCATACTTTTAGTGATGTCATTGTAAATTTATATTAAGAAATTTTTACAGAATTAAATAGAATTTTTCGTATTTTGTGGATTAACACATAGATTTAAAAGCAAAACGAATAATAAATAATTGAACATTCATTAAAAATGTAAGACACTTAAAAATTCTAACTTTATTTTAACACTAAATAAGTTTCACTTTTTAAATTTATTTAGACTATCTTAGAAAAAATATTATTACATTCGTTAAAAATTGAACACACATGCACTTTAAAAAATGACTATCATATAAATTTAAAAAAAATTACTATCATATAATAATATTAATTAAAAAAATGCATACAAAGATATATAGTAAAGTTATAAATTTTAAAAAAATACTGTCATATAATAATATTAATTAAAAAAAAAAATTACTATTATATAATAATATAAATTAAAAAAATTACTTTCATATAATAATATAAATTAAAAAAATTACTTTCATATAATAATATTAATTAAAAAAATGCATACAAAGATATACAGTAAAGTTATAAAATAAATAAATAAATAAATAAAAATAAAAATAAAATAAAAATGACTATCCTATAATAATATTAATTTAAAAATACATACAATGTTTAAAATCAACAATTAAATTTTATATACATTATAATTAACTAAACTTTATGCTGTTACTATTCAATTTATCCTAACACGAAAATTTTATAAGTACATGAATATGTTATTTAAATTAAACATTATATTGATACTACACAAATATTATTTAACATTTATTCGAGTTTAACGCTGTAATATAATTTATACTGTCTTGAATGAAACAGGTAAATACTTTTAAACTTGAACTAATAAAAATAAGTTCTTTTTATAAAATAATTGGTATAAACTATAATAATAAAAAGGATTAGTTATATTTAAAAGCTATCAGTTACTAAAAGTTATTTTATATTAAACATTTCGAAATAAATTGCATAAAAATTCAATGCATCATTTTAAATGAAAATAAACAGTTTCCTTAAAAAACAGATAATACGGAATATTCTATGAGTCAGTTATCACCTGCAACGGAAAACCCCTACAGCTGATGAATCATATGTTATATACGCTGGCGAGCCATGCCTATTAGTAATCCACACTATCTCATATAAAGATTAAGTTAAAATCATTAAAACAGTACAGCGAATAATTTGGAAAATGCAATAATTTTTTCACAAAGCATATCATACAATGAGTTTAAACGATTATCACCTATCTATCACTTAAACGGTATTGAAATAAATAAATACATATAAAAGTAAGTTATAGTTAAAAAATAAAAATTTCGTTTGTGAAAGGAGTTTTATATATTGCAAAAATTAGTTTTACTCAAATAATTTCTAAACATACACAAGTTAAATGGAAACTTTTCTAGGTTTCATTTAAGCAATAATTTTCCATGTGTGAAAGTAGTTTTATTTATGCAAAATTTAGTTTTATATAAACAAAAAAATTTATAGTGTAACAATAAAAATAGTTTATAGTATATCAATAAAAAATTCCTTATAAGTAAATACCAATAAAAAATATTTTTTAAATTAATTTCTCTCTCTTCAATAAAACAATAAAAATTTCTTATATAACTTTCGAAAAGTTTTAATAAAATTTCTATTATAAACAAATTTTTTTTTATGATATAAACAAATAATTTTATTAGAATATACATATTAAGTTTATTAAATTATCAAATAGTAATAATAAATTATGAAACTTACTTAAAATTGATGAAATTTTCCTTAGCGAAATGCAACCTTCATTCACACACACAAATGCGAGAAACTGTTTATCGCCACACGTTGACTCATACAGATAAGAATGTTGATTCATGCTTATCTTAGTAGAATGTTGTTAGAGTTCTGTGTTTTCAGAGTAATATAAAATAGTTTATAGAGATAATTTATTTAATATCAGTTGTAAACTACATTTAAATAATGCAATAAGAGTTGAACTCTGCAATCAAAATATTGAACTGTGGTTTCAAAATTATGTTAAGAAAATAATTAAGCTAATGAGATCAAAACAGAATTATTTTACGATAAGACATCCTTTTTCATTCAATAAAATGTAACTATAATTTTTAATGAAAGGTTTTAAAATCACTTAATAGGATAAAATTAAAAACAGAAATCTTATTATTTTTTCTAGTTATAAAACTAAGTAATAAACTATCTATAAATAATAAGATAGCAAGCGAGATTTTTGTATAATAACTATATATTATTTTAATATATGCATTACATCGCAAGGTAAAATTTTCAACTTATTTATACGGATTGAAGTAATAAAACTTAATCATTTGCATATCCGCTAAATTTTATAAGTTGGATATATGATTTAAAATACTAAACAATAATCCTTGTGAGAGAATTGGGATAACACTTTCACAGAAAGAAATTGTCCTTTACAATAAGATTTGCTTAGAATGTCTAAGTGAAAATAACTTACCGTGAGGTCAGTGAGTCATGCAGTTGTAATGAAATTCCCTGTTTTTAGTTAATGAAACTTCTAATGAAACAATTATTTTTTTACTAGCATATAAATGTACATTTTTATATTATTCCTATATAGATAAAATTTTAAATAATTCATTAAGTGTTAAACTTTGCATTTAATCGATTAAATAAAGTTTTTCTAAAATATAAGTGTAATTTTTTAATGAATCGTTTTGAAATCACTTTAACTTTATAAGAAAAAACTAAAAAGAGGTTTTTAAATTACTTAATAGGATAAAATTAAAAATCTTATTGTTTTTAGCAATTATTTTATCTAGTTATAAACTATATATTATTTTAATATACGCCTTATAGTTAAGTCAGTTTTAGAGAAAACCAAGAAAAAATCCCAACGGTAGGTTGATGAGTTGGAATATTCTATTATACTTAAAGAATCCAGGTACGAAAAAACCGAAATACAATACGCGGAAAAACAGTCGGGATTTTCGGTTAAAACTTCAAAGCAGTGGACGGTAAACATAACACACCGTGAAACAACCTACTCCCACGATGGCCAAACTAAGAATGAAAAGAAACGTTGAGTTGTAACACCTTATCTACTAGAGATAAGGAGGAATTCCCCATGACTCACCCCTCGTTTGTTCATGTACATCATCTTACGAGAAACTTCGCGAAGGATCGGTGACGAGTTTGAATAATTTGCATAACCGCTAAATGGTATAAGCGAGAATCTTTTAATGTGAGTATTATAGTAATGATAAATTTATTTCATAATCGATAACTCATCAGCTTCACACCTTATATAAAACAATGGTATATTCAAAAGTTTTTACTATACAATAAATATTCACATATGGATATTCCTAAGGTTTAAGACTATGCGAGGATCCTATAAGCGAAATGCCTGTGAGTCTTTCTAAGGAATCCTATTGCATATTTAAGCAGGTTTTAGAGAAAACCAAGAAATACTCCAATCGACTAGGTTGATGAAATGGATTCGAACCCAACACTTCCCCTTTTACCATAGAATCGTTCACTAATCACAAGGTTAATGAGTCATGCAGTTGTATTAAAACTTATTGATTACATGTCTAAACTTATACCATTAAATATTTAACTGTTGGTTCTATAAGTGGATTGCTCTGTGTGTGAGTCTTTGTAACTTATAGTTAAGCGAGTTTTAGTGAAAACCAAGAAAAACTACAAACGGGTAGATTGTTAAGTTGAATTCGAACCTAACATTAAACATAGAATCGTTTGTTCTTCTAAAATCCTTGTAACAACATGTTTATGGACTTTATAAGAAAATGCTTAATAGGGTTTGCATGCGTTAGCTATATTAAACACTTAATTTTTAACATACATTAAGGTTAGTGGATGAGTGACAGGTAATTCATTTAAAACAAAAATATAATAACGGTCGATTGAAACAAAGGGTTTGCAGTTTTAGAGAAAACCAAGAAAAAATCCCAACGGTAGGTTGATGAGTTGGAATATTCTATTATACTTAAAGAATCCAGGTACGGAAAAACTGAAATACAATACGCGGAAAAACAGGCGAGATTTTCGGCTAAAACTTCAAAGCAGTGCACGGTAAACATAACACACCGTAAAACAACCTACTCACACGACGGCCAAACTAAGAATGAAGGGAAACGTTGAGTTGTAACACCTTATCTACTAGAGATAAGGGGGAATTCCCGGAAAAGCTGAATCGCCCCCCGTGGATCTTACGAGAAACTTCGTGAAGGATGACTCATCGGTGACGAGTTTGAATAATATGCATAACCGCTAAATGGTATAAATGAGAATCTTTTAATGTGAGTATTATAGTAATGATAAATTTATTTCATAATCGATAACTCATCAGGTTCACACCTTATATAAAACAATACTATATTTAAAAGTTTTACTACACAATAAACATTCACATATGGATATTCCTAAGGTTTAAGACTATGCGAGGATCCTATAAGCGAAATGCCTGTGAGTCTTTCTAAGGAATCCTAATCTGTATTTAAGCAGGTTTTAGAGAAAACCAAGAAATACTCCAATCGACTAGGTTGATGAAATGGATTCGAACCCAACACTTCCCCTTTTACCATAGAATCGTTCACTAATCACAAGGTTAATGACTCATGCAGTTGTATTGAAACTTATTGATTACAAGTATAAACTTATACCATTAAATATTTAACTGTTGGTTCTATAAGTGGATTGCTCTGTGTGCGAGTCTTTGTAACTTATAGTTAAGCGAGTTTTAGTGAAAACCAAGAAAAACTACAAACGGGTTGATTGTTAAGTTGAATTCGAACCTAGCATTAAACATAGAATCGTTTGTTCTTCTAAAATACTTGTAACAACATGTTTATGGACTTTATAAGAAAATGCTTAATAGGGTTTTCATGCGTTAGCTATATTAAACACTTAATTTTTAACATACATTAAGGTTAGTGGATGAGTGTCAGGTAATTCATTTAAAACAAAACTATAATAAGGGTCGATTAAAACAAAGGGTTTGCAGTTTTAGAGAAAACCAAGAAAAAATCCCAACGGTAGGTTGATGAGTTGGAATATTCTATTATACTTAAAGAATCCAGGTACGGAAAAACTGAAATACAATACGCGGAAAAACAGGCGAGATTTTCGGCTAAAACTCTAAAGCAGTGGACGGTAAACATAACACACCGTAAAACAACCTACTCACACGACCGCCAAACTAAGAATGAAGGGAAACGTTGAGTTGTAACACTTTATCTACTAGAGATAAGGGGGATTTCCCAAAAAGATGACTCACCCCTCGTTCGTTCATGTACAACATCTTCCGAGAAAGTTCGTGAAGGATCGGTGACGAGTTTGAATAATTTGCGTAACCGCTAAATTGTATAAGCGAGAATCTTTTAATGTGAGTATTATAGTAATGATAAATTTATTTCATAATCGATAACTCATTTATACATAATCAGGATCACACATTATATAAAACAATACTATATTTAAAAGTTTTTACTATACAATAAACATTCACATATGGATATTCCTAAGGTTTAAGACTATGCGAGAATCCTATAATCGAAATGCACGAGAGTCTTTCTAAGAAATCCTATTGCATATTTAAGCAGGTTTTAGAGAAAACCAAGAAATACTCCAATCGACTAGGTTGATGAAATGGATTTTAACCCAACACTTCCCCTTTTACCATAGAATCGTTCACTAATCACAAGGTTAATGACTCATGCAGTTGTATTGAAACTTATTGATTACAAGTATAAACTTATACCATTAAATATTTAACTGTTGGTTCTATAAGTGGATTGCTCTGTGTGCGAGTCTTTGTAACTTATAGTTAAGCGAGTTTTAGTGAAAACCAAGGAAAACTACAAACGGGTTGATTGTTAAGTTGAATTCAAACCTAGCATTAAACATAGAATCGTTTGATCTTCTAAAATACTTGTAACATCATGTTTATGAACTTTATAAGAAAATGCTTAATAGGGTTTTCATGCGTTAGCTATATTAAACACTTAATTTTTAACATACATTAAGGTTAGTGGATGAGTGTCAGGTAATTCATTTAAAACAAAACTATAATAAGGGTCGATTAAAACAAAGGGTTTGTAGGTTATAATTATAGGATAAAACGTTATGGATAGGATAAAACGTTAAAACCTATCTTTTATACAACATAAATAAATTTAATAAGTATAATCTGTTTAATGACTCATCAAACGATGACTCATCATAAACATGTCTGAACATGAATCTACTTGAACACTAACATTTTATTGTATATGATTTTGTATTATTGCTTTTTATATTATTCAAACCAAAAGTTATTTTTATTATTATTGTTTACTTATGAGAAACTTAATTTGCATTCATTATGAATAAAAATTTAATTATTAACTAGAAAATCAGTTTACTTATAAGAAACTTAATTTTTCATCAAGTAGTGTTGTTTACTTAATTTCCAACAACGTATATTTTGTGATCCATATAGTAATTATCGCTTATTCAGTAAAATATTAGTGTTCAAGTAGATTCATGTTCAGACATGTTTATGATGAGTCATCGTTTGATGAGTCATCGTTTGATGAGTCATTAAACAGATTATACTTATTAAATTTATTTATGTTGTATAAAAGATAGGTTTATTAAATCTTTAACTAGGAGGGCATATGATAAACATGAAAGATTTACATAAAATTTACATAATTTTAATTAGAAAACATAATTAAGAGATATTTGAAAGACTTACATATAATTTGCATAATTTTAATTAAGAAACTTAATTAAGAGATAGGTGAGGGAAAACCTATGACTTCTCCATTCTGCTTAAGTGTGGGGGAAAACCCATTCATCAAAACCATCTAATCAACACGGGAGATTTATAGACCTTGTCATATTGTTTGAATTCAGTTGGATTTTGACTCTCATCCTGGTAGCATCTACTTAGCTGTGCGGCTTAGTTTCATCGGGCAGTATGCATAGTTTCTCCGGTATATGTCGATCTTTTTTCCGCGTGTTATAGTTCAATTTACCGTATAAGACAATGGAATCGTTTCGAGTAATGTCCCGTAGACTTTGAATATTTTTCACTGCGTACTGGACATTTCCACGCGTTGTGGTAGCAGATAAGCAATCGGTGACGTCATTGATGAGAGGATGACGTCATGATCACGTGACTGAGCGTAGCCAATCACATCATTCGTGACGTCACTAACCTCGTGACCTGGCGTCTCTGATAAGAATGTCTCGTATCATTCATTTTCTTCAAGTCTGCCGAGGGTGTAGGATGTGTTTTAAGGTAAGTCCCAACTTTTTCTGAAATAATGGTAATTCAGTATATAGTTAAGTCAGACATGTTATTACACGTATGCGGAATAATTTGATGGAATAGCACACTCGGTGAGTCATGCTGAGTGTATTATTTTATAGCATTAATATTGTTTCATTTTAAAAATTTTATTTAAACAAGATAAAAATATGTGTGTCTGAAATCTTTAGGGTGTTTTAAAAACTAAACTGAATAAGATTTTATTATTTATATATGCTTCAGACAAAACCAAATGTACAATTGTTTCTATTCTATATATTTAAAGTTTTAGATGCAATGTAAATTAATATCGTACAAAACTTTGATTATTGTATTTTAATAAAAACTTTCTAACTAAAAATTTATATATACATACTATAGAAAAAAAAAAAAAAATCTTAAACTTAATTATACATTATTTTTTTAAGTACTCTGTAAAACTAATTATATAACTTTTTTACTTAACTGAAAAACATGAATATTTATACTTTATTAATTTGCTTATAATACATAGGTGTTTCCTAAACTTTACTTTCTTATAATTTTGATTAGAGATTTTAATTAAAGCATGAGTCATACTTCACTTTACAATAGAAACGAAAGGTTTATGATTATGTACAAAAGATAAAAAATTACTTTAAGATTGATTGGTTAGAGTTTAAATGTTAAGTGTGAAATTTATTTTATGAGTTTATAATTATAATGTGTATCACTTTTATTGCTTATATAAAATTTTACCGAGTGATGTAAAACTTCCCTAATATGCTAAATTTATTTAATTGTAAAAGCTTATAAATTTTATTAGCTGTTTCAAAACTTTTTAAAAAATAGTCATTTTAAAAATTAATATGTGTTCAATTCTCAATTAATGTTGTAAAAAATTCATCTATAATCATTCTGAATAATGTAATAAATTCATCTTGAATGTTAAACGGGAAACTTATTTAATGCATTGTGATAATATAAAATTTATTGATTGTTTCAAAGTGTATATGCGACTTGCATTTTTAGTGAAAGTCGAATTATTTATAAGTTGGGATTTCAATAAGTGTAAATCCTCTATTATCTTGTTTCATACTGTGAAAATAAAAGTTTAAGTCTATCTGATGAAGGGAGAGTATCATTCGAAACGGTTGTTGCAATCTTGATGAAGGGTTTTCGAAACACATAACGTTTTATCCTATAATTATAACCTACAAACCCTTTGTTTTAATCGACCCTTATTATAGTTTTGTTTTAAATGAATTACCTGACACTCATCCACTAACCTTAATGTATGTTAAAAATTAAGTGTTTAATATAGCTAACGCATGAAAACCCTATTAAGCATTTTCTTATAAAGTTCATAAACATGATGTTACAAGTATTTTAGAAGATCAAACAATTCTATGTTTAATGCTAGGTTTGAATTCAACTTAACAATCAACCCGTTTGTAGTTTTCCTTGGTTTTCACTAAAACTCGCTTAACTATAAGTTACAAAGACTCGCACACAGAGCAATCCACTTATAGAACCAACAGTTAAATATTTAATGGTATAAGTTTATACTTGTAATCAATAAGTTTCAATACAACTGCATGAGTCATTAACCTTGTGATTAGGGAACGATTCTATGGTAAAAGGGGAAGTGTTGGGTTCAAATCCATTTCATCAACCTAGTCGATTGGAGTATTTCTTGGTTTTCTCTAAAACCTGCTTAAATATGCAATAGGATTTCTTAGAAAGACTCTCGTGCATTTCGATTATAGGATTCTCGCATAGTCTTAAACCTTAGGAATATCCATATGTGAATGTTTATTGTATAGTAAAAACTTTTAAATATAGTATTGTTTTATATAATGTGTGATCCTGATTATGTATAAATGAGTTATCGATTATGAAATAAATTTATCATTACTATAATACTCACATTAAAAGATTCTCGCTTATACAATTTAGCGGTTACGCAAATTATTCAAACTCGTCACCGATCCTTCACGAACTTTCTCGGAAGATGTTGTACATGAACGAACGAGGGGTGAGTCATCTTTTCGGGAAATCCCCCTTATCTCTAGTAGATAAAGTGTTACAACTCAACGTTTCCCTTCATTCTTAGTTTGGCGGTCGTGTGAGTAGGTTGTTTTACGGTGTGTTATGTTTACCGTCCACTGCTTTAGAGTTTTAGCCGAAAATCTCGCCTGTTTTTCCGCGTATTGTATTTCAGTTTTTCCGTACCTGGATTCTTTAAGTATAATAGAATATTCCAACTCATCAACCTACCGTTGGGATTTTTTCTTGGTTTTCTCTAAAACTGCAAACCCTTTGTTTTAATCGACCCTTATTATAGTTTTGTTTTAAATGAATTACCTGACACTCATCCACTAACCTTAATGTATGTTAAAAATTAAGTGTTTAATATAGCTAACGCATGAAAACCCTATTAAGCATTTTCTTATAAAGTCCATAAACATGTTGTTACAAGTATTTTAGAAGAACAAACGATTCTATGTTTAATGCTAGGTTCGAATTCAACTTAACAATCAACCCGTTTGTAGTTTTTCTTGGTTTTCACTAAAACTCGCTTAACTATAAGTTACAAAGACTCGCACACAGAGCAATCCACTTATAGAACCAACAGTTAAATATTTAATGGTATAAGTTTATACTTGTAATCAATAAGTTTCAATACAACTGCATGAGTCATTAACCTTGTGATTAGTGAACGATTCTATGGTAAAAGGGGAAGTGTTGGGTTCGAATCCATTTCATCAACCTAGTCGATTGGAGTATTTCTTGGTTTTCTCTAAAACCTGCTTAAATACAGATTAGGATTCCTTAGAAAGACTCACAGGCATTTCGCTTATAGGATCCTCGCATAGTCTTAAACCTTAGGAATATCCATATGTGAATGTTTATTGTGTAGTAAAACTTTTAAATATAGTATTGTTTTATATAAGGTGTGAACCTGATGAGTTATCGATTATGAAATAAATTTATCATTACTATAATACTCACATTAAAAGATTCTCATTTATACCATTTAGCGGTTATGCATATTATTCAAACTCGTCACCGATGAGTCATCCTTCACGAAGTTTCTCGTAAGATCCACGGGGGGCGACTCAGCTTTTCCGGGAATTCCCCCTTATCTCTAGTAGATAAGGTGTTACAACTCAACGTTTCCCTTCATTCTTAGTTTGGCCGTCGTGTGAGTAGGTTGTTTTACGGTGTGTTATGTTTACCGTGCACTGCTTTGAAGTTTTAGCCGAAAATCTCGCCTGTTTTTCCGCGTATTGTATTTCAGTTTTTCCGTACCTGGATTCTTTAAGTATAATAGAATATTCCAACTCATCAACCTACCGTTGGGATTTTTTCTTGGTTTTCTCTAAAACTGCAAACCCTTTGTTTCAATCGACCGTTATTATATTTTTGTTTTAAATGAATTACCTGTCACTCATCCACTAACCTTAATGTATGTTAAAAATTAAGTGTTTAATATAGCTAACGCATGCAAACCCTATTAAGCATTTTCTTATAAAGTCCATAAACATGTTGTTACAAGGATTTTAGAAGAACAAACGATTCTATGTTTAATGTTAGGTTCGAATTCAACTTAACAATCTACCCGTTTGTAGTTTTTCTTGGTTTTCACTAAAACTCGCTTAACTATAAGTTACAAAGACTCACACACAGAGCAATCCACTTATAGAACCAACAGTTAAATATTTAATGGTATAAGTTTAGACATGTAATCAATAAGTTTTAATACAACTGCATGACTCATTAACCTTGTGATTAGTGAACGATTCTATGGTAAAAGGGGAAGTGTTGGGTTCGAATCCATTTCATCAACCTAGTCGATTGGAGTATTTCTTGGTTTTCTCTAAAACCTGCTTAAATATGCAATAGGATTCCTTAGAAAGACTCACAGGCATTTCGCTTATAGGATCCTCGCATAGTCTTAAACCTTAGGAATATCCATATGTGAATATTTATTGTATAGTAAAAACTTTTGAATATACCATTGTTTTATATAAGGTGTGAAGCTGATGAGTTATCGATTATGAAATAAATTTATCATTACTATAATACTCACATTAAAAGATTCTCGCTTATACCATTTAGCGGTTATGCAAATTATTCAAACTCGTCACCGATCCTTCACGAAGTTTCTCGTAAGATGATGTACATGAACAAACGAGGGGTGAGTCATGGGGAATTCCTCCTTATCTCTAGTAGATAAGGTGTTACAACTCAACGTTTCCCTTCATTCTTAGTTTGGCCATCGTGGGAGTAGGTTGTTTCACGGTGTGTTATGTTTACCGTCCACTGCTTTGAAGTTTTAACCGAAAATCCCGACTGTTTATCCGCGTATTGTATTTCGGTTTTTCCGTACCTGGATTCTTTAAGTATAATAGAATATTCCAACTCATCAACCTACCGTTGGGATTTTTTCTTGGTTTTCTCTAAAACTGACTTAACTATAAGGCGTATATTAAAATAATATATAGTTTATAACTAGATAAAATAATTGCTAAAAACAATAAGATTTTTAATTTTATCCTATTAAGTAATTTAAAAACCTCTTTTTAGTTTTTTCTTATAAAGTTAAAGTGATTTCAAAACGATTCATTAAAAAATTACACTTATATTTTAGAAAAACTTTATTTAATCGATTAAATGCAAAGTTTAACACTTAATGAATTATTTAAAATTTTATCTATATAGGAATAATATAAAAATGTACATTTATATGCTAGTAAAAAAATAATTGTTTCATTAGAAGTTTCATTAACTAAAAACAGGGAATTTCATTACAACTGCATGACTCACTGACCTCACGGTAAGTTATTTTCACTTAGACATTCTAAGCAAATCTTATTGTAAAGGACAATTTCTTTCTGTGAAAGTGTTATCCCAATTCTCTCACAAGGATTATTGTTTAGTATTTTAAATCATATATCCAACTTATAAAATTTAGCGGATATGCAAATGATTAAGTTTTATTACTTCAATCCGTATAAATAAGTTGAAAATTTTACCTTGCGATGTAATGCATATATTAAAATAATATATAGTTATTGTACAAAAATCTCGCTTGCTATCTTATTATTTATAGATAGTTTATTACTTAGTTTTATAACTAGAAAAAATAATAAGATTTCTGTTTTTAATTTTATCCTATTAAGTGATTTTAAAACCTTTCATTAAAAATTATAGTTACATTTTATTGAATGAAAAAGGATGTCTTATCGTAAAATAATTCTGTTTTGATCTCATTAGCTTAATTATTTTCTTAACATAATTTTGAAACCACAGTTCAATATTTTGATTGCAGAGTTCAACTCTTATTGCATTATTTAAATGTAGTTTACAACTGATATTAAATAAATTATCTCTATAAACTATTTTATATTACTCTGAAAACACAGAACTCTAACAACATTCTACTAAGATAAGCATGAATCAACATTCTTATCTGTATGAGTCAACGTGTGGCGATAAACAGTTTCTCGCATTTGTGTGTGTGAATGAAGGTTGCATTTCGCTAAGGAAAATTTCATCAATTTTAAGTAAGTTTCATAATTTATTATTACTATTTGATAATTTAATAAACTTAATATGTATATTCTAATAAAATTATTTGTTTATATCATAAAAAAAATTTGTTTATAATAGAAATTTTATTAAAACTTTTCGAAAGTTATATAAGAAATTTTTATTGTTTTATTGAAGAGAGAGAAATTAATTTAAAAAATATTTTTTATTGGTATTTACTTATAAGGAATTTTTTATTGATATACTATAAACTATTTTTATTGTTACACTATAAATTTTTTTGTTTATATAAAACTAAATTTTGCATAAATAAAACTACTTTCACACATGGAAAATTATTGCTTAAATGAAACCTAGAAAAGTTTCCATTTAACTTGTGTATGTTTAGAAATTATTTGAGTAAAACTAATTTTTGCAATATATAAAACTCCTTTCACAAACGAAATTTTTATTTTTTAACTATAACTTACTTTTATATGTATTTATTTATTTCAATACCGTTTAAGTGATAGATAGGTGATAATCGTTTAAACTCATTGTATGATATGCTTTGTGAAAAAATTATTGCATTTTCCAAATTATTCGCTGTACTGTTTTAATGATTTTAACTTAATCTTTATATGAGATAGTGTGGATTACTAATAGGCATGGCTCGCCAGCGTATATAACATATGATTCATCAGCTGTAGGGGTTTTCCGTTGCAGGTGATAACTGACTCATAGAATATTCCGTATTATCTGTTTTTTAAGGAAACTGTTTATTTTCATTTAAAATGATGCATTGAATTTTTATGCAATTTATTTCGAAATGTTTAATATAAAATAACTTTTAGTAACTGATAGCTTTTAAATATAACTAATCCTTTTTATTATTATAGTTTATATCAATTATTTTATAAAAAGAACTTATTTTTATTAGTTCAAGTTTAAAAGTATTTACCTGTTTCATTCAAGACAGTATAAATTATATTACAGCGTTAAACTCGAATAAATGTTAAATAATATTTGTGTAGTATCAATATAATGTTTAATTTAAATAACATATTCATGTACTTATAAAATTTTCGTGTTAGGATAAATTGAATAGTAACAGCATAAAGTTTAGTTAATTATAATGTATATAAAATTTAATTGTTGATTTTAAACATTGTATGTATTTTTAAATTAATATTATTATAGGATAGTCATTTTTATTTTATTTTTATTTTTATTTATTTATT
Organism: Salticus scenicus; assembly: GCA_963930645.1. Classification (NCBI taxonomy): domain Eukaryota; kingdom Metazoa; phylum Arthropoda; class Arachnida; order Araneae; family Salticidae; genus Salticus; species Salticus scenicus. Next base: position 339,652,680 of record OZ005653.1, read on the forward strand.
TATTTATTTATTTATTTTATAACTTTACTGTATATCTTTGTATGCATTTTTTTAATTAATATTATTATATGAAAGTAATTTTTTTAATTTATATTATTATATGAAAGTAATTTTTTTAATTTACATTATTATATAATAGTAATTTTTTTTTAAATTAATATTATTATATGACAGTATTTTTTTAAAATTTATAACTTTACTATATATCTTTGTATGCATTTTTTTAATTAATATTATTATATGATAGTAATTTTTTTTAAATTTATATGATAGTCATTTTTTAAAGTGCATGTGTTCAATTTTTAACGAATGTAAGTTAGAGTTTAAATAAGTGTGAAACTTATTTAGTGAGAATATAAAGTTTAATTTATATAATTTTTATTATATTTAGTTTAATTTAAATAATTTTTATTGTATTCAGTTTAATTTATAACATATAAATTATTTATACTCTTCCAATGGTAACACCCAAATTTTAATATCAAAGTCTATACCATTTCTATACCATTCACATTCAATGTTTTTAATTATATAATACTCACGAACCCTTTGTTTTATTTTGTCAACTTCCATGAAATACATAGGCAAATTTCTATTTATTCTGTAATAAATTTATAATCTCCGAATGGTAATGCGCAGATATTAAGATCAAAGTCTATACCATTCGTTAAATTCATCTACCTTTGTTTCAGCGTTCAATTTTAACGATTGTATTAATAGTATTTATAAGTTAGAGTTTAAAGAAATTTTAAAAGTGAAACTTATTTAGTGTTAACATAAAGTCATGATGTGTATAAAGTTTAGTTTAAACAACTTTATTGCTTATAATGTCGTTTTTGTTTTAAAATAACTAATTATACGTATAATTACATGATATTCATTATTAAAAAATATGTGTTTTAAATTATTTATTATTGTTTTTAAATTTATGCGTATCGTTTTTGTTTTAAAATAATTAATTATACATATAATTGTATGACATTCATTATTGAAAAATATGTGTTTTAAATTATTTATTATTGTTTTGTTTTTAAATCTGTGTGTTAATCCACTGATGACACTTATCCTCAAAATACGAAAATTTCTATTTAATTCTGTAAAAATTTCGTAATATAAATTTGTAATGATGTCACTAAAAGTATGAACTCCTATTTAAATTCCTTATTTATTATCTTAACACAATATATTTTTAATCTCTAAAAATGCTAAGTTTCTAAAATACTCATAAATTGTTACTGATGTTAATTAACTTCAGTCATTCATTGTTTCATTCAGTCAAAAATGTTAAGTCCCACCGGAAATTATTTATACTCTTCCAATGGCAACATCTAAATTTTAATGTCTATACCCTGTTTTTAATTCTATAGTACTCATCAACCTTTGTTTCATTTTGTCAAATTCCCTGAAATACATAGGAAAATTTCTATTTAATTCTGTAATCAATTTATAATCCCAGAATGACAACTCTTCAAAAGTTTCTATTCTTCCGGTGGCAACACCTAAATATTAAAGTCCCAAAAGATCGTGACGTTATCTATCCCCCTGCAAAAATTTGAAAAAATTTTGAAGTCCCCAAAATTGTGAAAAAAGTACTAAGTCCCGAAATTTAGGAAAATAAATCTAACTCCTCAAAATTCCCTATAGATGGCACCACCAAACCTCATCCAAGATGATACCCAAAGTTTCTATTCTTCCGGTGGCAACACACAGTTTATATTCTTCCGGTGGTAATGCTGCAAAAGTTTGTATTCTTCCGGTGGCAACACCCCCTCGTCCAAGATGATGACTAAGTAGTGTAAAAAGGGGGCATTGACCTGCAGGGTGGAGGCGTAGAGGTGTAAGAGTGGTGGCGCGCCACCACCCTACGCCACAATACGCCACTACGCCACCACCCTGCAGGTGAATCACCCTTTTTACACTACTGGCATACACACTGCTTGGGAGGCAATTAAGCAGTCTACATTGGTAAGGTCTTGGAGAAAAATTTTACCAAATGTAGAAACTACTTTGGTAAAGTTTATAGAGGAGGAAGAAATTTCTGCTCATGATTTGGCAAATTTAGCTAAATCTGTTACTGGAGGAGAAAAAGTCAATGAAGGAAACATTGAAGAGTAGATTAATTGTGACGCCAATGATCCAGGTATTGATCTCCTTACAGATGAACAAATTGTGGGCCAAGCATTAGACTCAGTTTCAGAAGATAGTGAAGAAGAAGAGGAAGAAGGAGATAAAACACACAAGGGAACTCTTTCAAGTGATAATCACCGATTTCCTTCAAAAAATTACAGAATATAGTTTATGTTGCACTTAATTCACTGGTAAAAAAATTAGCTGCTGAATCGCAACAGGAAAGCCGCAAAAAATTATTGAACTTTACGTTTTGAACGCCAAATACGAAAAAAGTCATCGCCAAATTACATTAACCTTCCTTAAGGCTGTTCATCAGTCAGATAGCTCCCTTTCTCCCTTCCCATGGGATTTTCGTTGCTTCGTTTTATAAAAATATATCATTCAAAAATGAAGTTTTTCAAATTCTGTTTTTTGAATGTTACTCTTTGAACAGGTCGCCTTTTAGCTTAGTGAGCAATTTTTCGAAAAAATTAATTTAAATATTTTATTTCAATAAGTAAATTATGGACTCTAAGTGTGGATCTGTAAGTAAAATATTTAAATATATTTTTCCGAAAAATTGCTCACTAAACTAAAAGACGACTTATTCAAAGAGTGATATTCAAAAAACAGAATTCGAAAAAGTTCATTTTTGAATGAGATATTTTTATAAAACAGAGCAACGAAAATCCCATTGGATAACATGGGAAGGGAGAAAGGGAGCTATCTGACTGATGTACAGCCTTAAATGATGCCAAAGAGCGGAGGGTATAGGAGGGTAGTATTTTCTATCGCTCTAGGGGTTAGTGAAGCAAGGAAGCCATCCCCTCCGCGGAGGATAAAAATTAAGATGCCATGCCTCCGAAACATCTCTAAGTGTGAATATAAGGCAGTCTTTAATTTCCCACTGCGTAGCTATAGTGCTACGTTAAAGCCCACCAACACTCAAGATATTTTCTGAAATCTAGAAATTTCTATTTAGAAAAAGTGACGTTATGTTTTATGTTAGATCCAATATTTTCAATTATTTTATGTAATGTTTCAAAATTGCATTTATTTAAAATAATGCAATTTCAATTTCAGAGTTATTTTTACATTACTCCAGCTTATATATAATCTGGAGTAAATTAATGTCTGAAGTTCTCGGCATGTGCATTTATATAAATTTGCAGACGATTTAAAAACTAATCTGATTTATAGGTTGGTTGGCTACATTTTACGTCGCACTAGTGCTCTGCAATGCGCAATTGGCCACCAATATGAATTATAATATTTGATTGAACATTTTATTATTAGAATAGTTGATTGAAATTAATACTCAAATAAATAAATAATAATTAAAATAATTAACATATTTAAGATATTTGAGGTTGAGTAGGTTTTGAGTTTTAATTCGCACTACAGCTATGCAAGGGCGACAGTCTGGGATATATTCCTAAAGATGGTCCTTAGATGTGCTATTACAATTTTGATCCTTTACGGAGGGTTTATTTAAAATTAGAAAAACATGTGCGTAACTACTACTTTATGGCTTCTTACATTTCTGGCAATTTATTTTATATATGCTTACGAATAATAATATAAAGAATTTTTTAAAAATATGCATTAGAATTTCATAAGGTTGGTTGGGTTTTGCGTCACACAAGTGCTGCGCAATGAATTTCATAGAGAATTTTATAGAATTATTAACTGCGAAATCTTGTTTTTTAAAAATAATTGTTATTCTGAATGCAGACCCTCTGTGGCCGAATGAGTATGTCACCCTTGCTAATCGCCTTCAAGTGTAAAAGAATGGGTTCGATTTCCCAGCTGACCCAGGGTGTTTTTTTAATTTTTTGTATTTTAATGCGGTTATGTTATATCTGTGCTCATCTCGACGAAATTTACAGGGGTATGGGGCGGGGGATGTCGAGTCAAACTTACAAATCGGATGTATATATTAAAAATAAATAACATACAGTTGGTAACAAAAGTGTCCTAACACTAGCAAAAATTCCTATGTAAAAAATGTACACTTCGTACAGTTTTATCAAATAAATCCTTGTCGAATCCTATTCTTAGTCAGTGTAAGAACATGATTCGATAAGGATTTATTTAACAAAACCGTATGAAGTATACTTTTTTACATAGGAATTTTTGCTAGTGTTCGGACACTTTTGTTACCGACTGTACGCAAAATGCAATCATTTATCACCTGCAGATGTCACCGGACCATCCTCAGAATTGCATCGCAAACCGTCGCCAATTGCCCATAGCGCAGTACTAGTGCGACGTTAAACCCAACCAACAAACAGGACGAAATTTAGGGTAGAATCATATATCGTCTCCAATTGCTCATTGCGTAGCTCTAATGAGATACTGGATCCACACAACTGTCTGTGGAGTTGATTGTTCGCCGAAGGTTCGTACTGCCCAATAAAATGATCAGACTTATAAGAAAAATGTGTTCGGATACGAGATGCTTTCATTTTAGTTTAAAAAAAAAAAGTTTTGTGTTTTAATATACAATGTTTTATTTTATTTAAATTTATATAAAAGTCTTGATCATAAGTTTTTTTAATGTCGTTATTAAAAACTTGGCGTTAATGCTCTTTCAATTGTTATTGACACAGCTTATTTAATTGAACTATTAAATATTATTTAGAATTTCGACTAAGTAAGTCTCAATCTGGTAAATTATCTGGTTTTTGTTAACTATTCTGAATTCTCAAGTGCTCGACAGCGTATGGAGTTCGTTTGGCTATCAAATAGAAAGAAGAACATCTACATCTATTAAATCTTCATTGCAATGAAATTCCGAAGAATGCAGTCGCCAAACAGGCGCTTTTTTCGAAATATTGCAGACATGCTTGCATTTTTAATAATTTTTTATAGCTTATCTATTGCGACTCAGCAGCTAATATTTTAGGAAGATGCTATTCATGATTGAATCTTATGCCAGAATTTTTTTCAAGAAAATCGGCGATTATCACTTCAAAGAGTTCCCTTGTCAGTAGAGGATGAGCCACGACGCAGCCCTAGCACATGCAGATGGACTTATAAAATATCTCGAGGAACAGGACGATGTATCACTTTGTGACAAAATGCTGATAAAGAAACTGCAATCGCAAATTAAGAAAAATTGTTTTAGTACAAAAAACAAAAAAAAAATGCTTGACCGATTTTTTTATTAAAATAATTACAAGATAAAAAGATCTTTTTATATACCATGTTTTTAAATTTTCTGTTCAATCATATAAACGCTACCGAAGGCAGCGGGAACCCGGAGCAATTGGATAAATTAAAAAAAAAAATTCATTGCTCTCGTGTTTTGAGCTATTATAAAAGTTTCAAATGTCTAGCTAGTCGGGAAGTTAGTGAAAAATCGATTGCAAGCTTAGTGTTGGTAATGCTGCCGAAGGCAGCAGGAACCCGAAACATTTGGTTAAAAATATTTTAAAAATGCATTTTCACCGTATTCTGAACTATTCTGAAAGTTTCAAATGTCTAGCTAGTCAGGAAGTTAGTTAAATAAATTTTCTGTTGAATCATATAAACGCTGCTGAAGGCAGTAGGAACCTGAAACAGTTGACTAAAAGTATAAAAAAAAATGTATTGTCACTGTATTCTGAGCTATCCTGAAAGTTTCAAATGTCTAGCTAGTCGAGAAGTTAGGGAAAAATCGATTGCAATCTTTGTACTGATAACGCTGCCGAAGGCAGCAGGAACCCGAAACATTTGGCTAAAGGTATTAAAAAAATGCATTTTAACCGTATTCTGAACTATTCTGAAAGTTTCAAATGTCTAGCTAGTCGGGAAGTTTGTTAAATAAATTTTCGTTCGAATCATATAAACGCTGCCGAAGGCAGTAGGGACCTGAAACAGTTGACTAAAAGTATAAAAAAAAATGTATTGTCACTGTATTCTGAGCTATCCTGAAAGTTTCAAATGTCTAGCTAGTCGGAAAGTTAGGAAAAAATCGATTGCAATCTCCTTACTCATAACGCTGCCGAAGACAGCGGAACCCGAAACATTTGGCTAAAGGTATTAAAAATATGCATTTTAACCTTATTCTGAACTATTCTGAAAGTTTCCAATGTCTAGCTAGTCGGGAAGTTAGTTAAATAAATTTTCTGTTGAATCATATAAACGCTGCCGAAGGCAGTGGGGACCTGAAACAGTTGACTAAAAGTATTAAAAAAATGTATTGTCACCGTGTTTTGAGCTATCCTGAAAGTTTCAAATGTCTAGCTAGTCGGAAAGTTAGAAAAAATCGATTGCAATCTTCTTACTGATAACGCTGCCGAAGGCAGCGGGAACCCGAAACATTTGGCTAAAGGTATTAAAAATATGCATTTTAACCTTATTCTGAACTATTCTGAAAGTTTCAAATGTCTAGCTAGTCGGGAAGTTAGTTAAATAAATTTTCTGCCAAATCATATAAACGCTGCCGAAGGCAGCGGAACCTGAAGCAGTTGACTAAAATTATTAGAAAAATGTATTGTCACCGTGTTGTGAGCTGTCCTGAAAATTTCAAATATCTAGCTAGTCGGGAAGTTAGTTAAAAATCGATTGCAAGATTTGTCCCTGACAAACAAACAAACAAACACACAAACAAACAAGAATCGAAGTTAATAAAAACATGGTAAAATAATTATAAGATAAAATTTTTTTTATAAACCATGTTTTTTAATTTTCTGTTGAATCATATAAACGCTACTGATGGCAGCCGGAACCCCAGCAATTGGATAAAAGTATTAAAAAAATTCCTTGCTATCGTCTTTTGAGCTATTATAAAAGTTTCAAATGGCTATCTAGCCGGGAAGTTAGTTAAAAGTTGATTGCAAGCTTTGTACTGGAAACGCTGCCGAAGGCAGCAGGGTCCCGAAGCAATTGGATAAAAATATTTTTAAAAAGCATTTTCACCGTATTCTGAACTGTTCCGAAAGTTTCAAATGTCTAGCTACTCGGGAAGTTAGTTAAATGAATTTTCTGTTGAATCATACGAACGCTGCCGAAGGCTGTAGCGATCTGAAACAGTTGACTAAAAGTATTAAAAAAATATATTGCCACCGTGTTCTGAGCTATCCTGAAAGTTTCAAATATCTAGCTAGTCGGGAAGTTAGTGAAAAATCGATTGCAAGCTTTGTACTGGTAACGCTGCCGAAGGCAGCAGGAACCTGAAACAGTTGGCTAAAGGTATTAAAAAAAAAAGCATTTTCACCGTGTTCTGAACTATTCTGAAAATTTTAAATGTCTAGCTAGTCGGGAAGTTAGTTAAATAAATGTTCTGTCGAATTATATAAGCGCTGCTGAAGGCAGCGGGACCTGAAATAGTTGACTAAAATTATTAGAAAAATGTATTGTCATCGTGTTGTGAGCTGTCCTAAAAGTTTCAAATGTCTAGCTAGTCGGAAAGTTAGTGAAAGATCGATTGCAAACTTTATACTGATAACGCTGCCGAAGGCAGCAGGAACTCGAAACAGTTGGCTATAGGTATTTAAAAAATGCATTTTTACCGTGTTCTGAACTATTCTGAAAATTTTAAATGTCTAGCTAGTCGGGAAGTTAGTTAAATAAATGTTCTGTCGAATTACATAAGCGCTGCCGAAGGCAGCGGGACCTGAAATAGTTGACTAAAATTATTAGAAAAATGTATTGTCACCGTGTTGTGAGCTGTCCTAAAAGTTTCAAATGTCTAGCTAGTCGGAAAGTTAGTGAAAAATCGATTGCAAGCTTTGTACTGAAAACGCTGCCGAAGGCAGCAGGAACCCGAAACAGTTGGCTAAAGGTTTTAAGAAAATGCATTTTCACCGTGTTCTGAACTATTCTGAAAGTTTCAAATATCTAGCTAGTCGGGAAGTTGGTTAAATAAATTTTCTGTCGAATCATATAAGCGCTGCCGAAGGCAGCGGGACTTGAAATAGTTGACTAAAATTATTAGAAAAATGTGTTGTCACCGTGTTGTGAGCTGTCCTGAAAATTTCAAATGTCTAGCTAGACGGAAAGTTAGTGAAAAATCGATTGCAAGCTTTGTACTGAAAACGCTGCCGAAGGCAGCAGGAACCCGAAACAGTTGGCTAAAGGTTTTAAGAAAATGCATTTTCACCGTGTTCTGAACTATTCTGAAAGTTTCAAATATCTAGCTAGTCGGGAAGTTGGTTAAATAAATTTTCTGTCGAATCATATAAGCGCTGCCGAAGGCAGCGGGACTTGAAATAGTTGACTAAAATTATTAGAAAAATGTGTTGTCACCGTGTTGTGAGCTGTCCTGAAAATTTCAAATGTCTAGCTAGACGGAAAGTTAGTGAAAAATCGATTGCAAGCTTTGTACTGATAACGCTGCCGAAGGCAGCGGGAACCCGAAACAGTTGGCAAAAGGTTTTAAGAAAATGCATTTTCACCCTGTTCTGAACTATTCTGAAAGTTTCAAATGTCTAGCTAGTCGTGAAGTTAGTTAAATAAATTTTCTGTCGAATCATATAAGCGCTGCCGAAGGCAGCGGGACTTGAAATAGTTGACTAAAATTATTAGAAAAATGTATTGTCACCGTGTTGTGAGCTGTCCTGAAAATTTCAAATATCTAGCTAGTCGGGAAGTCAGTTAAAAATCGATTGCAAGATTTGTCCCTGACAAACACTCAAACCCACAAACCCACACACACACAAGAATCGAAGTTAATAAAAACATGGTAATAGAGCAAAATGTAAGTAGAAATTTTTATTAGTATGTTAAATTGTATATGTAGGCCATGCTTAACTGTTAATTAAATAGTATTGCTCAAAAGGATTGCTCATGTGTTGATTTATATCCCCTTTTTTACCATTTTGCGATTATCCTCTGATTCGATTATCCGCGGTTGTCTATTCCCCGTTCACCGCGGATAATCGGGAGTTTACTGTAAAGTATAGCGGTACTCGATAGATATGATAAATAACAGTTAGCTTCATTAGCTGTAAAAGCTCTGATTATTACAAATAAAGGTATAGTATTTGATTTGAAACAACTGAAATTTTGCCGGAAAAGAACCGTTTAATATATGAAAACTATAATAGATGTTTATGCCAATTTGCATACATTTATTTTTATTTATGTATAATTTCTGTTACCTTTTAAATCATCGGTCCTAATTGTTTGTTTTCAATCTTACTCAATTTCAATTACATTGGCAAGATTTACAAAGGCTTTCTAGAAATACTATACAGGATTTGGATAATTTTAATAACACACCTGGTTGCCGGACCACTAACTACATAGGGGGATCGGAACATGTCTGGCCAAAATTTAAAGGGGGTTAAAGGGGACGAATATAAAAAGTTTCGCAGTACAATGCATATCCGGAAACGCCGCATGAAAATGGTAGAGGCCGTTGTGTAGGGCAGTCTTAACAAATTGCCAATGCGGGAAGTTATCATTCCCCGCTGTAATTTCATACAGTATCCAACACTTCACGAATGCTGAACTACACCGTTAAAAATTTGAACAGAAAACTCTGTGTAATCTATTATTTTAAGTCTTACGTAAAGTTACAGAGAAAAGTAAACGGAGATGTTAAAAAACTTATTTTATGCATTCATTTTAATAACTAATATTAATTTAATTAATTATTGATGAGAATATATTTAGGACTTGGAATGCTTTTTCTAAAGTAGAAACAGTCATTTTTAATTTTAATTAAAAAAATTAAATAATAAAATTGCGTAAAAATACAGAATAAAGATTGAGAGTCTCGAATATTCACTTTTAACTAAGAATTGCTGTAAATTTACAGAGACTGGATAAATATTTACATTAAATTTACTGAAATTTTAACAGTGAGCAAATATCCAAGTAACACCATTAAAAAAAAAAAAATCTCGCATAACCGGTTTGTTTCGATTGCCTCCCCAGCGCTCTCTACCACATTCGCGCGGCGTTTCCGAACACGCATTCTACTGCGAATTCTTTTATATTCGTCCCCTCTAACCCCTTTTAAATTTTGGCAAGACATTTTCCGATCGCCCTGTATATGGATGGACAAAAGAAATCATCTTTGTTATTAAACAAAGAATCACGAAATAATTATTTGTATTTTTTACATTATTCCATTTTATAATTTTCGAAAAAAGACACAAACAATGTAACAGGAAAAGAATTGTAAATGTAGAAATTATATTATTTCTTATAAAAACTGTAACCCTAATTACTATTACAATTCAAGTTTGTTTTTAGCGGAAAGCCAAACGAACGAGATTATCTGCCATGCACTTTTTTCTTTCCAAATTTATCACAGTAAGAAAACGATATAGATAAATAAGATTATTGTATATTACGAAGGCTTTGTTAAATTTCATTTTTAATATTTAACTAACTAAACTTTTTAACATTTATTCAAATTTTATTGTGAGCATGATTAATCAATAACCTTTATAATATTATACCATAGTACCAAAGAAAAAGAAAGAAAAACTTCTGAGCTGTAACTGTAAACATTTAATAATCTGATAAATATACAAGAGCTAAAATCTGAAACTCCCAGTGGCCTTCACATTTTTCTTGGAGCAGTTGACCTGCAGATGGTGTGATAATGACCACATCGATTCGATGACCTGGATTTTTGATTAGCTCAAATTTTATCGCATTCCTTTCTTAAAATGTTCAACGCGTGCTCTCCCAAAACATTATTTTGTCTTTTCCTCTCTCCCTCCATTTTACCCCTCTAAAACTAATAAAGATTTGTGTGAATTTTATTTTTTGATTCTAAATATTTAAAACAATAAATTTAATCGAAAATTCGCATTCTTCACATAATTTGTAAATGAACTTTACTTATTTTAAGTTAATTGGAGTGTAAAGGTTGATATTTTTTTTTTATATACCAGCTATGTGAAAAATACCAGAGCCGGGAATCGAATCCGGGCACCTCAGCTTAACCCTTTCAGTCGCAGTCCCGCTGATGGAACACCTAATTTAAATTCTCAAGTTCAAAAACTCATCCCGGAAATTTTTTAACAAAAATTTGCATTTATAACATAGCAGAAAAGGCCCTTTTTTTTTAACCTGAAAATTTAAAAATTCTTTTATTTTAATATTGTTCGTAAATTCTGGTGGCAGTGTAATTTAAATGATCCGAATGACCCTGCGCTGCAAAAGGTTAACGCACGGATGCTCTACCACTGAGCTACCCTGGCTGGCATTTCTCACATAATATTCGTTGGCAGTCACCGAGTCTGCAAACGCAGATATAACAGGTGAGACAATATTAATCGTAGAGGGTAGCTCAGTGGTAGAGCATCTGTGCGTTAAGTGGAGATGCCCGGATTCGATTCCCGGCTCTGGAATTTTTCACATAGTTGGTACATAAAAATATCAACCTTTACACTCCAATTTACTTAAAATGAATATTCACGGTTGATGAATTCATGAATGAAAAATTTCTAAACTGAACTTTACTTATTTTTTGTGCAAGGGTTGCAGTTTCCGAAGGCGACCACTGCAAATTAGCCAATGATTGGTCAAATAACATCCAGTGACAGAAAAATAGAACTATAGAAGATATAGTGCCTGCCGGGCAAAAAATTACAACAATAATAATAATAAATACTTGCTTAATTTATTTCTGGACGCATCAAATAGCTTGCGCTGTGTTCTGCAGATCATTTCAACAAATACAACTTTTTATTTGCTATAATTTGTAGTTTTTTTTTTTTTTTTTTTTTTTTAAAACCTTGTTTGTTTATAAATAGCAGAAACGGATTGTTCTTAGATCATTTCATGTATTAAAGGGGAAAAAAATGCAACTTTACACTAAAAGTTGGTGTATACATACGTATATGAATAAAACGGTCTGAAAGTCAAGAGAACTATACCGAATCTTTCATTGAAAATGGCTTCCAGCGAGTTAGTCATTGACGTACACATTTTTTTTTTTAGGGTTTACTTAATAAAAGGATGAAACTTTCTTTGAATTTGCTCTTTATTGTCCTCTCCTTCTAAAACAAGCATATTTCTATAAAAAGGCACATTTTACAATAAGAAATAATACATAATAATACCGAAAAAATAATTTTTTTTGTGCTCTCCCCTCTACAGACTGCACAACTTTGGTCTAAATTAACAACTAAAATTAGCGTCGGAGTTCATTAACCTTCACCAATCATTTCTTAAGTGTCAGCGTTATGCATTTCAATGTGAAATTCGGCTAAAGTGAAATTTTTCATTTCATTGGATTTCCGAAGATAAGATTGGATTTCCGCTGTGTGCTAGTTAGAGCCCCTATAAAGATATAGGTGCCTTATGGCTAGGGGCGAGATGTGATAACTCATCTTCTACATCAGGTTGACCAACCCGCGTAATGTACCACCATGTAATATTTTGCGGTACGCAGCAGAATTGACGAAATTTAAAGTTTGACTTCTTTAATTGACGCATAAAAAATTAATAAATGACGTCTGATTCTTCGGTGTGAAAATGTCAGTTATGGTAGCTAGAGAAACAAATATCACACTGATTATTGATAATATAATATTATGAAATCGATTACTGATTCTTATTAATATAATAATCAAAATCAATAAATAAATCAATTAACACATAACAGCGTTGCCAAGTTCCTTAATTTATCCCGGAGCATTTTTAGCCCCGCCTTTATTTCACACCACTTAATTTACAGAATAATTTTCTATAATATATAACTGCGGTAAAATAAGAAAAGAAATATTCTTATAAAAAAATTGGTATATAGAAAGGCGGGGGTTAAAAATGTCCCGGAATAAATTAAGGAACTTGGCAATTCTGATATAGTCATTTTTTTTTTTTTAATATTATTATTGTTGTAATGGTTAACTGTTATTTTATGAATAAAAATAAATTTAAAATGCATTCTGTTCTAAATCCCCCCCCATATATATATATATATATATATAAAGAGAGAGAGCCATACGACCCGTCTGAATAAAATAAATTTAAATGCGCTTGATGGCCTCATTTACCATTCACTTCAACTTCCGGTTCAACGCAAAAACTTGGAAACCATCTAAAGGCAGAGTGCAGCTTTCCAAGAAAATTTTTCTGCCATCTAGCGTCAGAGTTTCCATATAATATTTGATTGGTTATTTTCAGCTAAAAAATCTGAAAATAACAATGCCGCTCCGCTAGATAGCAGGAGCAACGCATTAAATTTTACTAAAAAGTTGAACCCTGACTTTATACGCTTTGCATGTTTCCGTGTTCACACAACCGGGAATTGAATTTATTGGTGAATACAGCCTTAAGTATTCTGTGTTGGACAGAACTTGGACAGGCTTGCTCTATATAACATTTTCTGTGTTGTTGCAGCGTGTCCAATGACTTGTTTATTAGCTGAGCTTATTAAATAATAATAATAATGATATAGTACACCTAGTTTTAGATGGACCTCATATTATAAAGTACACTGAGAAAAAATTCTGTAACTGACATCTAGAATCTAAATTGTGGCTCTAGAAAAAATAGTTCCATGTCATCCTTATAAATTCTAGTCCATTTGGAAAGCGAGTTCTAGAAGCCCCTATTAGAATTCTAGAGCGTTTGCCTCTATTCTCGAGGGCAAAGTTATTTAAAAATCTCTGCAAATAGATAAGACTACAAGAGGCGGGTTTCTGCAACTATAATCTTGGTTTATTACCCAATTCGAGAAAATCAAGCGAGAATTTTTCGCAATATAAATAATGATTCAGAATATTCAGAATATTGTTTCACCATCTAGAAATGTGTGCACTAGAAATTCTCGATCATTACGTCTGTTCAGTTTACTGGCGTGCCTTATGCGCCTAGCTCGGAAATCTATATTTCTAGTTAAGGGATTTAGAAAATGGCCACTTATTCATTCTAGAGAAAGGCGGTATATTTTTTTTCTCAGTGTAAGTCTGTATAAACTCATTATCTAGCAAACATACTTAACATTGTTAGAAAGAGGCTTAACTTCTCTTTATGTTTTAAATGAAATGGCTAAGGGGAAAAAATATACTATCTACCAATGAGTATTTGCACACTTTCGAATTTAGACGATTTGTGAAATATCTAAAAAAGTTCTTTAGGAACCATTTTGAAACTTTGGTAGTGTAAAGAACATGTTATACCTCATATATATTTCCGCAAAAGTTGTGTCCTGAAGAAGAAAAGGGGACCAGTAAAAAATTAAAGAAAAACCAAAATGTTTTGGATCACCCTGTAAAAAGTAATGCCTTCAATCCGTTTCGGCTGTAGCATGTGACTATGAAGGTTTTTCTCATTATCTGTATAATTTTTTAAGAGGCTACTACATGTATTCATGGAGATATAACGGTTTTTTTAAAAACAATGAAAGAAAAATTTCCACTTTTTAAATTATAACACGTAGGATATTGGACCCAGAGCAAAGACATTTTCAGAAAATTTGGCATACTTCATTAGACATAGCATACTGCAATCAGACTGCGAAAAAGTTAAATATCTTACGAAATATGAGCAGGTTTAATAAATAATCTTTAACCACGCTTGTGATAGCTTTTGAAAAATTTCATTTGCATAATTTAATAGCGAAAAGTATTCAGCAACTTATATGAAAACTGCAAACAAATATCGTGTCAATTCAAAAGATTACGAGAGATAGAATTTCAGTTCTCTGAAAATAACAGCTAAAATATAAGGGGTTTTTACTCACATTTTTATTTTAATTCATACAATCGCTAATGCCAGTGGTAATCCAGTATTTGCTGATTGTAAATAAATATTAATAAAACCTTCCTATCATCTTCCTTTTTTTTTTTTTTTTTTTTTTTTTTTCTTTGAGAACTAAAATTCTGTTTATTCCATCTCTCTGTTTATTCCATCTGTTTATTCCATCTTGAATTTACACTATACTTGATTAGGGTTTTCATATAAATTGCTCAACACGTTTGGCTATTAATTTATGCAAATGAAATTTTTTAAAAGCTAGCGCATGCGTCGTTAAAAAATTATTTAGTATGAATGCTCCTATTTCGTGAGATATTAAACATTTTTGCATTCTGATTGCAGTATGCTGTGTCTAATGCAGTATGTCAAATTTCCTAAGAATGACTTTGCACTGGGTTTGATATTTTACATGTCATGATTAAAAAAGTGGCAATTTGTTTACATTTTTTTTTTTTTTTTTTTTTTTTTTTTAATAAACGTTATATCTCCAAAAGTCTTCATAATCACATGCTACAGCCAAAGCGCATTTAAAGCATTACTGTAGCAGGTTAATCCAAAACATTTTGATTTTTGTATAATTTTTTACTGGCCCTTTTTCGCTCTCCAGGACTCAACTTTTGCTGAAATATATGAGTTATAACATGTTCTTTATACTACCAAAGTTTCAAGATGATTTCTAAAGAATTTTTATATAGGTATTTAGCAAAACGTCTAAATTCGAAAGCTGGTAGATAGTGTATATATATATATATATATATATATATATATATATATATACAGAGAGAGTCGGGGGCAGCAGCCCCTATACATGTATGGGCGCGCGTGGTATATATATATACATATATTAAATATTTTGTATAATATGTATGATCTGCAGATCCACCCGTTAAAATTTATATTATTTAAAAAAATAATGATTTAACTTTGCGAAAAAGTAACATTAGCAGGAAATGTGGGCTTTAAATAAATAAAATTAAATGTTACAAGAAACAAAAATATTTGTTTGTCAGGGTAATGCGTATGAAGTTAGTTGCATGAATTAATTTCTCGTAATTTATGGAGAAGCTTAGCTTTCAACCTTAAAAAAAAATGAATCCGGCTGAATCTTTTATTTGAATGAAGAATAATACAATGAAGAGCAAAAATTTTAAATATTTCTATAATTAAAGTTCAACTTAAATAATAGTACTCTTAAAAATTGCAACAGGAAAATTGCTGTAGATATTTGAAGACTTGTTTAAAATTGCATCGAATAATGAATGGCGATGTTAAAAACTTATTTCATATATACATTTAACTAGTAAATATTATTTTAATCAAATAAAAGCGAAAATGTATTAGCGATCTATAATACTTTTTTTTTTTCCAAAGTAAAAAGATCCAGTTTCAATTTTTATTGATAAAATAATAATGATAATAGTAATAATAATAAATAAATAAATAATTCTTGCAATAATAATAATTTACTTATCTGATATAAACAAACAGTTGATTGTGACGTCATATTTATCAAATTAGTTAAAATAAATAAGGTTACAAATGTACCTAAGGTTACTTCGTTACAAATAAGGTACCTTTCATTTGGTACCTTATTTGCAACGAAGTTTTGATTAGATATTTTAGAATTAATTAAAATATGAAAATAATTTCAAAATTGGACATTTAAATTTATGATTCTTGCAAAAAATTTTTACCAGTTATTGTTATATATATATATATATATATATATATAATTTATTTATTTATTTATTTTTTTGGTGGGGGGGGGGGGGAGACATAAGATGAAATAATGTTTTCACGCGAAAAATTAAAAATTATAAAATAGTAAATTTGCCCATGCATATAAAAAATACTTATTAAAACGAGTCGAAGAAGGAAGCGAAATAAGTACTGATCTATATTACAATAAATACGATACATAATATGATACGTTATATTAGACCTATCGTCCAGGGTTAGTAGGTATTTTCATTAAATGAAATAGTTTGTTCGTTCGGTGCAACTTGCACATTAGTCCATATAGTGTCCAGCGAAGCTGGCAAAGCATTCGTTGATTCACTACCTTAATTGATTTCACATTCCGTCATTTTTGACGGGGTTATATACTAGTAATAAATAAATAAATATATTTTTTACAGGTCCCGTAAAAGTACGTTTTTTAAGAAAAGCAAGCCAGTCTTTAGACATTTTATTATTATTATTATTATTTTTTAATATAAATATATATATATATATATATATATATATATTATGAGCTACCGGTGTGTATAAACGCCGCACCAGTGGCATTTACGCCATGTATTGCTGGTGATAAAGCTAAAGAATTATTTAATCACGCAAAATAGTTTTGTTAAAAAATGTAACGTTTTCGATGAATGGCAAAAGACGAAGTTTATTGCTCAGGATAGGAAAATACCCCGACGGCAATGAGTGACTTAAAATCTTCATTTTATATTAAAACTGAAAACTATTGTCAATTTACAAATTCTGGATAAACAATACGGTACATTCACGGAAATTTGTAGAGTGTGGCGAGATACATGTAAATATTGAAAAACTTTTACTATGTACTAAATTTGGCTATAAATAGAAAAAAATATATAAATAAACATTAAAAATGTAAATAGGCTGTCAATTGAAAACGAAAATTAAGGATGGTCAGAGCAGAAATAGCTAATTAAGTTCGTTCTAAGAAACATTTACAAAATTTCTTTAATAATTATTTTGTGCACAAATTTCCAATTAATTATTATAAAATGCAATATTTCTTTAAGAATTCGATTTTTTCATTTAATTTTCGATATTATTACAAAATTTAATTTGCATCGTGAATAAATATTATTAACATAATCACATACATTGAAATTTTTTAAATGCAATATATACGTTTTTTTTTTTTTTTTTTTTTTTTTCCTTCAAGAGTTAATTCACCTAATTGTTTTTCTAAAATAAATTTAATTTCAGCATCGCATTTAATTAGGTAATAAAATCTGTAATAAAACGTTTTTCTCTGTCATAAAAAGACTATATTGATTTATACGTAAATAATTAATAAAATTGAACTAAAAGTTTATCAAAAATTAAACTTTTAATAAAATCGGCTTAATTAAATATATGTATATATATATATATATATATATATATATATTACAGTATTTATTTATTTATTAAATATAAGTAATTTAGTAGTTTATGGTACAACTATGGAATTTTTTCCTAACGTATGTAGTTTCATAAGGAGTTACTTGGAATTAAAAGTAATTTTACTATTTCTTTATAAAAGCACAAAATGCAACGGTAAAATTGCTGAAATGAAATCTTTTTTAGCAGCATTGGATACATTTCTTTACTCGGAGGAAACTGATCTGATTTTTTTTTATATATTTTTTTTCCTAAAATAATTTTACGGGTTTTATCATTACGCTTACTTATACAGCAAACACTTTAAACTGGCGTAAAGAAAAAGAAAATAAATAAATAAAATCTATGGGTAATGGAAGTATTGTATGCTGTCCAAAAATTCGATATCGAATTTTCATCTGATTTACATGTTTTAAGCTCTCCTGAGTCCAAAAATGTAGTTTCTGGTAATTGGACAGTATGTGTGTGTGTATGTGGGAATCTTATGACAATCATATCTCCGAAACTATTAAAGATAGAACTATGAAAATTCAGAATTAAGACAGGTCTGGTGCACAGATGACTTTTACGTGTTTTGATGAAAATTGGAAAACCGGAGTGGAACATCGGAAACCGAAAGCAGTACCATAAGTCCATATCTCGAAAAGGGCTCTAATGATTTTCTTCACATTTGCTATATGAACACTCTATTAGATGTCCTTTCGTATGATGCAGTTGGTTTGTTCAGAAAAATTGGTAGGCGTCCTGTATAAACAGCTCAATTTCAGGTCTCGCAAGTACGTTCCTTTAAAAACGGCTTTATAGATTTTTTCAAACTCGTCATATTAATCCCCTCTCCCCCTTTAGATATCCTTTTGTATATAATTATTATTTTCCGATCAACGAGTATGCTAAGTTCTGGTAAAAGTCGGTATTTCAAAAACGGCTCCAACGATTTTCTTGAAATTTGTTGCATAAGCCTATTTTAGATATCCTTTCTCATGTATTTCTCCTGATTGTGGCTCATACACGATGGTGCATGAGCACACTTTTCGATTGTGGGGCGTAACCACTTTGATGTTACATATCCCGGAAGGTAAATTGGACGTTGCGAATCTATTGCTTGGGCTTCTGGCTTCCTGCGGCTAAATCCCTTGGATTTCTTCTTCTGGAATTTCTTCCATCGGGAATCTGTTGTTTTCATAAGTTTTTGGATACAATTGCGGCTTTCACAGCAAAGATTGTCTTCACTTCAGCAGATATCACCAGCACATTTGGTTTGTTTGAACATGTCTGGCAACACTTAGTTCATTGGTGTCAGCTGTGCAATGTCTTTCGCGGTCGCAATTGCCAAAAATTCCTATAAAAAATTTTCCTGTAGTCTTCTTTTTGACACTGAATTGCGATGCATTGTCTATATTGTAATCCTGTTTTACCTCAAAAAATGTTTTCCTACTTATTATTAGCTCTTTTTGTTTCACTCGACGTCACGTCCTTCATAATTATTTTTACGATTTTCCTCCAGTAAACGAGGTTTGTGATCCTATATTTTACGGTACTTTTTCATTCTCTTGATGAAAAATTATGTATCACACCTTTCAATTGGCAGTCGAATTACGCAACACCCTGTATAAATGCGTGTGCAAAATTTTAAAACAATAAGTGAAGGAGTTTTCAAAATCTTGTAAATAGTAACAAAATAAATAAATAAATAAAAATAAGAATTTATGAAAAGTTTAGTGTTTAGAAATGTAATAAGGCTCAATCATAACATGAATTGCAATGTTGTTCATAACTTTTGAAACAAAGTTCGTAGAATCATGAATGAAATGTCAAAATGTACAGAATAGAGTTCATATACCAGCAAATATAATTTCTAACTAATTTATTTATTGACCCGAATAAACTACTACGTCAGAAACGCCAAAGAAAAATATTGGAAATGCATACAGCTGTTTCGGCAGCCTTAAGCGTGCCGTCTTCAGTGCAAAAAGGATTCTGAATCTGCAGAAGTGCTCGCATATATAGGAGAGACGCCGAATTTAGTTCAACCAATAGGATTACGGGAAAGGTGGGGAGAGTGGCCAATAGGAATTTATTAAAGTTAGCTGTGTAATAATTTCCTATAGTAATAAATTCCTATTGGCCACTCTCCCCACCTTTCCCGTAATCCTATTGGTTGAACTAAATTCGGCCCCTCTCCTATATATACGAGCACTTCTGTAGATTCAGAATCCTTTTTGCACTGAAGACGGCACGCTTAAGGCTGCCGAAACAGCTGTATGCATTTCCAATATTTTTCTTTGGCGTTTCTGACGTAATAGTTTATTCGGGTTTTAATATTCCAACGCCAAGTCTCCTGTTATTATAATTTATTTATTGATTACCTCAATTGATTACCTTAGTGAAAACCTCCTCATTCTCTTAAATAATGAATAATAACAGTAGTAATAAAAAGAATACTTTTTTTTTTTTTTTTTTTTTTTTTTTTTAATTATACTATGTAAACAAAAACTTATTCGTTCAGTTGTGTAAATATTTATTTGAAAATGAATAAGTTACATAATATGGAGCTGCTATTATTATTAAAGCTGACTAGGTAATAATGGAGAAGATGGCATTAAGTGGAGAAGAAGGAAGAAGCTGGAGAAGATGATGCTCAAGAGGGTCGATGATGAAAAAGAAGAAGATCCAAATAGACAATTATCCAACAGGGAAGAAGAAGCTCAAGTCATATCAATTGGTGTTGAATAGTAATTAATAAAAGTCACATTTCAGGTAAAATAAAAGTCACATATCAGGTAAAATAAAAGTCACATATCAGGTAAATAAGTCATGTCCGGGTTGAAATGTCATGAATGTCAGGATTCTGATGCTGAAGATGTTATAGCATTTAAAAAAAAAAACGATCAATAAACAGCGGCTTGATGTTAAAAGTTACTTTTCTTTTTGAAAAGAGTTTTTTTCATTCTTTGAGAGAATGACAACCTAAAAAAAATAATAATGATAATAAATAATAATAATAATAATAAGATAATATTTTTCTTATAATATACAATACTGAAGAGTATTAATTTGAATTTATTAAATAAGGACTTATAAAAATAGAATCGATTGCAAATTTTAAAATTTGGTATTTTCTTAATTATAGCAGAATTATTATTATTAGCAATTAAGGAGGAAGTTAAACAACACTTTAATAGTTATGTTTGCGTGATGTGTCACATATATGAAATCATTTTTCCTTTCAAAATACACAAACACGCGCAAATTCGAGAAAATTTCTATTACTCTGTATCGTGTAATGTATATATATACAGGATCTGCCAAAAAAGTCCCCCATACCTCCTTTCTCGGAAATGCTTCGAAAATTTAAAAAATAGCGAAACATATGTTCAATGAATTCGAGGGACACCTTGAAAAATTTTTTGTCCCAGGAGGTCTAGGAAGGGCAACTCTTCAAATAGGAAGATATATCTCGGCTCGGGATATATACCTGGAAATATCTCTTTAAGACGATGAATTTGATATAAACAGTTTTGTCTAGAAATGATTATTAAAAGGGATACATGAGTATAAAGTCCACATTTCAAAACTCGAATAACTCATGTATCGCTAATGATCGTCGCAGAAGAAAACTATTTATACCAAATTCATTGTCTAAAAGAAATGTTTCCAGAGCACAATATACACTTTCCTATTTAAAATTTTTAATTTGCCTTACCTAGTGCCCCCCCCCCCCCCGCCTAACCCCGGATCAGAAATTTTTTTCACCCAAAGATTTCCCCCTAGAATTCATTGAACATGTGTTTCGCCATTTTTCAAAATTCTGACGCATTTCCGAGATAGGAGAGGGTGTGGAGCTTTTGCCGAACCCTGTATAGGGTGTCCGAATCAAATGTCCTTAACTTGAGACTGTTACACTTAACAGAACGTTAAAATGTAAAAGATAAATGTAAAATCAGATAACAGGACTCGCAAATTTTTTTTCGAAAAAAAAAAAAAAAAATCATTGTACTTCTTTGCAAACTTTCAGTACTCTTTTTTAACTCTTTCTACACAATTTCTGTACACGTCCTATGCACGTTCTGTTTACTTCGAGTTTTGAGAAAAAGAAATTGTCACTCTTTTAATGCTCTTAGTTTCAGGTGAATTTCTTTTATTACTTATTCGAAACATTCTTTACACTTGCACTGTTACTACGGATTTTTATTCTGCATATCGTAGAGCAACCTATTCCTTCTCCTGCGGTAATGTTATATTTTCGTTTGTCGGCTTAGTGCATGTGCTTAATGCACGTGCAAGTGCGCCATAAACGATAAAAAAGAATTTTCATTATGTAAGAATTCAGTAGCCAATTTTGCCTAATACCGCCAACGTATCACTAATTTTTAATTTTATTGTTATTTTTTTAATCGATTATTGAAATTCGGGACATTTTATTGGGTCACCCCATATATATGATTCATCTTTAGAAGAAGACGAAACGGACCTCTATAGAAATAAGTTAACTTGAAATATTTCTTTATTAAACCCATCTAGTAATTTATAAAGAATGCAGGAATTTTTGAAAAGTAAGACCTTTGTAAACAATTACCATAAACTGCACACACACACACACACACACACACACACGCACACACACACAAAAAAAAAAAAGAGAGAAAAAAAGAGAAACATAAATATTAAAACAATACCAAAACAAACTCAACATAAATAATAAATAATAAACAATAAAACATAAACAAATTTAAAGTGGGTTCTATATTTTTATAACGTTTATTTACAAATTTCTAAGTTTTCATTTAGCACAATTTTTTTTAACTTAATATTCCAATTTTACTCTAAAGGATTTTTTTTTCCCTAAGGAAATTCAAAAGATTTCATAGCCTGCTATGTTAATTTCGTATCCTACATCTTTGTACCATTAAATTGGGAGCAATATTCCGAATTGCATCGAGCGATGGAACTAATATTGGCTAGATAAATCTCTATACATGTTTTTATCATTTATTTTATAAAACATTTTTATTTAAAATTTACATGATTGTATTATTACGAACTCAAAAGGTAGAGACAAAGTATTTCGGAAATGGGCTTTTAACTTTTATAACTTAAAATTTGAATTCATACTCAATTTTCTAAATTAAACCCTACATTTAACTGGATAAATGTATACCTTATAGAGAATCATTTTTACATTGGTATGTGGTATTAATTTTAGTTAAATAAATTATTGCAGTTCTTTACTTTTGCTATATTTTTGATTAAACTACATGTTAGTGATTTTAAATATACAGTCGGCTGCAAAATTATTCAAACACTAGCCAATAATTCCTATATTTAAAAAGTACACTTAAGACTGTTTTGCTAAGTAAATCCTTGTCGAATCATGTTCTTAGACTGATTAAGAACATGACTCGACAAGGATTTATTTAACAAAGCTGTATTAAGTGTACTTTTTTTTTTTGGCAAGGATTATTGCCAGTACTCGAATAATTTTGCAGCCGACTGTACGTCCAAGTAACAAATTCGGGTCGCAGAATATCCCCTCGACGATTCAAATGCCTCAAGGCCTATCCCTACAACTCTTCAGTGTGTTTGTCTTAGCTATATATATATATATATATATATTTTTTTTTTTTTTTTTTTTTTTTTTTTCCCTTTTCTTTTTGCATGTTCTTTTTTTTTTTTTTTTTTTTTTTTTTTTACTTATTTTAATCATTTAATAATGATTTACTGTGTAGGTACAAAAAAACTACATCGATACATGCATAGATACATTTATACTTACATTTTATGTCTCAAAATGAACATTTCCAGAATGGTAAAGTTGGCTCTGCGCTGCCATTCATAGATATAATCCTGAGCTCTGCTCTCGAGAGTCTGCCACACAGCGTCAGTTGTGGTGATTTTGATCAGGTAAGGCATGGCACTGGACAAGTTAACTTTTTTATCAGTCTTCAATACTTTCCATACCTTATCTCGTTCAGATTTCAGTTGACTTTGGAACCATTGTACGGCATTTTGGCAAACTGTGGGAGATCTTTTCATGCGGAGCAAAGCCGCTTCAGCTTCGTTATCAAAAGAAGCGCTCTCATACATGAAGCTGAAAAAGTTTGATTATTTAAGAGAAAACCCATGACAAACTTAAAATACGAAAAATTATAAATACTTTTTTGTTTGATAATTCATTCGTTTCACCTGTAATATACCACTATTATTATTATTATTATTATTTTTTTTTTTTTTTAAGCTAAATTGGAAGCAACCCTGAAAGTTTTTAAATTAATTGTTATACATTCAAATATTACATAATGTAATTATATTAATAGTAGTATAAATAATGATGTATTCAAAACGGAAAAAAATACAAATAGTTTATTTATATATTAGTATGTTATTACTTTATTTATTATTTAATACAAATATCTATGGTTCATAAACTGCGCGTGAGAAGAAATCCTCTAATAGACTGATCTTTAGATTGCTTTATCGTTAGGTGTGGTCGTGAGCTTAGGCCACTAAATACACCGAATCGGATGACAGTCTTTAAACGAAAAAAATATCGATTTAAAAGGTCTGAATTATAATATAAAGATGTAACAGAAACGCTATTTGAGACAGACGAACAAAAAAGACATTAAAAATTAAACTACCTTTTAACAGTGTTACACAAATATATCATAAATAGTTCATATTATAAACTTAATATAAATAATTTTGTATTATTGCTAAAAATTGCTTGAGAAAATACAATTGATCTGTTTTTGTTTATTTAAAAATATTTCAAAACATTCAAATGAATACAGATGCGATTGTATAAGTGTCTTTTAATAAAGAACTTAATTTAAGATATCCATATAAAATATTTTAAGAAAAATTATATGAAATCATATAAAGGCATTTTAGACACTTACCAGTCAACTGCTAACTCTCTCCTCAAAAATTTCAAACTCTTTTCATATTTCTTTATATCTTGATCGTAATCAAAATCACTGCCAGAATGGAATCTGAAAAATAGAATCATATATATTTGTGAATTTGCACTTTTAACTAAAACAATAGATTACACTAATTGTTTTTTGTCGTTGAAAAATTTTTATTATAAAAAGTTGCTATATTTTGCTATGATGCTGTTACTTTAATGTAATTTTTAACTTTTTTTTTTTTTTTTTAATATAAAATAATATAGGCATATGTATGTATATACTTTTGTTTTAATAGATGTAATGTCTTCAGAAAATGTGAGAAGGATTTCGTTGAAAATCATTCGTATTTCAAAACATTACATCAGTTTTTTGCAAAGATCGCTTAGTGTCCAACTGATAAGATAAAGCAGTGTTTGAATTTTTATACAATAATTTTGTCATTTTTGTTCCTTTTTGTGCATAAAACTTTATTTTAGTGAAGATATTTCAAAATTTATTCTTATATATCCGTTCATATTGCCATAAAATCCAAATAGTAAACTTCTCTAACTAAAAACATGTTAAATTATAAGATTCGCATGCTTACACATGGAATAACTATTAAATGTATATTATTAAATTTTTCAGTACAGCTTTAGTATAGGAACCCTTGGTCACTTTAAAATTTTTGTTGACATTTCTGTGAGGAACTAAAATTCTTGTCGCAATTGCATAAGTAAAGACCTTGGCGACGAGCTACTTTGAAGCCAAATTTCAAATTTCGCCAAAGAAATCCTATACTACAGCTCTCCCAATCTTCCGATATATATATATATATACATATAGTATTCGTTTAGCTATGAATTTACTACTGCATTAATTTTGATTACAATATTAAATGCACTGATTCTCTTTATCCTAAGCAAGCAAAACTTTTCTTACATTATTTTAATATATTAGAAGTAGTGTTGAATACAGTAGGCTTAGTGAAACAAATTTAAAAAACTAGTTTGTATGTAAATTTTTATCCACTTACGCAAATTTCTTAAAGAAACTTTTGAAACCCATTTTTCTCAATATCATAAAACGAAAAAGTCACAGATTGTAACTATCGAATGTTTTAAAAACAAATTATCAAATAATGAGCTCTTAGCAAACGTCAAACAACAAGACTTTTACTAGAACTAAATTTATTGGTACGTGTTTCTTACTTTTTACACCAACAATGGGTACAACAATGAGACTTCATAATGAAAACTAACAACAATTAATTATTCATTAAACTTATAAAATGTTTGTTACTTTCATTGTTAGAAATGTTTATTATTTGCATTCCTATCATTATATTCTCTTGGAACAGCTTTGGAACTTTTTGGCGACTTTTAAAATTTGGCGATGAAGTTACTAGGACGTTTTTAGCCAAGAACGTTGCTTATATACTCGCGATATCCATTTTAATTCTAGCCGCGCGTCAAAAATACAGCAAAATAATAAAATACAACAGAAAATAAGGAAACATTAACCAACAACCCGTAAATTATATATTTTCAATTGTGTTTGATTAGATCATTTAATAAAAACAAATCTAGTGTGTAACAACCGCATGACTTTCATTTCCTATTATTGCACGTATTATATACACTTTTTGGAGATAATGTGGTCAGAAGCCCTAAAATTGACCTAACAAATCAGATACCTTACAATTTTCCTGTAAGAGAAAAATGACATTATGTGTAAAGACATTTAAAACAGAGTTCACATCGCAAGATTTTAAAAAAAAAATCGGCAGGTATTAATAATATTAAGAAATATTAATCATGATATTGGCAGCTATATAATACATATTAAAAGACATCTATGTCTTTTCGTTGTTGCTCGATATATTTTTATTTTGTATATGTTTGTTTAACTTTAAATTTAGTATATGAAGTTTTTATTCTTCACTTAATTGAAACTTCTGCATAAACAGTAATATTAGAGCACTACAATTTCTTACGAGATATCGCATTAAAATTTTCTTTACTTTTAAAAAGTATATAATAAAACTAATATATATAAAAAAAAAAAAAAAAAAAAAGATTTGCTATTAGTAAGGATTACAAATAATAAAATCTTACATTTATTTTATGTCTTCTGATGTAAGGAGAATTAGTGTTGGGCATCAGTTAAATAAATTTTCAATCAACTAATTAGTTGACTAAAATTTTAATCTATATCTATAATAATAAAAGAAGATGTCTGTCTGTCTGTCTGTCTGTCTCTCTGTCTGTCTGAGCATCTATACGTTCAGCCCCTACTGAACGCAGAAGTATAAAATTTGACATACGGGTACTCAGAAGCCTTCCCGAGGGGATAGTGAAAACAGAATTTAAAAATTTTAGTTAGTTGCGGAGATATTAATTAAAATGTCGAACCATGTCGATCGAAAAATGAGCCGCGAGATTCAACGGCTAATTGCTTAAAAAAAAAAAAAACATTCTATCAGCAGACGGTTTTCTCCGCTGTCTGGAAAGGAAGCAAAACATCTGGAAATCATTAATGTCACATGTTCTTGAAGTGGAATTAAAAATTACAAATTTCAAAATTCTTCAAATTTTCATTTACATTACATTTAAATTAATATTCGGATTACACAGCATATTATAAAGCTACTGTTCAATTTTCATGAAAATACATGAATAAGGAAAAAAATTACATATTTATTGGGAAAAGATTAAGTTTTCTTTTATATTTTGCAGTAATTTGAATTGAGATATGCCGTTGAACTTTCGTAGTATTTGGCTTTAATGCCCGATAATTCGATTGTGAATATTTTTGAAAGAATAGAATTATTAGGGAGGGGGTAAAGGGGCAAAAAAAAAAAAGAGTTACAGCGTTTGAAATTGGTATATTTAGGTATTAAGACAGGATAAATCGATTGAGGATATTTTCGAGTGTAAAATGATTAGTAGGAACGGAAGGGGGGGGGGACGCTGTTGTAAGTTCTAAAACGGGGATAAGGCGCCGCAGGCGCCACCGAGCTGGACTTTGTTAAAATCAGAATTTTGAAAGTTCGTAACACGGTGAGCGAACAGGCTGTCTCAGATATCGAAACGAGAATAGGGTGCCGTAGGCGCTACCGAGCGAGAATTTACTGCGATTAAATTTTTCAATAAAGTTATTTTCACTATATGTTAGTGAGCTGTTGTAGGACCTGAAACGGGAAAAAGGCGCCACCAAGCGGGAGTTTCGTAAAGTCGGACTTTTCCAGGATCGCGAACCAGCTGGTCGCCGAAGGCGGCTAGTAGTAAATAAAGAGAAATGCCTGTGCGTATGTCTGTCTGCGCTCTGGTGCTCACACTATTGATCGCAGAGCTTCCAAATTTGGCATATAGGTACCTGAGACCCTGCAGGTGTGCCCCTCATCGAGGTTTTTTCGAATTTCGAATGCTGCATTTTTCATAAATTTAATTCTTTGATTGTAATCATCTGCGTATCTTAGCAACGGTTATTTCACTATTTATGACTTTCCGAACAAGTAGAGGAAAGTATTGTAATCATGTCAAAAATCCGAATTTGAGATGTTGGTGTTTCTATGCGTTTCGAGCTCCCCTGAGTCCGTTTTCACTATTTTTACGATGATGTATGTATGTGTGTGTGCGTGTATGTATGTGTGTATGTCTGTGAGTGAACACGCTAGCGTCTAAACGCTTTGCTCGAAGGAGCTGTAAGTTGGTACGCATGTTGCAAGTCACCGTAGCACGAACCCTATTGATTTTGATGAATCTAGCACTTATAGTTTTTTTACAAGGACACAAAGAAAAATTCTTTATCATTATGGCCTATGGAATCAAAATCTTAAAAGTGCGATAGCATCTAAACGCCTTATTCAATTGAGCAAAAAATTTATACACATATTATAGGTCACAGATACGCAATCTGTATAGATTTTGGAGAATCTAGCACTTATAGTTTTTTTTTTTACAGGGACACAAAGAAAAATTCTTTATCATTATGGCCTATGGGGCCAAATTTTTAAAAGTGTGATAGCGTCTAAACGCCATATTAATCTGAGCAAAGAATTTGTACACATGTTATAAGTCGCAGATGCACCAACTGTATAGGTTTTGGTGAATTTAGCACTTACAATTATTTTTACAGGGACACAAAGAAAAATTCTTTATCATTATGGCCTATGGGACCCAATTTTTAAAAGATTTTTTGTTATTTAATACATTCATTTGAAGGCGAAATCCTTTTTTTTTTTTTTTTTTTTTTTTTTAATTTATTATATTTACTGAAAATCAAATGTTAATGCAATATAAATAAATTGTTATGTTTATGTATAATTTTTATAGTATAACAACTTTTTATTTTTCATTTTAAATTAATTCCTTTAAAATGAAATCCTTTTTTTTTTTTTTTTTTAATATAATATTTATTGGGGGAAAAAAATGGTAGTATATAGTAAAAAAGGATTAAACTGATTAAAATGTATTTGTTTTTCATGTATTTAATTCCTTTTAAAAGAAAATCTACTTTTTATTTTATATTGTTATACTGGTCGGAATCAAATCGTAATACAGTGTAAATAACGGGGGCTGTAAAATACATGGTTCAAAAACAAAAATATATAATAGATGCTGAGATACAGTCATCTTTAAAATCGTAGTTCTTAAATAACAGAACATCCACATGTCGTCGATAAATACCCAGATTGAAGTGCCCGGGAAAGGCCTTTTTGCTGACAGTGGGAACCTGGACCACCCGATGCAGCACGGGCGGAAAAAGAGCTACCGTAAGCAACGGGTACTCGAAGCAAGGTCTAGAGCAATTTCAATGTTTATTTATTTATTTATGTATAAATTATTATTATTTTTTTTTATTATTAAGTTTTTATTTATAATGTGATGTAAAAAAATAAATACTGATCCAATTCTTTTGAAAATTCATTTAAATATAGTGACCAGTGAAGCGAGCGTAGCCTGCTAGTACTTAAATAAAATAAAAAGTGAAATGCTTGTTATTAGTCAATCGCCTAATTAGTTCTACACACCGACAATTCTTATTGGTCAGTTGTAACGGCCTATTGATTGTTTAATTGAAAAAAACAATAGACTTCTATACATACACTTATTTATCTACTTACGCACGCATATTTACTTATGTATATGTTACCGTTAAAGTGTATAATACAGTTATTTCATAGAATAACTAGGTATTTCATGAAATAACTACACTAGTCAATTAAAGTATATAATAGATAAACAATTTCATACTTTACCTAGTTATTCTATGAAATAGCTAGTTATTCTATGAAATAACTAATGACAGACCGTTAAAGTGTAAAATAAACAATTTCAAAGTTATTTTATAAATTAAGTGATCATAAATTCATGTACGCAAGGCGTACAGACGTTCGCAGTACTGGCGGCTGCAGTACAAAATTGTGCATATGTTTCAGATTCATGCATTTTGAAATAGGGGTATCCAGTGATTTTTTTTTTCATGTACGCAAAGCGTACAGATGTTCGCAATACTGGCTGCTGCAGTACAAAATTGTGCATATGCTTCAGATTCCTACATTTTGAGATAGGGGTATCCAATGATTTTTTTTCATGTACGCAAAGCGTACAGACGTGCGTGATACTGGCTGCTGCAGTACAAAAATTTACTTAAAATGCATGAAATTCAAAAATATGCAAAATTTTGTACTGCAGCAGCCAGTATCACGCACGTCTGTACGCTTTGCGTACATGAAAACCAAAAAAAACATCACTGGATACCCCTACCACAAAATGCATGAATCTGAAAAATATCAACAATTTTGTACTGCAGCAGCCAGTATTGTGAACGTCTGTACGCTTTGCGTACACGAAAACAAAACAAACAAAAAAATCACTGGATACCTCTATCTCAAAATGCATGAATCTGAAGCATATGCACAATTTTGTACTGCAGCAGGCAGTATTGCGAATGTCTGTACTCTTTGCGTACATGAAAAAAAAAATCACTGGATACCCTATCTCAAAATGCATGAATCGGAAACATAATGCACAATTTTGTACTGCAGCAGCCAGCATTGCGAACGTCTGTACGCTTTGTGTACATGAAAACAAAAAAAAAAAAAAAAAAAAAAAAAAAAATCACTGGATACACCTTTCTCAAAATGCATGAATCTGAAACATATGCACAAATTTGAACTGCAGCAGCCAGTATTACTCACGTTTGTACGCTTTGCGTACACAAAAAAAATCACTGGGTACTCCTATCTCAAAGTGCATGAGTCAGAAAAATATGCAAAATTTTGTGCTGCAGCACTGCTAAAATAACTGGTAAATGTGGTAAATATTGAATAATTAATCACATTCCCCAAAATTGAACGGGGATTATGCATAATCATTTCATGCTTTAACGATCAAGTATAATCGTTATTCTATAGAATACCTAGTTAAATCGTATAATTCAATAATATTATATACTTTAACTGACTTGTCTAGTTATTTCATGAAATACCTAGTTATTCTATGAAATAACGGATTTCATACTTTAACGGTAACATATACACATGCACAACACACTTATTTACACGTACACAGTTTTGGTCCTGAGCCTGTCTGCTATTCAATTTATCTGTCTGAGAGTTAAATTATTTTTCCTTTAAACCGTCAAAGCATTATTAAGCTTTAAGGAGTCATTTTCTATGAACATTTCAAATGCTTAGAGAAACATCTGCATGGACTGCAAACTTTTGAATTCCAGTGCTGTTTAGGACAGAGAACATCAAGAAATTTGCAAAATTATTCACCCACAGTTTTATGAAATAATTCCACAGATTTTATTATAATTAATATTAATATTATAATTATGTTGCATTTACTTTAAGTAAAAACTTGTCTTTCGTCCTAAGTATCACGTCTTGGAGGAGGAAAATAATGTATTTTGCATGAGAAAAGTGCTAAAATTATTTACTTTTTTTTTTTTTTTTTTTTTTCTCTTTTTGTTTAATGATATAAGAATAATATGTATTATTTCGATACATTACTTGAATTAACATGATGCACCGAAAAATGATACTGAAAAATAATAAATGGTAGAATTTGTCATCAAACACCATAAATTTCAAAGACTCATGACAGTCGTTTCGGATCTAAATAATAATAACACAACCCTTTATCAGGCAAAAAGAGAAACGATATAATTGCATCATGAAAGGGCAACGTATAGTAAAAGAAATACACGAATTGGCAATAATATGTACGTTCTGCACTCGTGCCTAGATATATATATATATATTTTTTTCGCTTGATGAAGGGGCGCATTATTAGTTCAACCCGAAGCAACTATTGTGAGTTATTTGTAATTTGTGATGTTGGCTTGTAAATTATTTTATTTATTTGTTTTTTATACAACTTTGAATATCGTAATATAATGCTACATATATGCATATATTAATCAACACTCTTCATTGTTTGAGTAGGTTAGAAATCGTTGCTTCCATTTCAATATTAATTGAGACGTTTGATACCATTCCACACAGCTTGTTGTTTGGAAATTCCTTTCTTTCGAGAATGGTTTTTCTCTTTTTTTCCGACTATTCCTCACACTCCGTTATCGGGCAGGACACTATATTTAATCTCGAGAGCAAACACACCGACTTGTTCTCGATAAATTCTCATGAACGTCAAGACAGAATAATCGACATAGTTTCCCGTTGTAGTATCGCCGATTGCACAATCAGATGTGTTATCAGAATGAAACCATGTATTGGGATTTTTACTTCCATTACCCGACTACCGTAGGTAATAGAAGTATTGTATTCGGACCAAAAATCTAATATAGAGTTTTCACCTGATTTACACGTTTTAAGGTCTCCTGAGTCCAAAAAAGTAGTTATTAGCAATTGGTCACTGTGTGTGTATGTGTATATGTATGTGTGTATGTGGGGAATCTTCTGGCCATCATATCTCCGAAACTAATAAAGATAGAACTACGAAACTTCAGAATTGAGATGGGACTGGTGTACAGATGAATTTTCCAAATTTTCGTGAAAATCGGAAACAGGAAGTGGGACCGTAAGTCCATATCCTAAAAACAGCTCTAACGATTTTCTTCAAATTTGCTATATAAACACTCTATTAGATGTGCTTTCGAATGATATAGTTGGTTAGTTCAGGAAAATGGATAGACGCCCTGTATAAATAGCTCAATTTCAGGTCTCGCAAGCGCGTTCCTTTAAAAACGGCTGTACAGATTTGTTTCAAACCCGACGTATTAACTCCCTTTTAAATATCCTTTTGTATGTTAATATTGTTTTTAGGTCAATAATTGCGTATTCCAAGTTTTGGTAAAAGTTGGTATCTCAAAAACGGTTCTAACGATTTTCTTGAAAATTGTTACATAAATCCATTTTAGAAATCCTTTGTGTATTGCGTGGTCATTACAGGAAAATTAGCAGTGAACCGCTTAGGTAGGTAAGTTTTAGATCTCGGAAATTGGTATTTCAAAAAATAACTATAATTTTCCCCCTTATTTTTTAACTCAGTAAACTCTGTTTTATTTGTAATTTAAATTCTGTAAATTTAACTCAGGTTTCATTAGTGCGGCAGCTGGGTATAATCCTGTTGGAATTTCAATGTACCCTCAAAATGGTTTTTAGGTATTGTTATACATATTTATATCTTTAAAAAAAAAAAAAAAAAAAAAAAAAAAAATTGGTCACATGATATGACCCTGGTCCAATTTCCGGTAAAACTGCCATCTAGTTTTTAAACAGCCAATAATTGCCTTTTTTAAAATTATTATTATTCACTAGCATTGGCATGTTAGGTGTCTTTTTATATGTTTTTAGGTGTGAGGAATGCAATTAAATACGCTAAAATACTTTAAGATGCCATTTTGTATGTTTAAAGTGTATTTGGTTAATAAAAATGTGAAAATAACCTGAAAAAAATCTCTTTGAATAGGTATTTAAGATGGGTAAAAAAAAAAAAAAAAAAAAAGTGTTTAACTTTACTTATGTGTCACAAGTGTTCTTTAATTTTTTTTTTTTTTTTTTTTCTTTTTCAGAGTTTATAAGCGTTTGAACCGGCTTTTTGTAACTGAAATAGACACCTTTCAAATGGTTTGAAACTGATTTTTGTAAAGCAAGAAATTTCTCTCCAAATCGTGCGAGGTGTAAAATTGTAACTTAAAATCATGAAACTAGAGTAATCAATAAGATTATTTTTTTAAACAATAAAAGTATATTTTAAGTAGAAATGTCGTTTGAGGCTACACGCTGAAAGGGTTAAAGAAGTGTAAGTGAACTGGAGTGAAATGAAAGGTGTCAGTCTAGAACGTTCTCCTGCAAAAAAGAAGCAAAGGCTGGCAACACAAGATATCTCCCAATTGTGTACTATTTGTTAATAAAGAAAGTGTTAATAAAGAAACTGCACATGGTTCTGAAGAAGGTAGGTCAAAAGTGATTTAAACTTCCAATATTCTCAGTGATAGCATTTTGGTTTCATCAGAAGGAGGACATGACTGTATAGGTATCATATAAAGTGTTATAGATCGTATATTTTGAAAGGGGAAAAAAATTGAAAGATACAAAGGTGCCCGGTTCTTCAGAAAAAAAAAACTAATAATGACCCAATATCTACAAAACGGAATCGAAATCAACGAAATGTTTCTGCTGCAACTGCGGCTATGACAAAGTGCATTTTTTGCAACATGAAAACGAAAAATCGAGATAATATTCTTTACAGAATTTGTGAAGACAAACGCGCTGAATCATTTCTAAATGCATCACGATACTTCAAAGATTGTATTTTTGACACTTCACTTCACTTGTAGACAAATCAAGTGTATTTGCTGCCGATATAATGTGCCACAACACAAGTCATGCATGAATTCTTATATTGTGAATTACGAGAGGGAGAAAAGAGCATTGGAAATTGATCCAATAAATATTGCAGTTCTTTTGTTCAAACAGTTTTTAAGTCTAATTGCTTGAGAAGGCAAAGGATACGCTCTCTCAGATCTCAGGAACACATTCAACACTCAATTTTCAATTCATTCAAAAGTATCCAGTAAGCAACTGAAATCATTACTTATTGAGCATTACAAAGAAGAAATTTGTTTTTCATATCCCAGAGAAAAAAAAATGTATCTCAGACTGTATTTTTGTCAAACAATGGGGCTTTAGCAGCTCTTGTATATAAAGTTCGATCAGTGAATGTTGTGAATGACTGTGCATCGAAACTAAAACAAGAATGCAAAGAATATGACTTAGGTATTGAAGGAAGCATAGTAGACGAATATAATTTACAACATATAAAGACAAACTTGGAAGAGAATTTTCCAAGAGAATGGACCAAATTCTTCACAGACCTGTGTCCATGATATGTAAAATCTGAACACGTACGCTTGAAATTTCACTTTTTATTTGAAGACTTTTATAACATCATCCACAGTGGACGAAAGCAAACACCAATGAACATAAATGTTGCGCAAACTATACATGATACATGTCGATCAAAAACTTTAATACCAGGAATTTTTCCTAATGTATGTGGTTTCATAAGGAGTTTATTTGGAATTAAAAGTAATTTTACTATTTCTATATAAAACCACAATGCAATTGTGAAATTGCTGAAATGAAATCTTTTTTAGCAGCACTGAATACATTTTTTTTTTACTCGGAGGAAATTGATCTTTTTTTTTTTTTTTTTTTTTTTCTCTTACCCACAAGGTAGAGAAAGTATTGTTTTTGTGTCAAAGTTTCAAAATTGAACTTTTGTTTTATTTACACGTTTTGAGGTCCCCTGAATCCAAAAATCATGTTTCTAGCGGTTGGTCTGTGTGTGTGTATGTGTCTGTCTGTTATCAGCATATCTCAAAAACAAATTATAGCAGAAAGTCCAAACTCGGTATTCTAACTGTGTATCATATAGGGATGCTACACTAAACTTTTCGTTCAGATCAAGCAAATGGTTCGTGTACAGGGACACCCCAGAAAATTCAAATACATCACGTCTATGGGGGAAATTGCAGGTAAGTAGAGTTTAACATCTATAGACTAGACTGAACCAAATGAAACGAATATAATATTTTATATACGTCAAAATATGTTTCAGGATGAATATGGTATAGTATCACTGTTCGTTTACAGGACTACACAAAATAACTAGATTTTGGTACGACATAACTTGAAAATTAATGGAAATGTACTTCAGGTTGTGCCGTGTGTTATTAATATAGGATTTTATTTATGTCTTCCACGTGATGTGTACATAACTTTTAGAAGATATACACGGCTGCCAATATTCTTTTTTATTGTTAGTAGAAGTGCTTTACTGTAATATTTTACCATGTCCAGGAAAGCTGCTCAGGAATTAAAATTAATTCTTCATAAACATATAGTAAATAAAGTACTTTTTTAAGCTAAATATTCATCGCTAGTTTTTGTTGTTGTTGTTGTTGTTGTTGTTTATTTAGACGTTTTGAGGCTTCCTGTCAAGTTTTAACGTTTGACCTTTGTGTGCATTTGTTAGAATAAATTAAAAACAAATAATTTCAGGCGATCCAAATGTTGCATTTTGAAGTTAATGTGTTTGTTATTAGAAAAGTTTGTTCAAGATTGATAAGTTTCAAGGAATGTTGGTGTGAAAGTTGTCTCAATGATTTTAAATGAACTTTTGAATATAATAATAGATACTAATTCTATATAAATGTAGGTACAGTAATGAAACGGGGGGTTGAGGGATGCCGTAGCCCCCCCTCACACGGAATTACTTGTCAAATAAAGCTGTTCCGAAGCATAATTTGAATTGTTTTAACATAGGTTTGCATAACAACACTCGTTATCTTACCCCTTAATCACCAATCTGTATTTATAGTATTAAATTTCAAGGTAAGAGAAAGTCGTGTGAGTTTTGCTAAAATAATTTTACGGGTTTTATCATCGCGCTTACTTATACATCAAGAACTTTAAACTGGCTTAATGAAAAAAAAAAAAAATCTGTAACTGATGTTAACTCATTATCAACCACATTATGAAACAGACAAAAAATATACATATCTGAAACACATTTTTACTTCCATTACCCTACTAACGTAAGGTAATGGATGTATTGTATTCGGTCCAAAAATTTGATATCGAGTATTCACCTGATTTATATGTTTTAAGGTCTCCTGAGTCCAAAAAAGTAGTTTTTGGCAATTGGTCAGTATTTGTGTATGTATGTAAGTGTGTGTGTGTATGTGGGAACCTTATGACTGTCATATCTCCAAAACAACTGAAGACAGATCTATGAAAATTCAGAAATAAGACAGGTCTGGTGTACAGTGGACTTTTTCATCTTTTAATGAAAATTGGTAAAACAGAAGTGGGACTTAGGGAACCAAAAGTAGGACCATAAGTCCATATCTCAAAAACGGCTCTAATGATTTTCTTCACATTTGCTAGATAAGCACTCTATTAGATGTCCTTTTGTACGATGTAGTTGGTTTGTTCAGAGAAATTGATAGGCGTCCTGTATAAACAGCTGAATTTCAGATCTCACAATTGCGTTCCTTTAAAAACGGCTGGATAGGTTTTATTCAAACTCGTCATATCAACTCCCCCCCCCCCTCTCCCTCCTTTTGAATGTAATTGTTATTTTTCGATCAACAATTGAGTATGCCAAGTTTTAGTAAAAGTCGGTATCCCAAAAATGTCACTAACGATTTTCTTGAAATTTGTTGCATAAACCCATTTTATATATCCTTTCTCATGTATTATGTCGTTATAACAAGAAAATTAACAGTCGGAAATTGGTGTTCAAGAAGTGGATCCATCGATCTTATTTTTCTTATTGCAATGTAAATTATATTTTATATGTCTTTACGCGTGTATCAATTTTCTCTTTCCGGAAAACTTTAGGTGTCTATTTTGTTAAATTAATTTTATGTATTCCGATCACATTATCTCTAAAATGCAAGTGCATATAATATGTGTAATAGTGAGTAATGGAAGTCGTGTAGTTCTTTCACACCAGAATTTTTTTTATTTTACTTACGTTAGAGTACTTTTTTTTAAATAGATATATGCAATAAAAAATATGCATATCGCCTTATCATAGTAATTAATGATAATTTTGTGCGGTGATTCTTTAGTATACCGCTGGTACTTAGCTGTCGAAAAATATGTTTGAACCTTAAAAATGTGCAAAAAACGTATTTACTTTTTTTTTCCTTATGTTCTAAAATTGATGAGAGATTAAAAAAAAATCCCAATACATTGTAGTCTACAGGAGGAATGTTTTAAATCCTTAAAGTAAGATTAATAATCTTTAAAATAAAATTAATTTTCGATTTGTTTAAATAAAACATTGATTTAAACTTACAGAAAAAAAAAAATGAATGAAAATGTAATGGCAAATACCACCACAATAAATATTACTGTTATTGATAAATTTGACTTAATGAAACTGTTTATGATAAATTACTGTTATTGATAAATTTGACTTAATGAAACACAATATCGTTTTAGGTAGATTTCACTGTTATAACTCTGTCTACTGGCGAGATGAAATGTTACCATACGTGCTAACATTTAAAATTAATTGTTAGTACCCGCCTTTTTTTCACACCACATATTTTTAAAAACAGCACATTTTTCTTCTTATTTCAACATAATTTCATATTGGAGAAAATTTCTCTGCAAGTTAAGTGGTGTGAAAAAAAAGGCGGGTACAAACAATGCTTCTCATTAAATTAGAAATGGTAGCAGGTATGTATTATTAAGTGATCATAAAGTTTATATTCGTATGTCTAATTACACTAGTCGACAAAAAAAATTTTTTTTAGGGTGACAGAAATGAAATTAACTATTTTCAGCTAATTTTGTAGTGCAGAATTAAAAAATAACAGTGAAAAATCTGTAACACGTACAGTTTTTTTGTTATGATTATTTAAGCTGTATTGGAAGCAATGTACAAACGTCTTTAGAAGATATGCATTATTACTATCAATATTGTTAATTTAGCATGGAATACTTTTAATATGGAGATAATATACATATTGTAGACTAAGTAGAATATAAAAACATGAAAAATACACTAAATGATTGAATTGTTATTATTTCTTATTTCGAAACCAAAATACAAAAAATATTCTTTTTTACGTCTTGTGTTAAATGTCTACCTTGTGATTTTAATATGAATAGTTCAGAAATGCAGCAAAACTTATCGGGTACGGTTTTACAAGTTCTACACTGAAAACCTGCCATTTTGAACATGAAACTTTAACTGTAAAACAGCACAATCATACTTAACAAAGAATATCTGTTAATTAGAATACCAGAAAAAAAAATCAGATAAGGTACGAATACACGGTTGCCAAACAGGGGTTGCCAGCAGAGAGGATGGCCATAGGAGGCAGGTTTCATAGCACGAAAGGTTACCATGTGTGATACAGTCGGCGGCAAAAGTATCTGAGCACTAGCAATAATCCCTGTCTAAAAAATGTACAGTTAATACTGCTTTGTTAAATAAATCCTTGTCGAGTCATGTTCTTAGTCAGTCTAAGAACATGATTCGACAAGGATTTATTTAACAAAATAGTATTAAATGTACTTTTTTGATATAGGAATTATTGTCTAGTGCTCGGATACTTTTGCTGTCGACTGTATTGTAAAAATAATAAAAAAAAATCTGGTGTGAAACAACCACACGACTTCCATTACACACTGTTACTAATATTATATGCATTGTTTGGAGATAATGAGATCAGAAGGTATAAAAGTGATAGTGACCTAAAGAAGTAGAAACATACCACTTTTCTGGTACGATAAAATTTATACACATGTAAAAACATATAAAACGAAGCTTACATATAGCAAGGTAAAAAATACGAAAAAAAAAAAATGGTAGAGTTATTTTTTGAAACACCAATTTTCGAGATCTACCTAAACTTCTGACCTACCTAAACAGGGAAGCTGTTAATTTTCCTCTCATAACTACGTGATACATAAGAAATAAATGGATTTATATAACAATTTTCAAGAAAATCGTTAGAGCCGTCTTTGATATACCAGCTTTTACCAAAACTCAATTATTGACAGGAAAACAATAATTACATACAAAAGCATATTTAAAAGTGAGTTAATATGGCGAGTTTGAAAAAGATCCATACAGCCGTTTTTAAAGGAATGCCCTCACGAGACCTGAAATTGAGCTATTTATACAGGTCGTCTATCAATTTTCCTGAACTAACCAACTATATCATTTGAAAGGTCATCTAATAGAGTGTTTATATAGTAAATTTGAAGAAAATCGTTTGAGCCGTTTTTGAGATACGGACTTATGGTCCCACTTCCGGTTTCTGATGTCCCACTTCCGGTTAAACTCAATTATTGACAGGAAAACAATAATTACATACAAAAGCATATTTAAAAGTGAGTTAAAATGGCGAGTTTGAAAAAAATCCGTACAACCGTTTTTAAAGGAACGCCTTTGCGAGGCCTGAAATTGAGCTATTTATACAGGACGCCTATCAATTTTCCTGAACTAACCAACTATATCATTCGAAAGGACATCTAATAGAGTGTTTATATAGCAAGTTTGAAGAAAATCGTTAGAGCCGTTTTTGAGATACGGACTTACGGTCCCACTTCCGGTTTCCGATGTCCCACTTCCGGTTTTTCAATTTTCACCAAAATTTGGAAATTTCATCTGTACACCAGACGTATTTCAACTCTAAAGTTTCGTAGCTCTATCTATATTAGTTTCTGAGCTATAATAGCCAGAAGATTCTCCACATACATACATACATACATACACACACACACACATACACACTGACCAATTGCCAAAAACCACTTTTTTGGACTCAAGGGACCTTAAAACGTGTAAATCAGGTGAAAACCCGATATCGAATTTTCAGACCGAATACAATACTTCCATTACCTACGGTAGTAGGGTAATGGAAGTAAAAATAGTGAAATTTACCATTTTTTGATACTTTAACAAAAAAAAAAAACATGGTTGCCGGGACTCTGAGTTGCCAGGGCTTTGGGTTGCCAGGAGGAAGGGTTACCACCTGTGATACTGTGAAAATGGTAAAAAATCGGGAAAATTGCTATTTTTTGATACTCTTAACAGAAAAATGTGACGTGGTGGGACTTTTTTACTTGCAGATATTTAAATAAAAATTGGAATTAATTATAAAAATAATAATTTGACCGTTGTTACCGAGCCACTGTACACCAGTGTTATTTCAGATTAGAATTTTACAGTTTGCAACTAAATGATAAGTTGAAAATTTTAAAACTGGATGTTATCCGCGTAAAATCCCATTATTATCTAAATATTTTTCCCCTTAGTGTTTCGCTGTATTATGTCATTTTACAATTGTTTTATTGTTGTTATATCATTCGATAAAAGTGATAGTACGTTTTGTCGTTTCGATAACGTTGTAGTGTGTGTTCTCTTTTTTTAGCACAAGGTCGAACCCTGATGCGGCATTTTATTTAAATGTAGAGTCATGTGCCGACCTTCATTCCAATCTGATTTTTTCGAGTTCATTGGCTTACAGCGGAGCAGACGGGAAACTAATATTTTTCCAAGGCATGCTCGTGCCCGAGAAACACTATCAAGCGTGATTTTAGAACAATAGTTAGATATAATATACTATCTTATTGCGAGTTACTCGATAATTTTCTCCATTTTGATCGCATTTTGTACAAAAAGGGACGATAAAGTGATACGTGCCAATTTCCACCTATAATATCTATATCGGTTACGTATCACACACACTCAAAACAAAAAAAAAAAAAAAAAAAAAAAGAGAGAGAGAGAGAGAGAGAGAGCTATATTATTAAAATAAAATGTTTTCGTGCACGTTTCTATGGGCATGCGTTCGTAATGTCCAGGGTATTCCATCACACGTAGAGATTTGAATTTTTCTTGAAGGCTTAGACAGTTCTGTCAGCAATTGAAAGTCCAGTTTTCGAAATCTTTTTATGTTTTTATTTCACAGTTCCGAAGTAAATGAAGCATTATGGTAAGAGGTGATGTTATCGCATGGGCAAATTTGGCATTTATCCGAAGAAACCCCCCGATCTGAAAAACCTCCAAATTGTTAAAAAAAAAAAAAAAAAGGAAAAATCTAAAATTTCTTTTTAATGAAAATTACACATATAGGGTAGGTGCTCCAGTGATTGGCATGCTCCAGTAATTGACATCTATCCCGAAATAATTAATAAATAAGAAAAATAATAAAATCATATATTTTATTTTACATATAAGAATTTTAACATTTTATGTCAAACACTGGAGCATAGGATGCTAATAACTGGTAAAATGAATCACTAGCAGTGTCAAACACTGGAACATAGGGTGCCAATTACTGAAAAAATTAAAAACTGTCAGTGTCAATTACTGGAACATTGAGTGAGTGTCAAATAAAAATTCATAAGAAAAAAAAATAATTGTTATCAAATGTATATATTTTAACATATATGTGGTTCTGAATGTCTTTCGTACCCTATGTACTAACTTAAGATTTCTAAAAATATTTTATGATGACTAGAACATTAAAAACATCGGAGATTGCTCTAAAAGTGTCAATCACTGGTTCACTTACTCTAGTTGTATAAATTAGAAATTTCTTCATGTTTATGCTTCATATTTATGCATTTATGAGACGTGTAATATTTTAGGTGTTATTTTTTTTTCTGTACTGCGTACGAAAATGCGTGATTAGGTGGGAGAAACAAGAAGGTGATAATAGGTTGAATGAAAATACTTTTTTCTTCATACGTAGAATCAGCAAGAGTTCAGCATTACTGACCGCAATGTATGTCACTGGGCATTAAAGTAACATAAGGTGGTGAAGGCTGAAATATCTTACGTCCCGGGTCCACATGAGAATCAGTCTCGTACTAATATTATGGTTTCTCGAAAAACGAAACGTATGTGTGATAATGTATCAATAACGGTTAGACATTTTTGCATCTTTAAATTTTGTTTTTGAGACTGACATAATATCTAACTGTGACATTTTTCTTCTTCTTTTTTTTTTTTTTTTTTTTTTTTTCAGACAGTGATTTCAGTGGATCGAAGTACGGGCAAAAAGGGCTATAGGTTTATGCGGTATTTTAAGGTTGTAAGGACGAAATTTTTTGGTACATGTCTAAATTAGTATAATATACGATACTAAAAGGAATACTATATTTCTTTACAAACATTTTTACACTTTAAGTCTACAAATAGGGATTTAGAGATAAAGTTTTGGAATTTTACTAAGGATTTTTTGGAGATAATATTTAAGAATTTCGAAAGTGCGGGGAGACTCATATACAAGGGAATTAAACCAAACAGTGTGTAACGAAGATTTATTACATCATTTTTAACATTTTCCAACATTCTTGAAAAGTGTGCAATACTTCTCTCCTTCTCTATGGCTGTCTCTCCGCGCACCAACTCCTGTTAATATTCATGCAATTCCTTGAAATTGAATTCAAGACCACAGTAGGATGTTCCTATTGAAAGTAGGGTAAATAACACCACTGGCTTGTGTACA
Organism: Salticus scenicus; assembly: GCA_963930645.1. Lineage (NCBI taxonomy): Eukaryota > Metazoa > Arthropoda > Arachnida > Araneae > Salticidae > Salticus > Salticus scenicus. Next base: position 339,696,002 of record OZ005653.1, read on the forward strand.
GGGACACCCGAAAGAATTTCAAAATACTGCGTTCTTTGAGAAGTATTTCTATAAACCACATTTCAATGCATTTATTTTACAAAATTCATAAGAAGAAAATTAAATGACTACATAAATAAATTTTGTTATTCATGCACAAAAAAAAAAAAAAAATATTTTCTATTGAATGTAGTATATTTAACGTTAAAATTTACAAGGCTACACTAAAATATTCAGATACATTACGAGCTACAACTGGAAATTTCTGGAATTGAAATTTGTTTTTAATAAGCATTTTTATCACTTTCCAGCATAATAATCATATAAACAATTTTTCATTAAAATAAACATTTTCAAGAAAACGGGCTGTCCTCGAATTTTGAGATTATGTGTTTACAATAGTTTATGCTCCAATGATTAATTTAAATACCGTTAATGAAAAAATAATATAAATGTATTTAATTATTTTGTTATTAAAGCAGATTTTGCTCAAATTCATTTAAAAAACAGAGTGGAAGATTCGTGGTTGATTATTTTTAAGTTCGTTATAAATTTACAAAAATGTATACAATTGTCCATTGATGTTCTTATTTATGTGTAAAATGCCATATGCAAAATTTTAAGCTACAAAATTCTTAAGTACTTAGAAATGCAGACACATATTTATTTATATTTGCAAAAAACTGTAAAATTTGCATAAGGATATTTTTTGTTAATTATACTAATTATTCTTTTAAATATTTTCTAAAAATAGCAAAAATCTCAAATTTTTAAAATCATTTTTATTGAAAAAACTGACATGAATTTCATATAAATACTATTATAAACAATTTTATAACCCATCATCAGAAATTTAAGAAATTAACTGCTGCTAGTGAACTGTGGTTGAAGAATTTTCGAATTCGTAAGGTGGGTGGTAAAATGTTTACGTCCATTAATTTCGCAAAGGCACAGGTTTGCACAAAAAATCCTTTATATAACATTAAAGTACAGAAATTCATGTATACAAACATTCATTTCAAACTTTAAACGACTTTAAACAATTTAATATATTCCACTTTGAATTTTATTTATTTACTTTATAAATTGTATGTGTACATTTGATACGCATGTATAATTCAAACAAATTGCATGTATAAATTGTATGTATAATTCAAACAAAATAGTGTGATTGGTGATTTAAATTATGTTTTAGGATAATACTAATGCTATTTTTAATTGGTTATTATAACAATTAATGCCTGTGACATGTTCTAGCACTTAAAAAAAAAAAATCACAGAAAATTTGTACTACTGAAAAGTCTGTTTTCTAAGATTTATATGTATATATAATCATAGATATACTAGTAATAAGACATAGATTGACCACGGCCATTTTACTCTCTTCTGGATGTTTTATCTCGAGTGAATACACGGGAATACACATAGATAAGTTAGCAAATAAAATTTATGAATAATTTATGTACTAAAGGAGAATGAAAAACTCCAGATACCCATTATTCTTTCTTTCATTCTTTTCTTACTATAATCTAGTATACTGTTATCTGCACAAAACTCATTTTATTTCGTCATTTATTATTATACTTATTGGAGATGAAAATCGTCAGCATTCATCATGGACAATAATTTTAATAAGTTATAATCTAATAAATAATTTGTATTGTGTAAATTTATATAGTATTATATACAGAAGAGAGTCATGTGGTGGCCACAACATACTAGTTATATATTAAAACTTCCGCGACTGCTAACCACATTTAAAAGAATTTTGAAAATTCCATAATACTTACTAATATAAAATCTTTAAAAAATATTAAAATTAAAAAAAAAAGTATTCCATTAAATATGAAGACAGTAATTATATCGTGATAATAACAAAGCAACTGATTATAAAATTCATATTTTTCATAAATTACTTGAATATAACTTATTTATGAAAACTTATCCCATTTCTTTTCATATATTTATTAGAACGCTTAAAAGCTGCGCAATATTACGACATTTTGAAAATTCATCAACATTCCATTCTATTACTATTTTCGAGTTTTAACTCTGTAATGGCTGATGCCAAAAAACTTTTTCGGCATCAAAAATCGTTGCTCGTTAACATGGGGATGATAGATGTATGTAAATTACTATATCTATGTATATAATAAAATTTTGTTTTATTATAGAGATATACATACATTCGTATTTTAAAGCCGTTATTTCAAATTATGTCATTGCATAAAAATGTTTACTTAATACTTTACTTTTTGATTCCATGTCCGTTTTTTAACATTTTTCGATGCACTCTGTGCGTCGTTATCTATTTACGTCGTAACGGTATCTATCAGTTTGAACGAACGTGCAAATATTTTTGTTCTTATTTAAAATATATAAAGCCGGAAATTTGTCATTGTATCTCTCTGGATTTTTAGCCTGGATTATTAAGTTTTTGTCGAAAATTGGTACACTTATTAATTAGGACAAAATCTAACTAACACTGTATTTTTTAGTTCAATCAGGTAATCGGTTCAAAAGATATTAAATAAAAGCCCTATTTCAACATTAAAAGTGTTAAACAGAAAAAAATATTAGTGCCAAAAATAAGTAAATGAATAAGTGAATATATTTTCTTTTATGTGAAAAGGAAGAAAAAAAAAAGCGCAGATATATATATATATATATATATATATATAACGCATTAAATAATTAAAATTAAATAAATTAAGAAAAATTGCTAAAAAGATGGAACAGCTGCAGTATAGAACCCCTCGGCGAAATTTGAAATTTGGCACCTAAGTAGTTTCGACGTTTCTCGCCAAGATGTTTTACGCATTTGCGATAGCCATATTTTAATTCCTCGCCAAAATGACAAAAAAATTTAAAAGCCGCCAGAGAACTCCTATGCGAAAGCTACACCAAAGAAATTTTAAGAAATGAAGGTAGTAACCGATGTTAGGGAAGGAAACACGGTTACTACATCCTTTTATAGGGAAAAATGGATTAAAATAAGTCCTGTTGCACTAAATTAAATTCTGTTCTGCACGGATGATTATACCTATTACTTAGAAAATAAAGTCTTTTTTTTTTTTTTTTTTTTTTTGTGACATTTGTATGTAGTATATAAGCATGTTGTATAAGCCGTGATACAGATATTTCCATGATAATCAAAAAATATTTGGTCATTAGATGACTTCCTGTTTTAGAAATATCTATAATATATTGACAGTCAACCAGTTTAGAGATTTCCATGGTAATATTTTTTTTTTTTTTTTTTTGCCAATAGATTACCTCTTAATATAGTGATATTCATGATAAACCAAAAACTGTCAACTGCTTTAGAGATCTCCACGATAATCAAAATCTCTGGTTACTAGATTATACATTCTGTGTTAGTGATATTCAAGACAAATTAAAAATGGCCAATTGCTTCAGAGTCTTCGGTTAGTAGATAACCTTCTGTTTTAGAGATGTCCACGATAATTCAAAAGCTATCAGCTACATAAGGTTAGAATTTAATATTTGTTTAACGTATACTTGTTCAGTTCTTCTTCTTCTTTTTTTTTTTTTTTTTGTCACAATATGATCGGTTTATTATCATTATTATGTATTTATTTATTAGTACGACAGGACAATTTCTTTCAATCCGGTATTTTGCGTCGTTACCAATTTACAGTGTTCCACTTCGAAAATGCCTGCCAATATATCCAATTTTACCATTTAATTTCTTACCCTATCTTAAAATATTTTATAAAATCCGTAAAAACTTATATATATTAAGAATAATTTAAAAAATGAAGTGAAATAAACCCCCAAAACACACAGAAGTCTTCATCAGGGAGGCCCTTCCGTGTAGGAGTTAAAGAGAAGTTTCTTAAAGGATAGTAGCAATTAGCCAATAACCATCCTTAGCCCCCAACTTCTCACCAAACAGAAAACCATCTTTAACAGAATAGAAATCTAACAGATCTGAAATAGATCGAAAGAGGAAAACACTGAAACATTCGGTTATAAGTTAAGACATGACAGTTAATTTGCAAGGATTTTAAGAGCTATTTTTAAATCACAATCATTATTGCATAAAATGCGAATTCTTTTAAACTGTGTGAACGTATGAAAGTTACAAAAAAAAATTTTTAAATTGTGTGAACGTATGAAAGTTACAAAAAATTATATATATATATATATATATATATTATTTCTCGCCGGTGAGGATCGAACTCACAACCTTCAGGTTCGTCGTTGCGTATTCTGACCACAGAGACAACGGATCTTAGCTGAATATTTCCTGATCATTTAGACTAGTGTTTTCAGACATTTTATTTTATTCATTTAATTTTTTCCCCCCCATTTCCCATCGGTGAGGATCGAACTCACAACCTTCGGGTTCGTAGTTGTATACTCTGATCACAGTGCCAACCGGTCTCGTCTGAATATTTCCTGATTATTTAAACTAGTGCTTTTATTTTTTATTTTTATTTATTTATTTATTATTCTTTTTTTGAAAGAGTGTTAAAATACAAATATAAGCAGTTCTGTCGTACTAAATTAAATTTTTCGTCCATAGTTTTAATGCTCGCGAAGCCAGCATACATCGAGTTTTCTTTCTTTCTTTCTTTCTTTTTTTTTTCCTCCCCTTACTTTTTTTTAAAAAAAATTTTATTTGTGTGTGTGTGTGGAGATCTTTCAAGTTTACTTTGAAATAATGTTGGTTGGAAAATTTTCAAAAATCAATATGCTGAAATTTCTTTTATTTTTCAATAAATTTATTCGTATTTAAAACTTTTTCTTTCTTTCTTTGTCGTAAATCAAACTCTGCTCTCTGCTGTTACAGGATCTTGTTATCAATTTATTTACTTTAATGGCAAAAGCGTTCACGAATAGCAAAGACAACGCTGGTTAATTTTCGTAATTTAGGAATATGTATTATATGTATATTTTTTTTAGTAAGTAAAACACACTGTAACTTTTAAGAGTCTTTGGTATTCAGATACCCTCTTTTCTCCTTTCCCAAGTAATCCAATGGGATTTTTGTTGCTGCGTGTATTATCAGGTTATCTCGTTCCAAAATAAAGTTTTCGGATTATTATTATTATTATTATCATTATTATCATTTTATTATTTTATCAAAATTATTATTATTCATTATTATCATTTTATTATTTCTTATCAAAATAAAATTATTTTTTCATTTAAAATTTCTTATGTAATTCATTTATAATTCATTTGTTCTTTATGGTACACATATACTACTGTACAATTAATTCAAATGGTCATCTGGAATCATTTTCTTTTTTATCAAATTTCAGAAAGTTATACTGTTTCTCATTGGTTAATATTTTTAATTGAAACGCCAGTCGACTGTATCATAATATCTAATTGAAGATGTAAAAATGCATATTAAGATATTTTTTGTATTTAAATGCGTCCTACTGGAAAATAAAATGAAAACAATGCTATAAGCAGCCGAAGATTAAAATCGTGGCTTCCATAATCAAGAAAGACAATGAACTTACAGATTAATTGCACTGTAATATTTCAGAGAGAATAAAACAAAGATCTATACAAATTATGAAACATTTATCAGCTGCAGTGTAAAAGAAAAAAAAATAATAATAATAATAAAACATATTAAATGACCTGACAAGAAAAATGCCAGGGAAATCCCACAAAATTATTTTTGCTCTTTCATTAAAGAAATAATTTACCATACCATAAGTTTGATTGTAAAATCCCTGTATATTGCCTAAAAAACTCATATACACCATGACGAAATGGAAATTTAATATAGCAAAAAATACTTAATAATATAACTAAAAGTGCACATCAAGCAAGTTCCACTTATATCTTATAACCAGGGGTGATTGTGACTCAAAGGTAAAAACCCTGAAAATTAGAGCCTCAAATTAGAAAAAAACCCAAAATATCAAATAATGCTCAAACTATTTAGGCCAGAAGCCCTCAATCTTTTTACATTTCATTCACATATCAGCTGGATGACAAATGAAAAACCAATGAAAAAAAAAAAAACTTTATAGGAAATAAAAAATATACATGGGTTAGAGTAAAAATCGGGGTAAACCCTGAACCAAATACCCCTGTATAACGTATCCAAGTTTTTGTATTAATTAAAATGTGTTTTATAAAAATAAGCTGTCATAGAACATAATGTATTCGGATATTTTTGTGAATTCCTGTACATAAGCCTACGGTCATTACCTACGGTTGTCGGGTAATCGAAGTAATAATGAGAGAACACAAATAAATATGATTCAAAATTACAAACACTTTAAAGCTTTGTTAAAAATTAAGAAGCAGAGACAGAGAAGGAAAGAACCCCATTTTCAACAGGGAACATACCATAGTATATCTGAGTAACATATGTCATTTATTATCAATGCATTCCACTAACTTTACGGAAATCAGAGCGCTCTCAGACAAATAGGCAGATAGAGAAATCGAATTCCTAAATATTTTTATCTTGAAAAGTTTAAAGAAACCTTATTACACAATTATAATCCTGTTCGAGCCATTTCCACTTGTATCTCTAAAATATTTGAATACTCCCTGTGAAACAACCATTAATGCAATGCTAATTATAGCAAGAAAAAGGATTTCGTGCATCCAAACAATGCATGCTAATTTCTGTATGTTTTGTGCAGTACAAAAAATTAAAATATTTTTTTAAAGAAATATCTCTCATAGACCGAAATGCATCCGAATTCTTTAGAGCGTCCATTTTGTACTGAAACTAGCAGTGTTATTAAGGTCATTTTCAAAAGGAAGCATGCAGTTGAGCTTGAATAGCGTCTATCAATTTCAAGGTATTCTAAAATCATTTATATATATATATATATATATGTATGTATAAAATATATATGTGTAAAATCTGGTGTGAAACAGTCACACGACTTCCACTGCCCACTATTACACGTATTATATGCATTTTTTGGAAATAATGTGGATTTATGTAACAATTTTTAAGTAAATCGCTAGAGCCGTTTTTAAGATACAAACTTTTACCAAAACTTGTCATACTCAATTATTGACCGTAAAGCAAAAAGTGCATACAAAAGGATATTTAAAAGAAAGTTAATACGACGAGTTTGAAGAAAACCGTACAGGCGTTTGCAAAGGAACGTATATTTGCGGGACCTGAAATTGAGCTATTTTTACAGGATGCCTATCAATTTTAATAAACTAACCAACTGTATCATTCGAAAAGACATCTAATAGAGTGTTTGAGTAGTAAACTTTGAAGAAAATCGTTAGAGCCGTTTTTGAGATACGGACTTATGGTCCCACTTCCGCTTTCCGATGCCCCATTTCCGGTTTTCCAATTTTCACCAAAGTTTGGAAAATTCATCTGTACACCAGAGCTGTCTCAATTCTGAAGTTTTGTAGTTCTATCTTTATTAGTTTCGAAGGTATGATTGCCAGAAAATTCCCCACAGACATACATACATACATACACACTGACCAATTGCCAAAACTACTTTTTTGAACTCAGGAGACCTTAAAACGTGTAAATCAGGTGAAAACTCGATATCGAATTTTTGGATCGAATACAATACTTTCATTACCTACGGTTGTCGGGTAATCGAAGTAATAATGAGAGAACACAAATAAATATGATTCAAAATTACAAACACTTTAAAGCTTTGTTAAAAATTAAGAAGCAGAGACAGAGAAGGAAAGAACGTGTTTTTAATATTTTTAATTAGAATATTTTTAAAGAAAATATTAAATATTTTCTTGCGCACTGCAATCAGGTCCTTTCCTTTTTAAATAGGCAAGTTTGATGTGTTAAAACGTAATAGAAAGTATTCAGCTAAATCGATAGTTAGTCAATCTTTTAGTTTTAACAAAAACCGGTATTCTAAATTTCACACCGTTTATTTATTTATTTTTCCTCTTATTATTATTACTGTTATTCAGCGATAATTTATGTAATAAAATATGCGCACTCAGAAACTGTGAACAGCGAAAGTTGCTGTAGGCACCACTTGCTTAATTCCATTATCAGTTCGTTTTTTCTCATCGGAGTACAAAAATAAAGAAAAAGGAAACTCATAAAAAAAACATCGTCGATGTTTTTTCTGCTATAATAATCTACTCTAAGTGTTGGTCAAATGGTACGTTTATCGGCGATTTTTCTCCGCTTGGCGTAGTTTGGCTGTAAGTATAGCTGAAGGGAATAGTTTTCATCTGATCAGCTGGTGTTTGTAGCAGACGATAACGGAGTAGGCTCGGTGTGTGATCGAAATAGAACTTAATACTTTATACAGTGATGATTTTGTGATAGCCCTTGATCTATCTGTTACAGCAGTATCACATAAAACTTTTTCTCCAATAAATAATTTTCAGGTGAGAGCAGTATTTTATTCATGATTTTTTAGAACATGATAATTGTATACTTCCTAATTTTGAATTCATAAGTTTGTTTACATGAGTGTGATATAATAAACATGCGTTTATGTGTTTGATAAGAATAAAAAGTTTTGTTTATACGTATATAGAAGAGATATGATTATTCTATAACTTTTGTTCCATTACTTTAGAAAGTCTGTATGTTTCCTAATTGTATTATCCATTAATGAAGTGAATACTAACAACAATAATCAACTTGGGTAGAAATTTTGAAATTTTTGCGATTCAGCATTGAAAATAGAAAATATTTGAATAATTTATATTTCATTTATTTATTTATTATTATTTTATTATTTTTTTTTCTGCGTGATTATTATTGTTATCATTATTAATTTAACGAAGAAAAGTATAATCTTATTACAGTATGGTTTGATGCAATAAAATTAATTATTTAAATGTGTAATTTTATTTTTTATTCACGCTAAATTTTTAAGTAAACTTATTTAACAATATTTACTTTCCTGGTAATATTGGGACATCAAACTGATCTTTTACTTATTCCAATCAAAATTATAGGTAAACAAAAAGACGTGCATACAAAATGGAAATATGTTTACTTGACTAGTCAAAAGTCGAAACTCTCCCCAAACTAATTTCCCTTTATTGTAAGCTTAATATTTAGAAATATACTAAATTTATATTTAATAATGTTGTTTAGAAATAATTTATATTTTTAATATAATATAAATAATATAAATTTTAAATTTTAAATTGTAATATAGAATTATTAATCAACATAAATTTAATGCTACAATAAAAAAAAAAAAAAAAAAAAAAAACTTTATTGCAAGTCTTTTAGAGAATAATGGACACTCTAAATTATTATTATTTTTTTTTAATTGCAGTCTTAGAGTTATGAAAATTTATCTACATACACATTGAAATATAATAACATTAAGTATAATTAGATTTACGGAAATTTATTTAAATTTAACGAAATATAATTCAAAATGCTATTTAATTTTTTTATTTATTTATTCTGGTTGTTAATTTATTTAATTTGAATTTTTTTTTTTAAATGCTAACTCATTTCCACTTTTTCCTTTTAATTTTACATTATTGTAGTATAACAGTATATTCTAAACATTATTCTAAACATTTTCTGTTTTCATTTGGAAGTTAATTAAATATATATATTTGTACGTTTGAATGTGGCAATTTAATACAATTTTTTAACAGTCAAACATAAAAAAAAATATATATATATATATATTTTTTTAAATTAACTTACCAGTAAATCCACACATCGATATCCAAATGCATTTAGAATACATTGTTAAATTATAATAACGTAAAATCGAGAGGAAAATTTAAGTAGAAGTTACCAGGGAGCATTTTAAAAATTTAAAAAAATTAAAGCTTTTAATTATTATGTCTATGCATATTTTTATAATTCTATCACAATAATTTACAAAAGCGATTTATAACGTTCATCATATCCTCTTAAGGGGACAGACTACTTTTAAAAATGGAAAAATGAAGAAATTTTTGATCAACTTTTAGAATTGAAAATAATAATAATAATAATAATAATGCCTATGCAAACATTTTTTTTTATTATTTGGAGTGTCTGTGTGTGTGTTAACTAGTATGGACATTACTCTATTGATTCAAAATATTATTTCAGTGTACTTTAAAATAGAAAATTATTTTATTGCAGATTACTTTTAAAAAAATCCAAGGGTGCTTCCTCCCTGCGCGCATGATATTTCAAAAAGTATTTGACATATGAACTTAAAATTTTTCTCAACCCTACATTTTGACATAATGAATAAAAATGAACTAAAAATAAGAAGTTTTGTTCAATAGGGAAAAATTATGATTGTGGAAATTATAAAAATTTTAATGGTAATTTCATATTTAATTATTAATTAAAACTCCATATTCTTAAAACAATCAGAACCTTTTAGTTCAGATTCTTAATTTGAATGTTTTGTTTCATTTAATGTAAAAACTATAAGGATAAAATATATTGTAATTGAGATATCCTGCGCTTAGTGAGAAAACACTCTTGAATTTTTTAAAAGTAATCTGCAGTAAAAATAATTTTCTATTTTAAAGTAAACCAAAATAATATTTTTACTCAATAGAGTAATGTCATACTAGTTAACACACACACAAGAAAAATTTTATTTTCACATGCATCCGTTCTTTTTTTTTTTTTTTTTTTTTTTTTTTACTTTCTCTTACCCATAGGGTCGAGAAAGTATTGTTTTAGGGTCAAATTTTCGAACGTGAGTTTTTGTTATATTTACATGTTCTGAGATCCCCTGAATACGAAAATCATGTTTTTAGCGAATGGTCTGTGTGTCTGTTATCAGCATATCTCAAGGACAAATAGTAGCAGAAATTCCAAACTCGGTATTCTAAATGTGTATCATATAGGGATTCCACAGTAAGCTTTTCGTTGAGATGAAGCAAATGGTTCGTGTACAGGGACACTCAAAAGTATTCAAATACATTACGTCTATGGGAGAAATTACAGGCAAGTAGAGTTTAACATCTATAGTCTGCACTAAACCAAATGAAACGAATATATATTTTGTATAATAGAGATAGTCAACTGGGAAAAAATTTTGTGTATGTAGGAGCCCCGCCTCCCCCCCCCCCTCGAGGGGAGTAAATTTTCATGATGGCTACCTTTCAAAAGAGCTCGCCAATACCTTTAAAACGAATGGTTGAACCACCTATCTGCGATAATTTAAAATAACGTTATCGATATTTTTCATTTTTAACAATTTTTTTTTTAATGTAATATTGAGAATAAATTCAACCTTTTCTATATATATATTTAGTGTTATACTACTTCTCTAATACGGATATCGTCTGTATTATCATAAAAGATAATTTGTTTAAATCATAATTTTAATAAATTATTTTTTAAAAACAGAATTATTTTTTAATAACCGAATTAAATTCTATATAAATGTAGGTGCATTAATGAAACGGGGGGTTGAATGGGCGGTAGTCCCCCCCCCCCCCACCCACACAGAACAAATTATCATATAAAACTCTTCCGGAGCCTAATTTGAATTGTTTAACACAGGTTTACATAACAGTACTCGTTATCTTACCTCTTAATCTGCAACCTGTATTTATAGTATTAAATTTCAGGGTAAGAGAAAGTCGTGTGAGTGACACGCCAGATTATTTTAATTCTGAAAGTTAATCGAAAATTTCTTCATTTTCTCATTTTTAAAAATAGTCTGTCCCCTTAATATTTCATTCTTTCATTACGAATATCAGAATGACGACTAATTATAGTTTTATTCATATAGTCGGTTCGAAATCCCCATCATTGAATTATTCAAATGAATCTCGCATGATTTTGAATAATGATATACAGTCTTTTTAGAACTGTTAGTCAGATTAAAATGTTATGTATATAATAAAAAGCATTAACAAAATAAATAAATAATAAAAACGAGCTTTACTCCTTTTAATTGATGCAAGGAGAAACTGTTTGATTTTCAAAGGATTTTTTTTTTTTTTAACTTAATGTACGTATGGATTATATCGTTTTAAATAATTATTTGCATTCTAAATTAGAGCTTAACTTTCAATCTTTACTGCTTTAATTTTAGAAAACATTTGAATTTTATACATTTAAAAAGCAGAAATCGAAAGTTCGATTCGTAAATGAATAGCTAATGAAATTTATTATAATAACAGGAGACTTGGCGTTGGAATTTTAAAACTCGAATAAACTACTACGTCAGAAAAGTCAAAGAAAAATATTTGAGATGCATACAGCTGTTTCGGTAGCCTTAAGCGTACCGTCTTCAGTGCAGAAAGAATTCTGAAACTGGAGAAGTGCTCGTATAAATAGGAGAGGGACCGAATTTAGTTCAACCAATAGGATTACGGGAAAGGTGCGGAGTGTGGCCAATAGGAAAATAGGAATATTAGCTGCGTAAACAGTAGAAAAATTAAGAAAGTCCACATTCAGTCCACATTTTCTTAATGTAGACTGAATGTGGTAAAATTTAAATTAGTTATAAACTGTTAAAATTGTACAATAATAATAATAATTAAAAAATGTATTGTTTATCTATGATGCATTTTTAAATGTAAATTTTATATTTTATGGTTTAATAATAATTTTCAATGGTTTATGACTGTTTCTTAAATTAAGAAAATGTGGACTGAATGTGGACTTTCTTAATTTTTCTACTGTTTACACAGCTAGCATTCCTAAATTCCTATTGGCCACATTCACCACCTTTCCCTCAATCCGATTGGTTGAACTAAATTCGGTCCCTCTCCTATATATAAGAGCACTTCTGCAGATTCTGAATTCTTTTTGCACTGAAGACGGTACGCTTAAGGCTACCGAAACAGCTGTATGCATCTCAAATACTTTCTTTGGCGCTTCCGACGTAGTAGTTTATTCGGGTTTTAATGAAACTTATTCTCTGAGGATATGAAATTTAATTTTTGATCATATCAAATTAAACTTTTACTTCTGTTTTAATTGCGATCAGAGGAAAATATTTTTGATTTGTAAATGAATTTCTAATAATTTAATTTTTCAATAATGATTTTTTACAATTTTAAATATGCGTACGCATTACTTACATCGTTATAAATAATTATTTGCATTTTCAATTAGAAGTATTTTTTGAAGTATCACTTTAAAGCACATTTAAATTCAATGTATTTTAAAAAGGGGAAACGTGCAACGCTTTCTTATGAATCGTTAATTAAATATCTAGTTGCTCAGAAAATCGAACTAATTATTGTTAAATGAAAAATATTTGGATATTTATATATAATTTGTGGAATAATAAGTGCATATTTTGCTCTTAAAACAAAAGAAAAAAAACTTATATAGGGTAAACTGCTAAACATAACGTTTTTATATATTTAGATTAAACTGTTTTATATATCGATATTTAAGGATTAATAATGCAATTGTCAAAGTTTTTAAATATTATTACATGTATTTTATTATAAGCGTAAGCGAAATGTACTTCAAGGTGCTTTTTTTTATCTTGTACCACTAATATGTTTATAAAATATTAAATTTACATTTAGAAATGCATTATAGATAAACGATGCATTTTTTAATTAGGATTATTTTTGTACAATTTTAACAGTTTATAATTAATTTAAATTTTAGTACTATATAATCATAAAAGATTATAAATGGGAATTTCAAAAGTGATTCGTTTTTAAAATTGTTTATAAAGTCTAAAATGATTTTTTTTTTAATAATTTAAATAAATATTAAAAATTTTTGTAATTAATTCTTTTAATATGTATTTTTAGATTTAAAAAGAAAAAAAAAAAAAAACATTCTTATAAAACATATCTAGTAAAATTCGTAGTTTTATTCATTTAACTTTTTTATTTAATTTTAAGATACATCATGATATTTAAGTATATATAAATAGGATAATATTATATACATGTGATATATAAGTATATATATATATATATATATAATATATTTTTGCATTTTAATTCTTTGAACTCTAAAATCTGTTCTATATTTTAATGAAATTCATTGGATTTATTTAAAATATTTTATATATTAAAACATAAATTTTGAACGATATTTTTTTCTTTTAATAAATATTGAATTAAACTGATTCAATATGCCGAATCAATATTTAATTTACACTTAATTATATTTAAACTTTTAATAAATGTAACAATTAATAGATTTAGTTTGCATTTTTCTGAAGACAAATTTGAAGTTGGGATATCCGTGCTATTGAAATAATTTAATACATTTATTAAATCTTTAAATCATTAATTTAGTTTAAATTTAAATTCAACTTAACTAACTTTCATTAGCTCGTTTGATATTTTCCTCTTAGTGTTTTAATAACTTGTGTGATGATTTTTCTGACTTAATTAAAGTTTTTACATTAAATTATTTTAATGACACAGTTATTGCGATTTCAAAATCGATTTTTTTTTAAAGTAAACTGCATTCAATTAAAGTTCAGTTGATTCAAGTGAAATTTAAATACAATTTTGGACAAATTAAATATTGATTTGATATATTGTATCAGAATTATTTTCTTCCTATTTATTAAATAAGAAATTTTCCCCTGGAAAACAAACGAACTCTCTATTACATGTTTGCACAAAACTGTGACTGCCTATTTAAACAAAAATCAATTACAATCTTTTTCTTTTTTAGTTAATTTCCCGAGATTGGAAATTATCCTTGAAATTCAGACATTGTTCTATAATTACATTGTGTTTTAAAATGAAATATTTTCTTTTTCTTATGTGGCAACAAAATAAGAATATTTCGAACAAAAGCTCAGTGTTGCCAACTTTTTTTATTGAATACTAATCACAAAAATCATTGAGGAGTGATATTTGATATACATAATGGATGATTAATCTTCGAAGTGATTAGGCAACCGTTACTATTAAAATTGAGTGATGGATATTGAATTAAAAAATATCCCTAAATTTGGCAGCAGTGCAAAAGCCAAAATAAATAGATTTTTATGCATACTGTTTCATAAGTCATTGAAATAGTTGTTACTTAAATGCATAGGTATAGTAATGAGACATATATTGATCAGCGAGAGGGAAAAAGTGATACCTTTTTTTTTTTTTTTTTCGGGAAAAGTAACTCTAATGGCTGCCTTTCCCCGAGTAAATCACACACATGAATACACACGGATAATTTAGTAAATAAAATTTATGAATAATTTATTTACTAAAGGTGAATGAAAAACTCCAGATACAGTTTCAAATTCCTTTTTCTTTTTATTCTTTTTTTCAATACTCTCTAATGGCTGATTTTAGAACTTTTTTTCAGCATCAAAATTTTTTGCTCGATAACATGGGGATGATAGATCTATATATATTACTATATCTATGCTTAAATGCTGTGCTTAAATGCTGTGCTTGTATATGGACATGGAGTGGTAACTACATAATGATATAGATATCTGCCAAACAAAGTGCTGCTTCCTGGAATAAAAATGGAATGAAATAGGGTGCAATCAGGCACGCGTTCTTGAGGCTTCTTTTGCTTCATTGATTTTATAGTCTTTTTTTTTTTTTTTTTTCAATTTGTCTTTTATTTTAGTATGTCAACACTTCTTTATTCAGGAGCACTGTCAGTTCCTTCCCTACTTTTAATTTTCACGCCTCTTTTTGGTGAATACTTTTTCCAATATGTAATTAACACGTTAGCGCCCAGTGTCCTCAATTGAGGACAGCTAATAAAATGGCACGTATATTTTTTGTGGTTTCTTGGAATGGTTTCTGCTTTTTAGTGACAGTTTATGGCGTCACTCTAAACGATCCCTGAAAGTTTTATGTGCCTACTATTAATTATTATTTGATAATTTGGATAGTCCATTTATGATTTTTCATTCGTCGAACCTATATTTGCTTTTTGCGACGATATACTAACTTAAATCAAGTTGAATAATAATATAGATTATAATACTTTACTTTTACTTTCGAGATCTTTGTCAACATATCATAAGAAATTAATTTGTTATCTCGAAGTTTTTCTATCTCGAAGTTTTCTCGCTAGAACACTGAACGTCAATAAATAAGGGTAGGCTTTAAATTTAAAACTATCAGAAGAATTGTTTAAGTTAATATATTTTACTGTCAGTTATCTATATTAATTTAGAAATGAAATAATCAGCTAATAATATTTTGCAAAATTAATTCGGGCGTTAACGGGTTAAATAAGAAGAAAAATACTTTTTAGTAAATTGATGTGGAAAAAAAGGCGGGTACTAACACTGGACAAGAATAAATTAGAAATGTCGACATGCCTGTATTATATTTTCTTATTTTTATGGCTTACATTATATTGTTAAAAAAAAAAAAAAAAAAAAAAAAAAACTGTAAATTTACCGTAATAATTATCCAGAGTTTTTGTAATTTTTAAATTAAAAAACAAATAATCGAATAGATTCTCTCAATCTCTTGTTGAATATTTTATTATAATTATTATTTTCAATGTTTTGTTTTGCAGTGAAAATTAAAAAGGAATGTTTCTCTTTTAAAGAAAGTACAAATATAATTTCGACAATAATTAATTAAAATATTATCTTAAGGTGTGTATTGAAAATAGACTTTTTAAAATCTCCATTTACTTTTCGCTGTAATGTTACATAAGACAAACTAAATAATTCCCAGTAGATTTTTTTTTTTTTTTTTTAGCAGTGTACCAACTACCGTAGGTATTGAAAATATTGTATTCAACCAAAATTTTTAATACCGAGTTTACAGCTGATTTACATGCTTCAAGATCTTCTAAATCCCGCAAAAAAGTGAAGGAGGAATTTTGGGAAATTAATCTGTACGTGTTTGTTTTAAAATTATCACTTCAAAATTAAAAAAAAAAAAAAAAAAAAAAGATAGAAGAACCAAACTTTATAATTAATACAGAACCGAGGTAGAGATTTGCCAAGTTTAGTGTAAATCGGAAAGCAGAAAGTGGAACCTAAATTGGGTAGCTCAGAAATAACTCTACTGATTTTCTTCAAATATACAATATAAAACCTCTTTTAGATCTATTTTTACTTGGTTAGAATCTGAGATATAACATATGCAGGATAGAATCTGATATCTAGTTTTCCCGTAGGCGTAAAATATTGCAACGTAGCAGTGACTTATATTAACCGATATGCATCCAAATTGAATCAGCATAGCTTTACATAATGCACATCTCACATACTATGTTTGGAGGCACACCCGTAAACGAGATTAAACTGTAGTATAGCAGCGCCACCTGTCAGCCGATATGTACACAAATTGAATCAGTATATTATTACATAACAGCCATCTTAGGTACCAGTTTGGAACATTTATACACAATAGAAGCTAAAATATAGCCTTTCTTTTAATGGGGGAAAATTGCAGCATCCATTTAAGTCAAGGTTCAATAAAATTTCAAATTTGGTAAATTCCGTGAATTTCATGTCCACAAAATTTTGCCAACACACATGCAAAAAGACATTTTTTAAAAGTGGTCAGATCTTGTTAAGATATATCTCACAACATGGAAATCCGGCGTAAACCAGAGATTGAAAATTGTCTCGAATCTAATAATTTCTGTTTATGTATACGGAAAAAAGTAAAAAGGCTATATCAGGAGACTTTATAATATGCGTCATAGGGGGTAATGGAAATCGTGTAATTATCATGCACCAGATTTTTTTTTTTTTTTTTTTTTTTTTTTGTGTGTGTGTTTAACCGATGGATGAGATTTATGTTGAGTAGATTTAACGTCACACTAGAATTGCCTACTTGGGATTGGATACTATTCTTAGTAACATTAGTGAATCATATGTGAAAGATAACCAAATCAAAATTATTTTGGTATGTATACACTGTAAAAAAAAAAAAAAAAAAAAAATGTAATATATTTGGGTAAAACAATGTTCCAAATTGGAAAGTTCTGTTTATAACCCAAAATGGGTCAGAAAATCCATCTGTTTTGAGTTTGCAAACTTGTTATGTATGGTTCACTATCTTATTTTATATTTTTTTAACACGCTTTTATTAGCCTCATCTGTATGTATGTTTGTATGTATAGTGTATGTTTGTAACCGCTCTGGGAGCAAACAAAAAATCTATATTGTAAAAAAAGACTTTCCCTACGTGAACGCTGTGGCTGTGAGGTAAAGCTCCGCGCTTACGAATCTAAAGGTCTAGCGTTCGAGCCCAGTCAGGGGAGATTTTTTAAAAATGGTTTTTGTTTAATTCTAAATTATTTATTTCTTATTCTTTCATTATGTTATTTAATTAAAGATTTAAAAATTTATAAATATTATGGTGTGTCACTCACACGATTTTCTCTTACCCTGCATTTTAATACTAAGATAAATATTTTGTGCTTTTTAGTTCACATTTCTATAAAAGCGTGTTCTTTAATTTTTTAAAACTATAATATTATTGTCTATAATAAATACTTTGTAGAAAATATTGTATCACTCACCTCTTATAATATATATATATATATATATATATATATATATATAACATATATATAATATATATAATATGTATAACATGCGTAGAGGATCTAAACAAAATGTAAACACTTCCTATGTATACGTATGTATAGACTAAAATATAAAATAAGGTAGTGAACTATACATAACAAGTTTGTAAACTCAAAACAGATAAATTTGCTGACCCATTATGGGTTATAATCAGAACTTTCCATTTTGGAACATTGCTTTACCCAAATATCTTACAAATTTTCACCTATTTTATATTTATTTATTTATTTATTTATTTATTTATTTTTTTTTTTTTGACAAACTTTTGAATTTAATAGCTATAAGTTGAATACATTTTTTACTATTTCTTCTACCTTTAGTTGTTATTTATTTATTTATTTCAAATAAAAAAGGACAATTTATGTTATGAATATGAACGGATGTCTTCAGTCAAAATTCCATTGTTCATGCTGCACTCGATGTCAGTTCCGTCTCGTATATTTTGTTGCATTTTATAAAAGCTCTTTTTATGCAAAAGACATTTCTATTGCATGGGTCACAAATCAGGGCCTTTGTTAGGATAATATTTATTCGATGTTATTATCATTATTTATTTGCGATTTGTGTTACCCACAATTTTATGCGGATCGTTTGAACAGTCTTTTTCAAGAACCTGAAAGATCTCACTTGGTATATTTGTCAAGTATTTAAAAAATATATTGCTTTAGAATGATTATTTTTAGTTCCCCATCATACTATAGGTATGGGGAACTTAGGTAATCGTGAAAAATTTCGACCTCGGTTTTTTGACTTTTTTACACGTTTTCAGGTGTGAGGAATCCGAAAATGACAAAATTTCTATGGTGTCTGTCTGTAGGGTGTCTGTTAGTCTGTTAGTCTGTTAGTATGTAAGTCCGTTAGTTTGTTAGTCTGTGTACACGATATCTCAAGAAGAAATTGTCGCAGAGAGGTCAGATCAGTTTTAAAATATTACTTTCGACACTGGCAAGAACCCTATTTATTTGCAACATTCGAATTTAAAAACTTCGTAAGTGATTAGAAATTTACGATTTTCTTAACATGGGAGAATAGGACAAAAATTCATTTAAACATGCATTAAATGGAAACTTTTTACTGTAAAAATGTCAGACCAGTTTTAAAATATCAGTTTTGACACCGGAAGGAACATCAGTAACTATAAATAGGCTACTTTGAAAATTTCGCAAGTTATTGGAAATTTACGAATTTCTTAACATGGCAGTATAGGGCAAAATTTCACATAAACGTCAATTTTTAGAGATATTTTCATCGTAAAGATGTCAGACTACTTTTGAAATATTATTTAGGACACTGGTATGAATATTAATGACTGTGAATTTTCCAATATAAAAATTTCGTAAGTTATTGGAAATTTACGAATTTCTTAACATGGCAGCATAGAGCAAAATTTCACATAAACGTCAATCTTGAGGAATATTTTCATCGTAAAGATGTCAAACCACTTTCGAAATATTATTTAGGATACTGGCATGAATATCATAGACTATGTTTTTTCCAATTTAAAAAAATTCGTAAGTTATTTGGAATTTACGATTTACTTAACATGCCAGAATAAGGTAAAATTGAGCATAAACTTTCATTTTGAGGCTCATAAATACATTAGACAACTTCAAAATTACATTTATGATATTTGTTTGAACATGATTGAATGCAAATATTCTAATAGGAAAATTTCGTAAATTATTCGTAATTTACGATTTTACCAACATAGCGAAATTGTAAATTTTTCATATAAATATGAATTTTGAGGATTATCGCATTAGAAATAGTAGCATGAAAACTAAACAACGGAATTGACCCTGATAAAATAAATTAATAGATTAGAATAAGATAAATATATCGAAGTGAACGGTGGATAGCCTATTAGGCGGGGTTTTCATTCTGTCACTGTATCAAGCTTTGGTCAAATTCATTTATTTTAACATGATTATATCTTTCAAACTAGAAATTTATGAGAACATAAATATGATGGGGAACTGAGCAGAGACCACCTATGCCAACTAGTTTATCTTTAATATGTCTACAAAATTCTTTATTTGTAGAATTGTTTAAATTGTTCCTTACATAATTGATTTAAGTTATAATAATAATAGTAATAATAATAATAATAATAAACCACCGCGCATTATTTTTAGAGATCATTCATATGGGGGAAAATCATCATTCTTATATGGGAGATCAATGTGTTAATCAATCAATAATTTATCATTCTTATATGGGAAAAAAATATTTTTTAGTTATTGCTATTACGCCATATGACATAGCCTATTTCTGCAGAATATTAATAGAATATTATAATACCTAATGTAGTATTGTAATGAATAAAATAATATCATGCCTACCAACATTCTCATCTACGTATTCCATAGAATTATTAGTACTCGCCCCTTTTTTTCTACACTACTTTATATTTCGAGTATTTTTTTCCAAATGTAATTACAGTTTAATAAGGAGAAAAATACCTAAAAAACGACTGATGTGATAAAAAAGGCGGGTACTAACAATCTTACGGAATATTAAGAATGTGGACAGCGGATATTGATATATTTTGTAAAATATCATAAAAATTTTGTGAATGTACAGTCAGCAGCAAAAGTATCCGAGCACTAACAATTCCTATATAAAAAAAATGTACACTTGATAAAGTTTTGTTAAATAAATCCTTGACGAATCCTGTTCTTATTCAGTCTAAGAACATGATTCGACAAGAATTTATTTAACAAAACGGTATTAAGTGTACTTGGTATAGGAATTTTTGCTAGTGTTCGGATACTTTTGCTGCCAATTGTAGATTATGTTCCATCCATTTTTAGTTCCCCATCGTACTATAGGTATGGGGAACTTAGGTAATCGTGAAAATTTTCGACCTCGGTTTTTTTACTTTTCTACACGTTTTCAGGTGTGAGGAATCCAAAAATGACAAAATTTCTATGGTGTCTGTCTGTAGGGTGTCTGTTAGTCTGTTAGTCTGTTAGTGGGTCAGTCCGTTAGTTTGTTAGTCTGTGTACACGATATCTCAAGAACAAATTGTCGCAAAGAGGTCAGATCAGTTTTAAAATATTACTTTCGACACTGGCAAGAACCCTATTCATTTGCAACATTTGAATTAAAAAACTTCGTAAGTTATTAGAAATTTACGATTTTCTTAACATGGGAGAATAGGACAAAAATTCACTTAAACGTGCATTAAATGAAAACTTTTTACTGTAAAAATGTCAGACCAGTTTTAAAATATCAGTTTTGATGCCGGAATGAACATCAGTAACTATAAATATGCTACTTTGAAAATTTCGCAAGTTACTGAAAATTTACGAATTTCTTAACATGGCAGTATAGGGCAAAATTTCATATAAACGTCAATTTTGAGAGATATTTTCATCGTAAAGATGTCAGACTACTTTTGAAATATTATTTAGGACACTGGTATGAATATTAATGACTATGAATTTTCCAATATAAAGATTTCGTAAGTTATTGGAAATTTACGAATTTCTTAACATGTCAGAATAGAGCAAAATTTCACATAAACGTCAATCTTGAGGGATATTTTCAGCGTAAAGATGTCAAACCACTTTCGAAATATTATTTAGGATACTGGCATGAATATCATAGACTATGATTTTTCCAATTAAAAAAAATTCGTAAGTTATTTGGAATTTACGATTTACTTAACATGTCAGAATAAGGCAAAATTGATCATAAACTTCCATTTTGAGGATCCTAAATACATTAGACAACTTCAAAATTAAGTTTATGATATTTGTTTGAACATGATTGAATACAAATATCCTACTAGGAAATTTTCGTAAATTATTCGTAATTTACGATTTTATCAACATAGCGAAATTGTAAATTTTTCATATAAATATGAATTTTGAGGTTTATTGCATTGAAAATAGTAGCATGAAAACTAAACAACAGAATTGACCCTGATAAAATAAATTAATAAATTAGAATAAGATAATTATATCCAAGTGAACGGTGGATAGCCTATTAGGCGGGGATTTCATCATGTCACTGTATCAAGCTTTGGTCAAATTCATTTCTTTTAACATGATTATAATATGTCTCGCACTAGAAATTTCTGAGAACATAAATATGATGGGGAACTGAGCAGAGTCCACCTATGCCAACTAGTTTAAAACTGCACTATACGCTTTCAAAATACCAATGTTTAACCCTGCTCGGGTCTATTTGACCCAAAACGTTTTTCAATTCTTTATAAAAAATGACAGTTTAGAAATATTTTCTACCCATTTTGTGACTTTGTTAGTGTGGGACATAGGGGAGACCCGTGTACCTAGGGCCGCTTTTTTTCAATGCCCAAAAACAGAGCCCTTGACCTGTTTAAAATTATCGAACTGATATGTATATATCTTTAGGACTAATTACTTCCAATTGGGATTAATATAAGTACCTAAAATAAGAAATTTCGACAAATAGAAGGTTTTTTAAAAAAACTTCAC
This sequence comes from Salticus scenicus, assembly GCA_963930645.1. Lineage (NCBI taxonomy): Eukaryota > Metazoa > Arthropoda > Arachnida > Araneae > Salticidae > Salticus > Salticus scenicus. The sequence continues at coordinate 339,718,869 of OZ005653.1, forward strand.
TCGTGGCCCTAGGTACAACACCCTCATTGTACCTGGGGCCAGACCTCATTGTACCTAGGGCCATTCTCTCAAATTTAGATTTCACTTTGTAATGAATAGAAAATAAGCATATAAACATGTACTTTATAAAGAAACAATATCAAGTAATATATTTATTTATTATATAATAATTATCATGTCGTTGCCTTAATTTGAAACACAAAATTTTTTCTTTTTTTTTTTTTTTTTTTTTTTCCTTTGAGATATTCTAACAGAATATTTTTTTCCCCTTCAAATTTTTTTTTCCTGGAGTATCTCTTGGATTTCTAGATCTCTCTGGTTTTCGGTCACATCTTTTTTTTTTTTTTTTTTTTTTTTTTATGTGGGAGGTTTTGCTTAGGTTCGTACCTGTTAAAGCATGACACACGAAAAGATGTTAGATGTTGAAGGTTTCGAAATTTCAACAGGACACGAAACAGACACATCCAATTCCATCATTGCTGGTTCACTTTCTTCCTGGAAAATCTTTTTTTTTTAATTTTATTTATGGAGGGGTCTTGACTTTCAGTCACATTTGAACTTAAATATTCATCCTCAGTGAATGTGTTTTGATTCATTGTCCATATGATGGATACACGAAAGCCTGATAGAATGTTTACAGGAGTAAAGGCCGACGGATAGGACTTGCCAACATTTTCAGCAACGTCATATATAGTGATTGGTTTACCAGGGTTTGCCAGCATCCAATTACTACAGACTGCACTGTGTTTCTTAACACTTTCGCGACCGCTGACGTAGATTCACGTCATTTGAAAATATAAAACTCCACCCGTGGGCGCTTCTTTTGCAATTTGTATGTTATTTGTTAAAAAAAAATATACACAATATTCATATTTGTACAATCAGTATACTATGGATGCAAATACTTTGATTAGAGAGAGTATAATTATAATGCATATCCATTTGTAATATAAATGTGAATACGGAAAATTTTGTTTTGAAAAATTGTAACTTATGAGAAAAACGCCCACAGGCGGACCTTACTGTCAAAAAGACAAAAACATGTGGTTGCGAAAGTGTTAAAAGGTCCAAACACACTGGCCCTAGGTACAAGGCAGCTATGTGGCCCTAGGTAGAAGTTTTTGTAACTTCATTCAAAATGCTGTCCACTAAAAAATCCACAGGCAGAGAGGACTAATTAAATATCTCATTTATTGCTCAATTTAAAAAGCAAAATTATACACTAGAAATGAAATTAAAATATTTGACTTGTCTTTGTAAAATAGCAAAAGAGATGAGCTGCAAAATTTTACTTCAAACCATGTAAATTCGTTTTCTACGTGTAACTTGTCAAAACTTTCTCCTCAAAAATTCCAAAGTAGTTGTAAAAGTAGCAATTGGTGTTGTTACTTGCCCAGTTGAGTATTACAACTTAAAATTAAATATTATTCAAATAAAGTGGGGTGGCCCTAGATACACGTGTCTCCCCTACATAATTTTCCTGAAAATATTTTTATTTTATTTGCATAATTTTATTATTTTTTTAAAATGGTACAAATGTAACGTATAGTAAATAGGAGCAGAACAGCAGGGTTAAGTATAAATGGTAGCAGTATATACCTTAGATGTGATAAATTATTTCTCTGATTGGTCCTGACATTCATCGTATATAAATGTATATATATATATATATATATATACCTCTTCGAGATATTCCTGTAAAATCACCTGACATTTCATCTATGGAATATTATGCACCAATGTCTGCTTGAAAGAGCTTTGTCTAAAAATGAAAACCCACCCTGATTGAAGAACACTGAAATAAACTTTTCAGTGTTCTTCAAGAGGAATGGAAATCAATATCCAGGTAAGTTGATTTCCATTTCCATAAGTATAAAAGGTCCTTCTTTTATGGAAATCACAATCCAGACTTCCATAGTCCAGGAAAAAAGACTATCAAATATTTAAAAAATTATTTTTTTACATTTTCAAAATTAATTAAACTGCCGCGAAACATCAGTGTAAAACATCAGTATTGTGTAAAACACCAGTGTTGCCAAGTGTTAGGTACCTTATACTCCATCATTAATTTTGTATTGGGATGTTTGTCTAATCGACTATCATATATATCAAGAGCCAATCTTTAAAATTAGTGGTAATTATTAAATAAAAACGTCCATTTAAAAGTGGGCAATAGTGGTAAACATCCTCTGTAGCACGTCTTTTTCTTTCTTTTCCTTTTTTTTTTTTTTTTTTTTTAGTACGATAGGACTATATCTTTCAAGCTGGCATTTTGCGTCGCTACCAATTTATAGTGTTCCACTTCGAAAATACCTGCCAACATCCAATTTTACCATTTAATTCCATACTTTATCTTAAAATATTTTGTGAAATCCGTAAAAACTCTTATATATATATATATATATATATATATATATATATATATATATATATATATATATATATATATTTCATTTCCCATCGGTGAGGATCGAACTCACAACCTTCGGGTTCGTAAGTTGTATTATCCGACCACAGAGCCAACGGGTCTTGGCAGAATATTTCCTGATTATTTAAGACTAGTGTTTTCAGATTTTTTTTTTTTTTTTTTTTTTTTCACTTCCCATCGGTGATTATATAACTCACAACCTTCGGGTTCGTAAATTGTGTACTCTGACCACAGGGCCAACGGGTCTTGGCTGAATACTTCCTGATTATTTAGACTAATTTTCAGATTTTTTTTTTTTTTTAAGGGTGTTAAAATACAAATATAAGTAGTCTTGTCCTACTAAATTAAATTCTGTCATAGACAAAATTTCATCCATAGTTTTTTTTTTTTTTTTTTTTTTTTTTTTTCAGTTTGACTGAATTAAAGATTATCGACTTACTTAAACAACTCACAAGTATGTTCAAAATGAATATCACAGCGTCCATTCATAAAACCAATCGAATTCCGAAACCAACCAATATCAGGTGTATTTACATGTTTAATTGTGATCTTCAGAGTTCCGTGACCTCCGTCGCGTTTTGGCATTTTGGACTGCGAAGTCCGATTTTCTCACCCCGCTTTTAATCTTATCGCCCCGAATAAGTTGGTGTTGTTGTTTCTTTAAGTTCGTCATTCAAAAACGAGGCATTTATTAGTTTTCCTGTTTTTAGTGATTTTCGACACCGAAACGCTCGACGGTTTCTGGAAACCCACTTGGAAAGAAGCGCTTGAATGACCCTATTTTCGACAAATTATTACTTCAGCGGAGGATTACATTTTCTAGTCAGGTATTAGGAATGACAAGTACAGTTAGTCTTTTATCAAAATATAAACTTTGAATCCTTTTATTTATTGATTTATATCTCGAGTATTTACATTTTTTTTCCCTTTATGTACTTTTTAATGCGATTTGCTGATTATTAAACAATTATATTTGTGTTATGTTTTTATACTTTCTGGGCATGTTTAAAACGCCCATTATTATTATGCGTTTCTTAAATGAACAAATAATAATAATAATAATAATTTTTAAATCTCGAGAAATGTAATTATGATTTCCATTTTTTTTCTTTTCTTTCCTGAAAAAGAAAAAAAAAGAAAGAAATCTTTCAATAACAATTTTCATTTTAAACTTTGTTCAAACCATTTTTGCAATTGCTGGTGGCCATTCGATCGTTATAATGTACATACTTTTCCAGGCCTCGCAGCGTTCCTAAAAATTTACTCGCGTTTTATTATACTGCCACCACCATTGTTAAAAACTTTTTTCTTCAAAGTTTTGGGCCGCGGTAAGCCCAGTCGGTAGAGCGCCGGCCTCGTAATTGGAAGATTGCGGGTTCGGTACTCGAGCCAGCCAAAGACCGTCGTGTACACTAATGGTGGCTGTTGCACGTAAAATCTGTCGTGGCCGCAATGTCCTCCATGTTATTATTATACCTCTGGGAGTCACCGAAGCATGAGAGCCATCTCATCCGTGGAGGATCAAAATTGCGATGGCATGTCTCCGGACCATCTCTAGGGGTGAGTCCCAGACCGTCCCCAATTGCCCATCTGCGCAGCACTAGTGCGACGTAAAAACCCAACCATCCATCCATCAAACCATTTTTGCAATTGCCGGTGGCCATTCCATCGTTATAGTGTACATACTTTTCAAAAACAAAAATCGATTCTATATTTCTAGTTTACCCAGACAGCACGTCGCCTCCCCAGGATATCTTCAAGATGTCTTCTGGATGACAAGACATCCCAGAAACGTCCTTAAGATGTACTGTGGATAAGTTAAGCCTAACTGTGCTGTTAGGGTAAGTCTAATTTAATCATTGAATTACTCTATTTTATAAATTCACAATTTTATAACATTTCTAAAATGATACGAGAAGCCTAGAAATCAAAGGCTGAAAGGTATGTCTTGCTTTTCATATCATTTTCAATCGGTTTAGGGTGACAATCTAGAAAACAAATCTTTTTTTAATCCAAATAGAAACATCATAAAATCCAGATGAGCAGAGAATTTGCATTTTTAGATCCTTAATATACAGGAAATCCAAAAATTTCTGATGGAGGAAATGTTCTCTTGAACCTTTTTAAGTATTATTATAGGCAATTAATATCCCTTGCATTTCAACGCCATCTTTTAGAACCTCTTTTACGGATGTTATTTTTGAATTCCTTTTCATGCATTTTGAACGATCTTTTTATTTATATACAGTCGGTAACAAAAGTGTCCGAACACTAGCAAAAATTCCTATGTAAAAACAGTACACTTCATACGGTTTTGTTAAATAAATCCTTGTCGAATCCTCTTCTTAGTTAGTCTAAGAACAGGATTCGACAAGGATTTATTTAACAGAACTGTATGAAGTGCACTTTTTTTACATAGGAATTTTTGCTAGTGTTCGGACACTTTTGTTACCGACTGTATTTTGTTAATTGTAAATAGGTCCCGTTGTCACTTTTACCAGACTTTCGTGAAACTAGAAATTTTTCAGTTCGATGTTTATTTCTTAAGGCTGCAACATTAGTCAGTCCATTCCCATGCACTCCTGTGAAATTTTTGTTGCTTCGTACTTTAAGGGTATCTCACTCAAAAATGAAGAAATTATTAGAATTCTGTTTCTAGAATTCCATTCTTTGAACATGTCGCCTTTTACATATATGAACAAATCAAAATAATAAAAAATAATTAAATAATTCTTTCCAAGTTTTAAAATTAGATCGATGAGTTTATTGTATGAAGTAGTTGCTCTCTAAAATAAATAATAATAATAATAATAAAAGATATGTTCAAAGAATGGAATTCGAAAAATAGAATTTGAAAAACTTTATTTATGAATGATATATGCTTATAGTATGAAGAAACATTAATGAAGGAAAGAAAGGTGGATCTAATTGCTGTGTAGACTTAAGTGTGTATTTTTGAAACCTCTTTTATATATTTTATTTGTATGCAATAATTTTATAAGTCTGCCAGTATTGATGTCGGTCAGATTGTTTTCCATTGCATCCTTATATACATATATATGTACTTTCTTTAAAACAAAACGTGATTGATGTTTAATTCATTTAGTTAAAGATGCAGTATATTTATTTTTCTATTGAAGAGTAAATAAATTATAAGATAAAAAACTTTTTAATATACCATGTTTTTAAATTTTCTGTTGAATCATAACTATAGAACTACATTAGCACTTTATCAATGCGTATAAAATTTTTAAAGTGATAATGACGTCAATTTTTGTGAGATGCATAATTTAACTTTTTACATTTTTTTAGCATTCACATTTAATTAAATGTATTTATTTTTATGTCGAAAGAAAATGAACTCGTAATTTTTTTTTTTTTTTTTTTTTTTGGCAACAATTAAATTATAGCTAATATTTTAATGGCTATTTTTAAAGCTATTAGGAGGTTATTATTTTCAGATTTTAATTAATTAAAAGAAAACTAATCAAAAATCGGGCTTCGAAGTATATTGTTGTCTTCGAGTCCTGAAAGTTTCAAATGTCTAGCTAGGAGGGGAGTTAATTAAAAATCGATTGCAAGATTTGTACCGGACAAACAAGAATAGAAGTTAATAAAAACATGGTAAAATACCTTCTTTAGCGTACATTGTTTATTTCTGGGCCCTATTAGGAACAAGAAATGTATTTGTGTCCATGATATATTAATCAAACGTAAGAATTAATTTTAAAAAAAACTAGTTTTTCGATATAAAAATTTAAATAAATTTGTGCGCCTTTCTTTCTTTTTTTCTTTCCTTTTTTTTTCTAGAATTTAATTACACAGATAATTTTTTATTATTTTCATAAAAATATTCATTATTATTATGCGTGTTTTTAATATCAAAAAATTAATAATAATTGTTTAATCTCGCATATTATATATTCGGTAAATTTTTATTATTATCGTGCGAAATTAACTGTTATATACTATTACAGAAGAACAGAAGTGTTAGTGGCATTAGGGTTCACTATTCTAAGACTAAAGTTGTGAAAGTGGTTTGGCTCCACCAGTTTCCAAAGCTAATAAACGGCTTGTTCATTTTAAGAACTTTATAACCAATATATTTCTGTAAATTTTTATTGTCGTTTATTATGTTCATCGATATTTTATATTATTACTATTATTATTATTCAACTTTTATGGTGTTATATGATTAAGTGCAATAAGCGTAATAATACGTATAAGTGCAAAATGACCATCTCCTGCTAGTTAGGGAAAAAGAAAAAAAGAAGATGAAGATGATGAATCAAAAGAAATAGAAATAACAACGTTTATTTGGCCAATCGTGTCGCCCTTAGTTTGTATATTTCATTGGAGTGTATTATAAATCGTTTGTAAAGTACGATTCTAAGTTTACTCAGTTTTATTTATTTATTCACTAGCAGGCTACGCCCGCTTCGCTGGTCACTATATTTAAATGAATTTTCGAAAGAATTGAATAAAGATTTATTTTTTCACATCACATTATACACAAAAACTAAAAAAAAATGTAAAATTGCTTCAAACTTCGCTTCGGGTACCCGCTGTCTACGGCAGCTCTTTTCCCGGCCGCACTGCATCAGGTTTAGGTTTCCCATGCCTGCAGAAAGATCTTTCCCGGGTATTTCAATCTGGATATTTATCGACGACAGGGGGGATCTGCTACTATTTAAGAACTACGATTTTAAAGATAACTGTATCTCAGCATCTATTAATTATTTTAGTTTTGAACCACGTATTTTATAGCCCATGCTATTTACACTATATTACGATTTAATTCCGACCAATGTAATAAAATAAAATAAAATAAAAAGTAGATTAAAAAATAAATAAGTAAATAAATAAATAAATATATATATATATATATATATATATATATATATAAACAAATAAATGTTAATAAATTTAATCCTTTTTACTATGTATTTTCTACCATTTTTCCCGATAAATACTGTAAATAAAAAGAAATAATAAATAAAAGTTTTTCTTTTAAAAGAATTAATTAAAAAATGAAAAATAAGAAGTTGTTCTACTATAAAAAATTAAACATAGCTGTTATAAATACGATTTTAAATTAAAAAAATTTTTTCTTCTGCATTACAATTTTATTTTCAATAAATATAACAAAAAAAAAAAAAAAAAGAAAAGAAAAAGAAAAAGAAAATTCGCTTTCAAATGAATGTATTAAATAAAAATAAGTTGCATAATAGCCGTTGCTAAGATACGCAGACGATTGAAGCAAAATGAAAAATCTATGAAAAATTAAACAAAGAAGCCAATATTCAAAATCGGAAAAACATTAATTTAAAAAATTCAAATTCGAAATTCGAAAAAATCTCGATAAGGTGCACACTTGCAGGGTCCCAGGTACCTATATAACAAAATCTAAAAATTTAATATGTTTAATTTTTTCTACTGTATGTGTATAACTATTTGATTTCAATAAATATAATAAAAAAGATTTATTCCTCAAATGAATTCAAATAAATAAATAGTTTAATAGCCGTTGCTAAGATACGCAGACTTTTGAAACGAAACAAATTTCTGAAAAATGAAACATTGAAGCTAATATTTAAATTCGAAAAAACATTAATTTTAAAAATTCAAATTCGAAATTCGAAAAAATCTCGATGAGGTGCACACCTGCAGTGTCCCAGGTACCTATATGCCAAATTTGGAGGCTCTGCGATTAGTAGTGTGAGCACCAGAGCGCAGATACACACACAGACACACACACAGACACACACACAGACACTTCTCTTTATTTATATAGATTTAATTATTTATTAAAAAATGGCAATATTTTTATAAAACAAGCCTCTTTTAAAAGGAAACACTCATTGATTGAGGTAATAGTAAACATTATAAAGATCTCTCTCTCTCTCTCTCTCTCTTTTTTTTTTTTTTTTTTTTTTTTTTTTTTTTAATTACCATCTTACAAATAGAAATACATTTATTAAAATATAACAATATTAAATACATTAAAATGCCTTCAGATTTATTTAATTAAAAAAATAAATAAAAATAAATATTTTAATTTTATATGTAAAAAAAATGTTTAATGTTCCAGACTTGCTAATTTTCAACCTTTCAATTTTACATTATTATTATTCAAATGCACATTCTGAATATATTTTGTTTTACTTTGAGGAGTTGTTGTCAAGTTAAATTAAAAAAAATATATTTATTTATTTATTTTATTTATTTTTTTTTTTTTTGCTTTAATGGTAAAACTTATAATGAAAATATTGCGTTTTAAAGTTTAAATAAAAATGAAAGGAAAACTAAAATCGATTTGAACGACAATAAAGTCTCTTCACAATAATTATTATAAGATTTAGTCTATAATCAACAAAATAAGAACGTTTAAAAAAAAATCTCAAAAAGAAAAAAAAATTGTATTTTAATTTTGAATTTAAATAGTTTTAAAGAAATTTTAATACACACTTAATGTTGCTGTATTTAATCCTTCAATGTACGATATTTCATAATTTTAAAACACCCTTCCCAAAACAATTTCAATATGAAATTTTTGAAACAGATATCGAAAATTTCATATTTAAAGAATTAAGAAGTATATCATATTATATTTTTAGCTGAAATTTATCTTTAATCAAAATCAATTTTTTTTTCCCTTAAGTGTGAACGGGGTTGAACTTAAGTTTTAATGGACTGAGAAACTTTTTTCTTTATTATATTGCAGATTCAAAGTTTTTAAATCACTGCATTTTATAAAAAGTAAAAATGGAAAAAATTTGACTTATAAGAAGGAAAATTAACTAATGAAAACGAACGAATGAATTAATTAATTGAATAAAACTAACAATTCAATAAAACTAAACTTTCATTTAAAAAGTTTTCAAAAGAAATATGAGCAACTTTCATACAACTTACAAAAAATAAGTTTTTTATTTAAATATTCAAGAAAGATTTTATTTAAACGTACCAGGCAGTTTTGTAGATATTAATTAAAAAATACGTTTTCGCTTTTGAAAAACATCTAATTTCTAAACGTTTTTGTAGCAGTTTTCGAATCAAACATTTCTGTCGACACTGCGAAATCGTTACATTTTATTATCTCGAAATATGATTTATTTTACATCATCTGATATTGAAGTCCTCGTGATTACCATGTTTTTAAATGAAAAACAGCATCAGTCATAGAAGTTATCTATTTTTTTTTTTTTTTTTTTTTCCAAACATACATATGTAAGGAAAGTATTGTAATCATGTCAAAAATCCGAATTTGAGATTTTGATGTTTCTATACGTTTTAAGGTCTCCTAAGTCTGTTTTCACTATGTTTACGATGATGTGTGTGTGTGTGTGTGAATGAACACGCTAACGTCTAAATGCTTGGTTCGAATGAGCTGAAAGTTGGTACATATTTTGTAAGTCAACGAAGCACGAGCCCTAATTGATTTTGGTGAATCTGGCACTTGTAGTTTTTTTACAGGGACACAAAGAAAAATTCTTTATCATTATGGCCTATGGGGCCAAATTTTTAAAAGTGCGATAGCGTCTAAACGCCTTATTCAATTGAGCTGAAAATTTATATGAATATTATAAGTCGCTGTTGCACTATCTATAAGCATTTCGGTGAATCTAGCATGTATAGGTTTTTACAGGGACACAACGAAAAATTCTTTATCATTATGATCTAGGAGCTCAAAGTTCAGTAGTGTTAAATTAAACATTGTGTACTATATTATATGGAGAAAAATACTCAAACACTCTATTATAATTTTCTCTCTTTTGTTTATTTAACAACTTCTCTTACTTTACTTTATCTACAAAATCGTTAATGACTCAATGTTCGGAAAGTCGAGTGGAGTCACTCCAGATTTTTTTTTTTTTTTTTTTTTTTTTTTTTTTGTTCTTATTCTATTAAACATGAATATTATCTTACAAAAAATGCCACAAATGCATAACAATTTCAAAAACGTTTTCTCCAACTTTTTTAAACCAAATGCTTAAAGTAGGGCACTGAACTTTAACGTTTTGTTTGCTATAGTTTGAAGAAAAGTACATTGTGTAAAAATAAAACTCGGACAGATTATGACAATTAAGTCGTTAAAGTATCTATCGGAGAAGGAATCTTAAGATTAGTCACATTGGCGGATTTTCGCAAATTGTAGAATTTCTTTAACTCGTACATTGCAGGATTATGGAGATTAAAGAAGTAAAATATCCCTATCATTTAAAAAACTTGAATTTTATTTTATTTTTAGATTAAAGTAATAATATTAACATCCCTTATGATAAACGAACATTCGCTCTTAAAGCAGTACGATTGCCAGTAGCCATGTAATTCCCTAGTCCTATTATAGTTTTCATTGTCATTATTACTGTTATTTTATTGTTTCTTTTTTTAAAGATCTTCGGAATTTTTATTAATAAGAAATTATTGCGTTTTGGTATATTCTAAAATATATATTACTAATTTTGTTGGCAACTATTTGATGAAAATTTAATTTTTTGTTGGAAAGTGTAAAAATTCCATAATACAACTGAAAATGCACTTCGGGAAATTTGCACTTATTCTATCTTCCAACGTATTTGAATAATTTCAAGTCCCCTGTAGTAATTCTGTATTATAACCTTGTAAGTGAATCATGGATAGTAATAATATTATGTTTCAAAGAGTGCTTTTTTGCTTTCTGAATAATGCATTATTACTGGATCTAGAGTATCAGGAGTCTCAACCTCCCTTTAACATTAAATATTATTGAAATATACAGTAACCGCCGCTTAATAAAATCACTGGTTAATAAAATCAGCCGCTTAATCTAATCAAATCGCCAGGACCGGAATCAAATCAATACAAACTACTTTTAAAGCCGCCGCTTAATAAAATCAGCATCGCCGGTTAATAAACTCAAAAATAACCTCAGCAGCCAAAAATACCATTTATGCACACTAAAAAAAATTTTTATTTACGTTGTGATTTTTTTTTAATAGTAAAAGAAATTAAAGCACAACAAACCCTCCGTTATCGCTCATTGTTCAAGATTTTATACTTGCAGCACAGTTACAAATTAAATACGCCCCGCAACTTATCTCAGTAACAATTTCAAGGAACGTATTTTTCAAAGCGCAGCAATAAAATAGAAATCTGATTTTTTTTTCTTGTCTAATTATTAGAAGGCAATCTCTAGTTCTTATTTTGAAATTACTATAATTCATGAGGTTTAAACGGAAAGATTTTAAATTTATAAGAACAGCGTGAACTTTGGGTAAAATATAATGATGATTTTCTTTTAACAAAAGTGCACGGGAACTTACAATGCATTTAATTTACTTATATTATTTAATTATCTACCCAAAATTAATTAATATTGTTTACTAATTATATTATTCGTTACCTTTTGAAGTTTCTTTCGAAATTCAGGGAAGTAATACCTTTTCCTTAAGGGCAGGAACGTTCGCCGGATATAAAAATCAGCCGCTTAATAAAATCACTTTGGCTCAGAACGAATGTGATTTTAATAAGCGGCGGGAACTGTATATCATAGCTGCCAATATTTTAATTTATTCCGGAGTACTTTTAGCCCCGCCTTTATTTCGCACCACTTTATTTATAGAAACATTTTCTTCAATATATAACTTCGATAAAGTAAGAAAAAATTACTTACAAAAAATGAGTGGTACGAAATAGAGGCGGGGCTAAAAGTACTCCGGAATAAATTAAAATATTGGCAGCTATGTATATTATATAAAACAAATAAAGTAAGCTCACTGGATTGAAAATGAACCTCAGTAGACAAAATTATGTGAATTTTTTTTTTTTAATTTCTCCACTGAAGATCAGTTGATATGAATGAATTAGAAACGGTACGGGAACTTAATTGGGATAAGTCCTTACGATGAACGGGAACATCATGGAAGAAATTAACAATCGATTTAAACTTGCATGGAGAACATTCGGAAGAAATAGCTCTCTATTCAAAAGCGACCTCCCAATTCGTTTGAAAAGAAAAGTTTTTAATCAGTGCATTTTGCCTGTTTTAACTTATGCTTCAGAAACTTGGAGATTTACTTGTAAAACTATAGAAAAACTTCAAACAATCCAGAGAAGCATGGAGAGATGCATGTTAGATTCATCCGAAGAGACAGAAAGCGATGAACTCGGATTACGGAGCAAACCAAAATTACTGATGCTATTGCTAGAATTAAGAAGTTAAAATAGAGATGGGCTGGGCACTCTGTCAGAAGAAATGATGATAGATGGACCACTAAAGTCCTATTTTGGATACTGAGAGATAAAAAAAAATACCGAGGAATAGACCACTGTGTCGTTGGAGATATGAAGAGATGAAATTGCAGGGCTCTAAATTAACAGTGGTCCGTTGGTCAGGGGCCACAAAAGCATTCAATGGATCAGCAAAATATAAATTATAGTGGTCCACCGAAATAATTATAAGACATTTCAGATTATTTTATTTTAGTATTTTCAAAAATTGCCTATAAATTTTTTTCAGAATATGGTATATTATAACATTAGTAAGTGTACTTCATTGGAATTATCAGTATTACATATTCTCTGTAATTTTTCATTTAATTTCACTTTAATAACACTTCTTTCTACTTTCAGTACTTAATAGTATATTAGATATAGTAAAAAATGTGACATTTAATCCACTTATTAAAACAAACATTTTTTATTTATATAATTTGTATTTTTAAATTAATTACAAATATATTTAATTATCATATTTATCATGTAAATTTATTTTTTCTTACAAATTTGTAAGTATTTTTAAAAATCTAATAGAATGGATGAACGCACCTATGAAAATGGAAATGTACGCACTGGTAAAATCTTAATTTTTTTTGTCCTGCAGACAGTGACTTAATTTTCTTAATTTCTACCGCTGAATTATGAAGTTTGGACGAGCAGAAGGGCGAAAAACAGCAGATAACAGGGCAGATTGGAATCACTTAGGATAAGTCTTCATCTTGCAGTGGATTTATAAAGGCTGAAATTGATGATGATGATGATGATATATATGCATACAGTCGGTAACAAAAGTGTCCGAACACTAGCAAAAATTCCTACGTAAAAAAAGTACACTTCATACGGTTTTGTTAAATGAATCCTTGTCGAATCCTGTTCTTAGTCAGTGTAGAAATACGATTCGATAAAGATTTACTTAACAAAACCGTATGAAGTGTACTTTTTTTTTATAGGAATTTTTGCTAGCGTTCGGACACTTTTGTTACCGACTGTACATACACACACGTACACATACACACATATCTATACAATGTCCACGTTTAATTTGAACGACCTTTATTCACGCAAATGTTAGTTCTAGATGCAAACTTCCAATTACAAAAATGGTCAAAATTAGATTTAGAGTAAAGATATTAAAAATTTGAAGGGGAAAAAAAAAAAAAAAAAAAAAAAAAACCGAAATCAAAATTTGTACACAGCCACAGATCCCTACATTTAACCCTACAAGGCTCAATTTTTTTTTAGTGCGTGACAAAAATATATAGGTTGTAATTAATGATCAGAAGATAGGCAAAACTTATAAAAATAAAAATAAAACCATATTTTACGGAAAAATCAACTTTTTAGCTGAACATGTCGTATGTGGAACATACATAAAAATATGATTTACTAATACATTTACTATTGTAATATAAAAAAAAAAAAAAAAAAAAAAAAAAAAACTTACCTCTGCAAAATATGCACTTCGTTATATCACACAGTATTTTTTTTTTCGAGTCAAAACTGTTCAATAACTATTCTTTTTTTTATTTTTGAATTCAGACAAACGACTAACGTATCACTTTCATTAAAATTTCACACTGAGTGCACTATAACAAAAAGACGAACAACATCTTTAGGTATAAAGATTCATATTACTGCATTGCTAAATGTCAGTAGCTTCTATCAAGATGTCAAGAGATGTCGCTACTAACAGTTTTATAGCTATAGGAACGATTAAAGTCGGTGTTCCACATATGGAACTGGGTGCCTTGTAGGGTTTAACATTGGAAAATCTTGTCCATACAAAAACATTTCAAACACAAAAATTTTGACATTTGTACAATTAATATTCACGGAGAAATTCGAATTCAAATTTTTAACGCATAGTGTGCATAAGTACATATTATACGAATGAAGTTCTTCTAATAAAAGTCTAGAAACACCGAATTATCTTAAAAGGAAAGCAAATTATGTTTAACATGTTATTCATACTCGGTCATACTTTTCTTTTCCTAATGTATGAAATGAGGTTTGTGGATGTAGAAAGAATTATTCAGTCCTACGCTCTCCTCTCTATCTCCCTAGTCTATGCTAAGATGCCGAATTTATGGGGTTTTCAAAGTTTTTAAAAAATCCTAATATTATTTTGTTAGTTACAGATTCTCTTTTTAGACGCCCAAGCATAAAATAAGTAATAATTTTCTCTTTGGCAATAAGTCACGTGGCAGCTTAAAAGAAATATTTTGTGGTTGTTATTAATAACTGCAGTAATTATCGATCGGATTAATAGATTTTTGGACTGTAACCTCTTAATCGCTGTCTGTAGCTAATTTTAAACCTTTGTTAAAATTAAATGAATTTTCCCGATTACAATATAATATAGTAAACGTACAATTTTGAAATCATATATAAATTTAAAAAAAAAAAAAACCGCTCTTTTCTATATTTTTTTCGGAGAATTGCGATCTTTGTTTTCCAACCAAAACAAGGCTGTATTGATTCCAATGAAAAGGAGAAAAGCAATAAAATAATCCACTTTTATGAGATTAAACACCTGCTGTTTGATCGAAGTCCATGATCGATTGGCTGTAATCCCACTGTTTATTTCGTTGGACATGAATTGGAAAGAGACTGAGGTTAGATATGTTTGCATAATAAAGACACCTTTTTTTACAGTAAGCTTACCGGGAAATATGATTTTGTATGTATATTAATGATATTTCCCGGTATATGAATATATATATATATATATATATATATATATATATATATATATACTAGCTGACCCGACAAACGTTGTTTTGTCATATAAATTATTTCTAGAGAATATTTTGCTAGAAAAAAATAGCTAACTTATTGTAAGTGTGTAAGGATGTGGTATATAAGTGGAAGATGTATGGAGCGCTATGAACGGTGAAAGAATATAAAAATAACAAAACACCAATCATTTATTTTTTTAATTTATTAAAATTGATTGTTTAAAATTATATACATATCGCTACTTATAACAATATTACTAAGAAACAATATCAATCCCTTAATGCAACAGAGTGTACAATATTTTTTGTTATCCCATCTTTCACCAATACAAACAAACTGGATGGTTTGCCCACTCGAGAGCCACGTATAATTGTCCGTGTGAAAAACATGATGCGCTCAAATCTAAGCCACAGACAGACATCGTTTGGCCCTGAGACTTATTGATAGTCATTGCAAATGCCAATCTAATTGGAAATTGAGGGCGTTTAAGTTGAATTGGCACATCTGTGGGTATAATAGGGATTCGCAGTAGTAATATATTTTCACCTCGGAGTTTGTCATTTAAAATGATGGCTTCGATAACATTTTTCATTAATTTTTTTATGACTAATCGCGTGCCGTTGCACAACCGTTGTGGGTTCAAATTACGAAGCAAAATAACCGGAGATCCAACCTTCAGTTGTAAAATATGCGGTGGCATGCCTGGTAGATCCAATGAGTTTAAAAACTTTGTTGGATAATTTACAGCTTCGGTGGCATCGCAAACTGTATCATTAGATTTCTATGACACCAAGTCTCCTGGTAACAAATGTTGTATCTTGAGATTCAATTCGTTGACGTCCACATTTTTTGCTGCTAAAATTGCTCTTTCTGCCAGCCACTCATGATTTGTGTATCGTCTGTGTACATCGGGAAATATCTGGTCAATAAGAGCATCTTGAGAATCAATGATTGTGCAGAAATCGGCCGGTAATTTTATGCATCCAGTTTCATCTGTAGTAACTTTTCCATCGCCGATATCTAACAATTGTTTTGAGAATGTTTCAGCGGATGGATCTTGAAGCTTTTGAACGCACAAATTTACTTTCAGTTGTACTTTTTCAACATTACGTCACAATGACGATGATTTTAAGCACGCGTTGATCTCATCAGCGTATGTTGAACGCGGAATAACGGGAAGTGCTTGTCTGAAATCACCTGAAAAGAGTAACAGAGTGTCGCCAAATAGTTTGTCGTTGTTTTTTATATCTTTCAATGTCCTGTTCGACGCCTCAATCGAATGTTTGTGTGCCATAGTGCATTCATCCCAGATAAGAATTTTACACTATTTCAGCACTGTGGCCATGGATGATTGTTTTTTTATGTTGCACACTGCGTCTGGGTTATTTTGAATATTTAGTGGCAGTTTAAATAATGAATGAGCTGTTCTGCCTCCATCCATTAAAGTTGCCGCAATGCCAGATGATGCAACAGCCAATGCGATGCCGTTATTTGATCGTATTTCGGCGAGAATTAGCGAAATAATAATGTTTTGCCAGTTCAACCTGGTGCACCCAAAAACAAAAAAAAGAATCCACCTTGTCCTGCCAAAACTGCGAGCATGATGCGCTCGTAAATGGTTCTTTGTTCTTCATTCATTAGTGGGACATTGCGAGCAACAATCGCAGCCATTTCTACAGTATTGTATTGTAGTTCACGATTCAATTCAGTGCTTATTAAATCAGATGCATTTCGATTTGTTGAATGCATACCGAAATGACTGAGTGGTAAGTTGGCAATGATAATGCAAGATCTTCAATAGCAATCAATGCTTCATTGTACATAGCATCACTGAATACTATCGTTAGATCGTTGCACCGTGAACGATGTTGATGCAATATATCATCAGTCATTGAATCTTTGTGATTATCCCATAATGTCTCTGCTCTGGCCGGGAAACATGTAGTCAACACTATAGCGAATAGTAGACGAATTTGTTTTGCTGTACAGTTCAGTCCTACTTCAGCAAGCATACACTCCCACTGGTTGTCGTCTTCCAGCAAGCCGAGTGCAAGGCATGCATCTTTATACGTTGGATACTGTTGTCCATTCACTTTACGTAAATCATGAAATGACAAAGGGCCGATGACATTAACCAATAACAGTCAAAGATAAAAGCACTCAGTCTGCCTTGGATTGACTGTAAATACTCGTCCCAAGGTGTTTGATTTGAATAAACCGGGACATGCATCAATCGGCGTGCCTTGCTTGCGGGGCATCCATTTTTTTGTTGGAGCCCATGTGAAATAGCGTGGTACTTCTGAATAGAGTAATGTCCGTGAAAAAGCACCAAAAGCATCCGCACGATTACACAATTCAAAAAATTCGGTGTGTGTAGTTTTTGGTGGATTTATAGCACGATCAATCGCTGTCTCGCTCGTGAAATATACGCGCTGGCCATTTTCAAGATGGACGGCTAAATGAAGAACTGCTGGATCCCGTTCATGAATTGGGAAACCAAAGATACGCCAAACAGCTTCATTGGAGCTGACGTACCGGCCAATTTGGTAAAGTGTTATTTCATCGTTGTTATTCACCGGAGGAGCATTCACATTGGTATTTTCAACTCGAAATACAGCCATATCACTGCCTTTATTCACATACTTGCAAATGTATTTGATGCTCTTCACTGAACTGCAGAACTGAACATTAATATGAGCACCAAAAATAAATTAAAAAAACTGGCGTACAGACAATAGCAAGAAATTCAAACTTCTTCACACACCATAAATTTTAAATCAGCACAACCGGTTTCGAAAGGATGTAGCCTTTCTTCATCAGGTGCAAACACGTGCAACTGCCTTGGAGGCAAAAGCAAGACTGAAAGCAGGACAAAATCCAGAGGGGGAGGAGCAACACAAACAACCAATAGGAAGCAACATGCAGGACAGGACCAATCAGAGAGGAACACACGTACACACACACCACAAAATGAGGAGGGAGGAAAGGAGTAAACAATTATTATTGTTTTTTTTTTTTCAATAATATTAAACTAATAAGTAAATTTAATAAAATTTATCCATTAATTATTATTATTTTTATTTAAATTAGAATTATTTTATTATAACTAATATGATGTTATAAACATAATGAAGGAAATTATTTAATTGAATTAAACAAAGTGATAAAATTGTCAATGAAAAATCTGATTCCACTTTGCTGTTTACAGCCTGGAAAAATTTGTTTAATTCATTTAAATAATTTCTTTCATTATGTTTATAACATCATATTAGTTATAATAAAATAATTCTAATTTAAATAAAAATAATAATAATTAATGGATAAATTTTATTAAATTTACTTATTAGTTTAATATTATTGAAAAAAAAAATAATAATTGTTTACTCCTTTCCTCCCTCCTCATTTTGTGGTGTGTGTGTACGTGTGTTCCTCTCTGATTGGTCCTGTCCTGCATGTTGCTTCCTATTGGTTGTTTGTGTTGCTCCTCCCCCTCTGGATTTTGTACTGCTTTCAGTCTTGCTTTTGCCTCCAAGGCAGTTGCACGTGTTTGCACCTGATGAAGAAAGGCTACGTCCTTTCGAAACCGGTTGTGCTGATTTAAAATTTATGGTGTGTGAAGAAGTTTGAATTTCTTGCTATTAATTGAATGTTTTGCTCAGCAGAGGCGAATATGGGACCACCCAACGGTTATCAATGTCAATATCTATGTTGTTGACATAGATGACCGCCATAGATGATAAGATTGTCCGCCATTATCGGGATTTCTTCGACGATATATTGGATATCCGTCAACATTTGTGATTGTGAAAATTTTCGGAAAACTTTTAGTACATTTTCCATCTGCACAAATAATAATGGCCTAAAAATTCATTTTTCATTTTAACATAAAATAACTCCGTCGGATATTGACGAATGTTTTAAAAGAATATACCATTTTAACTAATTTTAACATTTTAACAATATTAACGTTGAAAAAATATTTTAAACACTTACGGCTAAAAATTCATTTTTCATTTCATCATTAAATAAATTCTGACATCGTGTTTACGATTCTAAAATATTAACTTTGAAAAAATATTTTAAACACTTCGTAAGTTACGGTTAAAAATTCATTTTTCATTTCAACATTAAATAAATTCTGACATCGTGTTTACGACAACTCACGCCATCTAGGTGGAAAAGTTGTTGAAAGAGTTGGTTAAAATTAATTAAGAAAGAACTAATTAAGTTACAACTTTCATTTGTAAATCTAAACCATTCTCGAATCCACCTGAAGACACACAAAAAATTTCATTAAACTCAGTCCATCCGTTTAGGAGGAGTTCAGTGACATACACACGCACAAAAGAAATATATATATAAAGATGTATATACAGTCTGGAACAACAAAAGAAAAAAGTCGCACTGCAAAAAAATTTACTTATACCTTTTCTATTTCTTATAACTTCAAAACTAATAACACTGGTCGGCATGAAAATTGTCTCTGACACCATTTCAGCATATTCTTATGTAAAATGATCTCCTGAATCCGAACAGGACGTCCATTTTGCCCTATCACCCACCGTTTTTTAGGAATAGCCCCCTATTTTTATCCTTTTTCGGTGATTTTATGGCTATAAATTTGATTTTTAGGAGGGGGGAGGATTATTTTAACTGTTAAATATCTTCTGAGGGGCTACAGAATTGGAAAATTTTAAAACATGGACATTTGCTATAAGGGATTTTTTTTTTTTTTTTTTTTTTTTTGGGGGGGGGGGGGGGATTTGCCACTGAAATTATGCATTACATATCTTATATATATATATATATTTTTTTTAATCTGTTATTAATGTTATTTTTTTAAATATATATTTTTTTGTTTTTAGGTGTTAAATTAATTATTTTTCATTCTTCAAATCAAATTCATGGTCATAAAATTATCAACAGGGAACGAAATTGAGGGAGGGGGTGGTGTTTCTAGAAAACGGTGGGTGACTGGACAAAATGAGTCATATGCGGATTCAGGAGGTCATTTTACATAAGAATCAGCAAAAATCGTATCAGAGCTCGAATTTTTTTTTTTTTTTTTTTTTTTTTCAGAGCACTGTAATTGAAACAAATGAAACTGACATGTTTGTATAGTACCAAAGAGATAAAATGTACATTTTTGATTTAGTAATTCATTTTATTACACTCTACGAAGTACTTAATAAAAATCTACATAAAACTTTCTTTTTAAACATAATAATAAACATATACTATTCTGTTATGATTTATTTTATGAAATAAACATGTTATATTTTAATATATGAAATAAAACTATTTATTCGTTAGATCTAAACAATTACTCAATAAAAATATGTGTTCTGCATTGGGTAATTCCACTTTTATGTAGAATTACTGCGCCAAATATATATATATATATATATATATATATATATATATATATATATATATATTCCCAATGGCTAGGTAAAAGTTACAGAAGACTATACTCTTATAAAACAAATTATAAACGATATAACATAGAACAAAAGTCCAAAGTCATGACCTAAGGAGCGATCTTGCCTCCCAATATCTCGACTCTTCTGTAAAATATCGAAGAGACCCACAACGGGGCAGATGGTCCCTGTCCATTACTTCCCCAGAATCACAAAGTGATGCCACTGTGCCAAATATTATAAATAACTTTTTATAGTTCTTGCAAAGTTGTAGGCTGCAAATTTCGAATCCCTCCCTCTTTTTAAAGACTAAACATTTTCGAGCATAGACATTTTATGACTCTTTCCAGGTCTGGTCCAGACGAAATTCTAAAATATTCTTTGTGGAATTTAACTTAAAGTGAAAAAAATTATGGTTTCTTACAGAATTATAGGTTGTCATGGGAATGGATAGGTAATTTTAATAATTTGAATCAAATAGACGTACCACAGACACCCTATATAGCAAGATACATTATCATCATGAAATGCCGATTGCGGAAAAGTCTGAGATAAATCAAAAATAGTCGGTCAGGCGCCACTTTTTTAATGGTCGTGTTTTATTTCGAGTTAATTGATCCCTTGAGCAAGAAAATTTGCCCGACTCCTTGAAAAGTTATGCACTTCCGTACCATAATGTACGAAGAGTATGTCACTGTTTTAAAAGTGCAATTTTCATTGAGTTGGTCACTTTTTCATCATCCTACTAGCTTTTTCTATCATCTCGAAATAAATTAAACTTGACTCATTATAGAAAACCAGTTCAGACCAATAATTAACTAATATATATATATATATATATATATATATATATATTTGGTCAAATGAAGTCTTGTTTTTGAAATTCTTTTCCTTAATAATAGCTTTTTTTTTTTTTTTTTTTAAGATATCCTGGTTTTTAACCTTCTTTGTTTAATTGTCACTGCACTTTTTTTGAAGGAATCATTTTACTAAACACTTTTTTTATATATTTTCTAAGTTCAGAACATGATACAAATCGATTTTGCTTTTTTTGCAAATCATTTGCGCAAAATTTGTAATTATTTTTTTTCTTTCTAAATTGAAATCCATTATTAAGTTCAAAATACAAACATAATAATCTGGTGTGTCACTCACACGAATTTCTCTTACCCTACATTTCAATACTATAAAGATTGCATATTAAATCTTAAGATAAATAAAATAAGATAATAAAGTTCAATGTACCCCCCCCCCCTTTTTTAATTACACACACACAGACCAATCGCTAAAAACATGTTTTTTGGATTCAGGAGACCTCAAAATGTGTAAATATAACAGAAACTCAATTTCAAAAATTTGACTCAAAAAGCAATACCTTTCTCTACCATATATATGGGCAAGAGAAAGTAAAAATTACCAATATATATGGGTAAGAGAAAGTAAAAATTACCAATATATATGGGTAAGAGAAAGTGAAACTTTTTTAATCAACAATGTATAGCAGTTGGCACGTGCATCATTTTACACTAAAACTGAAATTATCGAAGGACCACTTGTTAAAGGCGATTTTTAATGTCTATATTTCAGGTTTCAATGGAACATCTTTTTCGTGTGTGTACGTTGTTAATTTTCCTGTAAATTTCATACTTATATATTGAAAACTGATATATATATATATATATATATATATATATATATATATATATATAATAAACAATAAATCTGCAGAAATTTTTTTCAATATTTTAAACGAAACATGTATTCCTATTTGGGAATTCCATCCCATTGTTTGCAATCAATAAAATCATGTGTAAAAATTACACATTATTTCCAGCTTTTATAATACTAAAATATGTTTTTCATTAGCATGGTGCTCTCAATGTAATAATAGCCGAAACATATTAGAAATTATTAAGTTCAAGCCTGTGCTTGCTTAGTACATTTACTCAGCCAAAGTTGAAGAACAATTCCTAAAGCATTTTGTTAATAAATTTGGAAAAATCTTTAAAAAATATTACCATGCTTCTTTTCTATGAAATGTGTATCTTTAAATATACGCATTATGACATGTCTCTCTCTCTCTATAAATATATATTTAGGACGGAGGACTATTAGTCTCAATCTACAGGTTTTTACGATACCAGTTTTACGATAGTTGGACATTTATCGAAATCTAAAATTTTTCGAAAATATAATTGAATAATTTGAAAGCGATGTTATAATAATAATAATAATAAAAAAAACTAATAGTCCTCCGTACTAAACTAAATTCTGCTTTTTCCAGAATTGCATCAAATAATTTTTTTCTGTTTCTTTCTTTCCTTAGAAAGAAAGAGAAAAGAAAAGGAAATTGATAATAATCAGTATCAAAAAAGTTTTTTTCCCCCAAAAAAACACTTTAACATGGCATTACAGTACCTGGCCAAATTATTAGACCAAAGAAAATATTTAAAGTTTTTTGAAATTGGAAGCTTATTATACCTGACCTGCTCAAAATTATTATTGTTAATTTGTGTTACCTTAAGTTTATTTCAGTACCTTTATTACAGAAACATTTTCAAGCTGGCAACACAAGACAGTTAGTTATTATTCTGTGATACAGTGGCATAGGTGTAAACTTGCATTATAACGTAAAATTTGTTCTGCTTGTTTATTTTGGATTGAAGCGAATATTTTGCTGCAAAAAGTAAGTTTTGCATTGTTATTAATATCGCGTGGGATATTTAACATTTTTACTAATTTATTATCATAAAAAGTTTTTGCTCCATTAATTTAGATGGGAAGAAAGGTTGATCTTTCACCAAAGAGAGTAGGGCAGGTTTATGGTCTACTGAAGGCCACTAAACTGACCCAAAATCAAATTGCAGCAAAGGTAGGAGTATCCAGAAGCTCAGTAAAAAATATTAAAAAGAAAATGGTCTTAAACATAAGTTTGGATCCATCACGGAAGAATAATAGTGGACGAGCTCGAATTACGACGCCGAGGTCGGATCGAAAAATACGAGACATTTGTATAAATAACAGAAAAAAACCGCTACGCATGTTAATGAAAGAAGTTCAAAATGAAGGCATTAATATATCAGAAAGAACTTTGAGACGTCGTTTGGCAGAAAATAAACTCATTGCCATGATACCGGCTCGCAATCCAAGGCTTACATTAGAAATTATGAAAAAACGCTTGAAGTGGGCAATAAAGTACAAAAATTGGACAATAGAAGACTGGAAAAAGGTACATAGCTATTTATTTTGATCAACGATATACTGGCATTTATAATGAATGTAAAGAAATTAAATAAAAAGCAATTTTGTTTAATTTTCAGGTTTGCTTCTCTGATGAATTTTCAACATGTTTTAACCGAAAAAATCAAATTTGTTCGGCAGCGTTCAAACGAGAAAAACAAGTCGGATTGTATTATTCCTACCACCAAATATCCTCCATCAGTCATGATGTGGTCTGTCATATCAGGAAAAGGTTCTTGTCCTCTCTGTATGGTCAAAAATACAATGAAACAAGATCAATACCTGAAAGTCTTACAAAACAGGCTCATGCCACAAATGCAAGAATGGTTTCCTGGAGACGAGGAACCAGTCTTCAGGCATGATGGTGCTCCATGCCATAAAGCTAAAAGTGTATCGAAGTATTTAGAGTGAAAAAAAATCAAAGTTCTTGATTGCCCTGGCAACTTGCCTGATATGAACCCTATTGAAAATGGTTGGGAGTTGCTGAAAAAAGAAATGTATAAGAAAAATATAACCAATAAGGTAGAGTTGCTGGAATCTTTAACATACCAGTGGAATCATAGTAAACATCTTCAAGAAACCATCCAAGCATGCATAGAAAGTATGCCTCGTCGTGTTAAAGCCCTTTTAGTTGCCAAACGAAACATTGATTTTTCTGTTAAATTTAATTAATCAACTTTTTCTTTCTTCAATAAGTATTGTATTCTAAAAAAATTTTTGTAATTGCATTCCTTAATGTATATGTTTTCGAAATATGAATGAAGAAAATATCTTTTTTAATAAACTTCTTCATTAATAAGGTTGTAAACATGAAAAAATGTATAATTTGCCTATGGTCTAATAATTTGGCCAGGTACTGTATAAGACAAAATTTCGTATAAATGCACGTAATGAGAATTATTTTTATTGTATTACTGTCAAACAATCATAACAATAACATTTTTTAAAAATAAATGAATGTTTGATTCAAACATCTGTCATAGTTATAATTAGATTAACTTTATTTTACTGTATTTTTCTTTTCTTTTTAATTATTGTTGTTTAAGGCTGCACGTAATTTCTCCTCAGCCATCCAAATGTCTAACCCTCGTTGACGCCAATGCCGTCGCTGGCCGAAGACTAATCGGTCAACAAGTTAAACGAAACTCCATTCCGGAATTGAACTGTGATAGAGCCTTATCAACTATTTTAACCAGACTGCGGACAAACCATTTAAAGGGGATGAGGATTTCTGAGGACGGGCAGCGTAGTTACACCAACTTTTGTCCTCACTGCCCAGACGACATCCCACTGTCTCCCCAACACATCTTCAGCTGCCCAGCAATCCAGGCCAAACTTCTTAATATCGGCTATGAAGACCCAGTAGACCTACTTTATACAGATAGGGCTGTCGAGGTTGCTAAAGCTGTCTTCGACAGTTTCGGAGCCATTTAATTGCACTTTCATAGACACGACATCATCATCAAGCAATGATTCTATTACATTTGTATTGTTGAAATATTGGTTTTATATTGAAATTTTTCTATAGGGTTTCTTGTACGTTAATAATCATTTATTTTAAAATTACGCATGGTGTCCTCCCCTCCTCTCCATTAATTGTAAGAAACGCGGTCGTTTTGCATTAAAAAAAAAAAGTTTTACCTCTGAACTTTAAGTTTTCTAAATAGTGTATTTTGCGTATTTTTTAAATTACAAAATTTACTTCACTCAGCAGGTTGGCATGCAAAAAATAATGTGATGATCCTTTCACTGGATATATATATATATTTTTTTTTTTTTCTTATTATAGACGTATACATAATGACTTTTGAATATTTTTGAATGACATCTAAATAATGACATCTTTTGAACACATTTAAATATCGTAGAGACCTTAAATAATAATAATAATAATAATAATAACAACGAAATGTTGAAAAAGGAATATTGTAGAAAATTCATAGCTGCTTTCTCCTTTCATCAATAGTCAAAGAAAATAGAGAGAGAGAGAGAGAGAAAAAAAAAAAAACTAAAACTGCCAATTTATCAAATTGTAAAGCTCCTAGAAGAATAAAAAGTTCACAGTGAAAAATTTAAAATTTTTAAATGGTGTTCATTTAATTATCATTTTAAAAAACGTATAAACCTAATAATTCCTTGCGTTTTGAAATTTATATTTATCATTTTAAATACCTTTTAAGCATAGAATTGTAAATAGCAATTTGCAAGTGGAGTTAAACATAGTTGTAACAAATACCTTTTCTGTAAAAAAAAAAAAAAAAAAAAAAAAAGATAGAAAAATTGAAACTTTCCTACCTAAATTTAGCCGTACATTTTACGGCTTAGCATACATTTCCTGCTTTGTTGTATTTGCTGTGATTTGCATTTGTCATAAATTTTACGATGTAAGATTTGGAAACTTTTACGATGACTTACGTAAATTTAAGTGATTTGCATAAATTACGTAAATTTTATGGTGGCTTTATGTACGGCTTAAGTTTGGCATCGAGATTTTAATTGTTTACAGTGTGGGGAGGAGAAGGCGAGCAAGCACACCTTTTTGATCTTGAAGAACATTTTTCCAGATATCTTTGCTACGCCGCAGAAGAGACGGTCCGCCATTTAAATTTATAAGTTTATCGGATGCTTATTCGAAAAGTTCAAAAAGTGAATGTAAATTTTGAGTTTTCAGAACAAGCGAATTATAAATATTCTTGTTAATGTTTGAATATCCACATTCGAAAAATGCATTTTCCAAATTACATAAGAGTAGTGAAGAATATCAAAATGACAACGTTCAGAATGAAAGTTTGTTGAATCAGGTGGTGATTGGGCGGCACAACGGATGATTATGTATTCAAGGGTGACCTCTTTATAGCAAACGATTTTCATATACTGAGAAAAATATCAAGCTTTTAAAGGAAAATTAGATAGTGACCTTTCTTGCTTGGCGAAAAAGTTCTATATAACGCATTTGAAAACATTTTTTTTTTCTTTTAAATGTGTAATGAATGGTTGGATGGTTGGGTTTTACGTCGCACTAGTGCTGCGCAGATGGGCAATTGGTGACGGTGTGGGACACACCCCTAGAGGTGGTCCGGAGACACGCCATCACAATTTTGATCTTCCACGGAAGGGATAGCTCTCCCTCTTTGGTGACCCCCCCAGATGTATAATTTTTTATGGGAACTTGGAGGACATTGCGGCCACGACAGACCAGCGTGCACCAGCCACCACTAGTGTACACGACGGTCTTTGGTAGCTCGAGTACCGAACCCTCAATCTACCAATTACGAGGCTTCCAAATACTGGTCTACTTAAATGTGTAATGATTTAATCATATTTATTTAAACGTGACTTATATTTTTAATTAAGAAAAACTATTCACTATTTTTACAACTCAATCCAGATATTAATTTGGCTCAGAATAATTTTTTTTATTTATTTCTCTATTTATTATAAACGAGGCTATAATACAGCCACGTTTCCCGCACCTAGCGTTGAGGACGATTCTAAATGCTTGGAGGGGTGCTAGATTGGCCGACGGTTGCAAAGAAACTCATTCGGCGTTCCCTTGTCGCTTATTTCCTCTCAACCACAAGAATTATCACCCCCTAATTTAGCACTGGACTCATTGAGTCGGCACTTACGCAGAGGCTTCCATGGTCACAAGAAACGTGGTTGAAGAATATTCGGAAGAAATACAATAAAAGAAAGAGTGCTACGGTAACAGCGCAACTCGGTCTTAAGGCTGTACATCAGTCAGATAACTCCCTTTCTCCATTCCCATGTTATCCGATAGGATTTTCGTTGCTTAGTTTTATAAAAATGTCTCATTCAAAAATGAAGTTTTTCTAATTCTGTTTTTTGTCGTCTTTTAGCTTAGTGAGCAATTTTTCGAAAAAAAAAAAAAAAAAAAAAAAAAAAAAAAATTAAATATTTTATTTCAATAAGTAAATTTAGAACTCTAAGTTTAGATCTCAAAGTGAAATATTTAAATTTATTTTTTCGAAAAATTGCTCACTAAGCTAAAAGACGACCTGTTCAAAGAGAAATATATCAAAAAACAGAATAAGAAAAACTCCATTTTTGAATGAGATATTTTTATAAAACCAAGCAGTGAAAATCCCATTGGATAACATGGGAAGGGAGAAAGGGAGCTATCTGACTGATGTACAGCCTTAACAGATAAATAAATGGCATTAATCCCCTAGTAAAATTTAGATAAAAATTAAACTTTGCTATGTAGTTTGTTTTAATATTGTAAAGCTTCGAGACCTCACTCGCTCGAAATCGCGCTGAGATTGTAAGCGTAAATTGTCCATGGAGCGTTTGGTTAGTTCAGGGTAAGATGTCCATTAGAGTTTCGTTTAGTCGACGTTGATTTCGGAGAAAGTGTGAAAAGTACAAAGAACAAGGATACAGAAGTTGGGAAGGTTTGGAGTTCACTTGTATGCCAGTATTTTCAGTTCAGGTGTTTCGAGGTAAACGAAGCGAAGTATTTCTCCAATTATACTATTTAAGACACTTCAGTAATGTTCATAAGTGCTTTTCGAGAGTAGGAGAACGAATAAGCCATCTTTTGAAAGCTCATGTGTTTGGATGATGTAATTTATTTTCAGTCGACAGCTTAATCAAATTTCGAAAGATTTTTGATGAATTTAATTCAAAATGTATACGCATTATTGACACTAAACCGTGCTTTAAGTTAAATTTAAGTAAAGGTAATGTAACCATAGGTATAGTAATAAGACATAGATTGATCAGCGAGAGAGAAAAAGTGAGGTCTTTTTTTTTTTCGGGAAGAGCCTTTCCCCGAGTAAATCACATACAGGAATACACACGGATAATTTAGTAAATAAAATTTATGAATAATTTATTTACTAAAGGTGAATGAAAAACTCCAGATACAGTTTCAAATTCATTTCTCTTTTTCTTTTTTTAAATGACTTTTAATGGCTGATCCCAAAACTTTTTTCGGCATCAAAATTTTTTGCTCGATAACATGGGGATGATAGATCTATATATATTACTAGTATATCTATGAAAGTAAACAGTGGGTAAATCACCCCCCCCCCCCATTT
Organism: Salticus scenicus; assembly: GCA_963930645.1. NCBI lineage: Eukaryota > Metazoa > Arthropoda > Arachnida > Araneae > Salticidae > Salticus > Salticus scenicus. The sequence goes on from OZ005653.1 coordinate 339,748,019, forward strand.
AAGATCTTTAATAAAAGACAATTTTATATAACTGGTTCTTATTTGTTGGTTGATTGGGGTTTATGTTGCACTAGTGCTGCGCAATGAGCAATTGGCGATGGTCTGGAACTCCCCCTATCGGGGGTACGGAGACATACCATCAAAATTTTGATCTTTCACGAAGAGGATGGCCCCTCCGCTTCGGTAACCCACAGAGGTATAATTTTGATGGGAACAGGAAGAACATCGCAGCCACTTTAGATACTTACAGAAGTAAACATGGGGATAATGAAGGAGCTGCATTTAACCAACCCTTACAATATAATGTAATTTTTCTCACCTTTTCCATGTACAATATTCGCAATAATGATCTTACTTTAACTTATAAACTTGAACTCCACCAGAGGAAGTTCAAGAGACGTTTACATATTTTGAAAGAACTTATCTTTCTTATCCAACTTCACGAAAACTTGCTACTGTTTAGAAGTATGTAGGAATACGTATGCAGGAATGAAACTGAAATGTGTGAGAGATATGGGGGAGGTTAAGAGTTAGTAAAATGTAGAGAAACAATATATCAGAAATTTATGAGTTATGCCATAAAAGGAAGACTGTCGCGCAAATTTACAAAAATGTCTGAAAATTAAAATTTGTTAAAAGAGAAAAAAAAAATTAATTGAAAGGTTTTCAACAGTTTTAATTTAGAAATAGAACAGCAAAACAATAAAATTACGAGATTTTTAGACTAAAAAATACTTTACGCATTTTTTTTTTTTTTTTTTTCACATAAGTAATTAGATAACTTGAAATAAAAAAGAATAAACTGGTTAAAATATTTAAGCAGATGTATGAAATAAATAATCTCTTCAAGTGTTGCAGATTTTTTTTTTTTTTTTTTTTTTTTTTAAAGATATTAATATACTTTTAGAATATTTCATGTAAAATCTCTATTCCTACAAGATAATTTTGGTTGTGATTTTGTAGCTTTAGCCAAATATTTTATGTATACTTAAAAAGTGACAACAGAATGACGCTCGTGAAAATTTTGCATAGTAGAAGGAAAATCAGGTAAGTGTAACAAAATGGACAGATGTCTAGCACGAAACTCCGAAACAATGGAAATAGAATGTATTGTGACGTCACTTGCATTCACAATTTATAGTTGTGTTGTCAAAAGAATTGTTTTTGGCAGTTAGTTGAAGTTGTTAATAAATGACGATATGTAAAATAGGCTAGTTTCGTTAAATGTTTTTTTATTTAATTCCGGAAATAAATTTAATTTATAAAATATTTTTATTGATTTATTTTTTATATTTGACAATACATTTCATAAAAACTTCATATAGAAATTTATAGAAATAAGTAAAAAATAATTCCTGAAGAATTGGAGAGAAAATATAAAACTTTTAAAAGTTTACTTAATTAAAATACAATATTTCTGAATTTTTTATTCTCTCATGCCTTATTTGCTCGGACAGCTGAATTTACATTGTTATATAATAATAATAAAAACAGCATAACTTTAATTTCGAGATTAAAAACACATTACGATAAATATAATAATAATAATAATAATAATATTAATAATAATAATAAAAGTTGCAATTTGCAATAAAACGCCTAAATTCCTCTGAATATTTTTTCGGCTTAAGTATTTTCTATCAATACTACATGTCGTTTATTTTATTAGTAAACTTGTTTTTTTTTTTTTTTTTTTTTTTTTTTTTTTTTTACTTAAGAGACCTCTCTACTTATCGTCCCTGGAAGCCAGAGCTAATGTCATTCTATGGAGAAATTCGACCCGTAATAACTTATTAATTAATACATATTTTTAAATTCCGTTTTCACATTCAGAAACTTCACAACTATTAAAAAATTTATCGCTTTCTAAAAAAAAAATTTTTAAATATTTTATTTTGAGGTTGCAAAATACGAATTTTTACAATGTGAATTTTTTCCTTTTTGAGCTTAAAAATGAAATTTAAAAAAAAAAAAAAAAAAATTTAGAAAGCGATAAATTTTTTAGCAGTTGTGAGTTTTCTGAAAGTGAAAACGGAATTTAAAAATATGTATAGTTAATGAGTTATAACGGGGCAAAATTTCTCATTGAATAATTTTGGCTTCGGCTTTTGGTGACAATAGGTAGAGTCCCCTTAATTTTCACTTACGATTATTATTATTATTATTATTTTTTTTTTTTTTTTTTAAGTGAAACTTTATTCTGATTTCTGTATAAACGAATATTTATATTTTATTTTTATTTTAAAGAGAAAAGGAAGGATATACTTTTTTTAATAAAAAATACAAGGTTCCGTTTATCCTTTCTAAGTGACAATATTGCAATGGACACTCCTTAATTCGAATTTGAATAATTAAGCACAGTGATTAATTTTCAAGACAAAGTCAATTTCTCAGAGTATGCAAAATAATGTTAAAATAGCATTAATGTTTCCGATTTTGTAACTTTTTCTCCAGAAATTTCTAAATTGTCATGTCTCATTCATTTTATATGTAATTAAGTAGGTAATGGTTTTTTATTTTCCTTTTATTATCATTATTACTTTATTTTACCCATAAGGTAGAGAAAGTATTGTTTAGGATCAAATTTTCGAACGTGCGTTTTTGTTATATTTACACGTTTTGAGGTCCCCTGAATCCGAAAATCATATTTTTAGCGGTTGGTTTCTGTGTGTGTGTGTCTGTCCCTTATCAGCATATCTCAAAAACAAATTATAGCAGGAAGTTCAAACTTGGTATTCTAAATGTGTATCATATAAGAATGCTACACTAAGCTTTTCGTTGAGATCAAGCAAATGGTTCGTGTACAGGGAGACCCAAGAGAATTCAAATACATTGCGTCTAAGAGGAGAAATAGCAGGTAAGTAGAATTTAGCATCTATAGGCTTCTCTAAACCAAATGAAACGAATATATATTTTTTATATGCGTAAAAACATGTTTCATGTAGAATATGGTATAGAAATCATCCACTGTTCCTTTACAGGTGTACAAAAGAACTAGATTATAATGCGACAATACTTGAAAATAGATGGAAGTGTATTTCAAGATGTGCCATGTGTTATTTATATGGGATTATATTTATGTCACCATGTGATGTGTACATAACATTCAGAAGATGTACAGGGCTGCCAATATTTAAGTCATAACTTTTTTTTATATTGTTAGTGGAAGTGCATTACTATTATATAATATTTTACGATGTTCAGGAAAGCTGCTCTGGAATTAAATTAATTCCTCATCATAGTCATATGGTAAATAATGTATTTTTTAAAGCCAATTATTCATCGATTGGTTTCTTGCATATTTACACGTTTTGAGGCTTCCTGAATACCGAAGTCAAGTTTTATAGTGAATAGGTTTGTTACTAGAAAAATTTGTTCAAGATTGATAAGTTACAATGAATTATGTTTGTGAAAATTGTCTAAATAATTTTAAATGAACTTTTGAACTTAATAACAGATTTGAATTCTCTACAAATGTAGGTACGATAATGAAACCGGGGGTTGAGGGGGGCGGTAGCCCCTCTCACATAGAATTATTTGTCAAATAAAGCTATTCCGAAGCCTAAATTGAATTGTTTTAACATACACGTTATCTTACCCGTTAATCGCCAACCTATATCTATAGTATTAAATTTCAGGGTAAGAGAAAGTCCTGTGAGTGACACACCAGATTATAATGCTGTGAAAAGTCGACAATAAGAAAATTATAAATAATGTATAAGTATAGTTGTTAAACTCCAGCTCTCCAGACAAAATCGTGGTCGAATAGATTTTCTCTTTGGTTGCATGGTTGGTTACTAACTAATACATAACATTGATGGCACATTTAATCAATGAAAGTAGACATACCTGTTACAAAACAAATTAAAGGTGAATTCGCGGGATTCTGTAAGAAAATATTGCGTGTTGTACTTAGTATTATTTTCGATTTAAATATTTTATCCGTTTTACTTTTATTTTATTTTTCAAAGATATTATTCTTATTCTTCGGTATTGGTCATTGTGCTATCATCTTTATTTTTGTTTTCTATAGAGGTTTTGGTTAAAGCAATTTTTGAATGAATCGAACATTTTGCGAATTGCCTTAAATCCAAAACTAGAAAAAAAAAATGTTTAGCACAGATTAAACCTTTTTCAACTGTTTACCGTAACGAATATGTTTGTCTGGCTGTGTAAACAAATCATTAATGCTTATCATACCATTATAGGAAACATGGTCTTTGTCAATCTGAAAGATATATATGTGTGTGCGCTGTTAATTTCGTTATGTTTAGCGCAGTTAAAAATACCGAGATGTGTGTAAAAGAAATGCCTCTCCTATACCATAATGTCTTTGAATTCATTTGTGTGATTTTATTCACTAGCTATATGTACGATTTTCTATAGGAAACCTTTTATAATAAACCTGAATGATATAGAGTGTATATCACACTTTCAAAGCATTCTAAAATATTTACATAAATGAAAACGCAAACAAACAATCAAATAGAATTCATAATTTAACTTTGATTAACTTTTTAACTCTGTGGGAAAGTGTTGAGAAAAGAGATCACATTTCTACTTTTGAATGAATTCCAGTTTGCTTCTCTGTAAAAGAAGCAATATTTGAACTATAGTGACGTAATAGAGACCTTCCATCACTTTATTTTCGGAGTGTAAATTAGAATGCAGGATGAAAACCTAGTGATAAAGTGTTTAATTTATTAAGCTTTTAAATACTTAATGGCGTTTGAATTTTTGTGCGGCCATGAAAAGACAATGCATGCGATATCACATGACGTTTGCTCAGCGCTGTTCTTTAAACCGAATTTTCCTTAATGAAACAGCTGCTCAAACATTTTAAAGCTCTTTTAGTACGCTATTTTATGGAAACTTTTAGTTTCACTTTGTTTGATCTTACGAAACGAATACAGTCGAACCTCGTTAACGTGAATCTCAACGGGAATAAAAAAAATTTTCATGTTATCAGTAGTTCATGCTATCAGTAACTGATCCTCCTATAACTAATCTTCATTTTGACGGGAATTGTGAAAACAGTTCATGTTGAAAGTAATTCACGTTAACAGTGTTCACGATAACGAGGTTCGACTTTATAACATTTATTAAACTTGCTTTCGACCGCTGCTAATTCCGTGAATTCATTTCTACACTTAAATCAAAACACTTAACCCTCTGTTACAGTTATAAAATTTAGTATTATCTCGTTTTACATAAAATTTCGATTTTGATTTTTAATTCTTTATTCGTCTACATGTCAATATTTTTATTTTATTTATTTATTCAAATTTTTGTTGTGAAATATAAAATAAAGCAACCACACATTTCAATGTATTTCCAAAGCTGATTACAAAATTATATATTAAAAATTGTTTTCGTGATTGCTAGCTGCTAGAGTTTTTAGCACTTTCCAACAAGGTTGAAAAGTGTTAATGACTTCGGTTTGTCTGCCTGTCTGTCCGCGCTCTAACTCCCGTAAATATTCATGGAATTTCTTGAAACTGATATATGTTATTCAAGTTTACTACTGGATGTTCTCTATTGAAAATAGAGTGAATACCTCTGCCGGTATGTGTACAGGGACACCCGAAAGTATTCCAAAGCATTATGTTCTATGAGAGGAGAGGTATTTCTATAAACCATATTTTACTACCTTTATTGTACACTAATCTTAATGAAATTGAAATATGTCGTTCAAGTTCACTACTGGATGTTTCCTGTATAAAATGGTGTATATATCCCCACTTGTTTGTGTACAGGGACGCCCAAAATTATTACGAAGCATTGTGTTCTATGAGAGGCATTTCTATAAACCAAATTTTAATAACTTTACTTAGCACAAATCTCAATGAAATTCAAATATGTTATTCATATTTAAAAAAGAATGCTTTCTATAGAACATAGTATGATTAGCATTATATTTACAGGGCCACACAAAAATATTCAGTTACATTAAGAGCTATTAATAAAAATTTGCTAGAATTATACTTTTGTTTATATTAAGCGTTTTGACACTTTGTAATAATTTTTAAGTGTGAATATGATTTCATTTTGTGTGTCTGTCTGTCCGCACTCCCGTAAATATTAATGGAATTTCTCGAAACTTATATATTTTATTCAAGTTCACGGTGGGGTGTTCTCTATTGAAAGCGTAGTGATTACCTCTATTGGTTTGTGTTCTATGAGAGGCATTTTTATAAACCAAATTTTTATAACTTTACTTAACACAAATCTCAATGAAATTGAAATATGTTATTCATATGCAAAAAAGAATGCTTTCTATAGAATATAGTATGATTAGCATTATATTTATAGGGCCACACAAAAATATTCAGTTACATTAAGAGCTATAAATAAAAATTTGCTGGAATTATTCTTTTGTTTATATTAAGCGTTTTAACACTTTGTAACAATTTTTAAGTGCGAATATGATTTCAATATGTGTATATCTGTCCGATTATCTATTTTTCTATCTGTTTGTCTCCCGCCCCAGTAAATATTTTCCGTAAATATTTTCCGATTTTTAGAAAAATTATATATATTAATCAAGTTCACTATGGAATGTTCCCTATTTAAAATGTCATTAATAGTTCCTATACAACTAGTTTGTGTACAGGGACAACAACATAAACAAAATGCGAATGCATTCTGTTTTAAGACAGACGTTTTTAAAAACCACATTTTAAAAACTTTCTACTGTAAAAGTCATAAAGAAATTGACGCATGTATTGTTAATATTCTAAAGTAATGTTTTGTATAGAATATGATAGGATTAGTATTCAGATTTACAGGGCTAGATTAGAATATTCAGATGGATTAAGAGCTTCAATTATTATCTAAAGGCTGCATTTTCTTTTGCGTTAAGCAGTTTTAACACTTTCCAAAATGTCTAAGAATTATTTTAAATTCATTTAGTCTATCTGTATATTTTTCAGACCTTCTGACTGTCTGTTGTGTGATAACGTAGGCAAAGAATAGTGAAAGTTATACGATACAACAAGTACGTACAGTTGGAAAGTGTTACTAACCAATGCGTACTGCATGATTTTTCGTTCTTGTTTTTTCTGTAACAGAGTACTTGAGATGATTAAATTACATTAACATTCAATCAACTATTTCTTTCCACTTACATCTTTGTCAACATAATATTTGTTAAAATCCATTGAGGCCTTTAAAAGAGCTTAAAAATTCAATTCGATCTTGCATCCATCGCGCTCATCATCCATCTCTTTTTCCATAGCTTAATATTTTCGCTGAAGTAAGAGAGACAGTGACTAGAAGCATGTATCAAATAAACTTACTAATGATTATTATTTTTAATATATAATTATATTATGAACAGTATTTTAATGTATAAAATTAAAATACCACTTAACTTGATACCACAATCTATGCATGAAATATTTTTCTTTCTGTTCACTTATTTACATGTAGAAGAAATTTTCTGTTGAAGAATTTTCCGATGCTGAACGCTCCATTTTGCAGGGCAATTAAAGAGGAAAGAGGGAAAACTTATGCTAAATCATTTACCATATTTAAATTTAAACAAGAAAGAAAAATCATGCAGTACGCATTGATTAGTAACACTTTCCAACTGTACGTAATTGTTGTATCGAATAACTTTTAATATTCTTTCCCTACGTTATCACACAAACGACAGAAGGACTGAAAAATATACAGATAGACTAATTGATTTTAAAATTACTCTTAATCATTTTGGAAAGTGTTAAAAAGGCTTAACGCAAAAGAAAATGCAGCCATTAGATTATAATTACAGCTTTTGATCTCTCTGAATATTTTAGTGTAGACCTGTAAATCAGAAAGTTAATCATATCATATTCTATACAAAACATTATTTTAGAATATAAATAATACATTTCAATATTTTTATGATTTTTTCAGTAGAAAGACTTTTAAATATAACTTTCAAAAAATGCTGTCCTGAAACGTAATGCATTGGCTTTTTTTTTTTTTTTTTTTTTTGTTGTTGTTGTTGTTGTTGTTGTCCCTGTAAACAAACTAGTTGTATAAGACCTATTAATGTCTTTTTAAATGGGGAACATTCTATACGGGAAATATTTATAAAAATAACACTCATAGGACACAATGCTTTCGAATGCTTTTGGGTGGCCCTGTACACAAACCAGAAGAGATATTCACTCCATTTTCAATACGGAACACCCGATAGTGAACTTCAATAAAATATATCAGTTTCGAGAAATTCCATAAATATTTACAGGAATTAGAGCTCGGACAGACAGGCAGTCAGATAGACGGACATGCAGATACACAAAACTGAAATCATATTCACACTTAAAAAATACTAGAAAGTTTTAAAAACGCTTAAAGTAAACGAAAGCACAATTATAGCAATTTTTCATTAATACCTCTTAATATAACTGGATATTTTTGTGCCACCCTGTAAATCTAATGCTAATACTGCTATATTCTATGCAAAGCATTCTTTTGTGCATATAAATAACAAATTTTAATTTCCTGAAACTTCGTGGAAAGCAAAGTTATTAAAATTTGATTTATAGAAATATCTCTCATAGAACGCAATGCTTTGGAATACTTTTGAGTGTCCCTGTGTATAACCCGATGGTGGTATTTCCTCCATTTTATACAGGAAACATCCAATAGTGAACTTGAGCAACATATTTCAATTTCATTAAGATATGTCAACAGTAAAGTTATGAAAATAGGGTTTATAGAAATACCTCTCGTAGAACACAATGCTTTGAAATACTTTCGGGTGTCCCTGTACATAAACCAGTAGAGGTATAAACTCCATTTTCAATAAGGAACGTCCGACAGCGAACTTGAATAACATACATCAGTTTCAAGAAATTCCATAAGTATTTACAGGAGTCAGAGCGCGGGGCAGAAAGACAGACAGACACATGGACAGATACAGAAAACTGAAATCATATTCACACTTAAAAAATGTTAGAAAGTGTTAAAAACGCTTAACGTAAACGAAAGTACAATTCTAGCAATTTTTTATTAATAGCTCTTAATATAACTGGATATTTTTGTGCCACCCTGTAAATCTAATGCTAATCCTGCTATATTCTATGCAAAGCATTCTTTTGTGCATATAAATAACATATTTTAATTTCCTGAAACTTCGTGGAAAGCAAAGTTATTGAAATTTGATTTATAGAAATATCTCTCATAGAACGCAATGCTTTGGAATACTTTTGAGTGTCCCTGTGTATAACCCGATGGTGGTATTTCCTCCATTTTATGCAGAAAACATCCAATAGTGAACTTGAACAACATATTTCAATTTCATTAAGATATGTCTACAGTAAAGTTATGAAAATATGGTTTATAGAAATACCTCTCGTAGAACACAATGCTTTGAAATACTTTCGGGTGTCCCTGTACATAAACCAGTAGAGGTATAAACTCCATTTTCAATAAGGAACGTCCGACAGCGAACTTGAATAACATATTTCAATTTCATTAAGATATGTCTGCACTAAAGGTATGAAAATATGGTTTATAGAAATACCTCTCATAGAATAATGCTTTGAAATACTTTCGGGTGTCCCTGTACACAAACCAGTTGAGGTATAAACTCCATTTTCAATAGGGAACGTCCGATAGTGAACTTGAATAACATATTTCAATTTCATTAAGATATGTCTACAGTAAAGGTATGAAAATATGGTTTATAGAAATACCTCCCTTAGAACATAATGCTTTGAAATACTTTCGGGTGTCCCTGTACACAAATCAGTAGAGGTATAAACTCCATTTTCAATAGGGAACGTCCGATAGTGAACTTGAATAACATATATCAGTTTCAAGAAATTCCATAAATATTTACGGGAGTTAGAGCGCGGACAGACAGACAGACAGACAGACAGACAGACAGACGGACAGACAGACAGACAAACCGAAGTCATAAAAACACTTTTCAACCTTGTTGGAAAGTGTTAAAAATTAATATTATTTGAATAAAATACTTGAAATATTTTGCAACATCTAGCTCATGATTCTCAATATTTTAATATATCCCGTTCAATATATTTTTAATGAAAACACTCTCTGGTTTTTTCCTAGAGTGTTACTAGTCTGCACAAAGATTCATAAGACATAAACAACTTAAACTATCACGTTGTGGCCACCACAAGACTCTCTTCTATATTTTCCTATACAAATTCACTATGTACAAATAATTTATTAAAACTATTATTTATTAAATATTTTTTAACATGATGAATGCAAATGATTTTCATCTTAGAGAAAACTAACACTAAATATCCAAAGAAAGACAGTGTTATTAGTTTTATTGTCTATAAAAAAATCTTAAAAAATGCGTTTTTATAATAGTTCTCTCACATATCAAGTTTCGTACAGTTATATGCCATAGAAGTTGAGATATAGCCTTTACGTTATCGAGGAATTTTGCAGTATAGTAGCGCCACCTGTTGGCCAGTAAGAATCAAAACTTAATCAGCACAATGCCTCATAATGGCCTTCTCACATACCAAGTTTTGTTTGAAGATACACAATAAAACTAGAGATATAACCTTCCCTTAAATTGCGGAAATCACTGTATAGCAGCGCCGCCTGTTGAGTGGTTGACACCAAAAGTTGATAGGCACTAATTTATGTCAAAATGCATCTTCATATAAATTTATATGCAATTCTGTGCAGTAGTTCCTGAGATATAGCCTGCCTTTAATTTGCGGAAGCTGCTGTATAGCAGTGCCACCTGTTGGCTGATAAAGAATTCAAATTGAATCAGAATAATTTCTCATAATGGTTTTCTCACATATCAAGTTTTGTTTGATTATACGCAATAGAACCTGAGATATAGCCTCTCCTTAAATTGCGGAAATTGCTGTATAGTAGCGCCACCTGTTGAGCGGTTAACAACAAAAGTTGACAGCCACTAATTTAGATCAATGCATCTACATATAAATTTATATACAATTCTGAGGAGTAGTTCTGGAGATACAAAATCACTTACACGCACACAGACAGACAGACATTTTTAAAAAATGGTCAAATTGTGTTTTAGACCTCTCAAAACGTGTAAATCCGTTCAAAACTGGAAGTCGAAAATTTTTACGAATCCAATACTTTCTTCTATTGAATGAAGAAGAAAGTAAAAGTATTTAAAATTTTCATTTTATGGCAATAAATTTCAACAAATGATTCAAAAGCGGAAATTACATTGTAGTATATATGAACAATTTTCCAGCATAGTAAAATAATTTTTTTAACATACCCTCTTTCCACAAATCTATAAACATGTCAATCCTATTTATAGAAAATGCAAATAAATGCTTATAGAAAAACCTATTGATGATGCAATCAAAGAGGTTACAATAGGATGAAAAAAGCGCATTTCCTAAAGTTGTCATACGAAGTCCGCAGTTATTTCAAATGTTTAAAAAACGACACAAATTTTGAATGACGAAATTTCTTGACTTTGATAGATAAAAGGTAAAACCAGCTTCTCATATTTATTTTCCCACTAAACCCTTCCAAGCAAGATAGTTATCACATGCTTTCCCGTCGTGATGATCACTAATATACAAATCTACAACGCTTTTAGAGTGACTAGCGTATGGGATGGTTGGTTATAACTTAAAGATGTTCTCTAAATAAAATTTTAAATTGTCAGTTAAATAAATTCGAAAGAAAAATCTACTTAGAAAAATTGTTGAATATGAACAACTGAAAAAGACCTTCGAGTTTGCAATTGCAACATAAACAATCATTCTGAATTGGGGATGAAAGCTCGTGTCATAGAGTAGTGAATGTCTCTTTTATAGGAATTAACGACGAAAACAAAAATTAAAAAAAGAAAAGAAAAGAAGAAAGAAGAAGAAGAAAGTAAGTAAAAAATAATCTGGTGTGTCACTCACACGACTTTCTCTTACCCTGAAATTTAATACTATAAATATAGATTGGAGATTAAGTTGTAAGATAACGAGTACTGTTTTGTAAACCTGTGTTAAAATAATTCAAATTAGGCTTCAGAATAGCTTTATTTGACAAATAATTCCGTTTGAGGGGGGTTACCCCCCTTTCTCAACCCCCCGTTTCATTATTGCACCAACATTTATATAGAATTCAAATCTGTTATTAAATTCAAAAGTTTGTTTAAAATTATTCAGAAAACTTTCACACACAACATTCCTTGAAACTTATCAATTTTGATCAAACTTTTCTAGTAACAAACGTATTAACTTCAAAATACAACATTTTGATAATCTGAAATTATTTGTTTTTAATTTTCCTAAGAGACACCGACAAGATCAAACGTTAAAAACTTGATTTCAGTATTCAGGAAGCCTCAAAACGTGAATATTTAGCTTAAAAAATACATTGTTTGCCATATGACTATGAAGAATTAATTTCAGTTCCTGAGCAGCTTTCCTGTACATGGTAAAATATTATAGTAAAATACTTCCACTTCCACTAACAATAAAAAATAATGTAATGGCTTAAATATTCGCAGCCCTGTATATCTTCTGAAGGATATGTACACACCAGATGGTACACATAAGTATAATCCTATTAATAACACATGGCATAACCTGAAATGCACATCCATCAATTTTCAAATACTGTCGCACTATAATGTAGTTATTTTGTATAGCCCTGTAAACGAACAATTAATGATTTCCATACAATATGCTACATGAAACATGTTTTTGCGTATATAAAAAATACATATTAATTTCATTTGGTCCAGTGCAGGCTACAGATGTTAAACTTTACTTACCTGCAATTTCTCTCATAGACATAAATATTTTAATTCTCTTGGGTGTCCCTGTACACGAACCGTTTGCTTGATCTCAATGAAAAGTTTTGTGTAGCATCCCTATATGATACACATTTAGAATACTAAGTGTAGACTTTTTACTATTATTTGTTCTTGAGACATGCTGATAACAGACAGACACACAGACCAACCGCTAAAAACATGATTTTTGGATTCAGCGGAGCTCAAAACGCGGAAATATAACAAGAACTCAATTTCTAAAATTTGACCCAAAAACCATACTTTTTCTACGATATACATAGGGAAAGTGAAAGTAAAAAAAAAAAAAAAAAAAAAAAAAAAAAAAGAAGAAGTAACATGATAACGCAATAAATAATTAAATGATAACGCAATATTGATACAGTCTTATGAAATTGCTTTTTGAGTCAGTACGGCAGGTTCAGGAAAAAGGGCTAGATGTAATTTTTTAAAGAAAATTTTTTATAAGAAAATGAAAACTCGATGACGGCATAGGGATTTGGGATAATTGCTCTCCGTGTGGAGTGTGTCTTTTTGGGTATCCTGGCTCCTATTCACATGAATTTCCAAGAAAACTACGGAAAATTTGAAATTGATCTGAATCTGATGAATGCGATCTGCGTTCGAACTCCGCACGTCCTGTCCACCAGTTTTGAGAGCAGAATCTCTGGTCTACTGGTAAGGTAATCAAAATTTTGAAGTATATCCGATATTTAAATTCATCTATTAACTTTTGATAAACTTTTAGATTGATCCCATTGAATGTACAAACATAATAATTCTTCTATCCATGTTTTTTAAATAAATGAAATAGAAGAAACGTCTTAAAAATGTGAAATATCAAATGGATTGATATCCTCTGTAAAATAATACATGTCTGGTAATACTTATAATTTATTCCGGAGTACAGTTAATATTCGCCCTTGTTTAACATAACTATTTTTATAGAGTAGTTTGGTTCTTATTTCAAAGCAATCACATAAATTTCTCTGCAAACAAAGTGGTGTAAAAAAAAAAAAAAGCAGGTACTCCTGAATAAACTATAAATGTTACCAGATATGGTAATATCATCGAAGAGATCTTAACGATTATTTTGTGTCGAAATGCGAGACTTAAAATCCATTAAAATTCCATAATGATTTCTCCTGTAATAAATAAACATTAAGCAAATTTTCAATTATTACTTAAAACAATGTAATAGCTTTAGTTTTATATCCTATTTTACGCTGTCAACAACCGATGGTTGACGCGGCTTTATATCCTATTTGACACTGTCAGCCACCGATGGCTGACATGGCGCTCAATGTGTTAATTTTTTATCGGCACTGCTTTTACTTTCGGGGTAAAACTTTCACCGAAATGTTTGAAGTATAACATATTCTGCACACTCGAGATATATGACAAAATGTCTTGAATCTAAAATGACTGACATGGCGCTCAACGTGTTAATAAAAACAATGTAAGAAAGAAGCAAGCTTTAGTATTAAACTAGAAATATGGTCTCCTGATTTCCATTAATAACCGAATGTGTGATCTAATAAAATAATGTTATATTTAAACACAACAATTGTTAAAACTTTTCAATTCATTTGTAAGTACTAAATTTTTCTTATGCGTCTGAACTTGCGTGCCTCTTATTATGTCAATTGCAGTCAGTGACCAGTGTACATTTTTGGTTTAAACTTTTTTCTTTTCACACTAAATGTGCATATACTTACTACAAATAAACACTTCACCCGCAATAATGTTTATTAACCACTTCACCGGCCATTAAACTAAATATATTAACTTTTGTGCAGGCCTGTATAACTCGACTAGCTAATGTCATTTTCACCTGTCCCTTTCTATTCACGGGTCACATTTATTCTAGCTGTGTGTGACAGAAAGTATGTGAATTCAAACGAGTAATAATATGCATAATAGATAAAAAAATATCTTGAAAAAAATGAACTCATTGTTATTATTTTTTTTTTTTTTTCAGAACTTTTTTTCATATAGTTGTTCTATTTTATAAATCTCTAAATTATTCTTTCTTAACCCTACACTAGACTCTATAAGTACATACCGAACTTTATACTTTCAGTTTAAGATTCTTCGACATTTACCTTCTATTAAAAATCACACTCGGCGTTTGTAGTATTTACTAATAACGATTTTTACTTCTTTGTTAAATGCTTCTTCGAATTCTTTCCGTGTTTATAGCTGTAGGCGTTTTATGAACATCCTCTTAAAATTTAGGTTTTTCTGTAAACAATACGATTATTTGTAGGCCCACACGCAGCCTACAACTCTGACAATACAATGTGTGAACGACACTTCTGGATTCAATAACTTTATTTATTCAATAGTGCAGCAATGGGCGACTCTAAAGGAGAGGCAAAAACTCAGTTTTTTCAAGCATATATAAGATAGCATTGGTATTCCTGAACTTACGTGAATGAAATTGTTTGCTTCCTATTAATAAAAGCCTTATAGGATAAGGTTCGTTATAACGCAGACTCGGATAAGAGGTACTATCATTTGTTGTCGTAATACACATTCTCTACACGATTCTTTTTTTATTTATTTATTTATTTATTTTTTTAAGAAAAATAACTAAAAGAGATGTATCATCTAATATTTTGTAACCTACAAAAGATTTAATTGGCCATATTAATAGAAAATAAAATGTTCTAATTAAAATTAATCAAAATCGGTAAATCAATAGACAAACTAATTGGCATAGGTAGACTCTGCTTAAGTCCCCATCATGTATATTTGTTATCATAAATTTCTATTTCAAGGCAGACTATATATTCATGCTAAGAGAAATGAATTTGAGCGATCGACCAACTTTTCAATTCGATACATTCAACTTATTCTAATTTGTTAATTAATTTTATTGGGGAGCGTTTCGTATTTTAGTTTTCATGCTATTCCATAATACTATTTCCAATTAAATTTTCCCTATAAATACAAGTTTATATGAAATATTGCTTTATTCCGCTATGCTAAAGAAATCTTAAATTTTCGCCTTAAATTTCGCCTAAACGCTTTGTTCGAATGAGCTGAAAGTTAGTACGTAGGATATAGGTCACGTACCATGAACTCTATTGACTTTGGTGAATCTAGGACTTATAGTTTTTTTTTTTTTTTTTTTTTTTATCGTTATGGTCTATGGTCCCAAATTTTTTAAAGTACGATAGCATCTAAACGCCTTATTCGTCTGAGCTAAAAATGTATGCATGTGTTATAAATCACCGTCACACAAAGTGCATAGATTTTGGTGAATCTAACATTTATAGTTTTTTTTTTTTTTTTTTTTTTTTTTTTTACACTGACACAAAGAAAAATTCTTTATCATTATGGTCTATGGGCCCAAAGTGCGATAGCGTTTAAACGTCTGATTCGATTGAGCTGAAAATTTATATATATGTTATTGATCACCGTCGCAAGAATTGTATAGACTTTGGTGAATCTAGTCCTTATAGATTTTTACAGGGCACAACGAAAAATTCTATATGACTATGATCTATGAACTCAAATTAGTTTAAGTGCAATAGCGTAAAATTAAACAATGGGAAAACATACACAAACACCCTATTATAATTTTCACTTTTGTTTATTTAACGACTTGTCTTATTTTATTTATACAACCGTTCATTACTTAATGTTCGGAAAGTCAAGAAAAGTTACTCCAGATTTTTTTTTTTTTTTTTTTTTTTTTTTACTGCCCCGTAAATTTTTTAGAATAAAAAAATGGAGTAACTCCATTGGACTTTCCGAACATTATTGGTTATATAAATAAATTGAAGTAAAAGAAATTGTTAAATAAACAACTACAAGAAAAAATTATAATAGGATGTTTCAGTATTTCTCTCAATATAGTGTGTTGTTTAATTTAAAGCTTTTGCCCTTCAAAGCCCATGGATCATAATAATATTTTTTTTTCTTTGTGTCCCTATAAAAAAAAAAAATAAGCTAGGTTTACCAAAATCAGTAGGGATCCTGCTACGGTGACCTACAACATATTTACCAACTTTCAGCTCATTCGAACAAAGCGTTTAGACGTTATCGTGTTCACTCACATACACTACGAACTATACACCACGAAAAAGCGTGTAAAATCGTATACTTTTACACGTTTTAAATATTACACACTTTTTAAATAGGACATATTTTTTACAGTGTACTAGACAAAATGACAGTCACAAATACGAATTTTCGACATTCTACGACCATTCTTTTTTTAGCTATGCAAGATACAAAATTTATTTCGCAGATCAGGATTACAATATTTTTCTTGTCTTTTCTTACTTTCAAGAAGGTGAGGAATCCATTTTGTTTGTTTGTTTGTTCGTTGAAAAGAAAACTGGATTTCCATAGCAGAAAGTTAAAATGTTGATCGTCATACCGAAAGACAAAATATAGGAAAGACAAATATTATGCCTGTCAATAGAGTCGAACCTCGTTAACGTGAATTACTTTTAACATGAACAGTTTTCACAATCCCCGTCAAAATGAAGATCGGTTTAGTTATATGAAAATTAGTTACTGATAGCATGAACTATTGATAACGTGAACAAATTTTTCATCCCCCTTCAGATTCACGTTACCGAAGTTCGACTGTATATACAAATCTGCTGTTGTAAAGTTTCTGATCTATACACTATATTTTTGTAATTTTTCAATCTAAAAACCGAATTTGATTGGACTTTGGGACCATCTTTATCGCGACGACCTTGACTTCGTTTTGTTAGGATTCATGTAACACGATGCAACAGTTTAGCAAACGTTTCATCACCTTAAGTGATTTTTTTTTCCTTAATGCAGGGATATTGCCCCTTTTTTTTGCAATGTTTATGAAATTGCAAAATGGCTTAATGTGGCGATTTATGTTTAAGAGATTTTAGTTTTAAATGGAAAATCATGAAGGCTTTTTCAGTTGTTATTTCTGGAAAACTTTTTACAATGGATGGAAAACAAAATTTGTCGCAGACATATACTGGGTGGTTGTAATTAAACTTCCCCTATAAACAGCGCAAACGGGTGAACGGAATGCAACGAAATTGGGTATATGGACTATACACGAGATGTGCTCACGGAATTTCGAAAAATAAAAAAAAAAGTTCCAAAATGCCAACCAGAGGGCGCCTTTTCCGGAAAAAGATTAAATTTAACTCAGTGAACGACCAAAACGGAATACAGAAACAATATTAACAATCTAGAACAAGAATTATGAATAATAAAATGTAAAACCGGGAAAAGCTGTCAGTTCTAAGAAAAAAATGTCGAGATTTGCAGGCTTGCGAAGAAGAGGAAGTTCTTGTTTCTGCAAACTGAACTGTTTTGTTTTTCTCAAACAGCGTACTGTTATTTATTTCCTTTCCTTTACTTAATGTGGTTCGGTGACAAGGTGATCAGAAACTAGTCAATAAATGTTAATATTGTTTCAGTTTTGGTCGTTTATTGTGTTAAATTTAATGTTTTTTCCGGAAAAGGCGCCCTCTGGTGAACGTTTTGGAGCTAAAATATTTGTTTCGAAATTCCGTGAGCGCATCTCGTGTATAGTCTATATTCCAAATTTCGTTGCATTCCGTTCACCCGTTTGCGCTGTAGGATGCTGTTTAGAGGGGAAGTTTAATTAGAACCACCCTGTATAAATGTAAGATGGGGGATAAAGCAAGAAAAGTAGTTGTAGCGAAGTAAATAGTAAAATTACCGAACATGAAACAGCGAAAAGCGTCTGTGTAAAACATATAGGCAGTAACGGATTAAAAACTATTACCATTGCTTGGTAACCCCTAGAAGTAATAATTTTACGGAACGTAGAGGATTATTGCAGCTACGACGGAGATTACGTACTCCAACCACCATTAGGCGGTATACTACAATCTTTGACCGGCTCGAGTACCAAACCCGCAATCTACGACCTCGACGCTCTGCCAATTCGGCACCTTTCTCCTTCCCCATGTAATTGAATAGGATTTTTGTTGCCTTGTAATATCAGGATATCTCCTTCTGAAACAAAGTTTTTTGAATTCTTTTTATTATTATTATTATTACTAGTATATAACCCCGTCAAAAATGACGGAATGTGAACGATAAATCTTGAAAACAATGTTTAGATCATGAAGATTACCACGTGATCATTTAAATGTATTTTCAATTTTTGTTTATAAATCAAATGTGTTTCGATATTTTATAATTTTCGTTCTGAAATTAAAAAAATTCTACCCGATCAATAAATATGAATGACAATATAAAATATACAGACACGACATTATTTCATTATTAAAAACATGAAAATCTGACATTGACAGATTTTAATTTAGTGCCAGAGGCCTACTGCTAAACTTGTTAATATCGACAAATTCTTCTTTAGTTAATTCGTGTCGTGACGATCTAAATTCCATGATAAAGTTTTCATTAAATCAAACCAATGTGTTTCAGCTGCAGATACTGTAACAAATAACGTTGGAAGTCCAAACTGTCTTATAGCCGCAAAACACCGTTTTTTCTCTTTTTCCCAATGAGGGGGAGGTGTGCCTTGGGGGGGACCCATGTCAAAGGTGTCCCTTGGGGGGGGACTCATGTCAAAGTTCTACCTTGGAGGGGACTCATGTCAAAGTTTGGCCTTGGGGGGACTCATGTCAAAGTTGGGCCTGGGGGGGGACTCATGTCAAACTTGGGCCTGGGTGGGGACTCATGTCATTTAGTATAACACTAAATATCCAAAAAAAAGTTGAATTTATTCTCAATATTAAAGTAAAAAAAAAAAAAAAATCGATAACTTTATTTTAAATTATCGCAGATCGATGGTTCAACCATTCGTTTTAAACGTATTGTCGAGCTCTTTTGAAAGATACCCATCATGAAAATTTTCTCCCCTCGAGGGGGGGCGGCGAGGCTCCTACATACACAAAAAAAAATTCCCAGTTGACTATCTCTATTACAAAAAATATATATTCGTTTTATTTGGTTTAGTGCAGTCTATAGATGTTAAATTCTACTTACCTGCGATTTCCCCCGTAGACGTAATGTATTTAAATACTTTTGAATGTCCCTGTACACGAACCTCTGGCTTCATCTTAACGAAAAGCTTACTGTAGCATCCCTATATGATACACATTTAGAATACCGAGTTTGGAATTTCTGCTACTATTTGTTCTTGAGATATGCTGATAACAGACACACAGACATCCAGACAGACACACACACACACACACACACACACAGAGACCATTCGCTAAAAATATGGTTTTCGTATTCAGGGGACCTCAGAACATGTAAGTATAACAAAAACCCACGTTCGAAAATTTGACCCTAAAACAATACTTTCTCGGGTAAGAGAAAGTAAAAAACTATTCACTTCATTTTACCAAAATACTTTTTTTTTAAGACTATCGAAGATCGTGTTTTCAAATACGCAAGCGAAGTGTGACGTCACTGACCTTCCGTGGATGCAAGAAAAAGATTCCCTATGTTAATCGTCCATTGGATTTTTTGTAAAAAATTATTAAAAATCGAGGAAAATTATTTCCCGATTTTAATACCTGTATTTGTGTATAGATATGCTATCGTATCCATGTGTTAGATTGAGTTATTTTGCTGTCAAATTGACAAAATTTTAAATTTCAAAACTGTGTCATCTTTGTCGTTTTTTGTATTTGGCGATTAAAAACATAATACGAAAATATACATGACAGATGTTTATTTTCGTAATATGTATTGTACGAAATATTGTTTCATATAATTCATCGCTCTCTTAATATAAGTTGTTAAAATAACCATGATTTTTGAAAGGAATTAAATATGTTCGCCAAAATAATTTGGCGATATTTTTTTTTTCCGCCAAGGATGACAGATATATTAAATCTATTCCGCTGCAACATATGAGTATCTTATATCAGACACTTTATTTAGACATTTGAAAACAAATTTGACTTCAAATTATGATAGAACATTTATAATTTTCCTTTTAATTAGTATATTAGTTGGATATTTATTGTGTAAATATCATCCTTTGAAATGAAATGTTTATGTTTTGAATCGATTATGGAAGTTTGTCATTTTTTTTTTTCTAGAGCTTTGAAATTTAAAATTTAAATTTTATCAATTTTACAGCAAAAACAACTTAATCTAACACATGCAGACGATAACTAATACATATCTATACCGAAATATGGGGATTAAAATCGGGAAATAATTTGCCTCAATTTTTAATAATTTTTTACAAAAAATCCAATGGGCGATTAACATAGGAAATCTTTTTCTTGCATCCACTGACGGCCAGTGACGTCATCACTTTGCTTGCGTACTTTCTAACTAACTATCCAATAATTACAGACACTCCATTCTAACCCAAATTCAACTCTACTCGATTCTTCCAACCAGCTATCTCACCCGCAACATCGCCAAAATATTCGGGATCCAGCTAGGGTCTTTCTCATTCTCAACCGAACATTTTATCTTGACTTGACATTATCATCTTAGACTACTCTACTTTCAATACTCATTTCAACTGGTGATCTTTACTTGCCCAACCAAACATTCTATCCCAACTATAAATTTACACTAATTTCAAAACTAAAATCAACTGGCGACATTTACGCACTGAATTCAACGCCAATCATACCTTACAATGTAAACAAACAATGAAGCTTGATAAAAATATTTAAAGACTTTAATATGCTTTTACAAATATTTTAAGAGTTTTAAGGCATTAATATGTTTTAGAAATACTTTAAGCGTTTTTTTTTTTGTTTTTTTTAAAGAAACAGTCAAAGAGTCGTTCATTCGGAATCCATTTGGAATTTGTATTTTCTGAATGGCAACAGTTTTGGTTTGTTTTTATTTGGTATTCCGTTGCTTACAATCATGAAGTTACATTATTCTAATTATAGGTTCATGTTTATAATAGCCAGTGATCCATTATATTTAATTCAGACCTTTAAACATTACAACTGAATAGTTTTTTAAGGTTTTAAGGAAAATAAATAAGAATACGTGCGATACAAAACATATTATATGTATGTTTCTTGAAGTTGAACCACCTCAGTGAGTTGAACAAACGTAAAAAAAAAAAAAAAAAAATGGCTGCCAAAAGTTTTTGTTTTGAAGCGGTACTAACCGGATTCGTTCATGACAGATGAGGATCATTATATATATTAATTATTATTATTATTATTCCATTCTTCAATCATGTCGCCTTTTTTCTTAGGGATGCAATTAAAAAATAAATAAATAAATTTAAATATCTTATTTCATTAAGCATGTTCCAATTTTTCAATTTCGAAAAGAAATGTTTAACTTATATAATTGATTCCTAATAAAAGGTGACATGTTCAAAGAATGAAATTAAAAAAACAGAATTTCATAATTTGAGTAAAATAAAGATATTAAAATATGGTTTACAGAATTACCTCTCATACAATACAATGCTTTGGAATTCTTTCTTGTGTCTCTGCCCATTTTCGACAGGGGACAATCGATATTGAGCTTGAATAATGTATATCAGTTTGAAGAAATTCCATATATATTTTCAGGAGTTAGAGCGCGGATAGACAGATGGACAAAAAACCGAAGTCATAGGGGAAGACGGGGCACAGTGGACCACCCCTATTTAAATCTATTAATATTCAACTCTTTTAGTTCATATGGATGCTCATGTATGGCAGCATGGTACTAGTTGTATACAGCCAAAAAAACCACATGGGAAACAGTACGATCACCATTTTGAGCAGTTTTTATGTTTTGAGCTGCTCAAAGTAACTTTTCCACATTGAAGTTTTTAAAATTTTATAAAGATTGAACTAGTCACTATAAATTCTATATAGCTGTTAAAGGAAGGCAAGATATTGCTGTTTTTAAATTCCTAAAAATTATTAGCATATTTGTAGTCCATATGTTATTTTATTATTATTATTTGTGTTGCTTTGTCACGGGGCACAGTGGACCACCTTCCAATATGCCTAAAAGTACAAATTAGATTTAATACTTATATTTGTTTTAGTTAAATTTATAGATACAAATATAATGTAATGTATTAATATCTTAAAGTAATAAATATCTTAATTTTATAATAAAATAAAAAGAATAATAGATTTCTGAGAAGAATAAATATTTGAATAGTAATATAATTATTATTGATATCTAAATTTATTAACTATTTGAATTATATAGTATTAATAAAAGAAAAAAATGTCTAATTTAATGAATAGTAGGAATGATTTATCATTATAGTTGTTTTTAGAGGTCACATGTGAAAGCAAAAGAAGTAGCTTAATATATTTCAGTTAAATTTATCCTACAAATATAATGTAAATTAATTATATCTCAAATATATATATATTAAATATTTGAACAGTAGTATAACATTTATTAATATCTGAATTAAAAAAAAAATATTTCATTTATATAATATTAATAAAAGAATAAAAAACAATATCTATTTAAACTTAATAAAATTTTCTTGCTGAGATTTGATTTCTTATTTGTTTATTTTATTTTAATTTTAGTTATTTTATTTCATGAAAATGGTTGAATTATGTTATTTAGACTAGAATAATATAAAAAACTAATTTTAGAGGTGGAAAAAAGTAATTTATATAAACAATTTAATATAAACAAAAGAGGCTGCTCCACTGTACCCCGGTGATTGGGCACAGTGGTCCACTTTGTGAGTGCTCACAATTTATTTTTTCATTCATAATGTATTGGAAATATTGTTATAAAAAACTTAAGACATGTTAAGAAAGGCTTAGAGATTGTTTCCTATTTTTTTTTTTTTTCCAAGTACATTGCTTTTCTGTTTTTTGTAAAAAAATAAATAAATAAATAAATAAGAGTGTAAAAGTGGTCCACTGTTCTCCCGGTCTCCCCTAAACATTTTTCAACTCAGTTGGAAAGTAATAACAGGAGATTTAGCGTTGGAATATTAAAACACGAATAAACTACTACGTCAGAAGCGCCAAAGAAAAATATTTGAGATGCATACAGCTGTTTCGGTAGCCTTCTCATTTTAATATTCTCCGTGCAGTTATTAAGGAAACTCGTACCAACATCGCCAAAATTGAAAAAGATTTATTCTTTCTCCACTTAAATAAGTTAGCTTTTGAACATCCTAATTTTATGTTGATCGATCGCAATTCCTGGATTCATTGTGACACCGCTCTCGTAAACACTCAATTAAATTACATGATAAATTCACCCGGCTTCATAATTCATTCGAACAACTTTCCTGTTGTCAATAAAAATGCAATCGTTAATCTTTCCAATGCTGAAATTTCCAATAATCAATATTTTGATCTCAAACTCAATTCAAATTTTGCCATTTCTAAACCTCCTTCTTTTCCTCAGTTAATTGCACCGGTTGAAAAAGCTTTCAAAAATTCTCGACTGACTGACCAACAGAAAGAAAATCTTCGTCATTTAATCCTTAATAATGCCAATTTCAACTCTAAAATTTTTAAATCAAATCTCAGCCCTGCAGAAAAAACGCCTTGAAGGAATTAAAATCTAATGAAAATATCATCATTGCTAAAGCTGATAAAGGTGGTCAGATTGTTATTTTGGATAAAAAACAATACATCGAAAGTGTTACCGAACTAATTAATGATGGCCCATATATTCCTCTGCCCCGTGACCCCTCTCCTCAAGAAATAAAAAAATTAAATCTGCTATAAAATCTTGCCCCTTGTTATTGGACTCGACTAAATCTCATCTTATCCCTTCTATTGCTAATTGTGCCAGATTTTATGCTTTACCGAAAGTTCACAAACCCAATATTCCATTTCGTCCCATAGTCTCTAATATCGGTACTGCTTCCTATAACTTAGCTAAATTTCTCACCACAATTTTTGCTCCCCTTCTTTCTGCTAATTGTTATACTGTTAAGAATTCCATAAAATTTGTAAAAAATATTCAAAACTGCCCTCACACTAATCTCACTTTGGTTTTTTTTTTATGTAAAATCTCTTTTCACTAATGTTGCAATAAGTGGCGCCCTCTGCTGTCTCGAAAATAGATTAAAAGAGTTTCATTTCACATCTTTTGAAATACAAGAATTAATTTCTCTTACCCGCATTTGTTTATCACAAACCACTTTTTCTTTCCAAAATAAATTCTATCGTCAGTCTGAAGGTTTAGCCATGGGTTCCCCTCTCTCCCCAATTCTCGCAGATATTTACATGCACTATTTCGAAAGCAAGCTTTTTAAGAAAATATCTTTTCCTTTTTGGACCCGTTACGTTGACGACACCTTCACGCTTATCGACATATCTCGTCACAATATTGACCGTGTCTTAGAAACTTTAAATTCAATTGACAGTAATATCCAGTTTACATTTGAAATAGAAAATAATGGCTCCCTTCCATTTCTTGATACTCTCGTCTCTCGCCCTGTAAATTGATTTTCAACCACCGTCTATCGTAAAAATTTTGCAGTCTCCCTTCCTCCCCATGCGCGTTCATGTCATCCACCTAACCAAAAAATGGCTGCTTTCTGTACTTTTGTAAACCGTGCCCTTAATATTTGTTCAAATCCTGTTTTATTAAAATATGAAATTAAATACCTGAAAGCCATTGCAATTGACAGAGGGTATGACCCTTCCATTATAAACAAAGCTATCCAAAAGTTACAATCCCTCGTATTTCGTCTACTGAATAAGTCTCTTCTAATATCAGTATTGTTTTACCCTATTTTCCTAAATCCAGTCAAACCATAGCTAAAATTCTCAAACAATATTATTTTAAAATAATATTTTCGCCTTCCAATAAACTCACCTTTTCTCAGTTAAAAGATCCCATCGATATGCATAATTCTTGGGGCATTTATAGTATTTCCTGTCAGTGTGGTTTATCATATATTGGCCAAACTAAACGCAGTCTTAAATTTCGTCTAAAAGAACACATGAATTACGTCCGCAAACAAGAAACCAATAAAATCGGCTATTTCTAAACATTGCTGGGAGGAAAATCATAATTTTAAATTTAATTCAGTTAAAATAATTTGCAGACCTAAATCCATTCATGAACTCGATTTCTTTGAAGCTTTTTATATTTATAAAAATTTTAAAAACCTTGTAAATTGTGATTTCCCTGTTCCCTATTTGTCTGATTGTTGGTCCACATTTTCTTAATTTTTCTACTGTTTACACAGCTAACATTTTTAAATTCCTATTGGCCACACTCCCCACCTTTCCCGTAATCCTATTGGTTGAACTAAATTCGGTCCCTCTCCTATATATACGAGCACTTCTCCAGATTCAGAATTCTTTTTGCACTGAAGACGGTACGCTTAAGGTTACCGAAACAGCTGTATGCATCTCAAATATTTTTCTTTGGCGTTTCTGACGTAGTAGTTTATTCGGGTTTCTGTTGGAAAGTGTTAAAGAATCATATAATTTTGGCAAGATATCACAGCCTAACTTACTACCGTATAAAACAAACTATGATATTTAATTCCGTTGGAAGTAATATTTAATATATATATATATATCAACGAGCTCTACTTTTGACCTATTGTAATTAGCGAAGCTTTAGTTTATTCAGTGACATTCATTTTATTTTTCTGCCTTTTTCTTGTTTTCCTATATCCGTCCGATATGAATGTGTCAATGAACGCCATTACAACAGACGAAGGTCGCATAGTGTCGACCAGTCAGGGACGTATTCATTACTGCCCTATGCTCATTCAGATGGTCAACCAGTATACATTTCTAACTGCTGAAATAAAAGTTAAAACTTTCTCATTAAATTCAGTCGATATTAACAATATAAAATCATTCTATATTATTTATTAAAGTTAGGATAAGGCTCTGTTTGCAACGTCGTCGAATATCGATTATTAGGAAATCCATGTTATCGGTTATTAAAAAGAGAATGTTTATCTCTATTAGATTATCGATCATGATGCGACACGCGTTTTGTCAGAGATTAAACTGTCAGAAACATTTGCTTATGTATTTTAAATCCTTTTCAAAATAATTAAATAGGATCTATAATAGATGTTCTATAAATGTTTTATAATGGGTCTTCTATCGATGTTTTCTATAATACATTATTCAAATAGCAATCATACATTTATCTATCAAATTAGGTCTACTTTATTACTCAGCAAATTGAATTTCGCTTATACATATCTTTATTTCTTCATTTACTTTCATACATTTTTTACATTTCAGTTTTTAAGGAATTTACTCGTTTTAGAAAAGCCTGAAAACGATTTGACAGCTTTCGAACCTATATTTGTCTGTTTGTATGTTATAAAACTTGTGGGCGCTGTAACACAAGAACTGTTATGCATGGAAAATTTTTGCAAAATTATATTTTTTATAATGGAAGTTAGAGAGAGTCATTTGTTGTTCTAATTCTCTTCAAATCTCGTTTTCTAATAAAAATATCTTCAAATATTTCTGGGATTTCTCACACCACCCTTAAGAAGAAAAAAAAAAAAAAAAAACCTTAGGTGCAAGATTTGTCAGAAGCAAATATTTCATCATGGTTTACTTATTATTTTTGTTCATAGCTGCATCAAGAAATGATGATGCACGTGGAGCTCTGTCAAAAAATTCCTGAAATCTAATATTCAGGATTTGTCGATAATGCTAATGCATGAGTTTTTAAAATTTCTGTGTTGCAGACACTGTGTGATAATATTTATCACATAGAGATTTTATTAAATTATCGAAGTTTTTTCATTTATTTATCTATTTTTATTATTATTTTCCATGTGACCTAAGTAACTGAACTTCGAACCTAGAACTCTACTTTGAACCTAGAACTTTGTATGGCAGAAACATTTTCTGTCTCTTTCTACTCAGAAAATCCTCCTAGGCAGTTGAAATTAATAAAAATAATCTGGTGTGTCGCTCGCACGACTTTCTGTTACCTTGCATTTTACTAAAATACAAATTGCATATTAAGTCTTAAGATTAATAAGGTAAGACAATAAAGTTCAATATACTTTTAAGGTAATTTTAAATAGGTTTAGGAAAAGTTTTGACATAAAATTCTGTGTGAGGGGGGCTACCGTACCACTCAATCCCCCGTTCAATTATACTACCTACATTTGTCTAAAAAGATAAGTCCAGGCTGTTATTAATCTACCTTCAAACTTGTCAATCTTGATCAAATTTGTACGAGGTGTGAAGAAGAATTTTTTGAAGTTGAGGATTTGTAGATATTGAGGATGGCCCTCGGTTATTGAAGTTTGCTTTATAAAAACAGTTTCAGAATTCTTGCGAAGTGCCCAACTAATAACACAGGAACCGTTAATCCAAATAAACAGGCATTTTCTTGTAGCTATTATGATGAATTTTATTATATACGAATGGTTGACAAATTTAATACAATGTAGGTGACCATATAAGCATATTACTATAAAATGGTAGGTACAATTGGAGTAATTAAACAATTTGGAGTGGGAACCCGAAACGACGACTTCACTGGTTAAATCATGATGATGAAGTGACGCTTCGATTTCTTGATTAATTTCGCCAGAGCTCTAGTCGACGCCAAATTCAGAAAGTAGAGAAAAAATGGTTGTAATTATGTTAAGCATTAATACATACAATTTTTGAAAAGGTTACCACATGCTTATAATTCAAACTAAACGCCAAAACACGCCATGAGAACTCGGATCTTTTGAGCAAAATTAACACACCATGTTATGAGACAAAGAATCCACTTATGGCGGCACAACTGCATTTATTTGTAAGATGAAAAGAAACCGAATTAGGAAAAGTCAAAACAAGCTATTGTAGATCTGCATTAAAGTTAAAGAACGAATAATACGGGATCAAAGGTTTCGATAGAGTTGCAATAAGCAAAAGGTACATATGTGGGAAGAGGGAGAATGTAAAAATTTAAAGAACGATTCTACAAGCTTCTGGGGTGCATTTATGTCCATAGTTTACCATACATTAGCTACACAGACTTTAAGATCCTGTACATTAGATGGGAGAGGAGACTGCTGACGGATACTCCTTTCCAACATGTCCCAAACATTTTCTACTGGATTAAGATCCGGGCTTTGCGGCATCTAGAAAAACTGTTAGAAGTCAGATTGATGTTCACTGAACCAATCTCGAAAGATTCTGCCACGATGTAGGGTTGCATTATCCAGCACAAAGTATCCGTTAACTTCGGAGTAAAAATGTAACATTGAGGGATGCACTTAATCTATCAATATATTCAGGTGCTGCGTAGCTTTTTGATTATCCTCAAGTAACACCAGGGGATCACTTCCATACAAGCAGAACGTTCCCCAAAGGTTTTTAACAAATTTTGCACACCTTCGCCGCCAGCGATAATTCGTAGAAACTCTTACAAGTTTCTAATTCGTTGGCCAGTGTGTGTGTTATTATTTTAGAAAATTTCAATAAAATATTTAACATTAGAGTCCTGGCAACTTTTTCAAAACTTTTGGCCCTTATGAAATGAAATCTGGGAATTTGCTCACAAATTTGAATGAATAATATTTTGTCAAAACTGAAAAGGACATTGCAAATTTGAAAGCTATTTAAATTTTATCATAAGGTTTGAATAAGGAAAGTTTAACTGTTTTCTAAAGATGCCGAAAAAAATTGTTCAAAATATGTTACAATGCAGATAGCTATATTTGTAAATCATGGCTGTGCAACAACAGTGTTAGAATTTATTATTATTATTATTGTTATTGTTATTATTATTATTTATATTCAATATGAAACGTTTTTAATTTTTAACACGCTTTTATTAGCTTCACCTGTATGTATGTTTGTAACTGCTCTGGGAGCAAACAAAAAATCTATATTGTAAAAAAAGACTTTCCCTACGTGAACGCTGTGGCTGTGAGGTAAAGCTCCGGGCTACGAACCTAAAGATCTAACGTTCGAGCCCAGTCAGGGGAGATTTTTTAAAAATGGTTTTTGTTTAATTCTAAATTATTTAATTAAAGATTTAAGTGTATGTAAATACTATGGTGTGTCACTCATACGATTTTCTCTTACCCTGCATTTTAATGCTAAGATAGATATATTGTGCTTTTTAGTTCACATTTCTATAATTTTTTTAAAAAGTATCATTTTATTATTATATTAACTTTATTTGCACATGTTATAGTCTTCTGGATAATTAGTATAACTCTCTTCATTTGTATTATGTTTCACGTTTTAACTACTGAATTATTCTAACATGACGCCTCACACAACATCATCCTATGAGATTGACACTTAAAAAAAAAAAAAAAAAAAAAAAACATATGTTGGAGTGTTCCTTTCAAAAGGTCAATCAGTGCTTCGTGAGCAATCACTGTTTTCGGGATACATTTCTCTGGAATCGAGAACTGATAGCGACATTTGTTTGTCTCTCTGACTTCTATTTTTGCATCCGATCACGAGCGGGGCTGAGCTAAGATGATGACGAAAACGATCAGAGACGATAAGATATTATTTTGACCATCGGAGCCTCTCTCACTTATATTTTGAGATTTTTAGATCATGTGAGAATTCAGCGATAATACGTGTTTGGTGTTTCTTTAAACAGAAATCGCATAGAAAAGTCTCTAAATGGGAAGAGAATCGTGGTGTTTAAAAAAGAACTGAAAAATATTTTTCTTTGAACGTAGATTTTCTAAAATTTGTTATTTTCAGATTATATATGAAATTTTTATCTGCAGACTTTTTACATCGGTGATTTAAGAAATATGTTATAAAAAAAAATAATTTGAATGGACATTTCAACAGGAAGTTGCTTTTGTTCCGGATGTTTGTGTGTAGAAGTGAAATGAAAAATTCTCTTTCACGAGTTCTCCTGTAGCTTTTACTCTAAAGGTAAGCTTAAAAAGTTCGTTAAAAAATATTCGTACTTCACATAATTTTATTTTCCTTTAAAACTGCGGAGAAGATTACACAAAGTTTGAAAAAGTGGTTGTAGCAGTAGAGATCTTATCCGACACTGCTCAAGAGATGTGTAAATAAAATATTGCAAATATAAGAAAGGAGGAAAGAACGATTTTTTTTTTTTTTTTTTTTCCAAGTGCAAACTTCTTTAAACGCACTACAAATTTCTTCTCTCCGTTTGCTAAAATAATTTTACGCGTTTAGCATTAAGTTCATTTATGCATAGACTTTTTTTTTTCATTGCATTGTTTGTACTTATGCTTTATTTAAAAATACAAACAAATTTTCTTCTTTATATGTAAAATAAACTAAAATATTTACACAACCTTTGGCATAAACTTTTAGTAAATGCTAAAGACCTCGCGACCGAAATGAAAACTGCTATTTCTAATGGGTATAATAATTTAAAAAACATTCTTATCGATTACACCATATGTGACACACAGTGCGCTAAAAGTTTTGTAAGCAAACCGTAAGTTACATTTTTAATTATTTTCCTTTAACTTACCAAGCAAACTAATTTTTAATTTATTCTGTATCAAGTTGGATAATCTAATGAATAATGTATTTATTATTTGGGAGAAAAGGCCGATTGATTGCACTAGGGTCCTAGGTCTGAGTGGGAGTGCCCTAAGTGGGTGGTCTTTCTAAAGTTTCCTATCTAATGAATAAGTATGATTTATTTATTTATTTATTTATTTGGCATTTCGTTATTATGTAATAATAAAGGGTTTTCCATTAAGAGAGATAAAATTGAAAAAAAAAAAAAAAAAACACGTAAATTATTCAGTGAGATTTTTTTTTTTTTTTTTTTTTTTTTTTTTTTGAAAGCTTACATTATGCCATTAAATATGAATATCGTTCATGTGATCACCACGACTTTTCTCTACATACCGCATTCTGTCAATCCAATTTTCCATCACTCTTCACATAAATTTGGTGTTATTTCACGACTAACACGTTCAATGTTGGCTTTTAATGGCTCAGTTGCTATTGGATTATCAGCATAAACTTGTGACTTAGCATATCCCCAAAGAAAAAATTTCACAATCGATCGAGTCGATTAACTGAATAATGTCGTCCATGAATTCTTCTCAAACTTCTCTCAGTATTCACATAGGAACACTGATTTTGATAAAACAATTTAATAATTTCGAAATGTTGTTCAGGCGTGTATCTTTGCATGATTAAATGGCATAGCATACTAAACACAAATGTCGAGAAATGTCAAAAGAATAATACGCAGTGTTGTCATTCTAACCATTTAAAATTGTATCATTCCTATTGGAAAAACCTTTATTATACGACTATGCAAAACTCTTGCACAATTACATACTGTTAAACCAGGTGTGTTCAGAATAATCTATTGTTAGCCTATTGATTTACAATTCCTAATTCCTGGTTTCATGTGAAACTATTTATGAAGTATTCCTTAAACTGATGACATTCCTCTGCCAGTAAAATGTTACAATAAAAAAAAAAAAAAAAAAAAAAAAAACGTGTGTTACGTAATATTTCTAAGTTACGTATTTCCGGGCATTTTGCAAGTTAAAGGAAAAACCCGTCTTAAATCTGAAAATGAAATAATTACTTTAGGTTTGGAATTTCTAAAGACTTTTCTTTAGATGGGCAATATTTTTCCCTTTTACTACATATCCTCTCTTTGATTAAAATACCGTCTGATGCATTAAAACAAGAAAGAAAAATCTTGCGCTTCGCATATTTATAAAATCTTTCCAACTGCGCTTGTCCATTACCCATTTAGTCTTCACGTGTATTTTACCTACGTAATAACTTGTTAAAATACAATTTGTTTTTTATTAGGGCAGATGAAAACTTTTAGAACTCACCATCATGACTTTACTTAAAAAAGAAAAAAAAAATTACTTTTGTACAACCCGGTTTATCGAATAAAACTTGCTTACCCATCGCTTTACCCATTATATATATATATATATATATATATATATATATATATACTATATATATATTTAAAAAAAAACTAGCAAACCCGTGCAAAATTTCCGCACTTTACTTCTTTTTTTACTTACCTTTAAAATTTGAACCTTATAAATTTTATACCAATTTCTTTACCTAATAAATTTTTAATTTACCAAAAGCCAAATTATTATTAGAACCAAGTTAATATTGTGCAATAATGAAACCAAAATTATTTAAAGAAAGGTTTAAAAAAAAGAAAATCATGGTTGACGACCCAGTTTTTATATTTTCCCAGACAGTATAGGACCCTCATATGACACATTTTTGTCACTCTGTTGGCGATGACTTTTCATTTATTTATTTCGGTACAATTTTTTTGTTTAAAAAAACTAATTTCTATTTTGATTATACTTTTTATGATTGGGTTTTTTAGTCAATTTATGATAATAATTCATATTTTTAAAGTATTGCATATATATCTTTAAAATATTGCCATGTTTAAAATGACGCTTGCAAAGATTCTGAAGAAGCAACTGTTAAAAATACATTTTTCCATGAAATAATCTCATCAGACAAATGTCGTCAGTTTTTCTTATTAGTTCATTGAGCTGAGTCCCCGTGCTTATATATTGTCCATTTATAAATATTATTTTTCGTCCTCGCGTATTTTATTAATTACATCATTATCGTATCGTTTCGACAAAATATAATCGTAACTGGTCCACGTTAGAGAAATATTATATAGATTCTTATAACATTAAAAATGTGTATTAAACAATTTATATTGAAATCGCATAACGTATTTAAACTATTTTGTAGGCCACGTAAACTATTATATCACCCTAATCATGCTTTATTCTAAAGGAAAAGGGTTTTGTGTATCTAAATAATGTATATTAACCCTTTCAGGGGCGGTGGTATATATTTTATACCACCTAATTTCAGTTCTCAACTGCAAAAATTCCTCCCAGAAATTTTATATAAAATTTTACTTTTTTACCTTATCTGAAAACATTCATTTATTACTTTTCTTCTAATCTTGATCTCCAGACTCGGGTGGCATTTGATTTTAAATTAACTTAAATTCATTGCCCCTGAAGGGGTTAATATCGTTATGTTGTGTGACGCATAAAGATATTATATATATACTTAAAAATAATAATAATAATAATTCTCATACACCTTAGCATCGGGAGTTTTCTGTGAGTCCCTGTACACAAAACATTCGTGCTGTTTGGACCATTTACACTAGAAAACATGTCATGTTGAATTTAAAATCAGAGTCAAGACGTTTTGAAAAAAATTAGAGCATGGATAGGCGGAGAAATAGACGAGTCGAAGTCATATTTAATTTTACATTTTACTGGAAAGTGTTAAAAACGCATAATTCTACTGAAAATGCATTTCCATCGATTTCTAATTATATATCCCTAATGTATATTAATTATTTTGTTTGGACCTATATACAAATCATCAGCGCTAATCATGTCATATTCTATATATATATTTAAAAAAATAAAATAAAAATAATAAAAATATTTCTGTGAATATGAATGTTACAAAGTTTTCAAAAAATGCTTTATGGAAATACTTCCTATAGACCGCAATGCTTCAGGAAACTTTTGGATGACCTGCACCTAAACTAGTCCCTGTATTAGTGGTGCTATTTATACCATTTTCAATAAGGAAAGGGTGTGTACAAACAAACACTCCGTCGCACAGTGGATCGAAGTATAGGCAGTGGCGAACATAGGAAGGTTATGGTATTATTATTATCTATGTATGATGTTTTTTGTCCCATTTCGGTTTAAATATGTATATATGTATGATACTAAAAGCGATTCTATGTTTTTTTTAACCCTTTATAAAGCCACAGGAATATTTTCCTCACCAAATTCATTATAATTTTATTCAACTGCCACCATTTTTTTTAAATAATGATTCCTGTGTATCATTTCTTTAGAAAAATGTCAGTATAAATATTATTTTTATAATATTGGTGCGGAAAAAAAAAAAAAAAATAGTCATTTTTGGCAATTCTTCTTATGCTAGTATAATGGGTTGTGAGAAGTTTGCGATTAACTAAGAAAATAATGTGCCAAAATCAAAATTAATTATTTCTAATAAGCTAAATGAATTTTTTTCTTTGCATCAATTTTTATTCGTGAAATTAGTTTAATGTGCCACTTGAGGAAAAATTGGCATTATAAAGGGATTAAACGGTATCATATTTTTCTGCTGCAAACAGGTATTTGGAAATATACCTGATAAAGAAACAAATGTTGCAAAAAAGAAGAGAATAAAAGGAAATAAATAAAAATTTCGTGAAGAAAATCTATATTTATAACATAATTAATTTAGCACACAATGTTAAATATATCATCACATTACTGCTTCTTTTTTCTTTCTTTTTTTATACAGTATTTCAATAGAAAACTCATGCAAGCATTTACTGACTAACTCTATGAAAAATTCATATTTGTCTTTATTTTTATTGCACAGAAACTTTTACTTTAAATCGTAATATGGGATTATGATATTTAATTTTAACATTAAACATTTATTTAACTTTAACATTTAATGATATATCACAGCAACCATTTACATTTTCCCCCTTTTTTGGGACCAACGGTACTTTTCAGTACCTTTAAAGTAAAATTAATTATTTTATTAAATATTTAAAAAAAAATAAGAAATAATTTCTGATTTATTAAATCTATTTTAATCATCTATTATAATTTCTATAATATTTTCACTATAAAAATTTTAATATATTTTCTGTCATTAATGAATACAGTTATTCAGATAAATTTCTCGATTAATAATTTGGGGGTAAACAGAATAAAAATTTATTTCTCTCTAAAAGTGGCGATTTGCGGCGAAAATCTTTTTCACATATTAGAATGTATATTTTTGGGAGTAGTAAAATGTGTTTGAAATTTTGGACAATTTTGGACAAAAAAAGTTGCACAACTTATAAATTTAATTTTGTTGTTCATTTTGTATTCACATTTCATGCGTGAATCACAACATAAAAAACCAACAAAATGTTGGCAGAAGTACCTTAAACTTTTATTAGAGCATTATTAAAAGTATTTTTATTTCGTATTTTTTCTTAGTTATCTTAAGTACCATTTGATGACTATCCAAAACAAAGCCACTGAAATTCATCGAAAAATCTTATTTCTGAAAGTTTTTGTTTTGGACTTATTTATATATAATAAAACTTCGCGTAATTGAAGAAATAACCATATATTCGTATTTTTTAGACACTCTTTTAAATTATTTCACTGCAAAATTTCAGTTATTTAGAGATTGATTTTTGGGCCTATGTTCGTATTTTAACATTGTTCGATCCACTGTGCGTCGGTCAGTTCGCCAGTTTTACTAGTGGTAAAATATCAACCTGTTTCCCACTCCATACGCCTGTACCAATGTTAAATTTAATTAATATTATCTGAAAATTCTATTTGTAAATGAATTTTAATTTCCTTTAGAAAAATAAATATCTAAATAAGCAAATACCTTTTTAAATATAATGAAACGGCACGATAAATATTCTAATAATAATTATACAAATGCAATGATTGTGCATGGTAATCTTTTACAGTAATTGTTACAAACTGTTAAAGTCATAGCATATTCAGATTTATTTAATAGTGGTAAATAAAAATATTAAGCTTTAAAATTATAAATACATATATTTAACTTTATGATAAATTGTATTAATAAGTGATATTTTTAAAGTTTGAATTATTAATATTTTTTTGAATAATAATTTATTAATGAATTATTATGATCTGATTATTAATTATTTTTCTTAATAGGAATTAATAACATAAAATTATTGGTAATAAAACAAAATACAAATACTTTATAGTCGTAATACACATATAAATTATTTATTAATTGAATTATAATTTACAAATTAATATTTTAAATCTTTATTATAAATTGCATTTAGTAAAATGTATAATAAATAAATAAATAAAAATATTTTCGTTATAATGAATAATGATAAAAAGTAGTTTTAATATTCATTTTAATATCAGGGATTTTTTAGAGCTTCCAACCTATTTAATCCTTTGCCAGTCAAATTTTATTTCACACCTCTGGATCAGGATGGCTGAATTTTTTTCAAGAAATAAAATTCCTCTTTTTTTTTTTTTTTTTTTTTTTTTTTTTTTGAGATAAAAATATCTTGTATTCACACCGGAATAAACTTTTATTTAAGTACATTTATATTAACACATTGTATGTGGGTGTTTCCGTGATTTCAAGGTAAAGCTCCGCCCATTTTAAATTTCAGTAACTTCTGCCCCGATATATATATATAATTAAGATTTTTTTTTTTTTTTTTTTCACTTAAAAAAAAAAAAAAAATCTTATTAGGGTAAGTGCACCAGTGATTGACACTTTTAGAGCAATCTCTGATGTTTTTAATGTTCTAGTCATCAGAAAATATTTTTAGAAATCTTAAGTTAGTACATAGGGTACGAAAGACATTCAGAACCACATATATGTTAAAATATATACATTTGATAAACAATTATTATTATTATTTATGAATTTTTATTTGACACCCACTCAATGTTCCAGTAACTGACACTGCCAGTTTTTCATTTTATCAGTAATTGGCGCCCTATGTTCCAGTGTTTGACATAAAATGTTAAAATTCTTATGTGTAAAATGTATGATTTTATTATTTTTCTTATTTATTAATTATTTCGGAATAGATGTCAATTACTGGAGCATGCCAATCACTGGAGCACCTACCCTATTATTATTTTATTTTTTCTGGTAGTGGTTGTTTAATAAATTTACTGAGACTGAAACACTATATAGCGTTTTTGAGCATTTAGGCCGGATAAGAGTTAAATTTCTCGAACCTGTCGTCTGTCTGGTCTTCCACCTTTCCTAACAGCTACAAAGCTCTGGCCTCTTAACATCTTTTGACTCTCGGAACTTTATTATTATTTAATTTTAAATAATTTACTTTTACAAATCACAATATCTTAATATTTTACTCAATTTATACTTTAAATTTCCATCTTATCTTTCAAATGTTTAAGCTCCTTTAAGATTGATTCTACAGTTATATCTCATTTTCCTCACTCTTAAAAAATAACTACACTCTTATGAGAAACTGGATGTGAAGTACTCTTACTACGAAATGCACGAATGCTTATATCAGTTGCAATTTACTCTATTTTAAATAACTTTAAAACTTTTTTTTTTTTTTTAATGCCAGTCTCAAAATAATATAACGTAATTGTGATATTAGACTACGATGCTACATGCAAAAAACAGTGATGTTAAAAAAAAAATCTTATCTCAATGCCATTTGCAAGAATTAGTTATTGTATAATTGTTAATGTTAATGAAAAACAATAAATAATTTAACACATTTGCTTGTTCTTACTTTCTTTGTATGCAATAATGTGGAAGATGTGCAGCATTTCCGAAAAAGTTACTTGCTGAAAAAGTTATACCTTTTAGAATGAGCGTTTCTGTGCACCATTTTATCCGGGGGGGGGAATCTTATTTTAAATTAGAAATTTTATGGAAAAAGTAAAGTTAACTATTCAAAAGTACTAGTGGTAAAAATTTAGGATCCTATAAACCCTATAAGACTTGTAAACACGAAGCTTATCTGGAAGGTAATACTACGGAGTGTGAATGAGAAAATTGACAAAATCGCTAACTATCCACAATTTTGACGCTATTATAAAAACTAGTTTTTAGGCCAACTTTTGCACTCTTTCATTAACAAAGCATCAGTTCAAGTTACACTCGAAATTATTAATTTTACAATTGAATAGTTTATATAAATATACAGCAGCACATATGTCAATAGTGCAAATAACGACAGAAATCTTTTTAATGTCTGTCCTATTTCATTCTTAAATGCAATAAAATGATTTCCTTACAAAAAGTGAAAGGTAACTTGCGCAACTCAATAGCCCACTACCAGAGCTGTTAACCTAATCCGGAGGATAGTTAGCTCAGCCCATTTTCCCCACCAGTCTTTTTCTAAAGTATTTTTCTTCTTAATTCATCATAAATACATTTGAAGAGAATTACTTTAAAAATTAAGTGGGGTGGGAAGGGGGCGGTACTAACAATCCTCCGGGTTAGGTTGGCAGCTCTGCACTACTAATTTTGATCTCGCTCTGCCGCTACCCAACTTTCTCCCCAAATGCTGTGTACGACTATATGATAAGATAGAAAACAGTTAAAATGAAGATTTTTATATTATTATGGGAAAAATAATATTATTTTCTAATTATTGTAATATTACAAAGATATTTGAAAAATATATGGAATCGTCCGCAACCTATATATTTTGAACAATCAGATGTGTCTCTGTTCATGTCACATTAAAGCTATTACTTTCAAAATTAATATATAGATAAATACATATTACTTTTAAACATCGACATAAAAATTTTCAATAAAAACTCTAAAACATTAGTATAAAAATTCTAAAAAATATATATTTGAGTTATTTAAAAGTATGAAGCTTTGTTATTATAAGTTGAAAAAATATGATAATCAGATTGATATTGTGTGCAAGAATAATTCGATAGAGCATAAATTCATTTTGGTAACTTAGTCTTCGCTTAAAAAAAACTTAGGAATTTTGTTTTATTTTATTTTATTTTTTATCATAGGCTAGGAGAAGGGGGGGGGGGCTAGCCTACATAAAGTTTTTTATTACCATGTTTTTATTAACTCGCTTTCTTGTTTGTTTGTCCGATACAAATCTTGCAATCGATTTTTAACTAACTTCCTGACTAGCTAGACATATAAAACTTTTCGACTAGCTCAGAACAGGATGACAATGCATTCTCTTAATACTTTTATTCAAGGAATAAATGTTTGAAAATTTCTTATAATTACTCTCTTTATTACGTATTGGATCATTTTCTTTCAAGTTGATAAGATAATTAATCAAAAAAAAAATTTTTTAAGTACTTATTAATACATAGAATTATCAAGTTTATATGCTTCTACAAAAAATTTAAAAACGTGGTACATAAAAATTTCTTTTTATCTTGTAATTATTTTATTTTATTTATTTATTTCAGATAATTTTAATGCTCAGGCCGGTCCTATCTGACATGTGCGGACACTTCTAGGATAGACTACTGTGTTGATATATCTGTTTATTCACAATTTGGCAAAATAGTACATATCATTGCGCTATTTTATTAAATTCCTTAAACGGATTACAATTCCTATATGATAATTGTAATAAGTTAGGCTGAATTACTTAACTAATTCCTTTATTTTTAATTAAAGTTTTCTCTCCTTTGTAATCATTATTTCCTGTATAATATATAAAAATATTAAGAATTGAAATTCTGAAAGCATAATAGCGTATTGCTTAGAAGGAAAAAAAAAATCGAATTTTAAACTTGCATCTAAATATAACTATATAAAACTTTTGCAGACCGACTAATTGATAATACAAAAATAAAACCAGTGTGCACTTTATATTACATATCAAATATTATTATTTGCATTCTTAACTTTAATTTTTCAATATCAGCTATTTTTCCTTGTTACAAAATCTGTTCAATGTGATTACATAATTATTTGCAATCTTGGGAAGCTACATGTAAAGCAAAAGTTACGAAACATGTCGTGTATGAAGCGTATCAACGTCAAATATAATAAATCTGTTTTAAACAATGGTGTAAACTTTTCAATTGTAACGTACTTTCACTTTCAAACCAGACTGTTTTTCAAAACGATTGATAATTTTTTATAACCTTGAATAGAGAACAGGATTTTTTTTTTTTTTTTTTTTGGTAAGAAACAATTTATATATATATATATATATATATATATATTATATTTATAATTTGAATGGAGGTTTTTTTTTTTTTTTTTTTTTAAATACCAATTTGTTTTTTCTTAAAAGTTTTTCTATTAGAAATTCTATGCTTTTTAAAACAAATTATTCTCTGATTAATACACAGTTCAAAAATAAATTGTTTCCTACGAAAATAATGCCATAAAACTTAAATAAGGTAACTCTCGAAAAACATGGTACTTGAAGAACACGGATATCTTCCTCCGAATTACACGGTTTCAAACTACACGATTTTCGAATAATTCTTTTGAAAAAAGAATGAAATATATATAATATTTGATATAAAATTATTTCCAAATATGTCATTTGTTTGACAAAATAGAGAGTTATGATCAAAATCAAAATTGTTTAGAATTATAAGGGAATTATAACTATTATAACTTATATCACGAAATTTGAAAAATAGTTCCTAGCAGTTTTTTTTTTTTTTTTTAATTTTTAAAATACATTTAAAAAATAAAATGAAACAGTTGTAAAATATATATATATATATATATATATGGGCGAGTTAAGTTGATTCTTATATGCAAGATAAGGAGTTGTTTACTTAGATATTTATCATTGTCTCCAGTAAATATTCGAATTGAGAGTATTTTTATGTGTTTGACGCAGTGAAGCTTATAAATATTTTTAGTGTGCAGCTACATTGCTGAGAATTGACTTCGTGAAGGTACCTCTTTGCTGAAAGTTGAATTTGTGAAGGTACCTCACTGCTAAAAATTGACTTTGTGAAAGTGCCTCAATGCGTCACTAAATTTGTTCTGGATTAACCTCTGATTCAATAATCTCTGTATAAAAAATGTATACTTAATACTGCTTTGATAAATAAATCTTTGTCGAGTCATGTTTTTAGTCAGTCAAGAACATGATTCGACAAGGATTTATTTAACAAAACAGTTTTAAGTGTACTTTTTTGGCATCGGAATTATTGGCTAGTGTTCGAATACTTTTGCTGCCGACTGTAATGTAATTTTAATTGAAAAATTGATGCATTGCAAAATTGTTTTGTTTTATTTTTGTTTTATTTTGATAGTAAAAATTTAAGATAAAACGTTTTTTCAAAAACTATTTAAAAAATCTGGTGTTAAACAACCATACGACTACCATTACCCACTATTACACGTATTTTATGAACTTTTTGGAGATAATGTGATCAGAAGACATAGAATTGACCTATTGAAATAGACACCTAAAACTTTTCTGGTGTAAGAGAAAGTTAATACACATGTGATGACATATAAAACAGAGTTTAAATAACGAGCTAAAAAGTAAGAGAAAAAATTGATAGAGGTTATTTTATTTTTATTTATTTATTTTATTTTATTTATTTATTTATATTTTATTTATATTTATTTATTTATTATTATTATTATTTTAACATCAAATTTCGAGATCTAAAATTGATCTATCTGATCAGAATAACTATTCATTTTCATGTGATGAAGTCCACGTAAAGCATAAGAAAGGATATCTAAAATGGGTTTATGTTTATGTAACAATTTTCAAGAAAAATGTAGAGATCGTTTTTTTGAGATACCGACTTTTACCAAAACTTGGCATAACCAGTTGTTGACCAGAAAACAACAATTACATAAAAAAGGATATTTAAAAGAGGGTTAATAACGCAAGTTTGCAAAAAATTCATACAGCCGTTTTGAAAGGAACGCACTTACAGGACTGGAAATTCAGCTATTTATACAGGACGCCTATCACTTTTCCTGAACTAACCAACTGTACCATTCAAAAGTACATCCAATAGAGAGCTTATACAGTAATTTTGAAGAAAATCGTTTGAACCGTTTTTGAGATACGGTACTTCTGGTTTTCCAATTTTCACCAAAATTTCGAAAATTCATCTGTACACCAGACCTGTTTCAATTCTAAAGTTTCGTAGTTCTATCTTTATTCGTTTCGGAGATATGCGAAATTAGCCGTATGTCAGTAAAAAATAATAAAACTATTTCGAAAAAAAAAAAAATTTTTTTTTTTTCGTTTCAAATTTATAATAAGGCAATATTAACTGATATCGCGTTAAATCATAGCGAGAATGTATAAAATTGATCTGGATAGGTTCTATTATGTGCGTGGTTTATACACACCTTAATCGAAATCTTATAAAATAACAAAAGACCTGAAGATAATCTACGAATTTTGTTTCATGATTTATGCACTTGGAATATCAGAGCAAATATTGGTTATGTGGATTATGTACTTGGGTAAATAAACGGAAGTCAGTAATGCTAGATGTCATAATATAATGTTATAGACATAACCGCAAAACCCTCATAGTTATTGCTGTTCTGAAATTCCCGCATAAAAATAAGCATAAAATGATGTATCTGAAATCAGACTGGTTTCTCATGATATATCAATTTCATGTTCCTGCTCCACTACCTGAGGATTTTGCTTCAGTTGAAAGTGATCCCATTTCAAAACCTCTTCAACATGCATGCAACATTTCCGAACAGCGACAAATCTAGACAGCAAGTATTTGCATTATCTGAATTGAACGTATCTTGTGTATGACCTGAATTTATCAAAAGGCATGACAGATCTTCTGGCATCAAGTCTTTAACAGAAATATTTGTTAGCAAAATGTGTCACTTTTATTTCGTTACAGAAAATGAAATGAGCATTTGAAGGAAATTTTACTTCAGTCAGTGTCTTGTGAAAGTGCGATGACATTGTTCTCTGTAGCGATTTATCTCAAATTTATCTTGCTTCAAAGTAGAATCTATTTACGCTTCTGATAGAAACCAATAGGCAAAGTTACGATGGAAATTTCAAGTATATCAGTCGTCAGTTCAATTTAGTTAAATTAAAGGAAACTTATTAGAATGCAAAGAAATTATTTGAATATATTGAATACCATTTTTTTTTTTTTTTTTTTTTTCATGAACTACGGGCGTAAACTTAAAGATAAAGTTTACGCTTTCAAACAATACCCAAAATATATTATTTCAGCGTCTACATATCGAACTTAAATTTACTAAAGAAATATAGACTTTGTAAAAACGATGGATAAAGCAAATTCACAGGGTTTTCAATACCAGGTTCATAAATTTCATAATCTCAGCCATGCTAGAATAAAGGAAGTCGTATAAGAGGTGTGTTCAAATATTATCGAACCTTTAGTTGGCAAAAATACATTTATTGATTTTGAAATCCAAAACACTAATCCCTTTCTAAATATTCTCCTTGGCA
The DNA here is from genome assembly GCA_963930645.1 of Salticus scenicus. Taxonomy (NCBI): domain Eukaryota; kingdom Metazoa; phylum Arthropoda; class Arachnida; order Araneae; family Salticidae; genus Salticus; species Salticus scenicus. The sequence continues at coordinate 339,791,679 of OZ005653.1, forward strand.
ATGCACATACTTCTCACAGCTTTTCCGCCATTGTTGGAAAACACTTTGGGAACGCAGTTTTTGGAATGTTGAGCAACCGTGTTGTCGCTTTCCGCATAATGTCTTCTCTTATTTACTCAAATCGGGTCCCTTTTAGCGGCATTTTCAGCTTGGGAAATGTCGGTTGAGTAAGAAGCCAGGCGAACCACGGGAATGTTGTGTTTGCAAAGAAAATTTGAATAAAATGCGTAGAAGAGGCGCTATATCATGATGGAGCGCTTCCAAATTTTTGCTGCCGAGAGATCCGGCCATTTGCGCCACACAGCATCATAAAGAAGACGAAGGACCTTCTGGTACAGTCCGCACTTCCTCAATGACTTGACAGGTCATTCCGACTTGTTGAGGACCATACCTGAATGTGGTTCACTTTTCACTAATGCGCGGCCATCTTTGAAGCTGTTGTACCACTTTTTTCTACGTAAGGTGCTCATAGAATCGACCCCCGAAAACCTGTTGAATCTTGCGAATGGCTATTGGGCATCGTGAAGCTTTTGATAAAATCGCTGCTTGAGTTTTTCTGTCGTTTTACAAAAACTGAAATCCGACGACCACTTACTATACGTCTTCATTCGTTGTCCAACTGCCAGCAACTGAGGCTTTCTGCAGGTGAGAAAATATTCACGACTGCTCCCTCTACATCTACACTGAAAAATGTCTCCCACGCTGGAAATGTTAGCAACCCTAAGTCGAGTACAGTCGGTAACAAAAGTGTCCGAACGCTAGCAAAAATTCCTACGTAAAAAAAGTACACTTCATACAGTTTTGTTAAATAAATCTTTATCGAATCATGTTCTTACACTGACTAAGACCAGGATTCGACAAGGATTTATTTAACAAAACAGTATTAAGTGTACTTTTTTTACGTAGGAATTTTCGCTAGTGTTCGGACACTTTTGTTACCGACTGTACATATAAAGGTGATGTTGAGAATTTTCTTCGGATATATCCTACAACATGCAACAAGGTATTGAGAATCCACTTTTTGAATTCTCTTTTCCCTGCAAACCTTGGTATAGTCAGTGACGATGACGAACAAGGTGAGGTTTTCATAAAGGCATTCGAATAATGGAGACTCATTACCAAGGTTTCTGAAATGAAAGTAGAAAGACTGACTACCGTTAGATGGTAAACCATAATAGTTCGAATGCAAGTCTATAACAAGAAATCATATCGAATGCATTTATGACTAATTATAGATGCCACAGCAGTATTGATTATAGTGATATCCCGTAACGTGCTGTTGAAACTTAACGTCATCTGTAACTCTCAAGATATACGTTATATACCAAATAAACCAAAAGCTACAGGGAAGAAAAAAAAATCATTATTCAAAAAGCACTATCACAGCACTATCACAGCACAATCATAGCACTGTGATGTTTTCACTGAAATGCGTAGAAAAATGTGAAATTTTTCTCTGTATATATATAAAAAAAATTAGTTACATTTTTCATCAACAAAGCCGCCGTATTTGCAAAGTATCCACTTACATTTTAAACAGATCTGCCTTTTTGAATGACGCCATTTTACGAATACTGATTTATCTGACTTTGGCTTGCAAATGATTTAAAATGTGTGTATTTAAATTAAATTAAAAAATTACTTTCTTATTTTAACTGTTAATCATTCTAAAAAGAAAATTATGTTGTTGTTAAGAGATAAATCGTTATTAGTTAAACTTTATTATGAGAAATCGAAACGCGCAACTGTTGCTTTGCGAGCCTATGGCTCAATGCGCAATACTAAAAGTTAAAAAGGGCCGATATCTTCACTGATAGCATACAGTCGGCACCAAAAGTATCCGAGCACTAGCAAAAATTCCTATGTAAAAAAAGTACACTTAATACTGTTTTGTTAAATAAATCTTCATCGAATCATGTTCTTAGACTGACTAAGAACAGGATTCGACAAGGATTTATTTAACAAAACTGTATTAAGTATACTTTTTTTACATAGGAATTTTTTCTAGTGCTCGGATACTTTTGATACCGACTGTACAATACATATTATAAATATTTATACAATTATATTGTATAAATATTTATAGTTTACGTTGTATAATCTTTATATACGTAAAAATCATTTATAAACCTTTATCACTAAAAATATTTTACAGAATTTCTGACTAGTTTTTCTTTTTTTTTCCCCTTAAATACACAAACACTTATATACTTAAAAAAAAGAAAAGATTTTTTGAAGCTTTAGGACTTTTACCGCCCAGTTATCAGTTAGCTGATGACTGGGCTAATCCCAGTTATCTTTAGCTCAATCCGTCACTTTTCATGAAATAAAATAATATGAAAATATTTTTCATAAAGGACATTTATACCAATTTTTTTTTTTTTTTTTCATTTCAATTTCAAATCCTAATTCTCAGATCTGATTTGCACATAGTCTTTTGATGTGGACCAATTAAATTTATTTATAAATGGGCAATTATAAAAACATTTGTTTTATTGCAAAAGAGAAGCTTCAAAATAGCTTCATTTCCAAAAAAAAAAAAAAAAAAAGCAAATCCTTATTTTGATCTTTCAAAATTGCGCTTCAAATTTCCTTTTCTCACGGCATACCAAAAAGTTATCGAGGAAAGGGGAAGCGATTATTTACAAACTAAACAGAAAATTGCGTGAAAACACGCTCATTACGGTGTTTCATCCTCTGCAAATACAGGAAAGTACATGGGTTTCACGTGTCATTTCTCACAGTCTCCATATTCTGTGAAGTTTTTATTTCTTTATATAATCACTGTCACTTGCGTTTTTTTTAACATAGCTATCGTGAAATACGTTGCGTGTCTGTCTGTGTATATGCAAACTCCCATTTCTGTAAATATTCATAGAAATGCTTGAAATTTATATATGTTATTCATTTTCTCTACTGCATGTTTGCTATTGAAAGTGGTATAAATATTTTGTGTGTGTGTGTGTGTGTATTTACCAAAGAATTCACATACATTATTGTCTATGATAAACATTTCTTTAAAGAATATTTTACTATCTTTATATTATATTAGACATTATGACTTTAATATATAGGGTTATCACAAATGAATCATCGGGTTTTGATACATTACTACAGTCGGTAACAAAAGTCTCCGAACACTAGCAAAAATTCCTATATGAAAAAAGTTCACTTAATACAGTTTTGTTAAATAAATCCTTGTCGAATCCTGTTTTCAGACTGACTAAGAACAGGATTCGATAAGGATTTATTTAACAAAACTGTATTATGTGTACTTTTTTTATATAGGAATTTTCGCTAGTGTTCGGAGACTTTTGTTACCGACTGTACGTCCGAACTTGGAAACGTATATGTTTCCATGACAACGCAAACGAGAGGGCGTTAACTACAGTTTTACGCTGCGTATGTGCAATGTGCGTGTGGTTGCCGTGGTTGCTGCGCGAACGTCATATTCAAAATGGCGACTGGACAGCAGAAAGCGTTTAGTGTTCTAGAATTTTCAGTCTGAATCGCTCATAACCGTTTAAAGAGCATTCCGGCGGGCATAGAAATCCAAAACACCAACCCAACAAAGCATTCTGCGCTGGTATCGACAGTTCAAAGAAACCGTTTGTTTATGTAAAGGCAAAAGTTCCGAACGCGACCAAGCTGAGTAATGTGTGGAGCGAACTGAACTATCGTCTTGACATCTGCCGAATCACTCAAGGGGCACATATTGAACATCTATAGTATGGACGTCAATCTTGGATGCTTTCGGTTTATTTTCATGTATAACTCATTGTTGTAACCCAATTATGTTCCGAAATAAACGCTTCGGAAACACGATGGTTCTTTTGTAATAACCCTGTCTATTATTCAGTTGCACAAAAGCATATTTTCTACAAGAATATATGGTATAAATATTTTATGTGTGTATTTACAAAAGAATTCGTCTACATTGCGATTGCGGTTTATGAGAAACATTTCTTTAAAAAATATTTTAACATCTTTATATCACATTAAACATTATTAAATTTATATACATTATTCAGATACACAAAAGCGTGTTATGTATAAGACTATGATACATTTAACAATAATTACTGGTTTATTGAAAATTAGGTGTTTTCAACGAGATCTATGAAGGTATATTTGTACATCTTGAAGGATGTGTTATCGATGGAAAATCATGTCGCTGAATAATAGCTGATAAGTGGGAAGAGGTTGGAAAGCTTTTATTTTCTAATAAGGATACAAAATGTATAGAACCTTAGAATAAGTCCAAATTCTACCCAGTTTCTATTACTCACTCATCTCATATGGTAAGAGGCAGAACATTCTTGGATGCCGCAAGTGGTCCGGGGAAGATTTAAATATCTGGAAATTCTTACAATGATGAGTTGCTTGAAAGAATCAAAAGTCACCTTTACGAAATAAGTAAATGGAATAGTATGTTATTTAGTTTTAAGAAGAAAAACTCTTAATAGAAATCGTCAATATTATATTTATTTTTCTTTTGGTGGAAAAAAAAAAAAACCATACAATAATAGTAATTAAACACACTGTTACGCATTGCACCGATGTGATTCTTCCACTGTTTCATTAATGAAGAACTCAATGAGCTTGGGTATTTGGACCGTGCCATTTCGATCACAGCCCATTAAGAGACTTGTGATTGCCACTCTTTAGTTAAGCGTGACTAGCTTTCTTTATGATCATTTTTTTTTTCTTTATTCACTCTCTCTCTTTCTCTTTATTTTTCATCGCTTCGCTTGTTTTCTGTTTCACGAATACTACCAATACAAAAAAAAAAAAAAAAAAAGTCGACATCTATGCCAGGTAGTGGGAGTTGCAGTGTTTTTATTTCAACGATTCAGTGAGAAATTTCATTTGGCTCTCACATCTTTTTGATAATGGTCTCGAATGTTAATGTTTTATTTTCTATTTTATTGCTACTTATGAGAACAGATATTTTCTTTTCTACCTGAAGTTCATATACTATTTCAATTACTGAGAGATTTTTTTAAGTACATTTTTCATTACTTTCCATGCAACACTCTGAGAACTACCAATAGAAGAAAGACACTCAAGGAAAACAACATACATCCATCCTCTATCAAATAGTTTATACAGACGGTTGGGTTATGTAAGGTTTGAAGCTGATTTTCTGCTCTAGGGACATAGGCCTGGATAGATGCCCTCTGTGGAGGTCTTTCTAAGTTGCCCTATACCATATTCACGTGGTCTTGATTCTATCTCATATACAATTTGTAACAAGGATGATGCAGCTTTTCAATCAGTACACATGTGCCAATATATATATATATATCTTTTTTTTTTTTTTTTTTTTTCTTTCGCCGTATTAAGGATCGTGCTCATTTATTTCGACCCTAAGCCATTGTCGCGTGTTTTTGAGACACAGTGTTAGCATAAAACATATTCATCATACCAAGAAAATATTTGCGGTGTCTTTATACTAACCTACCTTTATACTAAATCCCGCCTTCCGTTGCGTGTATGTGTGTGTGTGTGTGTGTGGGGGGGTCTTTCTAAGTATTCCTAGTCCACATTCATGCCGGTTTCGAAGAAAACCACAGAAAATCCTAATGACTGTAGCCGATGAGCAAGATCTAGATTCGAATCCGGTACCTGCTGCCTATACCAGCTTGGAGTGCTCAACCTTTCGGCCCTGCAATTAACAGCATGCAAAAACCAATAATTGCCTAAAGACAAATAATAATAATCGCAATAATATTTTTTTAAGTATGTCCTATGAAGTTTTATACATGAATCAAATTAGATATAAACTATTTTAATAGAAAATATCTGCTACGATTCGAAGTACAACCCGATGCACGCATGAGGATTATGCTGATTTTGAAAACAAGTGCAAGCGACAAGATCTAAAGCTTTTCAAATACGAAAACTCTTATCTGTCATCTGCGGTAATTATTACCAAACTATCATTGAATTAATTTGGAAAAATCGGTAAACAAAACGATAACTGGAAACTATTACTGTACTGTGATTTTCGGCAGTTTTCCAAAGGCAAGTATTTACGGTAATTATTACAATTGTACTATCGTTGAATGCATTTTGAGAAACGGATAAATAGAAAGATAAACAGAAACCGTTACTACACAATGGTTTTGGGAGATTTTAAAGTGGGAATGAATCAAGGTAGATTTGTAAATAAGGTTTCACCTCTCATTCAAATAATCCGTTATTACACATAATATTTATCATGAATAACAGGCATTATGAAGCAATTAGTTTGTGGTTGGTTCTCTGTAACAGAAATCAAAAGCGGAGCATCTCAGAAGACACTATAATATATTTGATTTCTAGTATAAGCGCCAATAAAATAATTAGAAATTAAAACAAACCATTAAAAACGATTATTATTATTTTTTTTTTAAGTAATATATATATATAGCATTACTACGTATTATTGTCAGAAGATGAATTTAAAAAGTATCGTTAACGTTGTCTAGAACGATATTTTCCCCAAGTAGTCTTGTGCCCAACCAATGACCCAGCGGTTCTTCGCTCAAAGCTAGTTGACGGGAAGTTCTATTTTGATGCAAGGTCGCGTTCGTCAACCTAGCCGTTCGGAGTTTTCCGTAGTTTTCTCCGAAACTCGCGCAAATACGCGCCAGAACCCTTTAGAAAGACACCCCACGGAGGGTACACCACCTCCGGCCTAGGACCCTTGCGTATTCAATCGGCCTTAATTGACCTCAAACACAAACCCAGCCCAAGTACACTGGTACTTGAAACATCTTAACACTGCAGCTGCTAAAAACTGACGGGTTTTCATCTTTTTTTTAAATTTTACAGTTTTTTCTCCTTCTCATTTTTGCAATTCGTCCAGTGTTATCAGTTGGAAAGAGCCAGTTCTGTCTGGGTCATGTTTGTTTGGGCTTTAGATCGTAACGAGTTTCTACGACGACGATGCTACGAAGTTATAAAATCGCTGATAAGCAAAATCCTTGATTGACAAATTGTTTCTATTACAACAAACTTTTTTGTGTGTAGAAATCCTCCTGTAAACCAAAATATCACAATCGACAACACCCATCGTTCTTTGCCTTGCAATGGCCGAAGGTCATCCATCTCTACTCAGTGGACTCTGTCCATTTGTGTTCACGATTACTTGAGGACATGTTTACACAACAATACAGAAACGGCGCCATCTTCGGTTTGGTTTCATGTTAATGAAGTAACAACGTTATCACGTGTTTTGTTCGTATAGATGGCGCCAATGATTAGACAAATTATTCAATGCAGATTCAGATTAGAGAAACTTTAGTTAAAGACTATCAATGACATTTGCAGAAAAATGCACTGAAATATTGGTGTTCGTGGTTCGCGCTTCAAGAGGATGAATGAAAACTTTCTATGCAAACAATATTAATTGTATAATAATAATAATTCTGGTATGTTTGACATATTCAGAAAACATAATAATTTCTTTTTAAATTCAAGTATCAAAACAAATATTAAGTGACATTTATTTAAAAAAAACACATATGAAGATATTTTAAATCAACTTAAAACCGCAAAAAGAAAGCAAATGTTTGGGGCTCAGTTTGGTCTTCTCGCTAGTATAAAACACCTATCTTAAAACAGAAGTATACTTGTATTTATATGTTGAATGATTTTCAGACTAAAAACGAGTCTGGATCTTGGTGTACCAAAACCTCGAACGTTGATGATAGCTCCTACACTTATTAACAAGAATGTTCACGATTGTTTTCTTGTACAGTTCCATCCATTCATGCTGTACTTATGCCTAGTTCTTCTCATCCAGTATAGGATCATCCCTTTAATTCTCGAAAGCCTCCACGTGTATTTCTATCTAACGTCAACCGATCAAAATAAAAAGTCGTCTATTGGCTGACATAGCTCGATGCAGATTGACAGCAACAATGCCAAATTAGAGGTCTGCACGGGCCGGAATTTCGAGGCCCGGGCCCGTACGAAACCCGGCCCGGCCCGTTTATTTTTTAATGGTTTATGGCCCGGCCCGATTCAAAAATATGTAAAATAACAAAAAAAAAAAAAAAAAAAAAGAATGCCTTTTTATGAAAAAGGTTTTTAGTATGTGTTTTGCAGAGGTTTTATATAACCAAACAATAGTACGTTCTTTAACAAAACTTCTGAAATTTTACAAGACAATTATATATAAACAGAAATTCATTATTATAAACAAGGCACAAAGACAGACAGAAAGTCAAATCTAAAATATTAGCATTCATCAAACAATATAGGAAGGTATTTAAAATGGTTAATACTACTGAAAATGCACTTTCAACCATTTCTTCTTATATACCATAATGTATCCGAATCTTTCATGTGCTCCGGTAAACAAAACTTTAATGTTAATCCAACCATATTCAATAGAAAAGTTGCTTTTGCCACTGAAAAAAATTATGCTACTTTCGTCCACTGGAGAAAAGGAAAAGGAGCCTTAGAGAAAAAGATACAGCGGAAAGATTTTTATAGCCTTTATACCACCTGAACTCAACAGATCATGAGAAACAAACCCTTATACACAGTAATTTATCTAATTTCTTTTGTTATATACATGTACGCAAACTGGTAGTGACATGCATACTATTTTGAATCGGAAACCATCTAATATTACTTTAAATAAAATATATTAATTTCGAGGCATGCTGAAAATATTTGCGAAAAATCAGATTTCGGACAGACAGACTGATAGACAATTAAATTGACGTTACAGACACTTTTTTAACGAAATAGAACTTTATGTGACATACAAGCCTGTAAAATTGCGTAAAATAAATGACTGAAGAAAGATTTTATCATTTTCCTTTTTCGTTGATTAACGAGGAAACCAGAAAAAGATTCGGGCCGACACGGCTGGAGAAAATTTCATTCAGGCCCGGCCCGGCTCGAATATGCACAAAAAAACTTAGCCCAAGCCCGGCCCGGCCCGAGCCTGAAAAAAAATTTTAAGCCCAAGCCCGGCCAGGCCCGAGAGCAAATTCAAATATTCGGCCCGAACCCGGCCCGAGGGCCGGGCCGGGCTCGGGCTCGGGCCCGGGCCGTGCAGACCTCTATGCCAAATAATAGTTACTTGGAGGTATCTCATATGAGACAGCGGAAACACACGTTTCTGAGCAACCGTGTCAAATAAAAGATAATTATTTCGACGCAAAATAATTCTCGGAGCTCGATTAAGGTTTATTGGGGGCCCAAGACCCAGCATTATTTTGCCCCCCCCCCCCAAAAAAAAAAAAAAAAAAAAAAAAACTGAAGTATTTTTCTCAAAACAAATATCTTATTTGTACGTAAGGTTTGGCTACCGGCGATAAAATTTATATAATCCTCTTAATAATAAATTAGTTTTTTAACTACCTATTTTCGCCAAAAATAGTTCAAATCATTCTGATTATTTTCTGGAACTAACTCCAAAGAAAAAAAAAATACACCAAAAAGCAAAAAGGGTGGGCTCGGGGTCCTAAAACTGTGGATTTCAGGAACCTAAGCCATTTTTCGGAACGTCCATTTTTCGGTTCTATGACTGTTACAATTGATTTGCATAGAATTGTAATTTTTACAAAACCTAAACTATAGTATTATTTCTCTTTTCTTTCTTTCTTTTTTTTTTTTTTTTTTTTGTCGTGATCTATATCATTCTTACCGCGAGTAGCCTGTACACATGTAAATATTAACACATGACCAAATACAATACCATCAAATGGTTTAAAGATATTTTCTATTTTTGCGAAACAAAAGTCTTTAGTACAATACAGTTTTAATATATATATAGATTTAAATATACAATTTATATAGAACTTACGTAGTTCTAATAAGCTTTTGATAACTTATAAACTTTTATTTCATACTAATGGAAAAGTGCAGATTTAAGATAGTAATTTGGAATTAAAACGCTGTAAGTCAATTTTTAAAAATTAAACGTTACACTTTCTTTTTTCTTTTTAATTCTTGCCATAAGCCATTTCTCTTTCTTTTTTTTTTAAGCTAGGGTCAAATAGGGGAAGTGTGGCTATGGTCTGTAAATTTTTAAAATAGTCTTCTAGCGTAATACTGAATGTAATTTTGTTTCGAAATAGCTTCCAAAATTTCTAATCTTACACTCATGAAAAGTTTGCACAACTGGAGGTAGTTTATTTTTCCCATTAAATAATCTGGTGTGTCACTCACACGACTTTCTCTTACCCTGAAATTTAATACTATAAATACAGGTTGGAGACTAAGAGATAAGATAACGAGTAGTGTTATGTTAACCTATAATAAAACAATTCAAATTAGGCTTCGGAAAAGTTTTATATGATAATTAGTTCAGTGTGAAGGGAGACTACCGCGCCCATCAACTCCTCATTTCATTAATGCACCTACATTTATATAGAATTTAAATCTGTTATTAAAATTAAAAGTTCACTTAAAACTATACAGACAACTTTCACATGCAACATTCCTTATTGAAACTTATCAGTCTTGATCAAACTTTTCCAGCAATAAACTTATATTGACTTAAAAATACAACTTTTAGATCTCCTTTAGTTCAGAAAGCCTCAAAACGTGTAAATATGTAAAACACCAGCGATGAATATTTAGCTTAAAAACATACATTATTTACCATATGTCTATGAGGAATTCATTTCAATTCCTGAACAGCTTTACTGGACATGGTAAAATATTATAGTACAGCACTTCCACTAACAGTGAAAAAGAAGTTTATCGCTAAAATATTTGCAGCCGTGTATATCATTTGAAGATTATGTACAGACCACATGGTGCACCTAAATATAAACCTATATTAATAGTACACGGCATAATCTGAAATACACTTCTATTAATTTTCAGCTATTGTCGCACTATAATTTAGTTCTTTTGTGTAGCCCTGTAAATGAACAGTGGATGATTTCCCTACCCTATTCTACATGAGACATGCTTTTACGCATATAAAAATTATATATTCATTTCATTTGGTTTAGTGCAGTCTATAGACGTTAAACTCTACTTACCTGCACTTTCCCCCATATACATCATGTATTTGAATTCTTTTGGGTGTCCCTGTACGAATCATTTCCTTCATCTCAACGAAAAGCTTAGTGTAGCATCCCTATATCATATATATTTAGAATACCAAGTTTGGACTTTCTGCTACTATTTATTCTTGAGCTATGCTGATAACACACACACAGACACAGAGACTCACAGACACACACACACAGACCAACTGCTAAAAACATGATTTTTGGATTCAGGGGACCTCAAAACGTGTAAGTATAACAAAAACTCACGTTCGAAAATTTGACCCTAAAACAATACTTTCTCTACCTTATGGGTAAGAGAAAGTAAATATTACTCTGCCAAAGAATTTAGAAATCAAATTGAAGTTAGTTTGTTCAAATTCTGATATCCTCTGCTGTAAATAACTAATTATAGATTGGATTACCCTTATTGTTCAAGAAGGAGCCAATATTCGCTTTGTTATATTGAAATACTAATCGAGAGATAATTAAAAAAAAAAAAAGTAAGTGGGAAACACAATAATTATCAGTATATATATATTTGGATTAAAGCAGTTAACAGCTACTGAAAAAAATCATTAAAAATTGACATATTAAAGTTATTTTTATGAAAATTTATTTAAAAGTATTTACATTTTTGGTTGAAAGTTCTGTTTTTAAAATTTGATGTTTAGGTTAATTTTGAATACTTTTACTTCCATTACCCTACTGAGGTAATGGAAGTATTGTATTCGGTCCAAAAATTCGATGTCGAGTTTCCACCTGATTTACACGTTTTAAGGCCTTCTGAGTCCAAAAAAGTAGTTTTGGGCAACTGGTCAGTGTGTGTGTGTGTGTATATATATATATGTATGTGGGGAATCTTCTGGCTATCATATCTCCGAAACTAATAAAGATAGAACTATGAAACTTGATAATTGAGACAAGACTGGTGTGCAGGTAAATTTTCCAAATTTTGATGAAAATTTGAAAACCAGAAGTGGGTCATCGGAAACCGAAAGTGGGACTGTATGTCCGTATCTCAAAAACAGCTCAAACGATTTTCTTCAAAGTTGCTATATAAACACTCTATTAGATGTCCTTTCGAATGATACAGTTGGTTAGTTCAGGAAAATTGATAGGCGTCCTGTATAAATAGCTCAATTTCAGGTCTCGTAAGTGCGTTCCTTTAAAAACGGCTTTTTTCAAGCTCGTCATATTAACTCCTTTTTAAATATCCTTTTTCATGTATATGTGGACACATCCTGCTTAGATGTGTCAGTGTTAGATTTTGAAAATTGTTTAAAAAAATAACTCTATCATTTTTTTTTTTTTTTTTTTTTTTTTTAACTCGCTATGTAAACTCTGTTTTATATGTCTTTACACGTGTATCAAGTTTCTCTTACAGGAAAATTCCAAAAAATGCATATAATATCTCCAAAAATACTTGTAATAGTGGGCAATGGAAGTCGTGTGGTTGTTTCACACCAGGTTTTTTTTTTTTTTTTCCAGTGAAAAATAAAATTTTATCACAGTCTTCTTTTGTTTAAAGGTGAATAATAATAATAATGTCATACAAATTAGTTATGACGTAATGAAAATTTCTTTATATTTTTGGAAGGAATTCATCATACGTATTACGCCAAACAATATACTACATCTCATTCCATATGTTTCACATACATCTTAGCAAATTTCAACATTATTATATGATTCATTAGAGAATTAGCATGGGCCGTGCATACAGAAAAAAAAAATCATTCTTATAATAAGAATTTTAAATAATAACAACGCTTTTAAAAACATCCACATATCCATTTCAGGAAAATTTTTGGGTAATCACTTTTCTAGTTAGAAAGTAACATAGCAATTAAATTGATTTTTTCGGAACTAAATACTATATAAGAGTATTAAAAGTAAGGTTAAATACTTTAAGTATGGAAATGTTAATAATGCACTAGTTTATTATTACTGCAAAACAAATGTAAGTAATTCTATAATCTCTTAAAACAAGCACTAAAAAAAAAATGCAAAAAATGTTGAAGATAAATTTTATATTAAAAAAAAAAAAAATCAATTATGTATCAAATTGAGTTTTTTTTTAACTATAAAGTATTTTACCATGTTTTTATTAACTTCGATTCTTGTTTGTGGGTTTGTTTGTGTGTTTGTCAGGGACAAATCTTGCAATCGATTTTTAACTAACTTTCCGACTAGGAAAGTTAGTTAAAAATCGGTCTTAAAAATCGGTCTTAAAAATCGGTCTTGAAATTTTCAGGACAGCTCACAACACGGTGACAATACATTTTTCTAATAATTTTAGTCAACTATTTCAAGTTCCGCTGCCTTCTGCAGCGCTTATATGATTCGACAGAAAATTTATTTAACTAACTTCCCGACTAGCTAGACATTTGAAACTTTCAGAATAGTTCAGAACACGGTGAAAATGCATTTTCTTAATACCTTTAGCCAACTGTTTCGGGTTCCTGCTGCCTTCGGCAGCGTTATCAGTACAAAGCTTTCAATCGATTTTTCACTAACTTTCCGACTAGCTTGACATTTGAAACTTTCAAGACAGCTCACAACACGGTGACAATACATTTTTCTAATAATTTTAGTCAACTATTTCAGGTCCCGCTGCCTTCGGCAGCGCTTATATAATTCAACAGAAAATTTATTTAACTAACTTCCCGAGTAGCTAGACGTTTGAAACTTTCGGAATAGTTCAGAATACGGTGAAAATGCTTTTTAAAATTATTTTTATCCAATTGCTTCGGGACCCTGCTGCCTTCGGCAGCGTTTCCAGTACAAAGCTTACAATCAACTTTTAACTAACTTCCCGGCTAGATAGCCATTTGAAACTTTTATAATAGCTCAAAAGACGATAGCAAAGAATTTTTTTAATACTTTTATCCAATTGCTGGGGTTCCGGCTGCCTTCAATAGCGTTTATATGATTCAACAGAAAATTTAAAAACATGGTTTATAAAAAATTTTTTTATCTTATAATTATTAATCATAACTTAATTCTGAAGCAAAATAATCAGTAGCGGCTCGTGAGATTCCTTTACAGGGGGGCTGCATAGCTGCATGTCTACGTAAGATTTGAGAAAAAAGCGAAAATGATTTTCTAAATAATCTGTTTAAATCGGGGTCTTCGGGTTTTATATGCGCAGACTGAGCAAGAAGCAGAGCAATACAGGATACAGCATAGATTTAAAATTTTATATTATTGGACATTCATTACAAAGAAAAAAAAATAATCTGGATATTTTATTTTGTTAACTTTATTTATTAATGATAATCAATTTTCCCCAAACAAAATATTTTTCATCTGCATGCTATTATTTTCTCCAAGATGGTACGAAGTATACATAAATTTTGCTCATTAAAAAGATACACACAATCATTTATATAAAAAAAATAATAAATAGTTAGATTACATACTTATGTAGATCTGTACAGTTCTTGCGATAATAACTGCAAATAATTCGAATCTATAGTCCACAATGATAAATAATTTCTTTTTGTGTCTCTGTACAAAAATGTATAAGTCCTGTACTCATCAAAATTATACAAATTGCGTGACGATTACCTGTAACCTACCTACCAATTTTTAGTTCAGTTGGATAAAACATTTAGGCGCAATCGCACTTCATAAATTTAAGTCCATTAATCAAAATGATAAGGAATTTTTCTTTGTGTCCTTGTAACAGATCTATAAGTCTCACATCCATCAAATTCTATACAGCTCGTTTGATGGTGACCTTTCACATACCTACCAGCTTTCAGTTCAATCGAACCAAGCATTTAGATGTTATGATATTCACTCACATATATACACTTACTCACACCATACATATAACACTGTAAAAATAGCAAAAATGAGCTCAGGAGACCTCAAAACATTATAGTAATGTAATGCTCGTATCTTAAAAGTGCAATTATAATGATGCGTTTCATTAATTTATTTAGAACATCCTTTGAAATATTAATTAAAAGAGTTAACATTGACGTAAAATCTTGCACATCACATAGATTATGAAATGCTTGTCTAACATTACGAATATTTTATTGTTATTATTTTTTTTTATGCGAACTTTACACACATGTACAGTAAACTAAAATTTCATTTAAATATCAAACCTTTGTATAATTAAAAATGAATTTCCAAAATTTGCTGCACATCTTCTGTATTGCCGTGCATTAAAAAAAAAAAAAAATCTATAAATGTTAAAACACCATTTTCTTTAGAGATATATTTAAAAAGGCTTGAATAGTATGTATCAGTTTAATTTGATTTGAAATATTATCCAAGCCAGTAGTGCATTCTGGATGTTTTGTGTGTCCTCGTAAAAGAAGTATATAGGTAAAATAGTGTGGCCAATCTAAAGAACGGATTTTAAATGCTTAAATTTCCGAGCATATTTCTGAAAGTTCTCACTCAAATATAAAGAGAGATGAAACGAAGTTATAAATGCTTTCCAACTTCGTTGTATGAAAATGTCAGAAATTAAAAATTTAGTAATCTCGTGTTTTTAAGAAAGGTTCGACTGCTAATATTTCTCATCAAAATAGAAAAAAAATTAGTGACTAAAATACAAGTGAAAAAAAAAAAAAAAAAAATTATAATTATAATAATAACCTTATCAACAAAGCGATTAAACACTTGATAAATTTTAAATATTATGTTTAAGGCAAAATTTATATAAAAATTGAGATTCTGTCTATTCAGTTTCAATGTTTCTGCCATTGGCAAACCAAGAAACCGAAAAACCGTTCGAAATTTCCATGTAATATAAAATAAAAATCTGCTTGAAAAATAAATAAAAATGACTTATATTTTCTCATATAATCGTGAATAACCTTCATGCTAAATTTTTTTACCTCTCATACATAAATAATCATCAAACACAGCGATTACCGCATTAAAAACTGTGAAGAAAAAACGCAGATTACAAAGGGAATTTGTTCTTTTCCAGCATTACCGAAATCCCTAATCAGGTCGGTGCTGCAGCGGATGCAGCTCCAACCAAATGGTCGAAACTGGTAGGGAAAACGAGTAGGGGCGGTTGTAACTGTTCTTTCCCTAAAGAAATCCCTTTTTTCGGGAGCTGCATGGATGAGCAGTCCCTTTACGAATTTTCGAGGTGCTATTACGTTTAAAAATGGTAAACTTTTCTCAGCTTTTTAATAATTTTTCATGATAACGATGTAATCTGCTTTTCTATATGCATAATACTATACAATATAATAATATTTATTTTCAAAATATTTTGAAAGTTGATAAAATAGTTTTTTCGAATATTTCTGGGGGGGGCTGCAGCTCTGCAGCTCCTGCCACGAGCCGCCACTGAAAATAATGACTTAAAATTAAAACCGTAAGTTGCATATATGTTCCAAGCAGTTCCGAAAATAGCTTATTAATTTTAAATTTACATTTATGTCTTGAAAAATCACAGTAAAATTTTCTTTTAAATGCACTTGACTGTAATGGAGAGGTGTTTTATTAAATTAGTTCTTGACAAAGTATAAATGAATATGCGTGTGTGAAAAAACAAGGTATATTTCCGAGAAAATAAATCAGAAACTTCCTGTTATTTGTTAATTTTTTTTTTTAAATACGTGCATCATTTTTTTTTTTTTTTTTTTTTTTAGAAAGAGTGGGGGGGGGGGGGGGGGGAGAGTCCTTTTTTAATAGGCAAACCATTCCGAGAAATTTTTTCATGAACGTTTTGAGAAATGTGGATGAAATGAGAAATATTTCTATTTTTCGATTAGAGAGAGAATCAGAATAGAAACAGGGTCAAGGGTGAGTATCGAAATAAAGCAACAGGAAATTTTAGAGAGCGACAAACACATCCTGTTAGAAACAGAGTGGTCAGATAAAGAGAGTGATTTGCGCAAATGGAAACTAAATTTCAATTTGCTTCGAACGGTTAAAATGAGCGGGAAAAAAAAAAAAAAAAAAAAAAAAAACAATATTATTTGAATATGTCAGTTTTGAATTAGTAACAATAAAAAATAAATAAATAAATAACCTTTAGAGCTATAATGACGTCCATTTTACCCTGAAGGTTTAATTTTTCACAAAGTTTTATATCAATTTTAATATTTATTCGTGAATTTCTTTTCTTTTCAAAAAAATTTAGAACCAACTCGTAAATGTTTTTGGCAACAATTAAAAATTGAAATAAATTACGTATTTTTCTCTAAAAAAGGGCTTCTTCAACTTTTTCGATACTGTCCGTTTCGAACTGATTATTATTAATTTTCTTTTTTTTTCTTTTACTTAAAAAAAAAAAAAAAAGAAAAAGAAAAAAAAAAGAGAGAGAGAGAGAGATTTTGATGAAATTCTGGCAAAAGCAGAATTTGGTTTAGTACGGAGGACTATTAGTTTTTTTTTTTAATTATAACATCGCTTCCAAATTATTCAATTATAAATTTTCGATTTCGATAAATGTCCAGCCATCGTAAAACTGGCGTCAACGTTTTATCCGTAGATTGAGACCAATAGTCTTCTGTATATAAAAAAAAAAAAAAAAAAAAAAAAAAAAAAGAAGAAGAAGAAGAAGAAGAAGAAAAGGTGCAATAGCTGATTATACAAGTGGCGGAGTTGAATGAACGAGAGGTTCAGTTTGTAAAACAGATGGCGTAGGTTTGAATGAAAAGTTTAAAACTAGGATTAGTTTTTATTTTTACTTTTTAAACTTTCTTTTACCCATAAGGTAGAAAAAGTATTGTTTTGGGGCTAAATTTACGAAATCGAGTTTTTGTCATATTTACACGTTTTGAGGTCCCCTGAATCCAAAAACCATGTTTTTAGCGGTTGGTCTGTGTGTATCTGTCTGTTACTAGCATATGCCACGAACAAATTATAGCAGAAAGTCCAAACTTGGTACGTTAAATGTGTGTCGTATAGGGATTCTACACTGAACCTTTTGTTGAGATCAAAGATATGGTTCGTGGTACAGGGACATCCCAGAGAATTTAAATACATTATGTGTATAGGGAAATTGCTGGTAAGTACAGTGTAACATCTATAGGCTGACTTAAACAAAATGGAAACAACAAAATTGATAACATGCATAAAAGCATGTTTTGTAAATATTGTTGTATGGAACCCTATACTACAATTTTTCGCCAAATGTATTCACTAAGTCGCTAAAGTCGACCTTACTGGTGAAAGAATGGCCTTTGTTTTTATTTCTGTAAATCTACTTTTATTGCCACAGCACATTGGATGCAAGTAACAGGTTTAATCTTTCGTAACTGTTTTGTTCAGAAATTAATTATTCTGACATCTGTAAAATTAGTTTGATACGTTTTTTATCCCAATCACTTTTAAGCATTACTTCCTTTGAAACAGCTTTTTTTCTAAACAAACGTTTTTATAACTGTAAACTTATCACAAAGTGCGAGAAAGTTGTCTCGAATTATCCAATCGCATCTTTATATAAATAAAGATGCGTTTATATAATCAATACGTTAATATAAGCAATGCTTTATGGCACAGAACCTTATCACAAAATAAATCGTGTACTTCAAGCGAATTGTATTTTTAAATAATCTGGTGTGGCCCATCCACAACTTTCTTTTACCCTGCATTTAAATACTATAAAGACAAATTGCAGATTAACCCGTTAGCGCCCAGTGTCCTCATTTGAGGACAGCTAATAAAATGGCACGTATATTTTTTGTGGTTTCTTGGAATGATTTCTGCTTTTAAGTGACAGTTTATAGCGTCACTTTAAATGATCCCTGAAAGTTTCATGTGCCTACTATTAATTATTATTTCATAATTTGGATAGCCATTTTAGGATTTTTCATTCGTCGCACCTATATTTGCTTTTTGCGCAAGTATACTAACTTAAATCAAGTTGGACAATAATATATATATTATAATACTTTACTTTCGAGATCTTTGTCAACATATAATAGGAAATTAATCTGTTATCTCGAAGTTTTCTTGCTAGAACACTAAACGTCCATAAATGAGGATAGGCTTTAAATTTAAAACTATCAGAAGAATTGTTTGAGTTACTATATTTTACTCTCAGTTGTTTACATTTTAGAAGTGAAATAATCAGCTAATAATATTTTGCAAAATTATCAGGCGTTAACGGGTTAAGAGGTAGTTATGTGTACATGAATATATTTTAACAAACAGTTAAAAATAAGTTTAGAAACGCTTTTATTCGATATACATTTATGTGTTCCTCTTTCAACTCCCCCGTTTCAATATTGTACCGACATTCATGAAAATGTAAGGACATTATTAAATTTAAAAGTTTATTTTTAAATATTCAGATATAATTTTCACATTACACCACTTCTTGAAACTTACCAAACTTAGTCGAACTTTTCAAGTGGCCCTTCATTTGGTTTTCAGATTACCAAACTTTAATATCCTATCCGCTTTTAAGTGTTATTCTGATAACAGATATTCACACATATTAACCACTCAAAACTTGATTTTCGTTTTCAAGTGACCTCAAAACGCTATAACATAACAAAAAAAAAAAAAAAAAAAAAAAAAAAAAAAATCAGCGTCGAAATTGGAAGTAAAACAGACTTGATAAAATTTAGTCAAGCACTTCCACCGAATGCATTCAGTACAAAAGAATGTTTTCGTTTAATTTTGGGTAGCCCTGTACATTATCTATAAACTATAAACTCATCATATAGTATACTGAAATTTAGCACAGTGTGAAAAAAACACTTAACGCAATTTGAAATGAACTTCCAGTAATTACCAAATATACCCTTAATACACCTGATTTATTTTATTTATTTATTTTTATTTTATTTATTTATTTATTTTTGTGGTCCTGTAAACAAATGGTGAAGGATTATATATATATACACTATCATACACATATCTATATATATGTATGTTCATATAATTTTGTTTAGTGTAGTCATTAAGGATGTTAAAGAGTAACTAGCTGAAATTTTGCCCATAGAAATAATGTATTTGAATTTCCTTGGATGTCTCTGTACACAAATTACACAGCGCTGAAAAAAAAAAAATTAATCGACTCCTGATACCATTCTTGCTGATTCTTTTGTAAAATGACCTCCTGAATCCAAATAGGACTCCCATTTTGCCCAGTCACCCACCGTTTTCTCGGGACACCATCCCCTTCCCCAATTTTTATCACTGTTCGGTAATTTTATGGCCATGAATTTGATTTGGAGAATGAAAAAGAATTAATTTAACACTTAAAAACAAAAAATATATATAATGTTTAATGAATAACATTAATAATAGATTAAAAAAATTACATAATTTCAGTGGCAAATCCCCTCACCCCCCCCCCCTAAATTTTCCCCTTGACGCAAATGTTGATGTTTTAGAATTTTTCAACTCTGTAGCCCTTCAGAAGGTATTTAACAGTTAAAATAATCCTTTCCTCCGTTATAAATCAAATTCATAGCCATAAAATTACCGAAAAGTGATAAAAATAGGAGGCCGTCCGTAAAAAACGGTGGGTGATAGGGCAAAATGGACGTCCTATTCGGATTCAGTAGGTCATTTTACATAATTTGCCAAAATGGTGTTGGGCTCCATTTTCATGTCGAGCACTGTTGTTTGTTCGATCAGGTTTTTAGGGTGGGTCTATGTACATGTGTCTGTCTGTCTGCTACCAGTATAAATCGAGAAAAAATGCTAGTAGAAAGTTCAAAATCGGCGTTCTAAATCTGTATAATATTGAGGATGCCACATAAAACTTTTTGTTAAAATCGAATTAACAAAAAGTTTTATGTAGCATCCTCAATATTATACAGATTTAGAATGCCGATTTTGGACTTTCTACTAAGCATTTTTTCTCGGTTTATGCTGATAACAGACAGACAGACACATACACACAGACCCACCCTAAAAACCTGATTTTCGAATTCAGAGGAACTCAAAACGTGTAAACATCTCAAAATCGAAAAATTAACCTCAAAATAATACTTCCTTACCATTTATAGGCAAAGAAAAAAAAATTATATTTTCGTCATTTTGTAGAATCTAAGTAGAATTCGAATAAAAACTTTGGCGGCACACCCGAAATTTTCCTACCGCATATTAGGTATTGAAAAACATTTCTTTAAATAAATTTATATGTTTAACGAATAAATCGACTTTTTCTATTTTAATGCAATATTTTGTGATAAAAGTTCTCCTCTTACCTCATTTTTATCTTATCTTATCATTTGGTAGCTTTATAATGTAATGCAACACTCATAAATCATCGCAATAAACGGAATACAGCGACCTTAAAGTTAGAAAAAAAAAATATATTTTACATTTTCTTTTATTTTTACATTGGGCTCTTCAAATTTATATAAGCCATAGATGAAGATTAGAGTTACATTAAAGGTTAGCCCTTTCCGGCACAGAGTAATTAATTCTATTCATTTAAAATCAACAGCCACCGGAATTCAAGAACGATATTAGAAGATATAAAATAAATGAAGTTTTGCCTCTATATTATAGAAGAAAAATACTATAAAAAATTTCTGGGATGAATTTTTGCACTCGAGAATTAAAATTAGGTGTTGCCGCAGCGGTAACACCGTGCCGGAAAGGGTTAATTAGTACATTATTAAAGGTTAAATTATGAAACGAGTACGCACAGTTAGAAAGTTCAATAATCTATGCGTGCCGCATGATTTTTCTTCTTGTTTAAATAATTTTTCATTCATTTGTTTACATAAAATTATTATTATAAGACTTGTTTTTTCGAGCACTCGATATTAAAAAAAATAAATTTTGCCTCTTTCTTCTTCCTCGTTGTAAACAAATTCGAATGTTTTTGGAAATTTAATATTATTTAAAAGAAAACTGACTGTCACTTAAAAATACCGTGAAGTTTTCATGTACTAGAACTATTACTTTTAATAAATAAATAAAGGTTAGACGCGTCATAATTTTTGTAGTTTCTGCGGGTGTCCCCTTAAAGCAAACATAAAATGTGCAGTGGAAAGTACATTTTTAAACTGACTTTAGACATTACTCATTAATCATGTCTAAATCGAAAAAAAAAAAAAAAAAAAAAAAAAAAGAGTTGAGTAATTATATTTACTAGTATCGCCCAGTGGTCGAAACTCGACCACTTTTTGCAAAGCAAAGCAAAATAAATGCCTTCTCATAAACGGGATTAAGTTGCAGAACAGTAGCGACAGTTGTCGGCCGATATGCACCCAAATTAAAACAGCATTTTTTTTTTTTTTTTTTTTTTAGATAATATCCATCTCATACACCCTGTTTGGCGTTTATGCAATACAGAAGTTGAGTTGAAGCTGGTCGAATTGAGTTCAGGAAATCTCAAAACGTGTAACTTCATCGAAAAATAGAAATATATATAGATACATATATATATTTAATTGTATGCTTTATTCTTATATATGCAGAAGATTGAATAATAAATCTTATTTATTTTTATTTTATTTTTATTTCTTTTTAAGCAGTCAATTTCTTTTAAATGAAATGCGCAGGAAGCCACAAAACGAGTCAATTCATCGAAAACCGGAAATCGAAATTTTTTTCATATCTTCTACTTTCTTCTTACATATGCAGTAATAAATACATTTAAAAAAATAACAATAATAATTAGTCAATTTCAGTTAATTGGAATGCAAGGAAATCTCAAAGCGTGCAAATTCATCGAAAACCGGAAATTAAAAGTTTTTCCAAATCTTATACTTTCTTCTTATATATGCAGAAGATGGAGTAATAAATTTATTTAAAAAAAAAAAAAAATAAGTAGTCAATTTCAGTTAATTGGAATGCATTATGTTTTAGTTCAAAATATGTCTTTAAATTAGAGCTGATATAAATCACAAAAAAAAAAAAAAAAAAAAAAAAAAGATGTCTTAAATAAATTAGGGGGGGGGGTAGGGGGGGGGAACTTTCATAAATCAAATCCTATTTCAATTTACGTATAATTTCAACAGTATAAACTTTCGATCTAACACTCATTCATTCAAATTTCTAACACTCTAATAGCTGTTTTCTCTTAGATTAAAAAACTTGTAGTCGAGAGTATAGTGATGCTACATCTATACAAATTATTGTGTCTATGGTTTTACTTGAGTTTTAAGAATTGCCTCTTTTAACACTACTACTACTTTAGGTATTTTCTAATATAAAAGATACGTGTAGAAAATGGAAAAATGCATAAAAATAAAAGTATTTTTAACCTTCTTGACACTGAACAAAATAATTTTTGTTTCTTCTGCAAATATAGCTAATCATATCTTTCGAATGATACCATTTTCAACCCTCTACTCCCATAATTAATATGTTAAAAGTGTACCACGAATTTCATGTTTGCCTATTAATATATACTAGATGAGCGTAGAAGAGGTTTCACAGAAATTATTACCTAGAGATTTGAATTTTAAAGTCCTCATAAAATAAATGCTTTTAATATAGATCAATTGAAAAAGAAAATATCATTTAGCAATTAAACGTTACATTATATATATATGTGTGTGTGTGTGTGTGTGTGTGCGCGTGCGCGCGTGTGTGCGTGTGCACCGACGAACATTTATTCGAATGAGCACCGACGGAATGTTCGTTATAATACTGGCATTCGGTTTTATGCATTGCCGTTGCCGCTTTGTTTTGCAGCAATCGTGCCTACCTTTTTCGCCTGACGAAAGGTTGTGTTTACTTTCGACTCTAAATAATTTTTGCCAGTTTTTGCATTTTATGGTGTTTATTCAAGGATTCTTAGTGATTATTTAAATATTATCCCTTCGAAAACTAAACTAGCGACGATTTTGATAAATTTGCGCTGAAGTTAATATCGTAAATAATTCAATTCAAATTACATTTTATGACTCGAATTCCATTATTTTGATTAAACATTCATTATCGACTATTTATCTCGACATTTGGCCACGGTTTCTAATTTGGTGAATACGGCCAATTTGAAAATAGTTTCATTTGAAAATATCGATCAATAGGTGGACGAAGAACGACTATTTAATAAAGAGTAAACAAAAAATGATTTCAAAAAGATCACCTTAAAATATTCGCTACACTTATATTATTAAGGAAACAAGGGCTGGTGAAAATTGTTATAATCGATTCACTTATAATTATCTATATAGTTATTTTAAAATGTATGAAGTTAAACAATACTTTTAAAATAATACCGATGCTTCATGCGAATTTACTTTCATATAATGCTTTTTTTTAAAAAATCAAATGTATTTGTCTCAAAACTGGATATTGAAATTATTACAAACTTTCAATTTCAATCTCAAGATAAAAGTTCATTAAAAATTCAAATTTTATACTTTTTTACTTGTAACTGATGTCAACTGATTCTGTAAATGATATACAGTCGAACCTCGTTAACATGAATCTCAAGGGGGATAAAAATTTGGTTCATGTTATCAGTAGTTCATGCTCTCAGTAACTAATCTTCATATAACTAAACTAATCTTCATTTTGACTGGGATTGTGGAAACAGTTCATGTTAAAAGTAATTCACGTTAACGAGGTTCGACTGTATATACATAGATGCGTTAAGTTATGTACAAGAAATGCATAGTTAAAAAAAAAAAAAAAAAAAAAATGGGTGACTTAAAATGATTTAGAATTTGCATGAAACATAATTACTTTGTATTATTTTCCCCATACAAGATGTCTTTGCATCTCTAGAATTATTTTTTATTCTTTGAAACATACTTTATGCATAAAAAATGATAGGTTTCGTGGTAGTACATGATGGATTTAAAAGGAAATAAAATTTAAAACAAAAATAATTCATTTCAACGTCCCTTGTGCCCTTAAAAAGATACAATATCAAATATGATAGTAATCGATAACCATGTCTATACATATTGCTTATGATGCCAAGCATACTCATTATTTAAATTCATTTTCGCAAAATTTGTAATTTTATAGTCTGATCTTATAAAAAAGAAAAAAAAAAAAAAAAAAAAAAAAGATAATCAGAATTACTCAGGGAAATATCTTTCTGATATTAATACAGCATTTCATCAACATATAATTTTAATTTAAACTAAATTCTGCTTTTATGTTACCCAAGGTCATCCAAGTAAAGTGAGATGTAATACTTTGTACTTTAGTATGTGTAACGACCGATTATTAAAGTGAACGCCGAGATAAAAATTAATCTACGCCTTCCAACCTGCATACCACTATTGTCTGTTTTTCTCTGCTTTCTCTTTTGATTTCGGCACTGGTTTGATACATGCCATTCTTTTCCTGGATTTCCCAATCGGTAAGATTTTTTTTTTCCTTGGATTTTTACGCAATCTTTTGGAATTTGGATCTAATGCCCTCAAATTCTTTTCTGTTACAGAAAGTGAGAAAAATAAGTACAGTCAGTCACAAAAGTATCCGAACACTAGCAAAAATTCCTATGTAAAAAAAGTAGAGTTAATACTGGTTTGTTAAATAAATCCTTGTCGAATCATGTTCTTAGACTGACTAAGAATAGGATTCGACAAGGATTTATTTAATAAAACTGTATTTACTCTACCTTTTTTACATAGGAATTTTTGCTAGTGTTCGAATACTTTTGTTACCGACTGTATAATAATAATAATGCGCATTAACAATGACAAAATTTGATGAGGAATGCATTATTTTTAACTACAAAATCATACAATTACAAAGGAAATAAATTTTCAGTAACAACTTAACATTTACAATGAGAACGAAATTTGCCATTCTGTATTTAGTTAAACGTTTAAAGGAACTTTGATTTTATTTCAGTCACGGTGTGACTTACAATAAATTACCAAATGAATTCTGCATTGACAAAACTCGTTTGAGAGACAAAATTCTAAATTTAATCCTTTTTGGATTATTTTATTTTCTGAAAAATTATTTTATTTATTTAATTTTTGTAAAACTTTCGATAATGGTACAAGCAAGAACTTCCAAACAATCGCGTTTGCATCGACGATTTGTTACCTGGCGTTTTCGGCAAATAAAGAATGACAGAATTAAAATGAAGAATATCCCAGACATTTTTCATCCCTCCTCCGAGGTAAATCAAAATTGTGATGACATATCTCCGTACTACTCCTAAGGGTGAGTTTCAGACTGTCGCCAAATGGCCAAAGCTCAGCAGCACTAATGCGAACTAAAACCCAACCAACCCAGACCTTTTCCCGGATTAGAGTGACGTTACTTCCAATCGGTAATTTGGGCCAGAAAAATAAGCATTAGGAAAACTTTTCACAAATTGGCAACGAAATATAATTTTTAGTGTGACGTTTTTAATTGATAACTTCCTGAATTAAGGTCTTATTTCAGACCAATCAAAACATATTCTTTTGGTTATTCTGCAAATACCGGTCCTCTCGCGACCCTCGGATCGACTCTTTCATGGGAAGCAGACACACAAAATTAACATCGGTAGTAGCTTATATTTAGATTTGATAGAATTGAAAGTGCTTATGACTTTCGTACATTTGTCAATCTGCGCAGAGCCAGATTATGGCACGATCACACGGGACACTGACCCAGGGCCTCCAAATTTAGGGGGCCTCATTTTCAAAAAATGAGAAGTAATAGTACAAATATTTTCATTTTATGTCTATTAAAAACGAAAATTGATTATTTTTTTCTTTCTATATTTTATTATAGAGAGTTTAAACTATCAAATTTTGTGACTAATTCCCTAAACGTTGGCTGATCAATGTGCTTCAGTTTTTTCATTTGTCTTGAACATAAAACTAATGATTTTTTTTTTACAGGTTTCTAAAAAAATGAGGAAATAGAGGGTATAATTGAAGGAAATTTTTTTTTTAAAAAAGCACTTTTTTTATTTATTTATTTTTGTTTTTGAGAATGGGTCCTTTTAGCAAGCTCTTTAGAGCAGGGTAAGGGGGTCTCCAAATAACATCAGTGCCCCGGGTCTTCAAAAAGCATAGTCGGGTCCTGAATCTGCGCTCTAGCATTACATGTTTTCCCTGTGGGACATTTGTCCTTGATTATACGGGGATTAAAATTTCCTTTTCTGCAATAATTTTGTTTGTTACATTATTACTAATTTTAATGCGATTTACCTTTTTTTTTTCCAATGGCGCGGCACGTTTTTGGAAACTTAGAACAGGCCGGGGGGTCGCCGAAATTGATGACCATTTGTGAAGGAGCACCCAATGGGCGGTCATCGCTACCCCTAACAGGGACAACACATCCAACCTATTAAACAAGATAATGAATTTTTCGGGCAGTAATTATTACAAATAATAATTACTGTCTTAATTATTATTTTTAAAATCTTTTACCATATTCATACCAGGTATAAACCTCAACTCTATAATGCATTTAGCTGATCAGTTACATATTGTTGTTTATTACTGATAGTAAATGAAGCTTATTTTACATAAATACACTTCAGATGGGTTTGCATATACATTTTAATTGCACCACTAACCAGCTTAAAATGAGTGGCTACAGAAATGATCACAAGTTCGATGATAATTTTTCTTCCTTTCTTCCTTCCTTTTTTTTTTTTTTTTTTTTTTTTTTTTTGTGTGTGTGTGTGCAAATTTTTGAATGATATGCTGTATTATCATCTGAAATTATCATACCTGTCTACATACTCACTCTATGTTCCAATTATTTGTAAAAATTTTGCGATTACTATAAAATGTAATATAATGCTATGCTCTGTTGTGAAAACGTTGAAAACACGACCCTTTCGTCAGGCGAACAAGGTAGGTACGAGAGCCGCAAACAAAATTTAAACGTGAAACTACTTACTTGGTACAAGAATCCCAAAGAAGCAATAAAAAATAATAAGAATATACAGAGTACTGGTGTTGAAAGTAAAAAACTTTGAATAAACACCGAATTTTATGGTGTTAGTCAAATTTTTAATTTATTACTTTCCAATTACTTTTCTCCGGTACATTTTTACTTTCCGAACACTATAATGAGGATAGTATTGTAATCATGTCATAAATCCAAGTTTGAGATTTTGGTTTTTCTACACGTTTTGAGGCCCCTGAATTCATTTTTTACTATTTTTACGATGATGTATGCGTGTGTATGTGAGTGAACACGATAGCGTCTAAACGCTTTGTCCAAACAAGCTGAAATTTGGTACGTGTGTTATAGGTCCCCATAGCACGAGCCCTATTGATTTTAGTGAATCGGCCACTTATAGTTTTTTTACAGGGACACAAAGAAAAATTCTTTATCATTATGGTCTATAGGCCCAAGTTTTGTAAAGTGCGATAGTATTTAAACGCCTTATTCGTTTGAGATGAAAATTTATACACATGTTATGAGTCACTGTCAAAAAAACTGTATAAATTTTGATGAATCTAGCGTTTATAGTTTTTTTTTAAAATTATGTATGATTATGGTCCATATGCGCCAATTTTTTTTTAAACTGTGATAGCGTCTAAACGCTTTTTTCAGTTAAAAATTTACACACATGCTATAAATCATTGTTGCACGAAGTGCATAAATTTTGGTGAATCGTAAATCGTATAGTTTTTTTTTTTTTTTTTTTTTTTTTAAGGACATAACGAAGAATTCTTTATCATTATGGCCTACGGGCTGAAATTATTCGAAGTGCGATAGCGTCTAAATGCCTTATCAGAATGAACTGAAAATTTACATACGCGTTAAAGGTCACCGTTGCTCGAACTGTACAGCTCTTGGTGAATCGAGTACTTATAGTTTTTTTTACAGGGATACAACAAAGAAATCTTTATCATTATGGCCTATGGGCTGAAATCATTAGCGTCTAAATGCCTCATCCGATTGAGTTGAAAATTTATATAATTACTGTAGGTCACCGTCGCATGAAGCATAAAGATTCGGGTGAATCTAGCGCTTATAGGTTTTTACAGGGACACAAAGAAAAATTCTTTGTCATTATGCCCTATGGGCTCAAATTATTTAAAGTGCGATTGCGTCTAAACTACTTATTTGAATGAACTGAAAATTAAAACACATGCTACAGGTCACAGTCGCAGACACCCTATAGATTTTGATGAATCTAATTCTTATAGTTTTTTTACAGGGACACAAAGAAAAATACTTTATCCTTGTGGCTTATGGGCTCAAATTATTTAAAATGCAATAGCGTCTAAATGCCTCGTTTGATTGATCTGAAAAATTATATGCATGCTATAGGTATCCATCGCACGATATAGATTTTGGTGGGTCTAGCCCTTATAGATTTTTACAGGGACTCATTGAAAATTTATCATTATGATCTATGGGTTCAAATTATTTGAAGCGCAATAGTGTTAAACTAAACAACATACTATATGAAGAAAAGTACTCATACACCCTATAATAATTTTCTCTTTTGCGTATTTAACGATTTCTCTTACTTCGATTTATTTACACAATTGTTAATTACTGTATGTTCGAAAAGTCGAGTGGAATCACTGCAGATTTTTAATATAATGCTCCATTCTTCGGTGCTTTTGAGCGATTTCCACAATCTGTCTTCTTTTGTAAACAACCTTTTGTTTAGAAATGAAAAATCGAGTGATTTTTAAAGACAGAAAAACAAAATGTAACATAACTGTTCTAGATTTTTCGAATCATTAATTTATTTAACATCGCCACCAACACACTTTATTGCAATTATTATTATTATTATTATTATTATTATTATTATTATTTTTAACAATTAAATCTCAAAAAGCAGACCATGCGAAATGATCGGCCTATAAGTTTCAATTTAAGTGCAAATTAAAATATACATTTTCTTTGTTAATCTGAACTTTTATTTGCAGATTTGAAATAACAGCCCCTTCTCACCCCTTTCTGACCATGTCTCCACACATCATGCGATTCCTTTGTGTTGTTCTTGTCTGCTGTCTCATCTTTTTAACCCCAGCTTTCTGCGCAGCTCCACATCAAGATCATGGCCACGACCCCGACCACGATGATATGGACATGAATAAAGACATGCACCATTCTAAACACAACAATACCAGTGGCAATCACGATACGCACCATATGATGAAGGTAGGTGTACTTGAAGTTTGTACAGATTGAAAGTGAAAAATTAGGATTATATTTACCTTGTCTGAAAACTTATTAATAAAGTAAACACTTTTTATATGAATTACTGCACATTCGAATCAACCACTTTAAATAAATCATCCAGTACAAAATATCAATAAGATAAATTATCTCAATATACAATGAAGTTCTTTGCTTAATTTTAAACATGCAATTACTTGTATAACTGACGACGCTTGCAGATTTTTAAGACAAAACTAGTTGGCAGAGATCGATTCTGCTCATTTCTCCATCAGATATTTATTTTTATAAATTTCTACTACTGCGCATAGTGTATTCATGTTAGGAGGAATGAATTTGACCGAACGTACAACACAGTGACTGACTGAAATGCCTCACCTAATAGACTACCCACCGTTTAGTTCGATACATTTCCGTTATCTTGATTTGCTAATTACATTGGAGTAAATTTAATATTTTAGTTTTCATGCAATTCCAAATTCCCAAATGAAAGCTTATATGAAATATTGATCTATTCTGCTACATTAAGGAAACCTTAAATTTCGAATAACTTACGAAATTTCCGAATTAGAATATTCGTATAGTCAACGACGTTCTAGCAAGCATCTAGCCAGTGATATTTTAAAAATAGTCTGAAATTATTACGATGAAAATATTCCGAAAAATGGGCGTTTGTTCGAATTATGTCCTATTCCGTCATGTTAAGAAAATAGTTCATTTCAAATAATTTACGAATTTTTTAAATTAGAAAATTCATAATCAGTAATGTTCATGCCAGTATCCTAAACGATATTTTAATGGTAGTCTGGCATTTTTACGATGAAAATATCGTTCAAAGTAGATTTTTATGCGAAAATTTGTCCTATTCTGCCATATTAAAAAATTCGTAAATTACAAATAATTTACGAAGTTTTCAAAGTTGAGTTTTCATAGTTAATTATGTTCATGCAAGTATCATAACTGATTATCGTATACATAAAATAAAAGACTAATCTGCTAGCACCCTGTCACCTTACAACGGATACCATTGTACAGATTTGTGATTTTCGGATTCACCACACCTCAAAAAGTGTAAAAAACGCAAAAATTCGAGGTCGAAAAATTTCAAGGTTACTTCAGTTCCCCATACCTATAGTACGATGGGGAATTAAAAAAAAGAGAGAAGTTATATTACACAGAATGGCTACAAGTAACTAAATGATTAACCCTTTCGCGAAGAAACGCACTCATTTTCCAGCCAGCATGCCGAAGCATTTTCTCGTTCACCCCCTCGGACATTACACATTTATGCCACGTCCCGGAACGTTAAAAGAAAAAAAAAATGTAATTTTTTGCACAAAATGGCATTGTATGTCATAGGATTTGAGATATTTATCCATAAGGATTTGAGAGCGTTTGCGTCTCCCGTCGCGAAAGGGTTAACTATTCTTATATTCTGAACTGCATTTTATAACGAGCCAGCGTGGAGTTTTTCTAGAGTGCGAAATTCATTATTCTAGGTTGCCAAAAGAGATTAGATTTTCAGATCTAAAAATTACGTTACTATTCACAAGGTTTTATTTCTTGATAAATTCAGCTTTGTAAAAACACATAATTTCTCTATTTTGTGCATAAACATACGCGAGAAATTATCCTCGATGCCGCAAGTTCGACTGATATCACTGTCCGTCACAGGCAGCAGGACCAGATTAAGGCATGGGCACACTGGTCACGAGCCCAGGGCACCCAAATTTGGAGGGTACCAAATCTATAAATGATATTTTAAAATATTTTAAATCTATAAGGATTTTCTAAATTTTATTTTTCTTAAAGATTACACAGGTCGAAATGTAAAATTTTGATTTTATAATTTTGGCTGATCTTTATGTTTTTGGTGTGCTGAAACCGAAAATGGAGTCAGTTTTTTTCTATCACGTATAGATTTTTGTCAATACAGGGTGCCTACCTATATAATTTCTTCCATTACTCTTCCACTAATATAATTATATAGTAAGATTTATAGTATGTTTTCACAATGAATTAATTATGGATACCTATTGTTGTAATAGCGCAACACTAGTGCGACGTAAAACCATACCATCCTATCATTATGATGGTATATACAAGAAACTGAGTCGGTAAGCACCCTGTATTGATAAAAATCTATACGTGATAGAGAAAAAATGGGCTGCATTTTCGGCTTCAGCACATCAAAAAACAAAGTTCAGCTGAAATCATCCAATCAAATTTTGTCAACTTCAATTTCGTAGGCCTGTGTTATGTTAAAAGAAATATATTTTTATGAGGGATGCACAATAATTTAATTTTATTTGTAACATTTAATATGTCTATTATATGTAAAAGACGTATACAATATAATACACTCAAAAATTTTTTTTAACTATATATGCTTGGGGGGGGGGGGGGGGGGGGGGAGGACACCATATAAAAGTTGTGCCCAAGGCCTCCAAAGGTCATAGTCGGGCCTTGACAGGCAGTGATAAAAGTCAGTAGGAACGAAATGACCACGAAATGAATAAAAGTCCAGCGCTTTGTAAAATAGGTGCCTGCAATTTGGTACTCCATTTATTCTATTTCTTCATTCGTTCTCCAATTATATATGAAGCATTATGACGACGCTTCGTATAACAGGCAATTAATCAATCCTTTAAATGAATTCTAATATAATTGCGATACATATGATTCACGATCGACAGAATTTTCGTTATTAGAAAGATAATGGGCAAGTTGTTTCTAAAACAACTGAAATAGTAATAAACTACTTGGCATAGGTGGACTCTGCCTAATCCTCCATCATACGTATGTTCTCATTAATTTCTAATACAGGAGATATATTAATGTTTCTCAAGAGGAAGGAATTTGGCTATAATCACTCGACAGGGTGACAGACTGAACTGCTCCATCTGATAGGTTACCCGCCGTCAGTTCGATACATTTACCTTATTCTTACTTTTTTTTTTTTATTAGGGTCAGTTTTGTAATTTAGCTTTCATGCGATTTCATACTATTTCCAATGCAAGTAATATGAAATATTGCTCTATTGTGCTACATTGAGAAATATCTTAAATTTCCGATAACTTATGAAATTTTCAAATTAGCATGCTTGTAATCAATGATATTCACGCCAGTATTATAAAAGTGGCCTGACATCTTTTCGATGAAAATATCCCTCAAAATGGATGATTATGCGAAATTTCGAACGATTCTGACATGTTAAGAAATTGGTAAATTTCAAATAAGTTACGAACTTTTCAAAGTTGAATTTTCATAGTTGATTATGTTCATGCATGCCTGCATCATTAATGATATTTAAAAGCTTGTGAGACATTTTTACAGTGAAAATATTCCTTTCAATGCACGTTTAAGTGAAAATTTGCCCTGTTCTCCCATGTTTTAAAAAATCGTAAATTTCGAATAACTTACGAAGTTTTTAAATTAGAATGTTTCAAATTAATAGGGTTCTTGGCAGTTTCACAAATGACAAGTGATATTTTAAAACGGGTCGGATTTTTTTGCTGTCACTTGTTCTTGAGATACCATGTACACAGACAAACACCATATCATTTTTGTTATTTTCGTATTCCTCACACCTCAAAACATGTTTAAAAAAAACTTAAAAAAAAAAAAAAAAAGACGTTGAAAATTTTTACGATTACATGAGTTCCCCATATTTCTATTATGATAAGGAACTAATATGTATTTATTTCATTTTGTGTAGTGCTGCCTAGAGATGTTAAACTATATGTACCAAAAATTTACCCAGTCGTAATTTATTTGAATCCCCTTGGATGTCCCTATACACAAACCATTTGCTTGATCTCATAGTACCCCTATATGATACAGATTTAGAATACCCAAGTTTAGATTTCCTGCTACTTTTTGTTCTTACGATATGCTGATAACAGATGCACATACTCACACACACACACACAGACCAACCACTAAAAACAACTCAATTATATTTGACCACAAAAAAATACTTTCTCTACCATATACAGTCAAACCTCGTTAACGTGAATTACTTTTAACATGAACTGTTTCCATAATCCCCATGAAAATGAAGATTAGTTTAGTTATATGAAGATTAGTTACTGATAGATTGAACTACTGATAACAGGAACAAACTTTTTATCCCCCTTGAGATTCACGTTAACGAGATTCGATTGTATATGGATAAGAGAAAGTAAAATGCATAATTTATTTGTATTTTCCTGATGGATTTCCTATTCTTTTCTCAACAGATGTATTTCCACTTTGGTGTAGACGAAACTGTGCTGTTTGAAAGTTGGAAAGTGTCCACTGTCGGAGGTAAGAACACACTTGTCTTTCACTTGCAATTAACAATCCAATTTCTGCAAGATTCATACTCAAATATAACATATATATTTCACTAAGTTTCTCCAACCATTTCCAAAAAAATATTAGCAACACATTACATAACCAGATGTACTACTTAGAATTGTGCTTAGCGAGATATGAACTGCATGTCCTTAGAAATAAGATACAAAGAATTACTAGTACTATTCTATTGAACTTTTTGCAAAATCGTTAGAAATAATGTCATTTTATTGCCAACCAGACTTGAAGCCAAAATCTTAATTTTTTGAATATTTCAGGTTCTTGAGGTGTCCTGAATATTACGAATGGAGTTAAATTAACCCGATCAGGTTATCGTATTTTTCGGCACCCTGTCAGTTTATTATGGGTCGCTGAAGACCCTAGCAATGTTAGAACACGTAATTTTTAATGAAACTAGTATGTTGTGGCCACCACAAGACTTTCTTCTATATTTACCTATACATATTCAATCAGTAACAATATTTAAAAAAAAAAAAAAAAAGTACGATTTTTTTTTTTTTTTTTGTTAAAAGTAAAAAAAAAATCGATAACTTTGTTTTAAATTATCACAGATTTATAGTTCAACCATTCGTTTTAAAGGTATTGACGAGACCTTTCGAAAGATACCCATCTTGAAAATTTATCCCCCCCGGGGGGTACTTCCCCCCAGGGGGGGAAGCGATGCCCCCCCATGCAGAAATTTTTTTTCCTAGTTACATACTACTATTATCAATAATTCATATTAATTTTACAAACACAAGTTTAAAACAACTCTAATTATGCACATTTATACGAATTTTTGTCCTATGCTGCCATGTTAAAAATTTAGATAAAATGCTATCACAGCGCCACCTGTTGAGCTATTGATCCCGAAACATAATCAGCACCAGTTTATGTCGGGGACCAACTAAATACCAAGTTTGGTTAAATTTCGTTAAAAAAAAAATTGCGATATTTTTCTAAGTTTTTTTACTTTCTTCTATATGTAATATAGAGAAAGTATTGGATTCGCGAAAATTTTCGAAGTCCACTTTTTGATGGATTTACATGTTTTGGGATATGGAGAACACGAATTAATAGTTTTTAGAAAATGTCTGTCTGTCTGTCTGTATCATTTTTTTTGTGGACGCTGTATCTCACGAACCAATGAATGAAATTGAACCAAACTTGGTATTTAGTTGTACCCTGACATAAACTGGTGCTGATTAGATTTTGGGATCAATCGCTCAATAGGTGGCGTTGTGATCGCATTTTATGCAAATTTTTAACATGGCAGCATAGGACAAAATTCCGTATAAATGGGCATAAAGAGAGTTATTTTACACTTGCGATTGTAAAATTAATATGAATTATCGATAATAGTAGTAGTTAGCTAGGAAAAAAATTTTGTGCATGGGGGGGCATCGGTTCCCCCCCCGGGGAAGTAAATTTTCAAGATGGGTATCTTTCGAAAGGTCTCGTTGATAATAGTAATAGTTAACTTGGAAAAAATTTTTGTGCATGTGGGGGCATCGGTTGCCCTCCCACCGGAGGGGGGGGGAAGTTCCCACCCGGGGGGGCAAAGTTTCAAGATGGGTATCTTTCGAAAGATCTCGTCAATACCTTTAAAACGAATGGTTGAACGATAAATCTGTGATAATTTAAACCAAAGTTATCGATTTTTTTTAATTTTAACAAAAAAAAAACAAAAATATCGCAATTTTTTTTTTTTTTTTTTTTAACGAAATTTAACCAAACTTGGTATTTAGTTGGTCCCCGATATAAACTGGTGCTGATTATGTTTGGGGATCAATAGCTCAACAGGTGGCGCTGTGATAGCATTTTATCTAAATTTTTAACATGGCAGCATAGGACAAAAATTCGTATAAATGTGCATAATTAGAGTTGTTTTAAACTTGTGATTGTAAAATTAATATGAATTATTGATAATAGTAGTATGTAACTAGGAAAAAAATTTTCTGCATGGGGGGGCATCGCTTCCCCCCCTGGGGGGGAAGTACCACCCCGGGGGGGATAAATTTTCAAGATGGGTATCTTTCGAAAGGTCTCGTCAATACCTTTAAAACGAATGGTTGAACTATAAATCTGTGATAATTTTAAACAAAGTTATCGATTTTTTTCACTTTTAACAAAAAAAAAAAAAAAAAACTTAGAAAAAAAAATCGTACTTTTTTTTTTTTTTTTAAATATTGTTACTGATTGAATATGTATAGGTAAATATAGAAGAAAGTCTTGTGGTGGCCACAACATACTAGTTTTGTTAAAAGTAAAAAAAATCGATAACTTTGGTTTAAATTATCACAGATTTAT
Organism: Salticus scenicus; assembly: GCA_963930645.1. Lineage (NCBI taxonomy): Eukaryota > Metazoa > Arthropoda > Arachnida > Araneae > Salticidae > Salticus > Salticus scenicus. The sequence continues at coordinate 339,828,320 of OZ005653.1, forward strand.
CGTTCAACCATTCGTTTTAAAGGTATTGACGAGATCTTTCGAAAGATACCCATCTTGAAACTTTGCCCCCCCGGGTGGGAACTTCCCCCCCCGGAGGGGGGGAACCGATGCCCCCACATGCACAAAAATTTTTTCCTAGTTAACTACTACTATTATCAACCTGATCTTTCGAAAGATACCCAATGTGAAAATTTACCCCCCCTGGGGGGGTATTTCCCCCCTAGGGGGGGGGAAGCGATGCCCCCCCCCATGCAGAAAATTTTTTTCCTAGTTACATACTACTATTATCAATAATTCATATTAATTTTACAATCACAAGTTTAAAACAACTCTAATTATGCACATTTATACGAATTTTTGTCCTATGCTGCCATGTTAAAAATTTAGATAAAATGCTATCACAGCGCCACCTGTTGAGCTATTGATCCCCAAACATAATCAGCACCAGTTTATATCGGGGACCAACTAAATACCAAGTTTGGTTAAATTTCGTTAAAAAAAAAAAAAAAAAATGCGATATTTTTCTAAGTTTTTTTTTGTTAAAAGTAAAAAAAATCGATAACTTTGGTTTAAATTATCACAGATTTATCGTTCAACCATTCGTTTTAAAGGTATTGACGAGATCTTTCGAAAGATACCCATCTTGAAACTTTGCCCCCCCGGGTGATAACTTCCCCCCCCGGTGGGGGGGGGGGGGAACCGATGCCCCCACATGCACAAAAATTTTTTCCTAGTTAACTACTACTATTATCAACGAGACCTTTCGAAAGATACCCATCTTGAAAATTTACTTCCCCGGGGGGGGGGGGGGGAACCGATGCCCCCCCCATGCACAAAATTTTTTTCCTAGCTAACTACTACTATTATCAATAATTCATATTCATTTTACAATCACAAGTGTAAAATAACTCTCTTTATGCCCATTTATACGGAATTTTGTCCTATGGTGCCATGTTAAAAATTTGCATAAAATGCGATCACAACGCCACCTATTGAGCGATTGATCCCAAAATCTAATCAGCGCCAGTTTATGTCAGGGTGCAACTAAATACCAAGTTTGGTTAAATTTCATTCATTGGTTCGTGAGATACAGAGTCCACAAAAAAATGATACAGACAGACAGACATTTTCTAAAAACTATTAATTCGTGTTCTCCATATCCCAAAACATGTAAATCCATCAAAAAGTGGACTTCGAAAATTTTCGCGAATCCAATACTTCCTCTATATTACATATAGAAGAAAGTAAAAAAAATGTGATAAAAGTCTTGAACACTCTTGAATACTTCTAATTTAAGGGCAGACTATGAATATTGCAAAAGAAATTTAAACAAATATTTTATTTTTCATCAGACATTCGCCCATTTCTATAAAAAGCAGGCCTTGACTAAAAATTTATGACTTTTGAACAAATTGAGATATTTGAAAAATTCAAATTGCATAATAAAGTTTAAGAATGGTATTTTTACGAAAAGAGTCATGGGCACGATAGATAGGTATTTCTTCTATACGTGGATTCTAACGGATGAGACATAAGAAAATGGCTCGGGTCTCCAATGACCCACTGTAACCTGATCGGGTTAAAAAATCCGTAAAACATACGACATTTTGCTTTTTATTGGATTATTGGTTGTTCCGAGACAATTCTGATTGTAAAATTTTTATATATTAGTGAGAAATCCCATCATCAGACAGCCTGTGCTTATCTTTTGTTTTGTGCTAATATCCTTGAACACAACTATTTTGTTATATTGTTAATAAGAAACATATAAACAATAAATTAGCCTGTGAAATATTCAACTCGAAAGCTCTTTAGTTAGTCTATTCAGAAAGTAGCTTGGAGTAACATACTCTCTCAAGTATCAAAATCTACTTACCCAGGATGTAGAGCTGCAGTAAGATAAAATATTAGGATAATAGCTGCAATCATTCCTCCTGATGACAAGATAATTAAAGGTTGTTCCAATTTAAATAAATGAAATAAAAGGGTGTTCAAAAATATTCAAATTGTATAGTTATCAGATAGAATGGACATCATTGCAAATTAGAAGGCTAATATTCAGACTCATTTATATTAAATACATGCCCTGATAAATATTAGCATCCATTTCTTTGCATGGTTGAGGAACAAGTTAATGCTTGTTTAAGTTAGATCGGGGGTGTAGGAAAGGAAGAGGCTCAGGGAGCTCAAGCTCCCACCAAACCCAATTGGACAATGCAAAATTTCCTTTTTAATGCCAAATGAAAGAATTCCCAATTGAAACCAAAATTTAAATCTTATGAATGTTTATTATCAGGGATTTTTTTTTCCAATTAATATTAATAATTAGTGAACATTAATTTATACTTAGCTTTTTATAGATTTACTTGAAAATGATTTTGATTTTTAAGCCCTCCATGATTTTTAAATTGCTACACCCCAGCGTTAGGATGAATTTAGCAATAACACATACAGCATAGCTAATACCAGGTGCTTATAATGCGCTTATAATGCATCCTGAATATTTCTGTGCTTTTTTATAAAATTCAAATGCTTTTCAAACATATTTAGTTACATTAAATATCTTTTTTTTTTTTAATCTTGTAATTGAATAGGAATGATTGCTTCTGTGATTGGCGTCTTCCTTATGGGCATGTTGTATGAAGGACTCAAATATTTCCGTGAATATCTTTTCAAGCAATATGTCTCCTCCATACAGTTCTCCACAGTCGCCATCACTGGGGAGGGAGGCAAAGTCTCACAAGTGCATAAAGTGGAAAAGTAAGTACAAATTAAGGCCCTATTTACATTTCATTTCTATTTTATAAGTACCTCATTATGCGTATAATTTTTATTATTCAATCATCAAATTTGCATTGCTGCCAATCAGATACCTGCAACTACTGCAGACATCTGTTAAAATATGTATTGCAAGATATTTATGCACATACAATTATTGTAAATGAGGCTTATTTACAGATAGTTTTGTATCGATAAATCATCTATATTTTAAGAAATATTTTCAAAATTCTTTTTTTTTTTTTTTAATCCATTGATAGTTTTGGGGTGTCACTCAACATCTTTGCAAATTAAGACTGATTAAGTTTAAAATGGATTCCAAACCACTACATCTATGCCTGAACCAGGATTCGAACCCAGCACTTGGCTACTGAAGATTCCAGTGCGCTAACCATTCCCCACTGAAAGGAAATATTAAGATATCATTAGTTAACCAAACACCATTTTTCCAGGCATTGTGGCATCATGCTATCCAAATTAGAATTGTATCGGGAGCAATCAATAACCAAAAGACATCACTGATAATGCAACAAAAAATAAGAATTACGGTTGAGAGTAAAAGTTAATTACTGTAATGATGAGGACTTAAAATATTGAATGGTAAGGTGAAGTGCACATGCTTTGCAATAGACAGAAAAGAGATATCATAAAAGATAGCAAAATACTCATTCTGGCTCACTGACATCACATCTTTTTCAAAGCATTTATTATAGAGTTAAGAAAAATTGCTGAAGAAATCATGTGTTTAGAAGGATGCGGTGTTGTGAGCAATTTATGTCCTAGTGCATTGGCACAGAACGGTAGTGTAAGCAGACTTGGTAAAGTGTAATTGTAATAGAATAAGAATCTCCATGCACTGGCACTTTTGTAACTAAATTACAACCTCTGATAAGATCACAAGATGAACAACTGAGAGACAATCAACAGATATCACAGTGAAATTAAAAGCTATATTGGGCTATATAAAAGACATAATAAAAGGGATAATACTTGCCAAATGGCAAAGCGACATTCTAGCAAAAGTAGAACATCCCGAGAGATCTTCCTACAAGTTAGTCAATGCCAACTGCAATATAATTCTGTGTCAATGAGATTCTACTGGGACATACAGAGCCCGATCAAGCTAAAATTGGGCCCTACCTATAAATTTCCCCATGGTTTTTGCCATTCTTTAAAAAAGGGAAGCCCTAAATTTCCCTACTACTTTGTCCAAAAATGCATATTTAAATAAAATTTTACCTTTGTAAATCTTTATTTTGCTGTCAGAAGTAAAATCTTCCTGAAGTGCTATTTTCAAGAGCATTTTTATATAATTTAATTAAATTTTTTTGTACTGTAAACATAATTTTGGCCCCCTAAGGGAAAGGGCCCAGGGTCCATTGCCCAGCAGGCCCATGCATTAATCAGTTCCTGCTGGCACTGGGCTTTTAGCAACCAACACCACCACTACTTTAATCCATGCCTACCAACTTCTCACTAAAAGAATCATGATTTTCTCCAAACAGGCTTAGCAGAAACAATTTTTTATAAACCCAAATCCAAAAAAACAAAGTTATGTGAAATTTAAATTACATATATATGCAGATGAGTGACAAAATAATGAGACTATCTTGCACTCAACATATTTTGTCAAATAACCAAAGAAATATTTGAAGAATTCTTGTATTATTAATGTGTGTGAAGTAGATATTTGGCGACATTTTCTAATAACATTTAGGAAATGGGGACATTCAGAGGGTCCATAACAAATGCAACAATGAAAATAATATTTGGTATCAATCTGTACAGGAAAATAGCCTAAATGGTCTGTAACCCATCGAATATTGTTCCCTGGGTCACTTACAATTTTTGTGTTCATTTGTGTAAAGCTATCACCCATATTCATAGAAATATTTTTTTTTTTTTTTTAAGTTTTAAAAAAAATTGCATATTTTTTTTAATTGTACCTCTCAGGATGTTCAACCAAATTTAACATCAGTTTCAGATATATTGACAAAAACTATCAGAAACCATAACCTGCAATTAGAAAATAAATATATTGAACCGTTCTTGAAATATGAGCATTTGTTTGCATAATTTAATAGACAAATTTCAAGGCAACTTATATTCAAATAGCTATCTTGAAAACACAAAAAAATTATCTGCGATAGAAATAGCTGTTTTCAATAATTTTCGAAAGGAGATTTAACATTAAAGGATCATTCACACATTGATATTCCGCCAATGATTTCCAAAATTTAAATAACAAGTTGTGTATTTGTTTTCTTTTTTCGCACATAATTTTTAAACAATTGAAGGTATGAACATAAAATTTGAATAACAAATTTATTATCAAATAATTGATTGAACTTAATATTACTTTATTATCACAGTATATTTTAATAATAATTCAACACTAATATACTTATAATTCAATTTTTTGTTAAAAATACATTTTTAAAAAAAATTAAGCGATTTTAAAAATAAGAAAAGGTATTACAGGTGCATTATAAATAGCTAAGATTAAAGATTAAATACTTTAAGAAAATTAATTTAAAACCTTTTTTCTTTAATATTCTTTTTTAGTTTTTTTATGTAAATAAAAAAAAAAAAAGGATACAAATATGAAATTTTGACGAGATGCTTGTTTTACAGTAGATTGACATTAGTTGGTTGGCAATATACATAAATAAATTGTAAATTATGTTAAAAAAAATTAAACAAATAAATAAAAGGTAAACAAAAGTTGTGCGAGTCGTTGTGGATGGGTTTGAGGCTGATTGACTGTATTAAGTCATTGGCCAGTGCGAAATGCCCTTCAAAGGGTTCTTTCTAAAATTTCTTAGTCCATATTCATGAGAGTTTTGAAGAAAACTACAGAAAAATAGGTCAACAATAGTGACGTGGTTTCGAATTCAGCACCACCTCCTCTACTTGCCTTAAAAGCAGAATTGCTTGGCCACTTGTGGGGCCAGTGAATAAAGGAAGTTAAAGCCAGCTGTAATTTAAAATAGAATTTTTTCCAAATATCTCAGCACCATCATTTATTTAAATTTTATTTCTAAAATCATTAAGTTTGTTTTCTTTTAACTTTCTTCAAACACAAATTTGAAGAAAATATATGGATAAAGAGTTAATATTAGTTTACAAATTATTATATTTCTAAATATATTATAGTTTAAAAAAAGTTTCAATTTACTAAATTATGTAACTAGAAATAAATGCAAGGCTTCTAATTACTACAATTTCCTATTTTTAGTAGTAATATGAATTACAAATTTTAAGTTTAATCAATTTCCCATTATATAATTATCTCTATGAATTTCCATGGTACTCAAATGGGTTTCTAATTAAAAAGTGGGTCTATACTATTGGCTATAAAATTATAAAAGAAAAATATTAATATTTGTACAGTAAAAATTTATTAAAATATTTATATAGAACTACATTATATGGCATTCATTATTTTCGTCTTTTATTGCAAATTTTCTGTCTAATCCATTTTTATACTTTTTCATTTCTTTCACTTTTTCTTATTAGGCACAAAATGCTCAGTTGGGCTCATGGACTACAGACAACTCTCCACATTGTCCAATTGGTAGTCAGTTACTTTTTGATGCTCATCTTCATGACATACAATGTATGGCTCTGTATCGGAGTAATTCTAGGAGCAGGTGTCGGATACTTCATTTTTGGATGGAAGAAAGCATCTGTTGTTGACATAACGGAACATTGTCATTAAGACTCCTGTCAAGAACAATCCATCAAAATGAAGAACACTGAGTTCCGTTCTACCAAAGTTGACAGAATCCTTAAGGACAACAATGGACTTTCATTTATGTGCCTTATACATACATTAGTTTTCCTATTAAGCTAATTTATAAAATATTAACTATTTTTACCATCAAAAAGAGAGCTTTAGTGAAAAGGAATGAGACAGTGATATACTAGGACCTATCAATGAAAATTCAAATGATTTTCGACTTAAATGATTCAAAATATATTGTTATTGTTGACGAGCAAAACTCAATTTTTACATGCCTGCAGTTTACTACAAGATATACATGGATATTTTACTAAGCACTAACATTATCTGTATCCAATCTTCGTTTCTGCAGTAATATATAAAACAGATTTTGAAGCATGACAAGCCCTACATTTAAGTAAATATGTATGTTATATGAACTACTGTAGATGAATTATAACCATAAAGACAATTTCTAATTTAATTAAAAGGGAAAAACAGATCTTTTTTCAGCTTTTATGAATTAATTTGAAAGTTTCCTATTCATTCGCAATCAGTAGCTGAACACTTGTGTTATTACAAAACTGCAGCTAAATAAGTGCCCGTGAGTATGTTTACAAATAAGTTCCTTTAAAGCTCTTATCAAATATATCACAAGAGTAAAATGTACTGAAATTTGTAAAATAATTTGGTGAAATTGCTTTTGAAAGATGCTTTGTTTTGAGCACTTCAACTGGTTGAGTTCAAGATGAAAATGAACATACATGACTATATGTCTTTTACCTTGTTTTTAAAGAGACCCACTACTGGACTATTACTTATTTATGAACAGATTATTATTCTTTCTCGGCTCCAAACTCAGACTTCTGAGAGAGAGCATTATGCCCATTCTGATGCAATCTGGTGTGGATTTGAATTTTGACCAAAATAATGGAACAAGACATCTAAATTTAGACAAGTCACAAATTGTTTGAAAGATATCTCAAAGTAGCAACTTTTTCAAACTATTTTCTTTTAAACTATGTGAGAAATAGTCTTTGATAACTAATGTAATTAATAACTACAGTAAACTCTCGATTATGCATGGTTTTCCTTAGTTTTTTTTTGCAGTAGACCAGTTGCCAGAGCATTAAATTCACAATCAAAGGAATGTGGGTTCAATACTCAAGCCGGTGAAAAACTGACGTGTTCATTAATATAATACTTGCTGGTGCCCGTAAATTCCATCCATGTTCTGTAAAATTGATATCTGTGGGAGTTACAAAAGCCATCTCCTCTGCATAGGATCAAAATTGTGATAGCATGTCTCCAGACTGCCTGCAGGGGTTAATCCCAGACTGTCACCCATTCGCCATTGTATAGAGCCAGGGCAACACACACTACCATTCAACCATAGCTCTCAAACAATGATAAATTATGATGCATACCAAAAAGTCATTTGTACAGTTAGTACAACAATTAAACACGGGGGGGGGGGGGGGGGGGGTCAAAAAATCTATGAAAAGGAATAGCATTTGCTAAGCCACTTTGAATCTGTACATAATCAAGAGTTTACTGTATGTGATCAATTTATACATTGTGCAAAGCATTATAAAAGTTATGCAAATGACAGCAGTTTTATGATAAAACTTATCTTAAATGTTGTCCATGTCCACATTAGAATAACCCTCGTCCTTAATTATTTGTTACAGTTCTCTGTTGTTGATTAAGACTAAAAATTATCCAATTGTATTTTTTTTTTTTTAAAGGAACATTTATTTGCAGTCAATATCAGTTGATTAAATATACCATGTTTTTAATGCAAAGAGAAGGAAAAAAAAACAACTGTTCAAATATAAAGTGAATTTACAGATTTTATGAATAATTTGCGGGCGCAATATAGAGACACTGTGGTTTGTTTTTATAATGAATTGACTCATATTTAAAATGGGAATAAATTAGCAGATCTTAGACATTTAAATACTATACAGTTCTAAAATCAAAAGGATTGTGTTATAAAGGTAGGTTTACTTTTACAGAATACGATCATCCAGATTTTTAAAATATTGTGAGCAATCTTTGATACGTGCTTAAAAAAATAAACAGCAAAAAAATGTTAGAGACAAAATTTTTACACATGAAAGTAATTAGTTTTGACAATTTAAAAATTTCTTAAGCAAAATAGGATAAGAGTTAGGCACCAATATTTTCTTTTTTGATATTTTCTATGAGTAATTATATATTGTATTAAATATAAAGAATAATAATGAAATTAGTTGCTCTAAAAAGAAGCCATTTTTCATTAGTATATTGGAACATTAAAGACGTTATTTTCCATTCAGTCTTTTTTTTTAACACGCTTTTATTAGCTTCACCTGTATGTATGTATGTATGTATGTTTGTAACTTCTCTGGGAGCAAACAAATTTATATTGTAAAAAAAATACTTTCTCTACGTGAACGATGTAGCGTTGAGGTAAGGTGTCGCGGTACGAACCTAAAGGTCCAGCGTTCGATCCCCGTCAGGGGAGATTTTTTAAAAATGGTTTTTGTTTAATTCTAAATTATTTTAATTAAAGATTTAAATGTATGTAAATATTATGGTGTGTCACTCACACGATTTTCTCTTACCCTGCATTTTAATACTAAGATAGATATTTTGTGCTTTTTAGTTCACATTTCTATAAAAGCGTGTTCTTTAATTTTTTTAAACTATAATATTATTATTAAATTCAGTAACAACAACTCTGTATTGTTACTTCATTTGTCCTGTAACTCATCTAACATCCTCCCCCTCCTGTTACATAAACATTCAAAATAGAAGAGAATGAAATAACTTACAAAATTTAATATACAGAAAATGACTTTGTTGTAAAAATTGAATTATAGCTTTAGTGTAAACTATTTAAAATTTTAATGTTCTTTTATCGATACACCCAACTCTGCTTTCTATGCAGATCTTTTTATTTAAAACAGGTTATTATATATTTTTTTTCAATTAAATGTAATTCTCAGATAAATCAAAATAATATTTTTTTATTTATTGATAAATTATAAAAAAGGGTATGAGTATCTAATTTAAACGTCAACAAAGTAAAGGTTTGATCCTATAACAATAATTTTAAAACCTTAATCCTTCGTTCAGGGAGCTTCTCAAGATGTCTCCGTCTCATCAGCTAACTTATTTGGATATATATTCGTTTGAGTATACCTACCAGGTGGTGTCCTATACTCCAAGCTAATACAAAAACATCTGAGAAAGGCAGTCCAAACAAGTTAGCTGATGACGAGACAGGGACATCTCAAAAATCTTCCTGAATGAAGGATTAAGGTTTCTTGTTATGTATCTAATTTATTTTTTCTTTCTAGTTTATTATATTTTATTTCATTACAATTTTTTCTTCATGTTTCGTTCTTTTTATTATTTTTTGTACAACACTGTATTTTATTTTACAACATTCTCATAGAATACAAACACATGAATTCTAAAGAGTAATCGTACCTTTCACTCCTTTTTGCATGTGTGTAATGTACCTATAAACTTAATTTTAGAAAAATTGCTAAGTTAATTGAATGGGTCCTATCGTCCAGGATTAATACGACTCGCCTAGTATAACTCTTGGCGGTGGTGGGGGTGGGTGGGCAGGAACCACCGCCACTTTAGAATGTAGAAAAAGAGGGGAAAAAAGGCTAAAAACCCCCATAGAAATAGCATGGTAAGAAAAGCAGAAAAACTCACAATGTCAAGTGTGTTAAAAAAAAAAAAAAAAAAAAAAATTTCACACCGGAAGTAATAAGGGGTCAAAGTTGACTAGGAAAATACATTGAAAATCTCTAGTCGTAGGGATAAAGCATTACGTTGCCAACATTGACAGAAAGTTGAACTCCCCAGATTTGTCCCCAAAAATTTTAGAATTCCCCAAAAAAGTCCCCACAAACATTTGGTCCCCAAAATTGTCCCCAGAAGCCTCAAAAATCTCCAAAATGGTAACAAAATCCCCAATCTGGCATCACTGACTCAAACGGAGAAAGTTTATTTACTTTGTTTTTGGCGAAATTCTCTGACAAAAAACTGCCAATTCTGGCAAACATAATTTCCTTTTCTCATATGACACAGTTTGGAACCCTTAGGATAAGGATTGCATGCAAAGGATTAAACATTATGTAAAACACTTTCAATTTACAGTAATCTAAAAGTTATTTATAACTTTACTTTTAAAACTGTCACTGAACATATAGAGTGGACAGAAAGTCTATGAGACATTTCAAAAAAATATATATAAAATCCTCCAATTGACATATGAAAATAGGCTTTGTAATGATAACATGTTGGCCATGGTCTAGATTTTTATTTTATATACAAAAGTAATTTGAATTTCCACCAGTCATAATGCATCAAGTAAACAGCTGTGATGAAAAAGGTTCACTGTTATGGTCAACTCCACACCCAACCTCTCCTTGGATTTCTTCTGTTCTCTCTACCCATCACCTCCAAAAGCCGAAGCCAATGTTATTCTATGGGAAATTTTGCCCCATTATAATTCGTTAACTAATACATATCTTTAAATTCTGTTTTCACTTTGCGAAAATCCACAACTATTAAACAATTTATCGCTTTCTGAAAATAGATTTTTTTTTTTTTTTAATTTCATTTTTACGCTCAAAAATGAAAATTTTCACATTTTACAAACTCAAAATAAAATATTAAAAACTTGAAAAAAAATAATTTTTAGAAAGTGATGAATCGTTTAATAGTTGTGAAGTTTCTGAACGTGAAAATGGAATTAAAAAAAATATATTAGTTAATAAGTTATAATGGGGCGAAATTCTCCTTTGAATAACATTGGCTCTGGCTTCTGAGGTCGATAAATGGAGAGGCCTCTTAAAGACCGAGTGCATGGCTTGATGCGTGGGGAAAAAATTAAAGAATGGAAAGCAAATATCATGGAAGTAATACATTCCTCTGCATCTATGTTGGCAATGTGTGAATTGAAAACTGATTATAGTTTAAAAGTGGTTTACGAAAAAAAAAAAAAAAGTAGAGTAACTTTTGGATTGTTTTTATGCATTATAGCAACTATGCCATTTCTATAGGATATATATGTATATATATATATATATATAAAGAAAGAAATTTCTCATAAACATTTTAATGTAAATTACACTCAAAATGTCAATTGATTATTTATTTAAAAATATGTCAAGGGATTTTTTTTTTTCACCCACCCTGTATTTTTAGATTATCATATGCCATATAACTATATTAAATAAGCATATTTAATCAGTATATAGTTTTTAATTACAAAACTTAGAATTTGATTATGAATAAAAATTTTATAATCAAACACCCTATACAAAGTTTCCATTTCTTCCCCTTTCAAACTTAGTATATTTTGGTGCATTTTACTAAAATTTAGAATTCACTGCAAGAGTCGTACATCACAAATAAAGAGTCTTATAATTGCATGAAATGTTTATTCATTATTTTACAATGATAAAGATATACTTACAGAAAGCAAAATGAGCCAGTTGATAGACAAATGATCTGTACATATGAATATGTATAAAATACATTTGTAAAATTTTTTAAATATATATATATATATTTGTATGTGTGTGTGTGTGTTTTGTTGCATTCATATGTGATGTACATAAATTTATATATCTCAATAAAAGCACTGTGATTTTTTTTCTTAAGATTTTTTTAGCCTTCTTTTAAAATCAAATAACACTAAAAGGAACAATTTCAACATACATAAAAATAGGGCTTATTATTGTGCAAGAACATATATATTACGTCATACATGCGATCAGATATTTGTACGAAATAGCTTTGGTACGTTTGATTATAAAAATACTTTTAATCTCCTCTTTTCTGTCCTCATCAGGGCTCAATTTGCATGGGAACACAATTTGCTTCTTTCCTTTCAGTGAATTACACAGAATGCATGGGAACGCATTCATATTACCAGGCATGAGAGTGCAGAAAATTAAAAAAAGAGGAAACACACACGTTCATAAAATTAATTTCAAATGAAAAATAACGTGTGCGGGGAAAACTATACAAATGCGTTCATAAAATTTATTTCAAATAAAAAGTAATGCTCACAGGAAAACACTATACAAAATATTTTTAAAGTGACAAATTAAACTAAAAGAATAACACATCAACACAATAAAACATGTGTTAAAAAAAAAAAAAAAAAAAAAAAATAGCTAGCAATCATTTAATAACATTGGCTGATGGTGGAAAATGAAGAAAGGGGGGGGGGGAGTAAAAATAAAAAAGTAGTTCATGAGTGAGAAATATTAAACACAATTCTACTTCTTTGTGGGTTATAGAATATCATAAAGTAAGTTTAAATTAATACTGACATTTTTGTTGTGGATGGATAAATATTCAAAAATAAAAGGCTTCCCGCAGAATGTTTGATTGGCAATGGTTAGAGATGAAAAAGGGGGGGGCAGTGGCGGATCCAGAACTTAACTTTTGGGGGGGGCTAAGATTTTTCAAAGTGTTATTCTAGACCAATAAAAAATTTACAATTGTAAAATTCAATTATGAATGACAGTGTTTTGGGGGGGGGCTTCAGCCCCCTAGCCCCCCCCCCTTAAATCCGCCACTGGGGGGGGGGGACAAAAAAAATTACTTGAGTGAGAAATATTGAATAATTCTGTTCTTTTATATGTTATAGAATCTGATAAAGCACGTTTGAAATGAATATTGACATTTATATTTTGAATGGAAAAAGATTGAGAATCTAAAGTTTTTCGTGGAGCGTTTGAACACTGATCATTATTGGAGTTTGATTTTAACAAAATTAAAAACGCGAAATCAACGAAAACCACAAAAAAAAACGGAAAATCGCGGATCCGCGGAAAATTCTCATGCCTGATATTACAAACTGGAGCTCATTAACATATCATTTCTGAATAACCAATGTTTCTGAAATGTTTAATTTCTCCCCGACAATCCTATTATTGCCTTATGACAAAATACCTGTGTCTGCAATTTAACTTGACACACAATCTTTCTCTTTTATTTACCTTTGCCAGTTATATACCGATACAGCACAGAACGTTTCAGTGATGTTGCAAAAACCTTACAGTCTTTCATTATCGTAACCTATTTGAAATAGGCTCTCTGGTACCTTTTTGAAACATTTGCCCTTTAAGATGTTCTATATGTCAGATGATTAAAACTCTTCTGTTACATACCTGATTTTTTGTTACAATCGTGGACATTTCTATGTTTTTGAAACGTTTCAAAACATTTTAAAAATATTTAACAATGTTTCAGTGTTATAAGATTGCTACATTTCGGAAATATTTTGACTTGTTAGGGTATTAGCGGTTTTTCTCTCTCACTTTCTTTTCAGTAATCAAGAAATTGTTATAATCAACCATAAATGAATAGAATTTATGTTTTTATCTTTTTAGAGCCTGTAATTGTAATTATATTTTTATAATTTCAAATTAAATTTATTAAATGAAAAGTAAAATGTCGTTTGTTTCCAAAGAAAACAATTGGTTTAATTGGAAATTCCAAATGAAAATTGAGACATTGCCTCGCTGATTTTTATAGGATTTGATATACTACTTTGAAAACTTTTTTTTTTTTTTTTTTTCCAAAATTCATTCATAGAATTGTAAAATGAGATAAACCTAAGTTTTGAAAAACATTAACGTTCCCATACTTTCTATTTGTTAGAAATTAAGCCCTGGTTCTCACGAAAAGAAAAGATTAAAAAACATTTTTAAAAATACAGATTTAAATGAGTCATTGCATTCATTTCATTTTGTTATTATTATTTTTTTTTTAACATACAACAAAACATTTATAAAGATATTTACAAAAAGTAAGAAAATGAAATATTTTCAAATTTATAAAACTAAATAATATAATCTAAAAACTAAAAAAAAAATTCTACATTTATGCATATTGGGCTGAACTAGAGAGTACATTTTCAAACAAGTTGTTATCCATTTTTAGAAACTAAGCAGAAGGCAATGTGAAAGAATTTAAATTTAGTTTGTCACTTTTTTTTTTTTTTTAACACTTAAGATTATTAGACTAAGACCTACAACTTAAGAGGACACAATACCTGTCCTCAGTGACAAACAAACCCTGTGTTATTCTAAGGGGAAATTTGTAGAATATCACATTATCTAATGTATATTTTTAAATTCCATTTTCATATTTGACAAAATTCATAGTTGCTAAATTAGTTGTTGCCAAAGTTTAAACTTTAGCAGTTTGAAAATCTGTAAACATTCTGATCAGCCCAACGCAACACTTTAAAGCATTCTAAAATCTAAAACAAAATTAATTCTTTTCCTCCAAAAGGAAAGAAACTGAAAAATATCAACAACTTAAAAATTTTACTTTCTTAAAAAATACATAAATAACAGTCCAATAATTTAAACTACAAATTAGACATAAGTTTAACAATCTGTATTATAGAGATGAATTTTATCTAAAAAAAAAAAAATCATGAATTTTAGTCGCCGAAACACAAATAAGATGAGACTTAAGTAAATGGTCCCTTGGATACAAACAGAAAATAGTGGAATGGGAGAAATTGAGGCAGGAGTAAAATTAATTTTTTAGAAGCCAATAAAATTTTTGTGCTTAATTATATGTGCTTTGAAGTATCTGACTACACCTTAATGACCCATTTCAGTAATATATAAAACATTTAAGATCTTTACCTTAAGAAATACAATTTTTAAAAACAGTTTTATGACTGTAGAATCAATAGATTATTTGTAAAATTTCTATTCATTCAATTTTAATGATCTTTTAAACATCCCTGAGAATGGCTTGGTCCAATTTGGCCATTTGCTTTGTTTATTTATTTTTCTTTAAGTAAAAATTTTCCTAGTAAAAATAGAAATAAAAATGCATATAAAATATTTCATCATGAATGATCAAAAATCGAAAGAAAAACTTGAGTTAGCAAGGTATCGATAAAATATTACACATGGAAACAAAGCATTAAGCAAAGTAAGAAATATTTAAAAAGTTATTGAATGGAAAAATAAAAAAATAAAAATTTAGAAATTTTTTATAAAACTGCTAGATCTTTATCAAGGGCGATTATAGCAGCAGGGTGAAATAGAGCGAGTTGTTTCTCAGGCAGTGATAAACAAGATCATATAAAAAAAAAAAAAAAAAAAAAAACACTGTCATTGCCCTACAACTCTGAGTGACAATGAATTAAAATGCAAGTAAGAAGTGAAAAATAAAACCAAAATATTTAAGAAAGTAGTAAATTATAAATAAATATATATTATTAATATATAATTCATTAACATACATATTTAATTTTTAAGGAACCTGATAAAGTAGAAAGAAAAAAGCAGACTGCAGTTTCTGTAACATACAGCAGATACATCTTAAAAACTATTTTTGAGACATGACTCAGTATTTTATTATTTCACTCATAAAATTCTCGCCACTCCTTAATGAAAGTGTAAACCTCAATAATTAATGTCAGTATTTAAGTAAAAAATAAATACTGACATTAATTCTATCAAAAATGTTTTGGTAAAACTACAGAATCTTGATTCATTTTCAATTAATTCTACATCCAGGAAATATTTTTAATTGGTTTAGTTTATTGGGTCTTTGAATGTAGTCAGATACTTTAATCCATGCTTTGTGCTTAGGTTTTAAAAAAATAAAAAAAGCTCAACACCCGTGGTACTTGAGAGTGTACTATATACTAAACTCTCACTGAAGGCTGTACATCGGTTAGAATCCCTCTTTCTCCCTTCCCATGTAATTCTATGGGATTTTCATTGCTTTGTTTTATAAGAATATCTCATTTGAAAATGACATATTTTGAATTCTCTTTTTTATATATATATCGCCTATTCAAAGAGCGATATTCAGAAAACAGTATTCGAAAGATTTCATTTTCAAATGAAATATCCTTATAAAATGAAAACCCCAGAGGATTACATGGGAAGGGAGAAATGAAGCTATCTGACTGATGTACAACTTAAAGTAATTAAATCCTTTTAAAAAATTTTATCCTTTTTTTAAATTGTTATTTTAAAATGAAATTAAAAGTAGTAAAATGCAAAATATATATATAATTTTTATTTTAGAACACTGCATTTTTTAAATTATTTGGTATAAAATCTAAGGCTACATTATTAAAAAAAAAACTATGTTAAGTGACACAGCTTTTTGTATATCATTATTTTTAAAAATGGTTGGTTGCCTTTTTATGGCATGCGGAGAGGGGGTGGGGGAAATCAAAGAAAGGGATAATTTTAATTATTAGTATTAAATCAGCAATAATCAAAATTAAATTCTGTTCTATTTTTAATGATTACATTTACATTGATTAATCACATGTAGAAAAATAATATTTAAGGTTAAAGAAAAGGTTTTTCAATTATTCAAAGATACAAAAATAAAAATAAATAAATATTTTTTATGTTAATACATCTAAAATGGTACCATAAATCGCTCCTATATAAATGGGTGAAGATTAAAATATAATCTGGCAACAATACAACCTATTGGTGTATTATGAACCCTTTTAAGTGCACTATCATAAATGTGATTGAACTAGAAGCATTTACATGCCGCCTATTCAAAGCCATTCATTTTTATTCAAAGTAAACCATTTTCAAATGCAGTATTGATAACTTTCACACTTATATTTAAAAGTTTTCAGTTATTTTTATCAGTATGTCTTAATTACAAAAACTCTTCTAAAATAATTTCAGCAATTAATATTGAAATAAATCTTTTTGATATTGATTTAATCCTTATTTTTAGAATATTGTATAAATTATTAATTCAAACACTGCTAAAATAGGAATTTAAATTTTATTTTTTTTTACACATTCAAGGCTCTTCCACTTTTCTTACTCTCCCCTAATTAAATGAAATGAATTGTCAGCTAGCCAACATAACCAAAACAGTATTTTTAAAATTACTAATTTTCTTCTGACTTTAAAATTTTTGAAATATTTCATGCATGTTGAAGAAATGAGCTACTTTGAGGCTGACACAAACTTAATTTGCTAGCAAATTGAAAAAAAAAAAAATTTCAAAACAACCATAATTTTTTGAAAATATTGCATTTTCCCTACGATTCATGCAAATTAGATTTCTTAAAAAAGATTCTCCATACACAAATGTGCCAAAATAAATACCCCTGCCCTTTACAGAACAAAACAATCCAAATAACTTACATATACACAGACATGGTACTACTAGACTGTACATTATAAAATTACTTTAAAAACATAACATATTTATGATTTCTATTTTTATTTATTTTTTTTACACAAAAACACATTTTATGGAAATATACATAGATCATAAACTCTGTTTCAGGCAATATATATTACTCTATAATTTTTTTTAAAGCCACTTTTAGAAAAAGCTTCTTGTAATCCAATACCGGATTTAAAAAAAAAAAAAAGGGGTGAAAAATTTCTGCATGTGATGAAATGTTATAACTGGCATTCCACAGATACTCTGAAGTAGTCATTTTTATGTCTCAAATCACTTGCAATAAATAATTTCACAAAACAAAGACACAGATAAATGTAATTTCCACTCAAATGCTTTTCTCAAATAAAAGACACAAACTACATCCAATACGAGATTCAAAAAGAAATTTTTACACAGAACCGATTTTAAAAATGTGATTATGTTATTCTTACAAGGAAAGCAACTGGGATGCAAGTTCTAGATTTTATTTAGCATTATTTCAAAGCATTTGCTGCATGGAAAAAAAAAAAAAACATTAAAAGTACCTGTCAAAAATTAGGGCTGATTATGACTCAACTTTAAAAATCCTGTAATTACATTAAAAGAAAAAAAGATAGGATACAGTTATTTTTTAATGACTGTAACCAATAAAATATATGCAAATCCAAAATAATACTAGTAAGTTATAAAATATAGTTTCTAAATTTTCATCGTACAATAATTTTCACTATAAAATAATTTTTAAAATCCAGAAATTAGGAAATAAAATAAGCAAATATTCCCGAACTCAAAAATAAATGCTACACAAAATCACTCCTGAAAAATTCATCGTTCACACGATATAGGCCTTTTTCACCTGTTATTTCAGTGCTTTGCCTTAAGGAATAGTACTTACGACAGCTGCACAAGGAATGCATTTATTGTTTATGTACGATGCTTCCACCATTTCTACTCGAACAAACATTACCATAATCACCGAAAGGCCATGTCAAGAATTTATTCCACTGAATCATACATTGTCGACATATTATCTATCTCTTTGTTCAGTTTTAATCTTGCTTATTTATTTTTATAAAATAAATGAAAAGAGCCCATGTATCACTAATGATTGATTTCAGACGAGTACTTCAACTGGTTCTTTTGGTACATATAGCAAGAGCTTTCGAACGGTATTATTAAAAATTCTATTAAAATCTAGAGCTTTCATTCCAGGTATTTTAATAGTTAGCTGAAAATATTTTTAAGTAGAAAATAAAAGGAATTCAGAACTAATATTATTCATATATAAAAATAGCCATTAAATCCTCAATAAGTAAATCAATTTTAAAAAGCATTAATATACAATAAAATTTAAAAACAATTTGATTTTAATTAAAAATTTAAAAAACAGCAAAAAGCATTTTATCAATATAAAAAGAAATAAACATATCAAGCTGCATATCACAATCTTTTTTAAGACACTTATTAAATTATCAATTTAAAATGTTAAACAAGGTGAGCTTTCAAAATTAACATTTATGCATCACGAAGAACAAATTAGCAATTAACACTCTTTTTAAGTGCATTTGAAAAATTAATATATTATAATCTTTAAATTTTTTAGCAACACACATGTTTAAAAATAACAACAAGAAATAATAAAATTAGCCATTCATTTTGTATAGATGAACAATATGATATTTTCTAAAAATATACCTAACAAAATTTTGAAATATTAGTATTTTTTAATTAAAAATGAAATGTAAAAACAGACTAAATCATTTTCATCATTTAAAAAAAAAAAAACATACTATAAAAGACTCATATAATTAAAGTTTTCCTTGTTTAACAACACCAAAGTAATTTTAACTCTAAATCAATACAATTGTTAAGAACATAAGTATAAAATGCCCTTAAACTTCTCTTTTCACATACAAATAAAAAAACAAGCCATGACATGACATCAAGAAGGTGGATCAATAAACAAGCGGAATCCTACTCTCTGAAAAACCAGTGGCAAAAGACATAAAAAGAAATCACCACTATCAGATTCTCACCCATTTTAAAATATGCACTTAAGTTTGTGGTTTACATGCGAATGCGGCCATTACAAATGTTCTCATAAGCTTCTGTATCTAATGTCACATAAGCATTCAGTCTCTTATCTAAGTAGTAGAGAGGATCTTTGATAACATTTGGATTGAAACCTTCCTTCTGAAGATCCACTTTCTTTAATTTAAATGTACCTAAAAAGATTCACATACATTTATATTGTTGTCAAATAAGCAAATTGTTTACATAATTCCTAATATAACATCTACAACTAGGCAAAAATTAAAAAAAAGAGTCTTACTGACACAAAATTTGAAATCAAATACAGTCGGAACCTCGTTAACGTGAATCTCAAGGGGGAAAAAATATCGTTCATGCTACCAGTAGTTCATGCTATCAGTAACTAATCTTAATATAATTACACTAATCTTCATTTTGATGGGGACTGTTGTTGTTGTTGTTGCCAGTCCCCATTTGTCAGCAAAGCTAAGCAAAGTCTATGACTCCAGTATAGTGCAGCCACGTTCCCTAAAACTACCAGCAGCGATGTCTCCAAAATGTTGGAGGGGTGCCAGCTTGACCAGCAGGTTGTGATTTGGAAAACATTCAATAATTCACGCTCTGTTATCATTCATTTTTTCTGAACCAGATGACTGTCAACCCTATTTTAAATGTGAACTCGTTGAATTAGCACTTGTGCAGAGGCTTTCATGGTTTCAAGAAATGTAGTTGAAGAATAACTCTGATCATATTAAGGACATAGAGATCCCCTCTAGTTAGGCGGGGACTGTGAAAATGGTTCATGTTAAAAGTAGTTCAGGCTAAGCATGTTCACGTTAACGAGGTTTGACTGTATTTCTAAAAAATGATTTTACAGCATATTTACAGAGACTCCCCCCAAACAGTATCAAAAGGATGCTGTGCCCTTTGGTTGAAAAAATAATATTTTTCATGCACAACACACACACACACACACACACACAAAAAAAAAAAAAAACATTATCATGGCATTTTTTTTTTTTTACTGAACTTCCCACTAAAGTGTGTATTGTGGTTTCTTTTTTATCTACACACAAGCATAACCATTTTTTAAATCAATCTTTTAATACCTAATATATTCTTTTATTTTAAACTAGCCGCCTTTGGCGACCAACTGGTTCGCGATCCTTGAAAAATCCGACTTTATGAAACTCCCGCTCGGTGGCACCTTTTACCCACTTCAGATCTTACAATAGCTTATTGACATATAGTGAAAATAGCTTTATTGAAAAATTTAATCGCAGTAAATTCCCGTTTGGTAGCCTGCGGCGCCCTCTTCCACTTTCAATATCTGAAACAGCCTGTTCGCTCACCATGTTATGATTTTTCAAATTTCTGACTTTAGCAAAGTCCCGCTTGGTGGCGCCGCCGTTTTAGAATATACAACACCTTCCTCGCTCATTAGAATTTAAAATATTGAAATTTTAAAATATTACAGCACCATCTGGCGGTAGAAATTTCTGTAATCTACTGTTCAATTCTAAATCAACAAACCTTTCAAATGATGCATTATTTATGAAAATATTTTAATTAGTAGCTGAGATACAAAAGAAAACCTAAACAGGACACAATGTGTAAATCGGGTAAAATCTCTAATTCCACTTTTGATAATATAAAAAAACTTTAAAATATCTTTTGAATGATGTATTAAAAATAATTTAATCATAATTAGAATTTGAAATATTGAAATTTTAAAATATTACAGTGCCATCTGGCGGTAAAAATTTCTGTAATCTACTGTTCCATTCCAAATCAACAAAGCTTTGAAATTATGTATTACTTATGATATTATTTTAATTAGTAGCTGAGATACGTTATATTAATTATCAAATCCTGCATTTCTTTATGAAAAATCTGGCATTTACTTGCTAAACAGCTACTAAAAATGGTCTCAGTATTGCTTATTGGGATCAATTTTTACTTATATCTGAACTTTCAAATAAGTGTCATAGGTGCCCACTTTTCAAAATTTCAGGAGGAGGACACAATCGTTCTTTCATTGCTTCTGAGCAACAAGTTAGTTTTACTGTAAACTTATTTACACATTTTAATTCCTGTCGGCATCTTTCAGTATTTAGAAACATCATCATAACCATTTATTTCGAATTAATAATTTATGCTCTGCAAAGTTTAAAAACAAGAATATTATTAAACTGATCACAGCCACTGCTAAAATGGGTTTTCCTAAAAACTTTGTATTTTCTATTTTATATCCTCTGACAGTACAAAAAAAAAAAAAAAAAAAAAACTGTGGGCACTTTTGTGTATATTAACAAAAAAATTATAAAATAATAAAAGACAATAAAAAAGGTGGCAGTTGGGTGGGCAGATGTTTGATTACGGAGGTGGGGTGGTGTTGTAAGGCTGGATGGTTGGGTGGGATTGCGAATTAAAAAAAAAAAAAAAAAAAAAAAGGCAGAAGGCTTGTTGCATTTACTATGTATTACTACGCAAACTTTCTTATTCCATTACAATTTCAGTTTCTTCTTTTTTGAGTTGTCAACTATTCTTAAAATTCTAGTCATGCTGTTAAACACATTGTAATCAATCAGTAAATTTCATTGTTGCTTCGTGGTTTCATTAATATTCATCTACTTTGAAATATTGCTTTTTTAAATCCATATGGCTCCTGTTCTGGTCTTGGCAGGCTGGGAGAGTGTTGCCGGTGTGAAACTAGTTTAACCCCACAGGCAAGTCACAAGTCTTGCCACCTGCCTCCTTCCTACCTAACTCAAGTTTCTTAGGTAATTTTTTCATGAATTTTGATATAGTTTGTGGTTTTAAGTTAAGATTTGTTTTGCAGGTTGTTAATTGGTGGATCTGGTTTCTTAAAATTTGTGTATTTCATCCACTGATAATTTTTTTTTTCATTTTTCTGAACTTCTGAAAGAAATTTTTAATCTTATTGGTCATTGGTGTTTCAGTGATCTTGTATCTGTTGCTTGGCTTCTACTATGCTTAATAGATCATCATTATTATATATCTAAAAGTGCCATTATTAAAGTAATTTCAGATCTACAGACTAATTACTTATCTAACTATAACTGGTTCATTATTCGAAAATTTATTTTTGCAATTAAAAAGCAATACTTGGTAAATTTTCTGAATGTCTTTCAAAGCCAATCCTATAATAAACATTTTTCAGATATTTTTTATGATATTCTAATGTACAAAATCAAACAATTTAATTTAAAAATTAATAAAAAGCCCAACAAAATTAAAACTAATACTCAATTAATTGTGACTTTTACAAATCAAATATTGAATAGTATTAACATTACAACTATCATTAATGACAAAGAACGTTTGTTTCCAATTAAAGATTTAAATCTTTCTCATACCTTCAAATATCCTCTTCCTCTTGGCAGAAAGATATTCAACTATAATTCTGTATCTAAGTCTACCTCTTTTACCAACACTGTAACATGTAAATGCAATGATCCTTCTTTCTCAAAATATATTGACAGAGACCATGGACACATTATCACTGGTAATCTCAATATTATTGATAATTATCAATTTAAAAAATTCATGGAATTTGGCACCAAATTTAGACTTCCAGTTAAAACTAGCATTCCACAAATCTTTCACAGTTTTCTTATGACCTAGATTTATTTATTATAAAATATCTATTACTCATAATAAACCTATTGCCTACTTCACTCAATGGAAAGTTTTAGTGTTACAAAAAATTAAAAATGCATTGTTTCTCAATTCTTCAAATCTGGTGTTTTTTAAAAAATCTGTACTTCTTAACTTAATCAAATCACTACAGGATGACATTGCGATCACTTATGTTGACAAATCACCTAATAATTATGCCATTATTTGTAAAGCCTACTATCTCTCTATTTTGAACTCTTCAGTCACTAATAGTAACATCTTCAGTTTAACTAATAATAACCTTATTATTAATAACTGAAAAATACATAATTACTATAAACTACTTCAACTTCCCTTCAATAACTTGAATTATCCTTATATAGTT
Source organism: Salticus scenicus (assembly GCA_963930645.1). NCBI lineage: Eukaryota > Metazoa > Arthropoda > Arachnida > Araneae > Salticidae > Salticus > Salticus scenicus. The sequence goes on from OZ005653.1 coordinate 339,852,100, forward strand.
CTCATACCTAAGTTTCACAAATCTCCAATTAAATTTCGCACTGTCACTGTTGGGTGTAACACTTACAACAACAATGCTAATAAAGCTCTACTGGATATTCTAAAACAAATTTACAATTGTACTTGCGAAGTTGATAATTTACACTGTCTTAAAAATAGCTTTCAATTAATTCAATACATCAAATTGCTCGATTCAATAGACAATATTATGACACTTGACTTTGAAGATCTTTTCAATAATATTGAGTTATCAGATCTTAGTAATATCATTTACAGTCTTTTTCAAGAATATAAAACTCAAATTAATCTTCCTCACAATTTTAAAGCAGAAAAATTTAAAACACTTCTTAACTTTGTTATCCATAATAATTATATCTTCCACAACAACAATATCTATTTGCAACAATTAGGCATCGCACAAGGAGGTTGTAGCTCCAGTATTTTGGCAGATCTCTATCTTTATTATTATGAAAAGCAAATTTGCAATGATGATATTATTGTATCTCAACAAGCACTCACAAAATGACTTTTCCTTCAATTATCCACCTAATTTAAAGCTAACTCAAAATACTCTAACTAATCAATCAATTAACTTTTTAGATCTCAAAATCATCATCGATGGTAATAAAATTTACACAGATATCTATGACAAACGGCAAGATTTTAGTTTTAACGTAAACTTATTTACACATTTTAATTCATGTCTGCATCTTTTGGTATTTAGAAACATCATCATTAACCATTTATTTCAAATTAATAATTTATGCTCTACAAAGTTTAAAAACAAGAATATTAATAAACTGATCACAGCCACTGCTAAAATGGGTTTTCCTAAAAACTTTGTATTTTCTATTTTATATCCTTAACCATGCCTCTGTCAGTACAAAAAAAAAAAAAAAAAAAAAAAAAAAAACTGTGTACACTTTTGTGTATATTAACAAAAAAATTATAAAATAATAAAAGACAATAAAAAAGGTGGCAGTTGGGTGGGCAGATGTTTGATTATGGAGGTGGGGTGGTTTTGTAAGGCTGGATGGTTGGGAGGGTTTGTGAAATTAAATAAATAAATAATTAAAAAAAAAAAAAAAAAAAAAAAGCAGAAGGCTTGTTGCATTTACTTTGTATTACTATGCAAACTTTCTTTTTCCAATAAAATTTCAGTTTCTTCCTTTTTGAGTTGTCAACTATTTTTTAAAATTCTAATTATGCTGTTAAACACAATGTGATCAATCGGTGAATTTCATTGTTGCTTCGTGGTTTCATTGTTGTTCATCTGCTTTGGATTTTTGCTTTTTACATCCATATGACTCCTATTCTGGTCAGGGCAGGCTGGGTGAGTGTTGCCGGCGTGAAACTAGTTTAACCCCACAGGCAAGTCACAAGTCTTGCCACCTGCTTCCTTCCTTTCTATCTTGGGTTTCTTGAATTATTTTTTCATAAATTTTGATGTCATTGGTTTTTCAGTGATCTTGTATCTGTTGCTTGGCTTCTACTATGCTTAATAGATCATCTTTATTACATATATATATATATATATATTAATCTGAGAAAACTTTGCATATTTATGATAGATTGATGTAGGAATTATGTAGGGGAGGAGGGTAGAAAATTGTTAATCAGTCAAAGGAATCAAAATGACTTTATCTGAAAGTTAATATTTATTGAGTATCAGATTGTGAGTGTAGCAGAAGTGATAGAAATGGGAGACTGTAAAATCTATTATCTTTTTAGGCGTGAACCGAAAATTATAAGATATAATGATAATACCACCCTTCAATCTTCCTTCCAAGTAATAGAAATAATAAAAATCCCAGATAAGAAACAGGGGTTGCAAAATTCCCGTATTTTTACATGTGTTTCATTATTTGGCCACCACTATTTTTAAAAAGAAATTTTTCTTGGAGATATTGCTATGATATCAGGGGTCGATCCAGGCAAAATTTGGGTCCCTTTTGCAGCCCCTTCACAAAATTCTACATAGTAAAAAGGGACCCTTCACAAAATTCAAATTCATAAAAAGGGACCCTTCACAAAATTCAAATTCATAGAAAGGAACCCTTCACAAAATTCAAATCCATACAAAGGGACCCTTCACAAAATTCAAATTTATAAAATGAGTCCCTTCACAAGATTTTGTTTTATAAAAATGATTCTTTTATTAAATGTTTTCATATTTTCAGTATTATTTTTAATTTATGCCTTAATTTGGCTCAACGAAACTCTATTAACTTGATATTAAACATTACATAAAGTGATTGTAAAAACTGAAGATTTCACACAATATTTTACTTTTTCACAAAAATATTTTATATTTCACAAAAATAAATAAAAATTTCACAAAATATTTTGTTTTTCACAAAAAAGGGACCCAAAAATTAAAACCTGGATCGACCCCTGGATATTATTCATTGCATTCATAATTAAAAAATATGTATATATATATATATTCCTTTGTTGTTTTGACGTTTAAATAACTTCACTTAAGAGGACTCTCCACTTAGTGCCAGAAGCCAAAACCAATGTTATTCTATGAAGAATTTCACCCCATTATAAGTCATTAACTAATATATTCTTTTAATTATGGTTTTCACATTCAGAAAATTCACAACTGTCATGTCAAGCAAGTTATCACTTTCTAAAATTTGATTTTTTGATATTTTATTTTGAAGTTGTAAAATGTGAAATTCAGCAATTTTAAGCTAAAAAATGAAACATTAAAAAATAAAAAAATCAATTTTTACAAAGCAATAACCTCTTTAATCAGTTATAAAGATTTCTGAATGTGAAAATGGAATTTTAAAACATGTATTAATGAATGGAATTATAACTGAGTGAAATTCCACATAGGTTAACATCCGCTTTGGGAGAAGATAAGTAGAGAGTCTCCCCTTAAAACGCATTCAAGAAGTTATCTGATAATAAAAAGATTTTTTACAAAAAATTCAAAGTTTTATAAGATTTTAAAGAAATATTGTACTAGCTTAGAAAAACAGCAAGTGTATTTCATGAGCAATACTAATGTTACTAAAGTAGTTTGCCATTTAGAGCTGCATCCAATATGCAAAGGAATGTATTAATTTGTTTTAGAATCTTGAGACAATACAATTCGAAGCCGAAACACCTACTGAGAGAATATCATGATAAACAATATTACGTAACGTAACTTTCATTTATCATGTAAGTGTGACTTGACACAAAGATTATTACTATTTTACTAGATAAACATCCAACAAAGTATCTCACCAGTAGTTTCTAATTTATCACATATTCGGATGAAGAGGGGTATTGCATAGGCAGGCAACATTTTCGACATTTCGCCCAACAGAAGTTTCAGATCCACCTTGTTGTCAGAATCACAGATGGCTGCCATTCCAGCACGCCCTTCACAATCTAGGAGAACACAAATTGCATTCAATTATTATTTGATTCTACAAATGAATGTAGATTAACTAATTAAAGAATATTTATTAACACAAGGAGTAGAAAAATGGCAAGTTATATCAATGCATGTTTGAAGATGAAACAAATAAAGATAAATCAATAAATGTAAACAATCTATTTTAGGATAGGGTGAAAGAGTTCAAAGATTGTAAATATGGTGTTCAGCAACAGATTTACTAAGTTATATAACATATCAATAAGCCATAGTGCATATTTAATAAGAAAATTTTATTCATTTATAAGGTAGAGAGCATAAACTAAACTGCATCAAGATTTAAGTATGTAATTTACAAGATTCTCATTAGTGGTAAAAGCTGCGTGAGAATTTCTCACCCTAACTCAGACACAAAGTGAGATTTCTATTAAGAATATGAGAACAGAGAAATACTTTTCAAAAAATTCTGGATTAATGTAAATTACTAATGATGTCTAATTTTATAGCTCATTGGTATAATTTCAGTTTAATCACATTTAATTGCTTAAATGTGTTGATTTGGAAAAGGCAACTATTACACTGCAAATTGACGAAACTTACTTTTTTAAAAAAGACCTGTTTTTGGATCAAAAATTTTAATAAATTGGCCCCAGAAGAGTGTGCAAATTTCTTTCAATGCTAAAAATTTTATGTGAGAAAATAATGTGTTAACAGATGACATTTAGAAGATAATTTATAAATGACAGCTATTTAAATGTATTTTATTCACAAATTGTTTAGAATTTGTTATAAACTGTGTGAATTTTTCTGATCTTTTCTTTTACTTTATGAAAAACCTTCACATGGTAAGAAGAAAACACAAGCATTTCTGAGTTCAATGTATCAAAATCCGTTAGAAACACCCAAAACAGTGCTTAAAAAAATGATTTTGCAGACCTGTTTTATTAAAAATTTCAATGCAGTTAACTTAATTACATAAAATAATAACATTACATTACTTACAAACTATACCTTAAAAAAATCATCCTTTTACAGCAAATATATTTTGGATGCGTCTTGCATCCATCCTCGGTGTATTAACATGACACTGTCCTTCTTTCTGGATTGTTTTCATTTTCATCTTGATTGCTGACTCTTCACCTCATAAAACTTTTTCATCAGGTATTGCCATGTGGTTGGTATAATGCGATGCTTGCAGTCATTAACAGATAGATTGTTAGTGATTAATTCTATTGCTTCTCTCTTGAAAACATAATGGTAATTATTATAGGGGGTGATTTTTTGAGTGTTTATTGTATTAAGTTTAATAGAGTTGGTAGTGGATAGAGTCATGTTAATGCACCAAGGATGGATGCGACACGCATCCGAAATATATTTGCTGTAAGTGCATAATTTGAAAAGGATGATATTTTTAAGGTATAGTTTTATAAGTAATGTAAATTTAGTCCTTTTGAGTCATTAAATATATATAAAAACATTAATTGAAGAAAATTTAATGAAATTATATTTGCTAAAGAAATATATAGAGAAGCAAAAAAAAAAGGTCAAATAGCATGTTGAAAACATAGAAGTAAATTTACCAACTGAAGGCTGCTAAACAAATTAACCACCTTCAGAAAAGCAATTTTTCATATCAAGGATTTGAACATGCATTAAATAATATAACTTGCAATGAAATCAAAATGCCTTTACAAAGCTGTATAAAAATATGTAGCTTAGAAAATAAAAATACAAAAGAATATGAAAGTACAAAACTATACGAATAAAGTTAAAGTAAATAAGCAGGCATCTAGGTGTAAAAGACACCTCTATGCTCATCTAAATATAAGGGAACATATATATATATATTAAGGAATTTTTAATAGAAAGTTTGATTAATTTTATACTGAGTGATGTATGACCCAGCTAGAAAAGAAATTGAACTTAAAAACTATGCTCTACCAATGTCCAACACTCTACTTTTGAGTTATTCCAGACAATACCTGATTGACATAATTAGTCAGTTAGAGGCATCCTTCAATAAATGTTGTTCCTTGATAAATATTGTTGATTTCAGTTAGTGTAGTAAAATTTTTTCAGGTGCTTCTTTGATTATAATGGAAAGAGGACTTTTTTTTTTTTTTTTTTTATGAAAGGACTACCTTGAATAAAGTACGACAGCTTCACATCCAAAAATTCAATTCTGTTTACACATTTTATTTATTATTATTATTTTTTTTTTTTTTAAATAAGACAATTTTAGGCAATATTGTATGCAAAAATATAATTTAATCTGTAAAATATACTGTTGCAAACTATTTTATTGTAAAAGCATGCTTTTTTGACATGCATTATTCCTAAGCCAACTTAAAAAAATTTGTTTTATTTTTCCTGGCCATAAACAAAATGTATATTTTTTTGGCAAATGTGGTTGTTTTTCACTAAAGTCACTTATTTAAAGTAATAATAATAAAACATTTAAGTTTTCCCTTTTATACATATTGGATCATTCGTAAAATCCAATTTACTAAATTTTCAATTAGTTTCTTAAAATTTCCATGATTCTAGCATCAATTTTTTTTTTAAAATCTCCTTTCAAGTTTATTTCAAATTTTATCGTTTTTTGCCTTCCCATATAGCAGCCATATTTTCCCGCATGCTTATAGTTATTCTACTTTTTTCCCCCTTTTCTACTTCTGTTCATGAGGTTATTGTTTGTTAGTTTTCCAGTGCTGTTTTCTATCATTTCCCATGAACAACTACTTTGGAGATATGTTTTCTTCTCTTCTGATTGGTTCTCTGTTCCAGTTGTCATGACTAATTTCAGAAGCTGCAATAGGCAATGTTCAGATCACATCAATTGCGATTGTGACTGCTTTCTCATGTTGATAGGTTGGTTTTAGTATCTAATTTATAATGTTTTACCTTTAGTGTATACTAGCAGGCTTTGCCCACTTTGCTAGACATGATATTTAAATGAGTTCTCAAAATTCCATATCATTATTAATAAAAACTCAAAAAAAAAAAAAAATAATAATAAATAAATAAATAACCCACTGAAATCAATAAAAACCTAAGTTAAAGTTAACACTGTGTTCAATAGAGGTTTTCCTACTCTCAACATGAGTTGTCTGGCTCCTTCAACAGCAACTTACCTGCTTTTTACTTCCTCCTTCCCCAGTGGGAAAGTTTAAAAGTGCGTAATGTGTACACTTAATCAACACCCAAAGACCAAAACTCGCTATTCTAAGATAATTTGAAGCAAATTCAAAAATGAAAATGTATTTTTTGCCCCGCCCACCCCATGAGAGGAGGTTAATTTCACAAAATCCCTTTAGAGAGCTTGTTGCCTCTACATAACCTACCGACACTTGAAACAAAAAATCACTTTCCTAAGATAATATGGAGCTCAGTTATGTTTGAAAATGTGTTTTTGCCCCATCTGCTCTTAAAGGGTTTAATTTAGCAAAAATATTGCAGTATCAATATTAAATTAAAATCTCTATTGAATAACTTATTAAATTAGCTCACACATACAGGTTACTAAAAATTCATGAAAAGTAGATGAATTTTCTTTTAAAAGTCTCCAGTCAAGCTGTAATATATAGTTTCTGACAATAACACAAAACTATATCTCAGTAATTATACAAATTTTGTTTGCACCTATATATTGTTTGTTTCTGTATGAAGGATTTTTAAGGAAACTGGCTAAGGATCCATTGCAATTTTTACTATTTAATGCATGTTTTGATTTGTGCAGTAACCTTGCCGCAGAACTAATTAAACGCACTAATTGAGAGATACCTGCATGTCAGTTAAGCTCACTGTGACAGCCAGGAAGTGTTTGTGGTAGTTCAACAGTAGAACATTGACATGTTGAGCTATAAATTTCAAGTTAGATATCTGGCAGGGATATTTTTCACTCAGTAGAAACTTATTCAACTTTCTATTCCAAATTTCTTAATAGGGTTGAAGTGATAAAATATTCAATAAAGGAAGAGGAATTTATACATCCATTCAAATTAAATAAATGATATAAATAATGTTTAATAAACCAAATTTAATCAGCAAAATGAAGAAAATAATTTGCACTCTTTGTGCATGCAAAGTAGAATACAAAGAGAGTTTTAAGCTAGTTATAAATTTACACATTAAATATCACAACAAACATTTTGCTTTCAAATTTAGGAAGACACTGACTTCTTCTCAACCATAAGCACTGAGAAATATCTTCAGAAAATACCTTGAGGAAAATGACTGATTTACAACACAGATGTTACAGATTTGTGTATGTCTACAAGGTACAGTTATTTTATTATCAGTAAAATTAATTACAAAAGTCAGCTAAAAATATAAAAAACTCATTTAAAATCTACATATGAGATCCTATTTTTTGCATAAAAATGAAAAATAATGCACAAGACACAAATTTGATACTACAAAAGGAAAAAAAATAAATAAAAAAATCCACCTTAAATAATCTTAAATTTAATGACTGGTAATTTAGCCTTTTCCAAAATAAAACACAGTACCCACCGCTTATTAAAATCACATTCTTTCTGAGCCAAAGTGATTTTAATAAGCGGCTGATCTTCCTATATACGGAAAACATTCCTGCACTCAAGGAAAAGGTATTACAACCCTGAATTTGGAAAGAAATTTCAAAATGTAATGAATAATGAATTATTAAACAATATTAATTGATTTTTGAAAGATAAGTAATTAATTGTTCCTTCAAAATAAGTAAATTAAACACATCCCAAGTTCATATGTGCTTTCCTTTCAGGAAGATCATAATTATTTTACCAAAACTTCATGCTTTTCTTTTAAATTTAAAATATTTCCATTTAAATCTTTTGCTTCTTTAGTTATTTCAAAATAAGAACTAAAAATTGTCTTAATAATTAAAAAAAAAAAACTTATCATTTGTGAATTAAATTTGTAACTTATTATTGCATTTTAAAGAATATGTTCCTTGAAATTGTTACTAAGACTTGTTTAATTTGTAACTATACTGCAAATGTAAAATTTTTGACAAAGAGTAGAAATAACGGAGAAATTGCTGTGTATTATTTCCTCTTTTATTTCAAAAATTAAAAAACACAGTGTAAATAAAAATCTGTTTAGTGTGCATAAATGACATTTTTGCTTGCTGTAGAGTTTTTTTTTTTTTTTTTTTTTTTTTTTAAGTTTATTAACCGGCGATGCTGACTTTATTAAGCAGCGGTTTTAAAAGCAGTTCATATTGATTTGATTCTGGTCCTTGCAATTTGATCAGATTAAGAGGCTGATTTTATCAACCAGTGATTTTATTAAGCGGCGGTTACTGGATATGGAAAATGTAGAGGATGCTGTTCTACAGTTATATTTTGCATATTAAAGCACATTAAATTGAGACATACCGCATAGAATTTTTTTTTTTTTTTTTTTTTTTTAATTGTACTCTACTGAAAATTTCTCTTACATTCCCCCCTTTATTTCTCCCACTTCATGCTGTATCAAAAGATAAATTTAACTTCTTTAACATAACAATATAATTTTAAGTCTTTTTAGAACTACTTACCAGGAACAGTTACACCATAAACAACAGAATCTGTGAGACCTAAGATGTTGCTAATCACACCTTCAATCTCCATTGTGGACACATTTTCTCCTCGCCACCTGAAGGTATCTCCTGTTCGATCCACAAAATACAGGTAGCCATCGTCATCCATCATCAGCATGTCACCTAATAAAATACAGCAACAGTACAGTACAATAAATAAATAAACTTTTTTTTTTTTTGGTCCCACTCTTAACCTTTTGATTATCAAGTAATAGGCAAGGCCGTAGCCAGATAACTTTTTCAGAAAAGGTATTTGTATTTTATATTTATGTTTTTTCCTTATGATAATATAGTGATTTATTAAGAGTATCGAACATAAATGTGCGTACACAGCGCACAATGGCCTGCACTGCCGAAGGCAGTGGGGACCTGGTGCGACATTTTTTCCAATCAGATTTTTTTTTTTTCTGTTTTTCTCGCATGATAAAAATTAATGCAATTTTGAGAATTCATTAATTATAGTGATTCATTTAAAAATAGTGACCAGTGAAGCGGGCGTAGCTTTTTTTTTGTTGTTGTTGTTCCTGTGGGTTGTGTTTTTTTGAAACTTTTCTTCTGTGGATCACGTTTGAATTTAAGATTTAACAAGTTGAGTCACACTGAGAGCATGGATTAAAAAAAAAAAAAAAAAAAAAAAGCAGAAATTTGATAGAAATATAGCTGCACTGCTATGCTGCAATTTATTTCCATTTACAGGAAGACTATATCTCAGCTTATATGCTGTACATTAAAATTGGAACATGAGATATATATTACAAAAAAATATGCTGATTCAATTTAGATGCATATAAGCTGACAGATGGTGTTGCTATGCAATTAGTTTCAATAATTATCCAGAAGGCCAAATCTCAGCATCTATTGGCAAAAAATGGCATCAAATTGCACATATAGAATGTTTTTGTGAGAAGCTAAATTGATTGAATTTTTGCACATGTCAAGCAATAAGTGGCACTGGTATATAGAAGAAAGTTTTGTAACGGCCACAGTTTATGAGTTCATTCATGCAATCTTAAAGTAGTGAAAATTTAGGCTCGAGACAAATTTGTGCTTCAATAAATGCATTTATATAGCAGTAGTTCACATAACAAAAATATTTTTTAAAAATCCCTTTATTCACTATCTTACCACTTTTTATTAATTAAAACTTAAAAATTGTATTAGTGGACTAATTAAATAGTAATATTACTCATTTTTTCAAACGAATAAATGAAAAAAAAAAGAGCAAAGATAGATACACTGAGTTGAATATTTATTTAAATTAATATTGTTATTGTTGCTAAGGGATACAGTTTCACATTTTAAAGCAAAAAGTCAGTTATTTATTTATTTTTACACCTTTGTATAATTAAATGAAAAGAAAAGATTAATATAATTTAACAGATAAGTAATTAAAAAAATAAAAATAAAAAAACTTTTTTGAACTGAATTTAATTTATCCAAGTCTAATTTTGGATTCAGCTTTTCCTTTTTAACTAATTTTAAACTTTTAGATTCTGTAATAAACTATTTCTTATTATGCAAAGTTCAAGATGGTCTGCAGCAAAGATGCCTTTTTCTGGTTTTAAAGAAATAAAATTCTGATTTTATAAATTTTTGAGTTCATCACGGGTATTCTACATAATATAAAATCATTAAATAATTCATTAATAATAATATTTATTAAAAGTAATACAGAAACAAAAGTTATTTTACCAGACAAGAAGGCCATGTCCCCTTTCTGGAAGCAATCTCTAACAATTTTCTTCTTTGTAGCAGACTGGTTAACATAGCCATCAAACTGACGCAAAGGATCAGATACAATAATTTTGCCAACAAATTCTCCTGGTTCACCTACAAATAGGAAAATTGTAGTCAATTTAAACAGCATCAGTAAAGAAATAATATTAGAAGTAAACAATCAAAATTTGGTATGCATGTATTAATTAAAAAATTATGGAAAAATAACTGATGTAATAAGGGGATACACTTCATCTAACATGGCTAGTAGTATAAACCCTATGTTATTTTATGAATAAATTTGTCATGCAAATGACTCATTACCTAAAATATTTTTCTGGGAAACTGAGGTTGTGAGTTCTCTAAATGTGAAAACGGAATTTTATTCACAGAATAGCATTTATAGTGTTTGTCTGTCAGCGACAATAGGTGAAGTATCTTCTTAAGGTATGCACCTACCCTAAAATCATTGTTTTGATGAAAATTTTTTATTTGTTCATTTTACAGGCTACACATTTAGGATTCCGAAAATGCTTTATTTTTGTTTTTACGATAACTAGAAGCAAAGTTATAGTATAAATAATAAACTGGAAGTGGAATAGACAAAGAGGGAATTCAGAAATCAAAACGCTAATCTCTACAAGCAACAAAGTTATCCAGAAAAAAAAAGAACTAAAAAAGAAAGTCAAAGTTAGTTAAAAATGAAGCAAAAGAGGGCTTGACATACAAATATGGCGAATTTAAAAGTCTAAAGTGGCTACAAAAAATTTTGTGCTGTATTAAAATGTTTAAATGTGCTTTGTGAGAAACTGTTTTTATTATTTTTGTTTGCGATCACATTCATTTCTCATAATATATTTAGAATATTGAACTAAAATTTTGCCAAAATGTTTTATTCCTCTTTAGCTATGTTCTGTAGCAAAATCTAATCTCTTTGTATTTATTTATTGATTTTACTGACAGTTTTTTTGGAGAAGTGAGGATTTTTCTTGTTTTAATTTTGAGCTTTTGTACCAAGTATGGAATATTTCGATAAATTTTATAAGTACAGCAAATCTTTTGCTACAGAACACAGGCAAGTACGTTATTTCTATACTGTGTAAAGATTTGATTAATGAAATATATTCATTCGAATCTGTTATAGGAGATGTGGCATAAATGAAAATTTTTACTAAAATTTTTCTAAATATTGCCTATATTTTAAAAGTTAATGATAATTTTTGTAAAATTTCATTTTAATTCATAGTTTTGTATCCCATCTTAATTAAATACAAGTGTGTTTCATTAAAATGTTATGTATTTTTAAAAAAGTGCTACGTATGTAGCACATAATAAATAACTAAAAATTAAAATAAAATCTAAAAATTTTTATTCTTATGAAATCAAACACTGAAGACGATGTAGGCAAAAATCGGAGCTGTTCAATTGCCTCTTTTACAAACTTTCACTTATAATAAAGGAAACCTTCATAAAATTCAGATTTACAAAAGTGGTTTCTTACAAAATTCAAACTAATAAAAATCTGGAGTGACTTAGTAATTTCAAACATTTAAGTGTTACCAGGAGTTTATAAAAATTTTTAATCATTTATTAAATAAACAAAAGTGAAAAAGTATAATAGGGTGTTTCTGTATTTCTTTCTGTAAATAGTGAACACACAATTCCTCAATAATGCTGGCTGTAACAAAATTTAGACACTAATGCACTTTAAACGATTCAAGACCATATGTCATAATGAAGAATTTTTACATCATTGTAAAGCATAACTATATGTACTACATTTATGAAAATCTATACAGCTTGTAGGGTGCATTATAATATACCCACCAAATTTGACTTTAATCAAATAGAGTGTTAAAACACTGACATGGTCACTCATACATACACATACATCCCTATAAAAAAAAAAAAAAAAAAAAAAAAAAAAAAATGAATGGAGGATATTTCCAAATGTATAGCTATAGCAAAATCTCAGTCTGATTTATTTATTTTCCATCATGATTATAATATTTTCTTTACATAGTATACATATGTCAGAAACATTTTGCCGTTGATCGATAAAATTCACACTATTTTAAAACTTTTTCTGTAGGTATGCGATTACTTAATTCTTGCTTTTATTGTGTTTAATAGTTGAAATATCTCATACATTTGTAGCTGATTAATGAGATGTTTGCTTTAAAGATGTTTAATTTTACTTTAAATCAATTTCATACCAAAAATTTTAATTAAGAGACAAAGCTGGTTTTAAAACTATGAAGACATGATAGTTTAACATTATGGAGACATAATTTTAAACCTACCATGAATTAACTGTTCAATTATGAGAAAGAATATGTTTAGTTCAATATAATAAAAATACTGATATTTTATCACAAACCTCTATTTTGTAAAACAAAATTACATAATGGGCAGAAATAGAAGTCATTTTTTGTTTCTGCACCCCCAAAAACAAAGTTTACGAAATTAATTTCATGTAATTGATTATTTATTTATTTTTCCTACTTGTGTAATTAGTTTGCATCACATATATACTAAAAAAGTTTTAAGACTTAAAAGAATCCTACCTGGTTCACAACGAATGCATAAACCCTTTTCATCTCTAATAGGTTCGCCAGTACTGGGCTCCACTTTAATCAGAGTAACAGGATAAATGGTGGGGATGATGCGTGACATAAAGCCAACAGCACCAATTTTATTATCGATATTTACTAAAAGAGAAAAAGAAACATAACAGCTGTATTTTGTCAGTTTTTTTAATTATTATCTTTAATTTATATCTCTAAAATTATATGCACCATAAAAGTATAACTCTTGTAATTCACATAAAGAGAAGCAAGACTTACAAAAACACAATTTCTTTAACCTTATGAGGGTCAAGGTAAATACACCCATTAAAATTGAAAAGTCACCAGAATTAACAAACAAAATTAATAGAAAGAAATAAATGACTTTTTTTTTTTCATTAAGTTATAAAAATAAAATTTTGTTGGAAATTTGTGGAATGAATTTTTACACTTGGGAATCAGTAATTGCATCCTCATGGGAGGACACTGCACATTGAGGAGTTAAGAACCTCATAACAGACATCGGATACACAAAATAAATACACACAGAGCACTTTTAAGATTCATGTGCAATAACAGAAAATACATTTTCCTTATATTTTTACACATACATCCAATTATAATTCTCTGGGAACACTTAACTTGCTCTCTTCCCTTTACTTCATTTTTTTTTTTTTTTTTCTTTCTTCTTTCTCTCTCTCTCTTTTTTAAAAATAATAATAATGGTAACAGTGCCCCCTATTTGTTGTCAGATTAGGGAAGATGGCTAAATAATACAAAACATTTAGTAGGAGAGAACTAAGGGTTAGTTACAAAAGTAATTAACCTTTTCATGGAGAAAAGTGGGAGAAAGAAAAGCTTTCCAGAATGTGGAATATTACGAGACTTAATTACAAGCTAAGTAAATTTTGATGTTATATCTAATATCTTTAGAAAGGTATAATTTACAAATAAGCTTTTTGATTTTAAATAAAATGGCAGAATTCAAATGTTTACCTTTACTCACATTTTTTCGCTCATATTGATTTTTTAGAAGTTCTATTTAGACAAAATAAATCTGAACTAATTGAATTATTTACTTATTTGCAGATTGTAATTTTATATAGTGACGAAATCTGAGACATTCACGATGAATTTTTGATGTCTATCATATTTATTCAATTGTTCCTTTTCTTTTCCCTATGGTATACAAACATCATGTATAATAGGCATCTTTAATACAGAACAAATTATATAAAATTATAGTAGTACCATTTTTAAATCTGAAGTTTAACACAACTTTGAGTGCAGTACAAATATGTCAAAAATTATCAGAACTTTAGCCAATTATATCTATAATAGCAGCATAGTCATAAAGCAATTTAAATCAAACGAGAAGAATTTTAGACAGACTTCCATTTTCGTCACAGTTGAAAGAATCAGATTAAAACTCTTGGCTCTTCAGTATCATACTGCATTCCAGAAAAATTTATACCAGATCTCAGATGCTAATACTGGAGATGTGTAAATACATATACACTATGCTTCCAGAAATCTGCAAAGCTTCAGACCAGAGACTGTAAAAATTTTTAATTTTGATTTTTTTTTTTTTTTTTTTTTTTTTTTTGCAGGGGGGGGGGGGGATTGAATACATATATAAATGAACATGTAAAATATTTAAAATACTAAAAAGAAAAGATAAATAAAAAGCGATTAAAGAATAATAAATACAGTAACAAGTACTAATAAAGTTACACATATAGAAAAATTAATTTTTAGAAAGGTCCAATTAATTACTAAAACTTTCAAATACCTATATGAACTTTATTTTTAGTAAAGAACTTTTGATCCAAAATTCATGGGAATTTTTAGAGCCAAACCTCTTTTAATTAATTAAAATATGAAAATAATAACCTCCTAACAGCTTAAAAAACAGCCATTAAAATATTAGATATAATCTAATTGTTGGTAAAAAAAATTTACGAGTTCATTTTTTTTTCGACATAAAAATAAATACATTTAATTAACCATGAATGTTAAAAAATTGTAAAAAGTTAAATTATACATCTCACAAAAATTGACCTCATTATCACTTTAAAATTTTTATAAACATTGATAAAGTGCTAATGTAGTTCTATAGCTATGATTCAACAGAAAATTTAAAAGCATGGTATATAAAAAGTTTTTTATCTTATAATTATTTACTAATTAACTTTTAACTCTACATGCACAAGCAAAATTTCTTTTGCATAATTTACTAGCTAAATGTATAAATATACTCTAAAAAAAAAATCCCCATGTAAATATCGTTAAAACTCAGAAAGATATTGAAGATAGAAGAGTTGAATTTAAAGTACTTTCAAAACAATGTACAACACTACAGGAATTTTACCTATATTTTCATTTTGAATTAATTTACAGTTATGAATGCAAAGGTATATTTTGCATTTTCTCAAAAAATGGGGAAATATTTGAAAATCGTTATTTTTACTAAAACATACAATTTATATAATCTTTAGTATCTTATGTACAGTCAACCGATTTGGCATATATTTTATTATGATATAATTACTGTACTTTTGTCTTTCATTTTCAAGTTAAAAAGTTCTATTTATTTTTATAAATTTATTAATTTGAATATTATTTTAATATTTTGCAGTTATCTTTATAATATTCTAAAGATTATATAAACAATATGCTTTTAGTAAAAAATAATGGTTTTCAAATATTTTCTCCATTTTTGAGAAAATGAAAAAGTGAAGAATGAAAATATCTCTAAAATCTTAGAAATTAAGAGGATATGACAGCAAGTTAGAAAATATTTAAAACAGGAATAAACTACTACGTCAGAAACGCCAAAGAAAAATTATTGAGGTGCATACAGCTGTTTCGGTAGCCTAAAGCGTACCGTCTTCAGTGCAAAAAGAATGCATTCTTTTTGCACTGAAGACGGTACGCTTTAGGCTACCGAAACAGCTGTATGCACCTCAATAATTTTTCTTTGGCGTTTCTGACGTAGTAGTTTATTCCTGTTTTAATATTCCAACGCCAAGTCTCCTGCTATTATTAGAAAATATTTCTTTGAAAATACACTTACCAACATTGGCATTGCCTTCTGTAGAACCATAAAGCTCACCAATATTAGGAATGTTAAATCTGTCCACAAACTGTTTCCATATCTGAGGACGTAAACCATTGCCATACATAAGCCGGAGTTTATGTTTCCTTTCTTCTGGCCTTTCTGGTTGAGCAAGGAGATAGCGGCATAATTCACCAATATATTGTGCTACCTAAATTTTTAATACAATTAAGAAATTTCTTTAAACAAACAACTATCAATCTTTATAAAAGCTTTGATTTTAACTGATAAATTCAAAACACAAATTTTAAAACAGTTTCTAATTTTTTCATAAACATTAGCATTAAAATAAAAATCCGCTCAAAATTATGTTAAAAATGTTAGATTTTAAAAAAATATCTAGTTCTATTTTAATATGAATGCAATTTCATTTGAAATGGATCAATAAAATGCAAAACAGATTCACTTTGTTGTTTCTTTAAAATATATAGATTCCCCCCCACATAAAAAAAAAAAAAAGCTTTATCTAACAGCCTATGTTTGCAAAAATTTAAACCTAGAGAAATAATCCATTTTTGCATCAAAAACTTACATTAAAATAACTTCAAAAAGATTTTTCAATAATAATAATAACAAAGTTAAAATATTAACTAAAAATTATTTTTGTGCACATTCATATATAAATTATTATACATGAATGCTTAGTTCCAAAGTCCCCTAATTGAAAAAAAAAAAAATTTAAATTAGAAAACTTATTTTCAAATTTTGAGCAAGTTTGAAAATAACTGAAAAAATTTAAAATACCACTTATTTCCTTTTTCTTTCTCTGTTTAATGATATTTTTAAAAAGAAAAAAATTAAAAAATGATTAAAAAAAAAAACCTGAAAATACATCTCATTACCAGAAACAACTGATAGAAATTAAATTTCAAATATGTTGACAATATAGATCAAAGATTTATTATATTAACAAATCTAAACATAAGTGTGTAACAGGTATGATAATACATTTTCTTATGAAATATTATTACATTATCTAAAATTAAGAAAAAGGTTAAATACTAAAGCTTAAATTAATTGGCAGTATTTTTTAATCAAATAATTTGCATTTCCTACAATAATGATAATAAAAGGAAATACATATTTATAGAGTTTATTAAATAGCAATAATATGGCCTGTTCACTTTAAAGTTTAAAAAAAAAGTTTAAAAATACTGAAATGAATTTTTCAAACTCCATTAACCATTTCCAATTTTTCCTGCTGCTAAAAGAAAAGTTCCGCATTTTCTTAGAGGAATTAAATTTTAATAAATTATTCATGAATATATTTATGCAGCAAAATTTACATCAAAGAATACACTGAGACTTAGTGTTAGAACTTTGATGAAACAGTGCTGTGTTCTATTGTACCGCAAAAATTTTGATTTTCAAATTCAGTGTATCACACACTGTTAATACTATTTCTATTTACAATATATAATTTGTAAACAAAAAACAAGTATTCACAATCTGATAATTGGAGTGGAAGGCTGATTTTTACCAACATATGTGAAAAATACCAGAGTCGGGAATCGAACCCGGGTCTTCCACTTAACACATGGATGCTCTAAACCACTGAGCTACCCTGGCTGATAACCAGCTCGGCACTTCTCACATAATATACGTTGGCAAGTATCACCGAGTCTGCATTAGAGCAGCTATATCAAGTGACAAATTTAAACATGGCACAACTCCAATAGGCCACAAAATTCTAATTTAGAAATTTTCAAACATCAACCCTGAAACTCACTTCTGATAATTGTCAGATAATAATTCTGATAATAATTCTAACTATCAGAAGTGAGTTTCAGGGTTGATGTTTAAAAATTTCTAAAGTATTCACAATGTTGTCTAGTGTACTAGAAACAACTGATAGAATTTAAATTTAAAATATAGTGATAATATCAATTGTTTTATGGTAAAATGAAAATGAGTGACATTGCCATTTATTAATATAATTTTGATATTGAATTAAATAATAAATAACTAGACGCAGAATAGAAATATCAATATTAACACAACAATAAAAATCCCCAATGTAAAAAATTGTTAAGTGCAGACTGCAGTTTCAATAGCGTAAAACATACCGTCATCAGTGCAGAATGATGAAAAGGATTATTGCTCATACATATAGGGAAGCAGATTATAGGAGTCAGAGTAGCAACCAATAGGAATTTAGGAGACTGGAGCTGTAAGCCAATATCCCCCCCCCCCTCTCTCTCGGGTTGTGGAAAAATTACATAAAATCTGCATCGTTGCGATGAATAGCTAAGTCCAAAAAGGACAGAGTATGGTTAACTTCAGATTCAAATGTAAATTTAATAGAGGGGAATTGTTTATTGAGAATATCAATAAAGTCAAGGAGAGAATTTTTAGAGAAAGGCCAAGAAATAAAAATGTCACCCACATAGCGTAAATATAAGGTGGGTTTAAGGGTAACTGCAGCAAACGCACATTCTTCTAAATCAATTAATAGAATATCTGCAAGCAAAGGACTAAGGGGGGGAGCCCATAGGAGCACCAAAAGTTTGTTTATAAATAATACCATTAAATATAAAAACATTATTGGAATTAATTAAATCAAAAGCTTCTAAAATGAAATTAAGAAATGGAGCAAGGACAGGATTATTTTTACATTTATTAGCAATAATATTGTAGATCTCATCTAATGGAATATTGGGAAAGAGAGAAATTATATCTAAACTAAAAAATTTATCAGTACGGTTTAGTTTTGTATTTAAAATTCCAGTTTTAACATCGAAACCTGAATTCACAATATGTGGATTACCATTTATAATAGGTTTAAGTAGATTAGATAAAAATTTTTCAAGAAAATAAATAGGGCTATTACGTTTCGAAACAATTGGGCAAAAAATTTTATATAAACAAATATTCCCATCAAACCTAATAGAAATATTTTCCAACAAATCCATTATTATTACAACAAAGACCCCACAGATCCCCAAGAGACTACAGCAATTTATGAAATAAAATATCAAACAGAAGAAAATACTACCAGTATTTATATAGGTAGAGGAAAATATAAATACTAAGAGGAAAATCAAATATAGAATAAAAGAACATGAAACTGATATAAAATAGAACTACTAAAGCCCTCCCTAAAATTAATAAAGAACAAAATATAAAAATTGACCTTACAACATTAATGAAATTGACGAACTTCAAAAAACCATTCATGCACAATAAACTGGGAAACAATTGAAATCTTGGCCAACGAGTGTAGCTGCTATAGTGTGGAGCCCAACAGGAATATAAATTAGAGATAGTGTTATCTACTCCATTCGTAAAGATCAAGAAAAAGAAGCGAGAGTCACTACACACCAACAATATCACTTGAACACCGAAGATAACCAGGGCTGAGAAGCTTAAAATGAAACTTCAAGTAAGGTTATTTAAATTTTAATTAAAATGTAATTTAACACTTTGTATTTTTTTTTTTTTTTTTTTTTAATATAACAAAATTGTTTATCAAAATATGTGCTGGACCCTAATATGGCAAGAAAAAGAAATTGTAAAGCGATTAATAAATTCCTTCTTTTCAAAAAGAAAGATTTTTAGGATAAACTTTGCACGATACTTACTGTAGCTTCATATTTTATACAATCATGCCAAAACCTAGACGCAGAGAATTTGCTTCGAATACCAACACTGTTACCAAACAGCATCATCTGGGAAATTGACAAAATTCCACCTGCTGTGTGATACAGAGGGAGAGCAGTATAGAAAACATCATCACTTCTTATTCTGTTCAGGTAATGAATACCAGCACCTAACCACATAAACCTAGATAACGATTATATTCTAATTAATTAACTGAAATAATGGACATTTCAATTAAAGCATAATCGAAAAATTAAGAAAAAATGACTCTAAAAGCATTTTTATAAAACTACATATGAGGAGCAGACATTCAAACCGTGTTTTCTCAAAAAAAAAAAAAAAGAGTTAGTGATTCTTCTTTAATCTCACGATAAAATAGTACGAAAATATACTATTATTGTTAATTAAGACTAATTTTATCCCATTATAAACTTACTTAGAAAATTGAGATTTCAATCAAAAAGTGCTTCCCCCAGAGCCTGTCTCCATTCAAATGGTGATTCCTCCAGCCAGCCAATCAGAGCTGTTCTTAATGGTCAAGTGACCTGCCTACATACCAGTTTTTATGTTTGTTTATTTTGTTTATGCTATGTTGGTTTATACTCTTTCATTTAAAAAGTGCTTTATCTGCACTGGAAACATTCAAAACATGTTTCCTCCTTGGGTGTTTGATCAAAACATGATTTCTCCAAATTTCAAATGCATTTTTCTAAATAATTTTAGTTCATTAGGTAAAGTATGTCAATATATCTTCCTAGAAACCAGTAACACATCTAAACAAACAAAAATTAGAGTTTAAATGTAGATATTTTTTAATTTGCTAGTTTTTTGTGTTTTCTGATAAATTGTATCCGAAGGAGAACACATGGTTTGAATGTTTGCTCCTCATATATGTTTCAATCATTAATATATTAAACCATAATATACATTTAGAAATTTTTTTAAGTCCTTAAGCAATATAAAGAGAAACTAAATACACATGATTGTAAATTATTTTAGAACCAATGATATAAAAAATAAAATAATTGCACATTTTTCCATCAAACCATTTAGCAAAATTAAAAAGAAATTTATTTTTTCATAATAATATAAATCATAAAATTTTAAATATTTTATTGAAATGGTAATTTCAAGCAAATCTATGTTTGTAAGAAAAATATTCCTCGACAACTGTTCCTTGAAACATTGAATACTTCAGTATGAAAATAATACAGTTATGCAATGAATAAAATTTATTTTAATGGAGAAAAAAATTGCTTTAAAAAACTATTGTATATTTTCGCAGGCAAAACAACCTTCAGATAACACTAAGTATAAATGTTTGCTAAATTTTATAGTTTTAGGCTATATCTGTCTTCTAAGTCAACAGGTGCTCGATGAAATCAACACAGTTTGTTGATGAAGAATATGTTTCACAGTTATGTAACCGAGAACTCCCAAATAGTCTAGCAGGAAACAATACTAAGATTTCTGTTATAGCAGGTGGTTTAACTTCGATGCTACAATCTTTAGATGTCTCTCTGAATAAATTTTAGAAAGATTACATGCACGACCAAAAGTACAATTGAATTATTTCAATCTAATTATTTATGTATCTGTCCTATAAGAGGATCAAGGGAGTAGCAATTCAAAAATAATGGGAGAGGCTAAAAAAATTTCCTTTTAAAAATGACTCAAAATTAATCTTAACAAAATTAATAATTATATGTTAATTATTATTCACTAATTATTAGTATTAATTATAAAATATTACCATTTATGAGCATTTATAACACATTAATTTTGGTTTTAAATTCGGCGATTCATTTATTTGGCATTAAAAGGAAATTTTGTAACAATCAATAGGGGGTGGGGTGGGGGCTTAAGCCCTCTGAGCCCCTCCTTTTCCTACGCCCCTGAAGAGGATCTTGGGTTTTGGAAGACTTTTTTTTTATGATTTAACTATTGTCTCATCTGCAGACATATATGGTATGTGAGGAAGGATAATGAGGAAATGTCTTCAAAACTTTTAATATTTAACAGGAACATTGAGGAATCACTCATTTAAAGTATGTAGGAAAAAATATATATTGCAAAGATATTATATACATAACTTTTATTTAATTTCTCATTACACATTAATAAGCAGCAATTAAAAAAGAAAAACGCAAATGGATGTGATTATAGATGTTTACATTAAGAATAGTACATTTTACTTTTAAAATCTGCAAACAAATAAGTGCATACAGGTACTTTATTTTCAGTCAATTTTGATTGAAAAGGAAATACAACAGAAAAGACAATGCATGCATTAATATCATTTATAGTAAAACTTTCAAATAATATGAGTGAATGTACTCACCTGCTATGTCTTATAATGGCTGCTTTTGGCATACCAGTGGTACCAGAGGTGTATACATAGAAAAGGCGATCTACAATGGAAAACTAGAAATTAATTCAAAGTTATGAACGTCAGCAATAATTAAATACATGAGACATAAAACAGATGGGGCACAAATAGAAACCATTGAAATCGAATAATGCTTGTTAACAAGTGAAAAGTTTCTTTTAAAAATCGTCAGACATATTACAATGTCTGATTGATAATCAGGGATTCATAAATACGGTCACCAGCTTGCTACTGGTGATCTATTTTTTAAATCATTGCCAATCTTCTCTTCATTTAAAAATTTTCTTTTTTACTTCCTTATACAATGTATAAGGAAGTATTATAATCTTGATTTCCGAAATGGATTTTTTTATCCTGCATAGCTCAAGAACGAATCATCGTAGAATGTTGCAAATTTATAAGTGTGACTGTCATGTCTAGTTGTACACCTGCAAGTTTTGTCTTACTAAGTGCTCTAGTTTTAGAGATATCAGCGATTTTACGCAATTTTTTGTGACATTTGTATATATCTTGCATAACTCAAAAACGGTTAGACGTAGAATGTTGCAAATTGGTATATAGGTTTGTTACAGCATCTAGTTGTGCACTCCCCTTTTTGGTCTTTCTGTGACTTTCCGTTTTGAAGATATTTACAAAAAATATATTCATAATGACCAAATATGAAAAAGGTTTTGGCCATTATATATGACGTACCATCATAGAGATTTCAAAAAAATCCTTGGCTGGAAAGAATTTCTAAAAAATTTTCCCCACACCTGATCACCGGACAGTGAACAAAATATGCAATTACAGTTTCCCTTGAATATCTATTTTAAAATTAGACCATACCTATTTTAAAATAAAGGTTATCTAAACTTCAGTATGAAATCTAAAAAACAAATTACAAAAAATTTGAAAAGCATAGTTGAATAATTTTACAATAACAACAAAATATCCATGTCAGGAACTGAACTTAGAGCCATTGTTTTTATCCTATTTAGAAAACAAAGAAGTCGAAAAAATTAAAACTTATACTCACCATCCATGTTTCCTTTATTCATGCTAGGAGGGGGATTAGTTGAACTTCCCTGAATTAAACTATCAAGGGATCGAGCTTGAAAACTTGTTGAATCAAAATCTCCCAGACAGAAATACTGTATCTCAGAACAATCATGCAGTAAAGGAAACACTGATTTCACAGCTACAATGAAAACATACGAAAGAATTTGTACACAATTTCACTAGAAATATGAAACAGAACATAACATAATGCTAAACAATAATAATAAATTATAATAACTTATTTTTATTTTTGGCAGACGGGAAGCAAGTTTAAAAATAGATTTCAATAAAACACACACACATGCAGAGAAAGGGAAGAGAAAAAAAAAAATGGGCATAATGCATAGATTATTTATTTTATATATAATTTTCACCAACATTATATATCTAAATATACAGACTGCAAAGTAAAGTCCTAAGGAGGCTGTGAGAACAAGTTCACACATATGTTCTTTTAAATATTTAATTTCTTTCTAAATAATTCAATTTATAATTTTAAATAAAAAAGTCAATTTATTAAGAATAGTTATAAAATTAATTCATTCATTTAACATATAAAATCTAATTTAATTTATTCCAATAAAAAGAACATTTTATTCTGTAATATCCTCTGAATTCAATTCATTCTATTATAAAAAGGCAATCTCTATTTAATTTAATTTGTATTTTTACTAGGGGACTTATTCGTTTGTAGATAGATACATTTCCCCCTTTTCATCAACGTTATGTTCAATATCTCATTTAATCATAGATAGAAAATAATTTATTTGTCTAAATTACTTTATAATATAAACAGAAGTTGCAAAATTTATTCATTTCCGGTGATTTGTGCTTTCATAATAGCTTAGTTCAGTCTTATTGGGTCAACAGATGTGGATTCGTTTCTTTTAATAATAATAATAAAATACAAAAAAAGATCAAATAAATTCTTAATGATATATTGGTGGCGCCGATAAAAAGTAATTACTTTGGCATGATTTATGTAGCCAAGCTTGGCTTTGTCTTGTGAATAACGGATTAATTTTTTGAATTAACCAATTAGAACATTCTTTTGGCGCTTTATTTGGCATTAGTTTATTAATTTCGGGTTTGAATTGGCGAATGCAATGGAGCACACCTTTCGCATTCAAACAGTTAGTATCTCTTGTTTACTGGTTTAAAAAAACAACTGCCCTCGTTTGCTCTCCCCCTCTCTCTAGCCTATAGAATTCTACGAGAACCGTGCAAGTGCTTACTTGATTGTTCATCTTTTTAGCATAAAAATAAAAAACTATTTTATTTGAAATGACTGATGTTATTTTTGTCAAGTGGCACTCTCTTTTAAAAAGATATATGGATTTCCAGCCTGGGTATTTTGGTAAGCAATGTACTTCATAATGGTTCCACTAATTTCACGGACAATGAAACTTCTTCACAAATCTTGGTCTGCGTGACCAGTGGTTCTCTATTTTCTACAAGGATCAAGAGAGAGGGAGGGGCTGTATTTATTCTTATTGTGTTGGACATTCCAATTATTCGCAGTATACTCGAACTTTTCTCATGGATTACGCATACGCTTATCGGACATGACAAGGAAAAAGAAACAAGTTAAGTTATATTACTGGACAGCAATGCCGCCGTTGATGAACTGGATCTCTATTTGTGCTACTAGCCTTTTTTAAATGTTCCTCTGTATAGAGAAACGAAAAAAATGTTCAACTGTTTAACAGTGCATTTTTGCATACATACAATTTAAAAGCCAGAACTTCGTGCAGTTTTTGCGTGTTATTGGTTTAATTGAAAATGCGCTAGTGGATTATCTGCATAAAAGATTTTTTGTCAACTCCTGTCCTCCGTTCGACCGAATATGCCACCAAGCTTCGTCACTGAGCAACAGTTACCTGTAGTATGATGCTTCCAGATTTCGGTGAATGTACAGTGCTTTAGAAAGTTTAACAATCTCTTGATATTTCAGCAGCTGTTTCTGTCCCAATCCAATCTGTTTCATTTCCGAATTTTGTGTATTCAAGCCATACGTTAAATTCGTGATTAGAGAGCTTTCACTACAGCTATGGTAATTTGTTTTTGTGGCAATTTATTTTAATTTTAATATATTGTGGAACACTTACAGACATATACTAAATTTTTTTAATAGTTCCAATTATTTCAGTTGATAGTTTACAAATCTAGTTAAATATTAAAACATATCACCCATTTGATTGCAAGTTTAATTACACTTACACATTTACCCTGTAAACACAATTGTGTTGCTCTGGTTGTCAGTATAATAATTACTTCTATAATCTTTGGATTTCGACCATTATATTGGTTTCAACACCTGTAATTGTGTAGGGGACTTTAATTTTTTTTTACAACAATTTTTAAAGTTATAATTTAATAATTAATTCATACAAATAAAAAGAGTTTAAATTTTATATTTTTGTTGCTAGATCTCTATGTGTGTTCCCGTATATGTTTTCTTTTGGGTCGGAATATTATTGTATTATTGGCTGATTTATGAGTTTGTCAGTCATAATACAAATATATCCAATAGTATTATTTTATTCTCTTGTACACACATGTTTTACCATGCTTTTCTGCATTATTATCAGACTTGGCCTCATGTTTGACACACACACTTTCACAAAATTTTCTCTGACCTATTTAGTTGATATTTTATTGGTTCACATGTGGTGATGTCGTTTTACATTTTTGTTTGTTAAATTTTTACAAGAATTTTTACACTAGAATTTAAAAAAAAAAAAAAAGAAAAAAAACTGGTTATATTAATAAAACACACAAACTAAAGTAAATAAATAGATAAATAATTTTTATACTAAAATGACTTTAATTTTTTATTGTTGCCAATTTTGTAAAAAAAAATCATATAAATTAATTTTTCAAATAATAATTACTTGGTTAAGTTTCTGTTCAGGAAAAGGAAATTATTTCATAAGGGTATTTTTTTTTAAATAATTTTTGAACAACACAATATATTGAAATAAAGTTTCTTCATAATTTTTCCAGAAAAAATAAAGTACAGTATAGGACCCATTATCCGGAATTCCAAAATCCGGAAGACCCGAAATCCAGAATCATTTCAGATTTTTTTTTTTTTTTTAAATGATTAAAATACATATCAAAAATCAGAAAAGAAAGAAAGAAAGAAAATCGCCCTAAAATGAATTATTGTGTGCTTTATTAGGCAGTATTATGAAAATTCAGAAATTAAAACATAATTTCTTTCTTTCATATGGTGAGGGATGATTGTGGTCCAGGAAAACCCTGGAATTCACAGCAAGTTACATTAAAAAAAAAAAAAATCTAATTTATTTTATGATAGATTTCCAGTGATTTTTAACTTCTCATTAAGATCTTGAGAAAAAAAAAAAAAAAAATGGAAATTTTTAAAGAAAAATCTTTTTTTTTTTTTTTTTAAGCCTTCTGCTCTTATGATTGAGACAGTATTCATGTTTAGCAGCATTGATAAAGAAGCAATCATGGCAAGTGGCAGTAATATATGTACATGTTTGTATATATATGCGCATCTTCCTGCTAAATTTAATAGAAAAAAGTATCAGATTTGCAAAAAATCCTGACTTCCAGTTTTTGAATTATTTGCATGTTTTAAGAGCTCTAGAATATAATTCGAATATTTTTTTAAATGTCAGTCTGTAATTGAAGTAGTTGCTCCTAGAAGTAAATTGGTATCTGCCAATTACTGAGTTATGTTTTATAATTAAGGGAAAGATATTATGAGAAAGGACCCAAAATCCAGAAAATTCCGAAATCCGGAATTCTTCTGGTCCCGTGGGTTCCGGATAATGGGTCCTATACTGTATAATACAAAAATAAAAATAGTTTGTTTTTCTTTAAAACATTACTAGAACTATTACGTGTGCACTCGTGTTTTAACATAGGGCTAGATTTTTTTTTTCTACACATTGTTTTAAACATAAGACATTTCATTATGTCTCTTTGCAGAATGCTGGTTGTCATTTTTTGCACAACAGGAAGCCTCTTCTGCTTCTCATACAGTTCATTATGCAATGTTCGGTATGGCATCACAAAACCATGCTGGTCATAGCTGTTGTACTGTTCTACACTCTCTGGCTCATTTTGTTAAAATTTAGATTTTCACGTGTAGAATATAATAGTTTTTTTTTTATATATATACTTTAATTTTTTTTCATATTAATGCTATATTATTTTATTTAAATTAACAATTAAAAATTTAAATCAGTTGATTTACATATTTTTTGCTACTGATTTCCTTTTCCTTTTCTCAAGCATACATGCCATTTTGTGAATGGGAACTTTGATATTTTCAAAAGTTATATATTGTGTCACACTAGTATACTTCACTTATTAGATGACTATTTCATGTTCAATACACAGTATTATAACAATGATATGTCTTGTGAGTTGTTCTATAACTATGTATATTATTCAGATTTTCAAATTTATTCTTATATGCCACCTTTGTTTTTATTGTTGTTTGACAAAAGATTATTTGTATTGTTTTCAGCAATATTACTTGAGATATTCAATTTGTCATGTGCTGTTTCTAGGTGAGAGAGAGCAAACTTTTTTTTTTTTTTTTTTTTTTTTTTAGGGCATTGGGGAGAAATATGTGAGAACAAGTTCACACATATGTTCTTTTAAATATTTAATTTCTTTCTAAATAATTCAATTTATAATTTTAAATAAAAAAGTCAATTTATTAAGAATAGTTATAAAATTAATTCATTCATTTAACATATAAAATCTAATTTAATTTATTCCAATAAAAAGAACATTTTATTCTGTAATATCCTCTGAATTCAATTCATTCTATTATAAAAAGGCAATCTCTATTTAATTTAATTTGTATTTTTACTAGGGGACTTATTCGTTTGTAGATAGATACATTTCCCCCTTTTCATCAACGTTATGTTCAATATCTCATTTAATCATAGATAGAAAATAATTTATTTGTCTAAATTACTTTATAATATAAACAGAAGTTGCAAAATTTATTTCATTTCCGGTGATTTGTGCTTTCATAATAGCTTAGTTCAGCTTATTGGCGTCAACAGATGTGGATTCGTTTCTTTTAATAATAATAATAAAATACAAAAAAAGATCAAATAAATTCTTAATGATATATTGGTGGCGCCGATAAAAAGTAATTACTTTGGCATAATTTATGTAGCCAAGCTTGGCTTTGTCTTGTGAATAACGGATTAATTTTTTGAATTAACCAATTAGAACATTCTTTTGGCGCTTTATTTGGCATTAGTTTATTAATTTCGGGTTTGAATTGGCGAATGCAATGGAGCACACCTTTCGCATTCAAACAGTTAGTATCTCTTGTTTACTGGTTTAAAAAAACAACTGCCCTCATTTGCTCTCCCCCTCTCTCTAGCCTATAGAATTCTACGAGAACCGTGCAAGTGCTTACTTGATTGTTCATCTTTTTAGCATAAAAATAAAAAACTATTTTATTTGAAATGACTGATGTTATTTTTGTCAAGTGGCACTCTCTTTTAAAAGGATATATGGATTTCCAGCCTGGGTATTTTGGTAAGCAATGTACTTCATAATGGTTCCACTAATTTCACAGACAATGAAACTTCTTCACAGAGGCTTTTACCTCTGCAACTGTAGGTGACAGACAAATATTTCCAATTACAAAAAACATTTAAATGATATTTAAAAAAAAAAAAGATAATTTTGTGAAAACTACAAAAAGTAACTTTTAATACAGTCCTCTGGTCCCTACAGTCATATTTAGCAAAAGTTGATGCTCATCCTAACAAACAAAACACTAAAAATTTTCCTTCTGTACGACAAAAATTGATTGAGATACCAGGTTGTTAATAAGTTTTGTCGTTCACTAAGAAAAACATGATTTTAGGGTTTGAAATACATTTTATTATTCAATATAATGTTCTGGAACTTCAATACGTTTGTTCTAATGGTCTTCAAATTTGTGGTTTCCATTCCTGAAATGAGAATTCCAAAGACTGTCAAAATATGCTTCCACGGCTGCTATTACTCCTTTGTTCGATGAAAATCGTTTTCCCACGCATGAATTTTTTGAGATGAGAGAACAGTCAGAAGCCAGAGGGAGCCAAGTCTGGCGAATAGGGTGGATGTTGCAACAGTCCGTACTTTAATTCACTGATTTTTGCAATGTTTTTTTGAGCTGTGTGACGGGTGCGTTATCTTGATAAAGAATGATTTTTTTTCTTTTGTAAAACAGGCCTTTTCTCACGAATTTTTACGTCCAACTGGTCCAAAAGGTTACAATAATAATCTGCATTTATTTTTTTACCAGTTTGAAGGTAATTCACAAACAAAACACCTTTAGCATCCCAAAAAACTGATGCTAACACCTTCTTGGCCGATTTCTGGACCCTAACTCGCTCTGGAGCCGAAGTACAGGAGTCACACCAATTCTGAGCCTCTTGTTTTGATTCAGAATCATGGTGGTAGACCCAAGTCTCATCTATAGTGATAAAACAATGCACAAAATCTTTTTTATCTTTTCTAAAACGCTCCAAATGTTGTTGAGAAAGTCGTATTAGCGAATGCGGCAGCCACTTTGCACACATCTTTCTGTAATTCAAACTTCAGCCAAAATATTGCTCACACTGCCTCATGAGATGCCTAGGGCTTCAACTAAATCTCTCTTGATTCATCGACAATCTTTCATAATCACATCCTGCATTTTTGCTATGTTTTCAGTTGTTGATGCACTTTTTCCTTCATGTGGATTGTCTTCAAGACTTGTATGACTACTTTTAAATGTAGTAACCCACATTTCTACTGTTCAAATTGAAGGTGAAGAGTCCTTATACATTTTTAACAATCGTTCATCAATTTGTTTTGGCACTATACCTTCCAAAAATAAAAATTTCATTACAATACGATATTCAAATTTTTCCATTATCCAAAAATACTGTGACATCAATTTTAAACAGTTGCAAATATACGAATAAGTTGACAGATCTACAGGTAACTTCACACATATTCATAAAAAAGTAGTACCACTTTTAGAAAAATAAAACAATAAGCCTACTAGTGCCATCTTTTATTGAACGACGAAACTTATCATACAACCTAGTATTTAGTTTAGTTAGTCACATTTTTCTCAGGTTTTATTAAGAGGCCTTTCCACTTATCGTCCCCAGAAGCCAGAGCCAATGTTATTCTATGGAGAATTTCGCCCCATTATAACTTATTAACTAATATATATTTTTAAATTCCGTTTTCACATTCAGAAACTTCACAACTATTAAACGATTCATCGCTTTCTAAAAATTACTTTTTTAATATTTTATTTTGAAGTTGCAAAATACGAATTTTCGCAATGTGAAATTTTTCATTTTTGAGCTGAAAAATGAAATCTTAAAAATTAAAAAAATCAATTTTTAGAAAGCGATAAATTGTTTAATAGTTGTGAATTTTAGGAAAGTGAAAACAGAATTTAAAAATATGTATAGTTAATGAATTATAATGGGGCAAAATTTCCTATAGCATAATATTGGCTTCGGTTTTCAGAGACGATAGGTAGAGAGTCCCCTTAAGAGACTCCCTTAATGAAGGAAAAATGAATTAAATGTGTTTACGGATTATTGGTCTGAGGATTAGAGAGAGTTGACTGTTACACTTATGAAAAATCGATATAAATAACATTGATAGACATACCTTCAAGTAATTCACTACCAAAAATCACAGCCTTGCTGTTTACAACAGTTATGGAATGGGCTAGTGGCTGCATCCTTTGATTTGAGTTTACAAGAGCAGGAATAACACCAATCTTGGACAAACCGAGCCAAATACCAACAAATTCCAATTTTGATTCCATGAACAAGGCGATTTCATCACCACGACTGTAGCCCAACTCTGCAAAGCAGTTAGCCACTTGATTACTGTAGTTTTCAAGCTACAGAAAAGGACAAAGATTTATTGACAGATAAATAAATAGCAGAAAATCAATACCTTATAACAATCATTTTTCTTTTATAATGTTACACAAATTTGATGTATGGAATTAGATATTTCAATTTCTGTTTTTTGTGTATCCTTTTTTAAGCTTGTTTTTTTTACTGCTTTTTACAATATATATATATATATGTACCTGACAACGTACTAATTAATATTCCAGAAGATTGTTAAAACCCACTTATTTTTCTCCCATTACTTTATTTTTAGAGAAATTTTCTTCAAATGTGATTATGATTAAAGAAAGAGAAAAATACTTAAAAAGAAAAAAAAAAAAGACTGGTGTGAAAAAAAGGGTGGGTACTGATAATCTTCTGGAATATTAAGGTTTGAATACATACTTTTTTCTAAGATATATATATATATCAGGGTTCATACTCAAATATGAGAAAAAAATTCCCAGAGTTTTTCCTGAGTTCCCAGATCATTTTCAAGAAAATATTAGCGACATATTACTCAAGAAATGCTCCTCCAGACAGGACAAAATACTACTACTTCCACTGTATGATGTCATATTACTGCCGATTATGATAGAAATTCAGGTAGAAATAATTATTTATATGCGCATTTTCACAATACTCAATCACTTAAATTTTGATACGAAGCCAAACAAGAAAAACATAACTTGAGAGAAAAAAAACATTTGTTTTTCCAGGTTTCATAACTGATTTTCCCTGACTTTTAATGAAAATTTTTATTTTCCCTGACTTTTTTTAACAAATTTCAAATTCCCCGAGTATTCCCTGTTTTCCAGGTTTTCCCTGGTAAGTATGAACCCTGTATATATATATATATATATATATATATATTAAGCGCATACAATTCCTATCATAACTGACAGCCAAGGCCTATGTTATTCTATGGGGAAATTTGTTTATAGAATGACCCATTACTTAATATACTTTTGTTTTAATTTAGCTTTCAAATTCACAATAATCACAGCTATTAAAATTTGTTCTTGTTTTCTAAAAATTCATTTTCAAAACTTTTAATAATTTATCTTGTTGGTATAAAAAAAGAAATTTGAACTAAACACATTTTTCATTTTTCTTTAACGAAATATTCAGAGTTAAAAAAATAAAAAAAAAAATTGTTTTTAGAAAACAATAACAAATTTAATGGTTGTAAATTTTTTGGATATAAAAGCAGAATTTTAATATATATAAATAAAAGAGAGCTAGCTTTATTTATTTTGCTTTTAAAACTTAGACTAATTTATCAATGATATAACAAAGGGCGTCACTACCCAATCCACTTTTAATCTAATTCAACCTTATAAATGCAAACTCTTATTTACCTGAAAATGCAAATGCATACTCATTTAATTTACGAAACTAGTAATCAGGGTTGGAAAAAATCATGATTTTTTTTTTTTTTAATCAAAACAATCGGATTTTTTTAACACGCTTATATTAGCTTCACCTGTATGTATGTATGTATGTTTGTTTGTAACTTCTCTGGGAGCAAAACGTGATTGCACAAAATCCTTCATATCTCAAACAAAAAAACAGATATCCGTAAAATTTTTGCTTTGAAATATAGCTAATACAAATGTCTCAAAATCGGTTTCTGGAATTTTTGAAATTCGGTCCCCAAGGGGGGCGGGGGGAGGGGGGGGGGGGTAAAACGTGATTTCACATGCGTAAAACGTGATTTCGCATAATCCTATATATCCCAAACAAAAAAAAATAGATATACGTGAAATTTTTGCTCTAAAATATAGCTAAGGCAACTATCTAAAAACCAATTTCTGGAATTTTAGAAATTCAGCCCCCAGGTGGGGCAGCAAGGGGGGGGGGGGGCTATGGAGCAAAAACAAATAGAAATACAGTTAGGCCGTTGAAAATTGGTACAGATAGGTTTTAAAGTTCTGCAAGTCGAATGGGGATATTTTCGATTGTGTAAAGTTATTAGGAGGGGCAACAGGGGGGGGGCAAAAAAATAAAAATAGTGTCAGATCGTTCAAAATTGGTACATAGAGGTTTTCGATACTTACAAATCGATTGCGGATATTTTTGAATTTGTAAAATTATTAGGAGGGGCAAGAAGGGGGGAAAATGAAAATAGTGTCAGATCGTTCAAAATTGGTACATAGAGGTTTTCAATACTTACAAATCGATTGCAGATATTTTTGAATTTGTAAAATTATTAGGAGGGGCGGGTAGGGGGATGAGGGGGTAAGGGGGTGGGCTATGGGGCAAAAACAAATAGAAATACAGTTAGGCCGTTCAAAATTGGTACAGATAGATTTAAGAGGCCTGCAAGTCGAATGGGGATATTTTCGATTGTGTAAAGTTATTAGGAGGGGCAAGAAGTGGGGGAGGGGAGGGGGAGGCATAAAAATAAAAATAGTGTCAGATTGTTCAAAATTGGTACATAGAGGTTTTCGATACTTACAAATCGATTGCGGATATTTTTGAATTTGTAAAATTATTAGGAGGGGCAAGAAGGGGGGAAAATGAAAATAGTGTCAGATCGTTCAAAATTGGTACATAGAGGTTTTCAATACTTACAAATCGATTGCAGATATTTTTGAATTTGTAAAATTATTAGGAGGGGCGGGTAGGGGGATGAGGGGGTAAGGGGGTGGGCTATGGGGCAAAAACAAATAGAAATACAGTTAGGCCGTTCAAAATTGGTACAGATAGATTTAAGAGGCCTGCAAGTCGAATGGGGATATTTTCGATTGTGTAAAGTTATTAGGAGGGGCAAGAAGTGGGGGAGGGGAGGGGGAGGCATAAAAATAAAAATAGTGTCAGATTGTTCAAAATTGGTACATAGAGGTTTTCGATACTTACAAATCGATTGCGGATATTTTTGAATTTGTAAAATTATTAGGAGGGGCGGGTAGGGGGTGGGGTGGTAAGGGGGGGGCTATGGAGCAAAAACAAATATAAATACAGTTAGGCCGTTGAAAATTGGTACAGATAGGTTTTAAAGGTCTGCAAGTCGAATGGGGATATTTTCGATTGTGTAAAGTTATTAGGAGGGGCAACAGGGGGGGCAAAAAAATAAAAATAGTGTCAGATTGTTCAAAATTGGTACATAGAGGTTTTCGATACTTACAAATCGATTGCGGATATTTGTGAATTTGTAAAATTATTAGGAGGGGCGGGTAGGGGGGGTGAGGGGGTAAGGGGGGGCTATGGGGCAAAAACAAATAGAAATACAGTTAGGTCGTTCAAAATTGGTACAGATAGATTTAAGAGGCCTGCAAGTCGAATGGGGATATTTTCGATTGTGTAAAGTTATTAGGAGGGGCAAGAAGTGGGGGAGGGGAGGGGGGGGGGGGCAAAAAAATAAAAATAGTGTCAGATCGTTCAAAATTGGTACATAGAAGATTTCGATACTTACAAATCGATTGCGGATATTTTTGAATTTGTAAAATTATTAGGAGGGGCAAGAAGGGGGGAAAAATGAAAATAGTGTCAGATCGTTCAAAATTGGTACATAGAGGTTTTCGATACTTACAAATCGATTGCAGATATTTTTGAATTTGTAAAATTATTAGGAGGGGCGGGTAGGGGGATGAGGGGGTAAGGGGGGGGCTATGGGGTAAAAACAAATAGAAATACAGTTAGGCCGTTGAAAATTGGTACAGATAGGTTTTAAAGGTCTGCAAGTCGAATGGGGATATTTTCGATTGTGTAAAGTTATTAGGAGGGGCAAAAAGGGGGGGAGGGAGGGGGGGCAAAAAAATAAAAATAGTGTCAGATCGTTCAAAATTGGTACATAGAGGTTTTCGATACTTACAAATCGATTGCGGATATTTTTCAATTTGTAAAATTATTAGGAGGGGCGGGTAGGGGGGTGAGGGGGTAAGGGGGGGGCTATGGGGCAAAAACAAATAGAAATACAGTTAGGCCGTTCAAAATTGGTACAGATAGATTTAAGAGGCCTGCAAGTCGAATGGGGATATTTTCGATTGTGTAAATATTTTAACCAAAAACTTACATACTGTAGCTATTTATGTGATAAATAATAAAATAATAAATATAGTTTAAAATATAGTTTAAAAAGCATGCTTTCATAGCACATCGAACTAAAGAGTGAAAAATAAATATAGTTTAAAAAAACTAAAAAACACGCTTTTAAAGCACATCAAACTAAAAAGTGAAAAATAATTCTTAATATAAGCTGAAAACAATAATGAACGAAAAATACTAGTATAATTGTGAAAAAAGCGTGGGTTGCTCGATATACGAAAAATATGGCACAAAGCACCCCACGCTTTTTTCACAATTATACTAGTATTTTTCGTTCATTATTGTTTTCAGCTTATATTAAGAATTATTTTTCACTTTTTAGTTTGATGTGCTTTAAAAGCGTGTTTTTTAGTTTTTTTAAACTATATTTATTTATTTAAATCAGATTTTTTTTATTTAAATCGGATTTATTTGATTTTTTTAGAATTCTATTTTTAATTATTGTGTTTTTATAATACATGGAGCAGTTTTTTATAATAATTAACTAAAAAAGAAAGAATAAATAATATTTATAATTTATAAAAATAATATAAGAAATAATTATATAGTTAAGAAAATACTATATTCTAGTTACTGATTGGTACTAAAAATTAAACATCTAGACTTTAATCTAAAGCCATTCTATTATTTTGTAATTGAATTGTGTGCACTAAATAAGAAATAAACTTAAATACAGTGAAATACCTTTAACACGAAAACACTTAACACGAAATTTTATAGCAGTCCGGACAGTATACTATGTTATTTAATACAATTTTTTTCTTTTAACGCGAAACAAAAATCGTTTAACACGAAAAAACTTTCACTTTTAATCTTCAGTGGCATGTTTGCTTCTACATTTCAATTTATTCCAAAGCATTTTTAGACCCGCCTTTATTTCCGTACTATTTCTTTCTTAAGAGAAACTTTTTCTTATTTTATCGTAATTACATATTGAAGGAAAATAATTTATAAATAAAGTGGTGCGGATTAAAAGCTCTGCTAAAAATGCTCCGGAATAAATAAACTGTTGGTAACTATGCTACAATATGTTCCCTTCGATGATCATGTGTTTACAGCACCGACAATGAGATTTTTGACATCGCTCATCATTAAAAGGATTCCACTTATGTAAATTTTTATTACGAATCTGACAACTGAATCAACGATGCAGTTTCTGTTCCTTCTGCTTCAGAAATGAAGAAAATAATGAGTATCCGCAGTTATTTAGATGCACATTTGAATTCAGAGATGAATAAAACAATATATAATCTCGATAAATTTTTAAACAATGTGGTGCTGAAAAAGACAGTAAAAGATATCTGATTACCCCCCCCCCCCCCTCAAAAAAAAAAAAAAAAATCAATCATATTTGTACTTGATTTTTATCCTAATGGATGTAAGTTAGTAGTATTTTTACAGGAAATGGAAATAATAATTGACGACAGGGAAAACATTGGCCAATTTTGTACTTTTTTTTACAAATCTTTTTTACACGAAATTCTTTTAACGCGAAAAAATATTTCAGTCCCCTCAGTTTCGTGTTAAACGTTTTTCACTGTATGTTGTAAATGAATAGAAGATGGTAAAATTTAAAAAACAAATTAAATATTCATTTAATGCAAGCTATTTATTAAGGGATAAAAATCACAATTAATTCAATATTTTTTAAGCAAATAGAAATAAATCAGGGATTTAATTGTTTGAACAAAAACACTAATTTAGAAGCTTTGTCCACTCCTAATTTATTACGAAGGCTTGAATTAACTAGTCCAAAAGAAGAAAATTGTCTTTCTACTCCAGCAGATGAAGCCACGTCTGATGTTATTTGGTAAATAAATTCAATTTCAATGTTTCTCTCTTTACCTCCCATTACATAAAAGGACTTCCACCAATCATAATCTGTCATAATATCTGAAATTTCCAACATAAAAAAAAAAAAAAAATGATTTAAATCAAATGATTTTTTTAAAAAAAATCAGCTGATTTAAATCAGTTGATTTAAATCATGCCAACCCTGCTAGTAATTTTGTTTGATTATAAACTTTTAAATTAAAAATGTAATTAAATTTCAATTTTAAAGGTTTAGTTGTTAAATTAATAATTAGTTAAATTTCACTTTTAATCTTAAAGTGTTGAATTTAAAATTCTACATCTAACTGCAAGATTAACAGTATTTAGCCTCATGGATTCACTGAAAGTTTAAGACAAAATTTAACAGTTGTAGCTTGTTTAGTAAGTAATAATTTTAGTTTTAATATTTTTCCGATTTATTATTATTTTCATTTAGCTGAAATTAAGTAAATTAAGATTTTAAATGTATGTATAATTTTATTTTTCCTTTCTCAATCTTGTATTTGCAATTATTTACACGTCCTTTTAGGTGTTATTGTGCTGTGCATGCAGTAAATTTTTGGCAAATGTACATAGTATGACAGAAATAACACCTATTTGCATACAACATTCAATCAGAGCCCTTGAAAAATTATTGCATGTTGCATGATTCTTAATGGCTTTTCAGAAGTCTTTATCTCATGTTTTTTCTCAGTTTTTCATGGTTTTATTTTGTACAATGTTTGAAAAGGTTTCCATAATATATATTATATAAAGAGAGCCATTCTTATACAAATTTCCCTATAGAATAACAGACAATATAATAATCGACAATGTTAGGTATTTAATTACAACCTCAAGTCATGAAATAAGATGTTTAACCCGTTAGTAGTCGCTATAGACAGCACCACCTATTACAGATTGTACATTTTTTATTTAACTGTCACCAATAATTTTAAGAAGTGATGAGATCGACGTTTCTTCGATTTTATTCGCATTTCATATATATCTAATGCCAGTTCTAAAAATTTTTGGTGGCTATTGAATAAAAAAATCTGGCAACACTGAAGGATGGGCAGCAAATCGACCAACTAGTGACTACTAACGGGTTAAAGAAGTTGATGAAATATAAAGTTTGGTTACCTGAAGAGAAATTTTTCATTTAAAAGTAGCACCTATATAAATACATATTTTAGAAAAAAAAAAAAAAAAAAAAAAATTGCAAAAGGCAGTGTACAAAGAAAAGCTTTCAGAAAGACATACAAAACAGAAATACTAAAAATACTAATTATCTCATTAGATATTTTTAACCATCTATCTACCATTGAAACCAAACTCTTTTTTTTTTTTTTTTTTTTTTTTTTTTTAAAATGTGACAATTTTTCAATATTTTGTAGATTTTTAAACTTTTTTCTTCGGTAGATAGCAACACTACTCTAAAATTTAACAAATGAAGTTTTAGAAGAAGCTAAATGCAGAAGTCAAAATTTCTTAGAGAAGTGAGCGCATAGTGATTGCTTTAGGATGTAATTGTGTCTATGTTTTTTATCTGATGAAGGGCAATACAATTACTTTGACCTGAAATAATTGTTGCCAGTTTATTATTATTATTATTATTTACAAGTTATTCATTTATTAAATTATTATTATTCAAATTTAATCAGCTTGACAAATAAATGTTTCAGATCAAAAATTTCTCAAAAATTAAAAACATTTTTTTTTTTTTTTTTTTTGACTATTTATTATTAGCCATGTGTCTAATAGCCACTTTTACTTTCTTCTATATATATATAAAAAGAAAGTATTGGATTAGTGAAAATTTTCGAACTCCTGTTTTCTACGGATTTACACGTTTTGAAACACTGAATATGAGTTGACTGTTTTAGAAAATGTCTGTGTGTGTATCACAAATTTTGTGGATGCTGTATATCATGAAACAATGGACAAAATTTAACCAAACTTGGTATTCATTCAGTTAGACCCTGACCTAAACTAGTGTTGATTAGATTTGAGGATCAATCACTCAGCAGATGGCGCTGTGATCCCACTTTTTCTAAATTTTTAACATGGCAGTATAGGAAAAAATTTCATATAAATGTATATAGAGTTATTTTTAACGTGTGATTGCAAAATTGATATGAATTATTGAAAATAGTAGTAGTAAATTAGGAGAAAAAAAGTTTGTGCATGTGGGAGCAATGCTTACCCCCACCCCCTGGGATGTGTAAATTTTCAGTATGGGTATCTTTCGAAAGATCTTGCCAATACCTTTAAAATGAAATGGTTGAACCATAGATCTGTGATAATTTAAAACAAAGTCATCGATTCTTTTTTTTAATCTCATTTCTTCTGATGTGGGCACAAAACTGACTTTCTTTTGGCATTTAGTGTTATAATTCTGTCAGATAAAAATCGTCTGTATTTAACATGGAAAATAATTTTCATAAACAATAATTTAATAAATAATTTGTACTGCATGAATTTGTGTAAAATTATATAGAAGAAAGTCTTGTGGTGGCCACCCACAACATACTAGTTTAAATTAGTTAAGCAATTTTTCAAAAGAAAAAAAATCGAATGAACATTAAAGAGTTAAAATATGTACACATAGGCTTAACATTAAAGTGAGAAAATTTTCAGCTGACTGTGACCAGGCCTCTTAACAATTAAAACAAACTAAACTACAATCACAGTTGATAGGTTGAGACATAAACGCAAATTAAAGTTATAAGGAACAGAATTTAATACACACAGGAATATAAAATTATCCAATTCTCTAAAATATATGTTCTCTATTCAACCTTAAATTTCATTTGATTCTTTAAAATGTTTATATAAATATAACAATTCATTGTAGATATTTCACTGGGTAATGTATGTGTTGTATCTCCTAAATTACTGGATGATTTTTAACCAAATTCGGCACATCTGTCTGTCATTCAAAAGAAAATACTGTTAGGTTTGTTATACTAGCTATGGGGGGTAACATGGGGCACTTGCCCCCACTTGAAAAAAATCAAATTGCAAAAATTTCAATTTTCTCTATTTAAAGTGGTACTTTTCTCTGTTATCAGTACCAGATTCAGACACTTGTGAAATATCAGCATTTCGTGAAAATTTGAAAAACAAAATTACATGCCAAAATATTTATGATGTTTACTAAACTCTTAAATATTACAGAAAGAAAAATAAATTTACATGCTGAATTCAGTTGGAAAGTCGAAAAATCTCATTCCTGCTTATTACAAATAACTACAAGATAAAAAGATCATTTTATATACCCCATTTTTTAATTTTCTGTTGAATCATATAAACTTGACAATTCTATGTATTAAAAAATACTTTAAATTTTGCACCACCTTGTGGATTTTTTTCCGAACTAACTTTCCATACAAAACAAAATTTACTGAAAATGAATTCAATTCTGCTTAAAGATGGCTAAAAGTATTAAAAGAATGCAGTGTCATAGTGTTCAGAGCTATACTAAAAGTTTCAAATAGTCGGGAAGTTAGTTAAAAATCAATAGCAAGATTTGTACTGGACAAACAAACAAAGCGAGTTAATAAACTAGTTGGCATAGGTGGACTCTGCTCAGTTCCCCATCATATTTATCTTCTCGTAAATTTCTAGTGCGAGACATATTATAATCATGTTAAATGAATTTGACCAAAGCTTGATACAGTGACAGAATGAAATCCCCGCCTAATAGGCTATCCACCATTCACTTCGATATATTTATCTTATTCTAAACTATTAATTTATTTTATCAGGGTCAATTCCGTTGTTTAGTTTTCATGCTACTATTTCCTCAAAATTCCTATTTATATGAAAAATTTTCAATTTCGCTATGTTGATAAAATCTTAAATTACAAATAACTTACGAAATTTTCCTATTAGAATATTTGCATTCAATCATGTTCAAACAAATATAAATGTAATTTTGAAGTTGCCTAATGTATTTATGATCCTCAAAATGGAAATTTATGCTTAATTTTAACTTATTCTGGCATGTTAAGTAGATCGTAAATCCCAAATAAATAACGAATTTTTTAAATTGAAAAAAATCGTAGTCTATGATATTCATGCCAGTATCCTAAATAATATTTCGAAAGTGGTTTGACATCTTTACGATGAAAACATCCCTCAAGATTGACGTTTATGTGAAATTTGGCTCTATTCTGCCATGTTAAGAAATTCGTAAATTTCCAATAACTTACGAAATTTTTATATTGGAAAATTCATAGTCATAAATATTCATGCCAGTGTCCTAAATAATATTTCAAAAGTAGTCTGACATCTTTACGATGAAAATATCTCTAAAAATTGACGTTTGTGAAATTTTGCCCTATACTGCCATGTTAAGAAATTCGTAAATTTCCAGTAACTTGCGAAATTTTCAAAGTAGCATATTTATAGCTACCGATGTTCATTCCGGCATCAAAACCGATATTTTAAAACTGGTCTGACATTTTTACAGTAAAAAGTTTCCATTTAATGCACGTTTAAGTAAATTTTTGTCCTATTCTCCGATGTTAAGAAAATCGTAAATTTCTAATAACTTACGAAGTTTTTTAATTCGAATGTTGCAAATGAATAGGATTCTTGCCAGTGTCGAAAGTAATATTTTAAAACTGATCTGACCTCTCTGCGACAACTTGTTCGTGAGATATCGTGTACACAGACTAACAAACTAACGGACTAACCTACTAACAGACACCCTACAGACAGACACCATACAAATTTTGTCATTTTCCGATTCCTCACACTTGAAAACGTGTAAAAAATTAAAAAAAACGAGGTCGAAAATTTTCACGATTACCTAAGTTCCCCATACCTATAGTATGATGGGGAACTAAAAAGTGGTAAAATGAAAAGTAACTTTCTGTCTTAAGGATTTTTAACTAAGCATTTTGAAAGGAAAAAGAGACACTTGGAAAGAGGAAAATTTATATATATATATATATATATATATACACACATACACACACATACATATAGAAGTGAATGCTGGAAATTCTCACTTTTGATTACATGTATATCAGTGAAGACATTCATTTACAAGAGGGGTAAAACTACCCAACATGCAAAAACTCTGAAAACTGCTACTTGGATGCAGAATGGATGACAAAGGAAGACTTATTAATGATATATCATATGGTTATTATTAAAAGCATTTGTTTATATCTATATCAAACGATATTTAGAGACCTCTTAATACATTATAAGGCCAATTAAACATTCAAAATGAGAATTTTCTATAAAAACAAAATAATTTAACCTAAAATTCAAAGACAGTAAAATGTTCAATTCAGCAATAGGCCCTGAAAAGTTCAATTGCTATTACAATCATTACATAATAATGTACTAAACGAATATTCAAATTCTAATAAACACGGAAGAAAATTTGGGGATTCAACAAATTCTACAGAGAGTTAAAATTACTACATACATTTTTTAGCAACTTATTGTACATTATTACTTTGTATATATATAGAATTGTTACCAAACATTTCTTTTTCTTACACTTATAGGGTAGTAAAAGAATAGTTACTTACATCTTGAAATGTCCACTTCCTATCTTCATGCATCATACTAATTTTTTCAGGATGTTTTCTGACTAGACGTTGAAAGACGTGCCCAATTGTGCTGTTAGTTTTCCGACATTTTTTGATAAAAAGTTTCATTTTTGTGAGACGATACAAACCCCTAGCAAAAGAAATGAATAAGGTCAAATAAGGTTTTCACAAAATGGAAATATTGACAAGAAAGAAGACAAATTATATTGGCTACACACTTAAAAAGGGAAAGGAAATATACAGTACACAGAGATAGATCTAATAAAAGAGAAATAATATTCAATACTTTTTAATCAAGTACTTGTCACACAGAAAGGACTCATCATATCATCTATAAATTTTTATCACAATAAATATGTATGTGGATCACACATATTCAAACATTATATGTATAGTTATTTATCAATATCAACATTTAATCTGGGCACCGAGGTATAAATTACACCCCAAAATTAATCTCAAAATGAATTATTATTATTAAGAGTAAATACTTAAATTAATAATCTGTATTGCATTTAAACCCCAAAATTTAACATAAATTTATCTGATTTCATCGGAAGTTCCCCATATTTTAAACAGATAAAGTTTGTGTAACATTTTTCAACTGTTAATATTTAAAAACAAATAAATTAAAACACTATTTAAAAATTTTTATCAAATAAATAATACGCCGGTAATATATTTTAAAAGTTTCCTTAAAATGTAGTAAATTTACGGAGTTTTACAGACACAAGACAAAGCTAGTTGGCATTAGGTGGACTTTGCTCAGTTCCCCATGTATTTGTTCTCATAAATTTCTACTACAAGGCATACTATGTACATGCATGTTAAGATGCATGAATTTGACCGATCGCTTAATACAGTGACAAACTGAAATGCTCTACCTAGTATGCTACCTACCTTTTCGATCGATACACTTACCTTATCCTAATTTGATGACTTTATTGGTGTCAGTTTCGTAGTCTAATTTTCATGAAATAATTACATACTATTTCCAAAGCAACGATTCCCGTTAAGCAAGTTTACATGAAATATTGCTCTATTCTGCCATGCTGAGAAAATCTTAAATTTCTAATAACATACGAAATTTTCAAATTACAATATTTGTCGTCAATGATGTTCAAGCTGGTATCCTAAATCAAATGATATTTTAAAAGTGATCAGAG
Source organism: Salticus scenicus (assembly GCA_963930645.1). NCBI lineage: Eukaryota > Metazoa > Arthropoda > Arachnida > Araneae > Salticidae > Salticus > Salticus scenicus. The sequence continues at coordinate 339,896,001 of OZ005653.1, forward strand.
ATCTTTTCGATGAAAACATCTCTCAAAATGGACGTTTATGCGAAAATTTGGCCTATTTTGCCATGTTAAGGGCCCTCTTCACGCATCGCCGCCGGAAGCCGAAGCTAATGTTATTCAATGGGAAATTTTTCTTTACAAATAACTTATTAACTAATACATATTTTTAAATTCTGTTTTCACATTCTGAAAGTTCCCAGCGGTTCAATGGACGGACCTTTTCTAAAAAATTATTTTTTTTAAATTTTTTATATTTTATTTTGAAGCTGCAAAATACGAATTTTCAATATGTGAATTTTTTTTTTCATTTTGCAATTTCAAAATAAAATATTAAAAATTAAAAAAAAATACATACAAAAAGGTCCGTCCATTTAACAGCTGGGAATTTTCTGAATGTGGAAACAGAATTTAAAAATATGTATTAGTTAATAAGTTATTTGTAAAGAAAATTTCCCCATAGAATAACACTGGCTCGGGCTTCCGGCGACTGTAAGTGAAGAGGGCCGTTAAGAAATTCATGAATTTCAAATAACTTACAAGTTTTCAATGTTGAATTTTCATAGTTAATTATGTTCATGCCAACATCATAACTGATATTTTAAAGCTGGTCTTACATGTTTACAGTAAAAACATTCCTTTTAGTGCACGTTTAAGCGAAATTTCATCCTGTTCTTCCAAGTTAAGAAAATCGTAAATTTCGAATTATTTACGAAGTTTTTAAATTAGAATGTTGAAAATCAATAGGGTTCTTGCCAGTGTCATTAATGATGTTTTAAAAACTGATCCGACCTCTCTGTGACCATTTGTTCTTGATATATCGTGTACACAGATTAACAAACCATAGCCAAACTTTACAGACGGACACCATAATTTTCGGATTCCCTCCCCATCACCTCAAAACCCTTGAAAAAGTTAAAAAGTCGACGTCGAAAAATTTCACAATTACCTAAGTTCCCCATACCTCTAGTATGATGGGGAATTAAAATTAATGAGATTTATAATGGTGGGGTTGGTTGGAGCTAGATATTTGGATAACTGTAAAATGCATGGTAGTGGATGCTAGTAATTTTGCGATTTATAATAATTATAAGATAAAAAACTTTTTATATACCATGTTTTTAAATTGTCTGTCAAATCATAGCTATAGAACTACATTAAAAATTTTATACGCATTGATAATGTGCTAAAGTGATAAAGACGTCCATTTTTGTAAGATGCCTAATTTAACTTTTTACAATTTTTTAACGTTCACGTTTAATTAAATGTATTTATTTTTATGTCGAAAGAAAATAAACTCGTAAATTGTTTTTGGCAACAATTAAATTATAGCTAATATTTTAATGGCTATTTTTACAGCTATTAGGAGGTTATTATTATCATATTTTAATTAAAAAAAAAAAAAAAAAAACTAATCAAACATTCGAAAATCGGGCTTCGAAGTCGAACAAAAATCGAAGTTAATAAAAACATCGTAAAATTAAGTCTATTACATAACTATATTAAATCATTTGTCCTGTAGTGCAGTATATAAGAGTGTTCTTAATAATTTTTTAAATATTCATGTTTCTTAATAAACAACATAAGTCAAATTTGCAGTAAGCCCTACACAAGCTTTCTAGTTATCGGGGGGGAAACAGCAATTTATTTACTAAACGAGCTAATTATGTAAAATGTAACTAGAGCTCTATTATAAATATATCTATAATCTGAAGTTATTAAAAAAAAATAAATAAATAAAAAAAATAAGTGGTTTTCGAAAGACATGAGTTTGTATTTTTATGATAATCTAAAATAATTAAATGAATATGCCTGTAAGATTTACTATATTTAAACTAGTTGGCATAGGTGGACTCTGCTGAGTTCTCCATCATATAATGTATCCTACAGAGATATTTTTAACTCCTCCACAAGCGTATTTTACGCATTAAAATCTAAAAATATTCCTTAAAATTTTAACCAAGAGTATTTTTCACGTTTTGTATTTTTTAGGTTAAATTTAGTGTATTTTGTTAAATGTGTCTGAAAAAGTTTATTTCTTTCTACAATTAAATGCTCGCATTTTTTTCTTTTCTTTTCTTTTTTTTTTTTTTTTTAAATCAATATCTTTTCTTACAATGGATAAAAAGTTTTTATAATTAAAATTATTTTGAGTAAAACTGTAAACATTTGCATCAATAGAATTTCTCAGATTTACGTATGGCTTTATCTTTCAATGCTCATTGTAATTTATAAACTGAGTCACATTATGCTCATATTCTGAGTTCTGATATTGTACAAATTATGCTGAAAGGAATATTATTACATTTGGCCAGTCCATATATCATAACTGAAACTCATAACGTGAATTCATATACATATATTTTATTTTTGAACTTATTAAGAAAGAAGTAAAATTTAGCATGAATTCGCGAAAGATCAACTTTTTTCTCTTCCACTTCTTTTTGATCCTGATAATGCCAAATTCACTCCTTCAAAAAAGATCAAGGAGTATTTTCACTCCTAGGAAAAAATCCCAGCAATATCTCTATATGTATGTTCTCATAAATTTCTAGTACAAAGCATATTATATTTACGTTAAGAGAAATGAATTTGACCAAACGCTTGACACAGTGACAGAACGAAAATCCCCGATTAATAGGCTACCGACCGTTCAGTTCGATATATTTATCTTATTCTAATCTATTAATTTATTTTATTGGGGTCAATTTCGTAGTTTAGTTTTCATGCTACTATTTCCAATGCAACAATCCCCAAAATGCATATTTGTATGGAATATCGTCCCATTTGGCTATGCTGATAAAAATCTTGAATTTCGAATAACTTACGAAAATTTCCTATTAGAATATTTATAGTCAATGATGTTCAAACAAGTACCATAAATGTTATTTTGAAGTTGTCTGATATACAGGGTGATTATAATTAAAGTTACGATTTCAAAACGCTATAATTTTAAAACTACCCATCAGAGCGATTCGATATTTTAACAGAGCAGTCGTGAGGCAATGAAAGTTTGTTTCGCAAAAGGAAAAAAAAATAAAAAGTTCCAAAATGTGCCGTTAATTATCCGTAAAGTATTTGTTTCATGAAGCTACCCTTTTTCTCTTTTCACTACGACTGTTTCCGCTGTAAACACGTATTCTTGTCTTTTTGCTAAAAAAAATGTAGTAAACTCTAGAAGTCTATTGTTTCATGCTGTTCTATTGTGTCGCTAACAACATTCCTGTGTTTAATGAGTCCTTTTATGCGTTTCCCCTGACACTGCCATCTATAGGAACATGTTGGAACTACTTTTTTCCTCCCCCAAACAAAATTTCATTGCCTCACGATCACGATTGCTCTGTTAAAATATCGAATCGCTCTGATGGGTAGTTTTAAAATTATAGCGTTTTGAAATCGTAACTTTAATTATAATCACCCTGTATTTATGATACTCAAAATGGACGTTTATGCTTAATTTTGCCCTATTCTGCCATGTTAAGTAAATCGTAAATTCCAAATAACTTACGAAATTTTTTAATTAAAAAATTCATAGTCAGGGATGTCCATGCCAGTATCATAAATGATATTTTAGAAGTGTTCTGTCATCTTTACGATGAAAATATTTCTCAATGTGGACGTTTATGCGAAATTTTGCCCTATATTAAGTGCTATATTAGTTGCCCTATAATTGCTTCATATTAAGTCAATCGTAAATTTCCTGCGACTTACGAAATTTTTAAATGAAAATTCATAGTCAAGGATGTTTATACCAGCATCTTATATACTATTTTAAAAGTAATTGACAACGTTACGATGAAAATATCCCTCAAAACAGACATTTATCCGAGATTTTGCTGTATTCTGCCATGTTAAGAAATTCGTAAATTTCGAATAATTTGCGAAATTTTCAAGGTAGCATGTTTCTAGTTAATGATGTTTATCCCGGCATCAAACCTGATATTTAAAAGCTGTTCTTACATCTTTACGATAAAAAAATTTTTTTTTTCCATACACGTTTAAGTGAAATTTTGGCCTATTCTCCCATGTTAAGAAAACCGTAAATTTCGAATAACTTCTGAAGTTTTTTAATTAGAAAGTTGTGAATGAATAGGGTTCTTGCCAATGTCATAACTAATGCTTTAAAACTGGTCCGACCTCTCTGCGATCATTTGTTCGTGAGATATCTGTAAACATACTAACGGACTAACAAACTAAGACACCCTACAGACGGACACTATACCCATTTTGATAATTTTAGATTCCTCACACCTGAAAACGTGTAAAAAAGTAAAAAAAAAAAAAAAACGAGGTCGAAAATTTTCACGATTACCTAAGTTCCCCATACCTATAGTACGATGGGGAACTAAAAAGCTGATATATAGTGTTTCTATGTCCAAACGATGTTGGTTTGAGTTGAGACATAAAACAACTTTTTTTGTGAAATTGACTCTGTATGGTCACTGCATAACCGGGGTAATCGTTAAATTTTGTTTCTCTTTCGACTGTTTGTTGTTTACCAACATTATCTGACCTGAATCCCGTGGCGCCCGGTTAACCTAAGAAGAAAAAACTTGGCTAAACGAGGGTCATATTTATTGCATCGTTTAAATAAAGTAGTCACGTCTACTGACACGTGTAAAAAGAACAGTTAGGCTATGATGGGAAAAAGAAAGGTTAAAAAAGAAAAAAGTCTTGGCCTTGGTCAGAGTGACCGCTTTTGAATGGGAAAGTGAAACTAAAACAGCAGTTAAGAAAATTACAGATCTAAGATAAATGTCATTATTTTTTATGTGGAACGGAAACGGAAAATAAATTTAAACGGAAAATGCAAATTAATAATAGGAACGATTGGGGGGAGAAGTAGGAGCGATTTTAAACTTTTAATCCTGAAACAATGAAAAACTGTCGGAATTTATGTACCGCATAAAAATGCACCAAAAATTTGTGTTGAATGACGATAGGATTGACCAGATATCCGGAAAATATCCGGTATCCGACTGATTTTTCAATATCGGAAATACCGTCGAATATCCGGAACAAAAATCACCGGATATCCGGCTTTGGAATATCTTTTTTTTTTTTTCTTTCTTTTTTCATTGAGATATGGTGGGAAATGCAAGAAACAACTTTTGTCCCTCCGTTTGTGGAGGAACTTCAAAAAATCGCTTCTTAAATTATTTTACTAAAGAAATAACCTCATAAAATTCAACATTATATTTATTTGTCTCATCTGTTTAGTGTAGTTTCAATTGAAAGTAGGTCCACCAGCGGCCGAGGGTTCTGCGCTCAAAACTGGTAGACGTGAGGTACCGGGTTCGATCCCAGGTCACTCGCGTCAGCCTAGTCGTTCGGAGTTTTCCGTGGTTTTCTCCGAAACTTGCATAAATACGGGCTATGACCCCTTATTTTAAGAATTAGATAGGAGAAAATTAAAAATTGAAGCTGTAGGAGATTTTTCCAAATTAATAAAAATAATATTTTTTTTTCTTTAAGATATTTTCGAATGTGTAAAATTATCTAGCTCTACATTAAAAATATAGAGAAAGTATTATAGACAGCCCTAAATTAATTAAAAAATTCGATAGCAAAAAGGATAGGCATTAGAATATATATATATATATATGTATTTTTTTTTTTTTTTTTTTTTTTTTAAACAAGCAGTTATGCCAAAAAATTCATCGCCAAATAGTGACAAAAATTTAAAAGTCGCCAAGGGAGTCATACACATATTAAAGTTGTAACCCAAAATGGTCTAGATATTACGAATTTCTTTCTACTCTGAAACAATTACTGATTTTTAACATAATATTTCATTAAATATATATATATATATATTAAATATTATGTATTTCAATTTGACATTGAATATGAGGATTTCTATAATATTTTCCTGCTTTTGTCTTGTGTTACGCACTATTAATATTCCTACTCAGTGAAAGGCAAAGCAGTGAATAAGAGGGCATGGCGCCCCAGGGGTTAATAAGTGAAGCGTGTCGAAGGGAGGCAAAGCCAAGCTTCTCTCGGGGGTTGGTGAGCGGGGAGCGAGCAGGGGACAGAGCCCCTAGTTAAATATAATTTTTTTATTATTCCCCCCCCCCCCAAAAAAAAAAAAAAAAAAAAAAAAAAAAAGTTGACAAGAGTGGCAATTTATGGTATATGCTTATATAGTTTATCTTTTTAGGTTTAGAATTTATGTATCACTAACATATGTAAAAAATATATTAAAATATAATTAATTTTAAAATATTCGTGCAGTCATTGCCTATCGTAAGATTTTATCAGAAATCTTTATGGCTTCTTCATTATATCAAACAATGGGGGTAGAAACTATGCAATTGAATATAGGACGAGGAAGAACATGAAATCATCTTCATCAGCCAAGATATTTTATCACATTTTGGTCAATAGTATTCTGTCCATTTTCCCATTCGAGAAAAAAACACCGAATAACTATATAGTAGCTAAAATTTAATAAATAATCATGTATTCCATTGTTTAAGACGGACAATAAGCTTTATTACACTAATATTTCATAAATGGTATTTAAACTGCTTTTCCTCATCATTTACTGAAAAAATATCACAATGCTTAAAAACCCTAACATAAGAAGGTTTTTTTTCCTCCTTATTTCGACATGTGTCTACAAAAAGAAGTTGCAATTTGTTCGTTTCTTGAAATTATCCATTTCAGCAATATTTTTATATAGTCTCCATATTTCAGTCACGTTAACGTTGAAATATGTGAATGCGAAAATATCTTAGTGACAAATGAAAGGAAAAGAAAGAAGAAATTTAGCCAAGCTTGATTCATTTATCCCATTTTCCTTTAAATAATCTGGTGTGGCGCGCGCACTACTTTCTCTTACCTTACTTCATATATCACAGTTTAAAGGTTTAACCTATAGAGGTATTTAAAACAACAGTTCAAAACAGTTTTAAAAACATTTTTTATCAGATGAAAAATTCTGTGTGAAGCAGCCGTCGCGTCGCCTCTCAAACCCCCGTTTTGAAAATTGTAGCTATATTTTCATAAAACATTTCGAATCTTTATTAAAATTTAAATTAATCGAAAACTGTCCAACAAACCACTCTATGAAACTCATTCCACTCATTTTGATTAACCCTGTATGTACATTATCTATAAATTATATAGGTGCATATCAACACACTAGAAATTAAAGTTGCACCGAATATTCGGTTACTATTCGGTATTCGGCAGGTAACACCGAATATTCGGTTCGGCCGAATATCTTAATATTCGGCGACCGAATAGTGGAGTTAAATTTTAAATTAAGTTGAAATATTGAAATTGATAAAAATATTTTTTTACTATATAAAATTTATTTTTTTTTTTTTCATCATCAATGTTATGATGTCAAAGAATCTATATAAATAAATTTATATATGTTTTTATACTGGAAAATTTTTAGGTGTCTATTTCATTAGGTCAATTCTATGTCTTCTGATTACATTATCTACGAAAAGTGCCTATAATACGTGTAATAGTGTGTAATGGAAGTCGTGTGGTTGTTTCAGACCAGATTTTTTTTCTTATTTATTCGCTGTTACATATTGGAGAAAATTATTCTACAAAAGAAGTGGTGCGAAAACTGGCGGTACTAACAATGTTCGGAATAAATTATAGGGATTAACTAGACTGCGTAAAATCGTTCTAACATATTTTCATTCATCATTAAACTTATTTTTCAAGAAATGGCAGCATTTTCATTTAAGAATAAAGAGGATGGCATTTTAAAAAGGAAAATAATAAACCGAAATATTTTAAAATTATTAAAAAATGACTACACAGAAGTGGAATAAAAAAACAATTTACGTCCTATTTTCTGAGGAAATTTAATGTGTATAATGAAATTTTCGACAGGAATTCTTTGTATAGGGAGTATTAATTTAAGATTGCTTCGCACATTATTCTGGTAAGGATTAGGAACAGTACAGTCGAACCTCGTTAACATGAATCTCAAAGGGGATAGAAAATTCGTTCCTGTTTTATCAGTAGTTCATGCTATCAGTAACTAATATTCATATAACTAAACTAATCTTCCTTTTGACTGGGATTGTGGAAACAGTTCATGTTAAAAGTAATTCACGTTAACGAGGTTCGACTGTATTAGCAAATGTTATTTGATCTCTCTGGTCCTTATTAATTCAGAAAACTATATGTAAAATAATCATGATTTTATTAGTTAAAAAAAAATCAGTTTACTGGGAACGTGTAATAGCTATAAACTCAACTAAAACATAAAATTCGTGGGGAAAAAATATTTCTTAAAGATAATCAGCTAATACATTCTTATTACAGGCACTTTCGGTATTTATATGTCAATTTCTGCGAAATTTTGGACCCACCTAGCAACCACATTCGTTAATTTATATAAGTATCACGCAGATAGGAAATAAAAAATATTTAAGGTTCTATTAATAGTAAGGTTAAAGACCAGTGAATAAAAACAAGCTGGTTTCTTTCCCTTTTTTCTTTGCTGACATGAATACCATAGAGTATGAATTTTCTAATTTAAGAAATTTTTAAGTTATTTGGAATTTACGATCATCTTAAAATGGCAGAAAAATACAAAATTGAGCATAAACAGCCATTTTCAGGATCAGAAATATATCAGACAACTTCAAAATAACATTTCTGATACTTGTTTGAACATAATTGACTACAAATATTCTAATAGGAAAATTTCGTAATTGAAAATTTTATCAACATAGCGAAATTGAAAATTTTTCACATAAATAGGTATTTTGAGAATTATTGCTTTGAAAATAGTAGCATGAAAACTAAATAACGGAATTGACCCTGATAAAATAAATTGATAGTTTAGAATAAGCTAAATATATCGAAGTGAACGGTGGATAGCCTGTTAGGCGGGGATTTTATTCTGTCACTGTGTCAAGCTTTGGTGAAATTCATTTCTCTTAACACGATTTTAATATGCCTTGCCCTAGAAATTTAAGAGAACATAAATATGAGGGGAAACTGAGCAGAGTCCACCTATGCCAACTAGTTTTTTTTTTTTATGATATTATAATAACACACAAAATTTAATTTTTATGCTAGTAAAAAGAAAAAAAAAAAAAAAAAAAAAAAAAACGACGATCAAATTGGTGAATTAAATTATAAAATAGAAATATAATAGATTTAATTTAGAATTAAAATAATTTAGAATTAAAATATAAATACAATAAACTAAAATCAAATAGACAACTTATAACGCCTGCTAAATAACTGATAATAAACTATTCATTCATTAAAAAAATGAATAAAAACTCAAATAAAACTATACAAAAAAAGTAATTTTTAAGTTGATTTTTTAAAAATATTTCAGCAATTTAAAGCTGCTTTATTCCAATATATATATATTTCTGTTTTTTTAACTTACCAGTTTCTAAAAAAAAAAAAAAAAAATTAATTTACAATCAAGTAGTTTAAAAATACGTAAGATTATGACTATATGTATTCAGTGTTCAATTAAAAGGATTTTAAATTGCATTCTACAAGAAATGTAGAAATAAGGTACAGTAAAAGCTTATTATAAAACTAAAACCAGAAAAATGTCCGGATTTTCGAGGTTCACCTGTATTATTTTCGCTATCTTGAATGGGGTGTAATAACGTTAAAATGCACTTAAAAGAAATGTATCGAACTGCAATATATTCTCTTGTGTGCCCAAGCGTACAATTCATACATACACTATATACTATGTGCTAATCCAGGTAAAAATTGGGGTCCTTTAGCTGCCCCTTCACGACATTCAAACCCATAATAATCTATTTAAAAAAACTTTTAAAACCCTAACTCTTAATATATCGTATCACATAAATTCTTTTCGAATTTAGAATAAAATTTAATTTGCAAAAAAATGTAACTTTTTTGTTTATTAATCAAAATTGAAGAAATTTGAACTGCAAGCTGGTCTTGCGTTGTTGAGGCTGTATATTATATTTTTGTGTTCGTGAGAGAAAATTAAAAAAAGGTTTCTTAAAAAAATTCTCAGGACACTGTGTAGTCAACTAATTTTTTTTATTTTTTATTTTTTATCAATTGACATCTTTTCTACTAATTATCTGCAAAAATTAACACTCCGGACCTTCGGGGTATCGAATGCTCGACCACCGCATTACTAACGTGGCGCTCTAACCACTTGAGCCACGGAGAGACAAATGAAAAAGCTTATATTTACCTTAAAATGGAGGCGCATTTTTTATTAGCTTGAGATTTACAAACATACCGTAGTGAATGACAGTAAGTACGGGGGGGGGGGGGGAATAGGCCCCTACACAAAACTGAAATTCATTAAAAAAAAAAAGGCTCTTTCTCAAAATTTCGTTTTATAAAAATGATCCTTCTCATAATTTTTCATGTTCTGAGAATTGTTTTCCGGTGTTTGCTAATACTCAATTTAATGAAACGCTATTTACTTGATATTAAACTTTATATACAGTGACAGCAATGGAAGGTTTTAGACAATTTCTTTTTTCAGAAAAATAAAAAAATTCACAAAATTACTTTGTTTTTCACAAAAATAAGCCCCAAAAATTAAATCTTGGTCGATTTTTGTGCACAAAAAATTACACAGCTGATTCCATATACCTCATACATATTTGTACTAAATCTCATTTTTAGTGTTTTAGAAGGGAGAGTGTTATGGCGGTACTAACAGACATCGAATGGGGGCGTTTCGATAATGAGATTGACATTCTGAAACGTCACACTACAATACAAATACTTTGAGTGTTTATATTCTTCGTCCTTTAATTGCATTTTAAATGATTTCCCAGTAACAGCCATTTATTTGTACGTCGATTTGCTGCATCATCATCATTACAAAGCAACATTTTCATGGAAGTCCAACCATGCTGAACTAAGCTATTACATAAAAAATAAAAATTCATTCTTTTAAGATGAGTATAATTTGCATTTGTAAATTTCTTAGGTTTATTAACAATATAATATATAAAGTGGAAAAAAAAAATACTAAAGTTTAATATATTTTTTAAACAGACGAGGAAGAAAGGCTAAAGATGGAACTGATCTTTATTTTTACTTCCTTATACAAAGTATAAGGAAGTCTTCAAAATTTTCGCTATGCGCCCAAAACTATCTTCCATCCCCCAGTGGCTTCACGTAATTATTTTTATTTTATTTTATTTTATTTTTTTATTATTATAATAATCTCATTGTTCCTTCCTAGTTCAGCTTGTCTTTCTCAATTCTTAAGTGTTGTCTCCTTCCCCTGTTCAAATGGCCTCCTCTTTTGGCATTAATTATTGTGTGCACAACTAACTTCAGTGGCTTCCCCAGCGTTTTTTTTTTTTCTCCCTCCCTACCTAAATTCAAAATTGTTTTCATTTTGCATAATTCCGGTTATTTCGACTCTCAGCTAGTAAGTGCACTTATTCCAAATTCCTTAACATCCTGGAGCGTGTCTATGTGTTTCCACCGTAGCTATCCTGGAGGGTGTGGTGTACAAATCGAGCTGTGTCTCCAAGACAGAGGTCGATACCCTGCAATTCCTGAGCTTTGGCGATCTAGTCACATTGCTGCCCAGTAGCTTCCACGCGGAGATCTGGCGATTTATTCGCTCCGGCGGACGGCATCCAACCCGTTTAGCTTGGCCGAGCCCAGGCAGGCAGGGGCCGTCCAAAGGTTTCAAAGGAAGTATAGTAATCCCGATTTGCGAAATGGATTTTGTATTTCACATTGCTCGAAAACGAATGATCGCTGAATGTTGCTAATTTATACGTGTGACTTTCATGATGTCTAGTTGCACACCTGCAAGTGTCATCTTAACACGAGCTCTCGTTTTAGAGATATAAGGGATTTTACACGATTTTTCGTGACGTCTGTATGTGTGTGTGTGTGTCTGTGTGTGGGTATGTCGCATAACTCAAAAACGGTTGGACGTAGAAAGTTGCGAATTGGTACATAGGTTTGTTATAACATCTAGTTGTGCACCTCCCTTTTTGGACTTTCTATGATTTTCCGTTTTGGAGATATTTAGGAAAATTAGGTTCATAATGACAAAAATTTGGCCATAATGTATCAAAAAACGGTAATAACTCAAAAACGGTTTAGACAAATCTTGCAATTTAACTGACTTTCCGATTAGCTAGACATTTGAAACTTTCAGAAAAGCTCAGAACACGTTGACAATGCATTTTTTTAATATTTTTAGCCAACTGTTTCCGATACCTGCTGCCTTCAGCAGCGTTTATGCGATTCAACAGAAAATTTATTTAACTAACTTCCCGACTAGCTAGACATTTGAAACTTTCAGATTAGATCAGAACACGGTGAAAATGCATTTTTTAAATACTTTTAGCCAACTGTAGAGGGTCCCTGCTGCCTTCGGCAGCGTTACCAGTTCAAATCTTGGAATCGATTTGTCACTAACTTCCCGACTAGCTAGACATTTAAAACTTCCGGAAAAGCTCAAAATACGGTGACAATGCATTTTTAAAATATTTTTGGCCAATTGTTTCGGGTCACTGCTGCCTTCGGCAGCGTTTACATGGTTCGACAGAAAATTTATTTAACTAACTTCCCGACTAGCTAGACATTTGAAACATTCAGAATAGTTCAGAACACGGTGAATATGCATCTTTTTAATACTTTTAGCCAACTGTTTCAGGTCCCTGCTGCCTTCGGCAGCGTTTATATGATCCAACAAAAAAATTATTTAACTAACTTCCCGACTAGGTAGACATTTGAAACTTTCAGAATAGTTCAGAACATGGTAAAATTCCTTTTTTTAATACTTTTAGCCAATTTTTTCGGGTCCCTGCTGCCTTCGTCAGCGTTACCAGTACAAATCTTGCAATCGGTTTTTAGCTAACTTTCAGAAAACTCAGAACACGGTGATAATTCATTTTTTTAAAATATTTTTAGCCAACTGTTTCGGGTCCAATGTCAATGTTTTTTAACATTATGTATATTTCTAAAAGTGTATAAGGAAGTCATGTGGTGCCCACATCAGATTTTTTATTTATTGCTACTGTCAGTATGATTACCAGCTGCATACGTGGCAAAAATTATTTGAGTTTAATTTTCAAATTAGTATTTTATGTTTTTTTATTCTGTCGATATACGCTTCAAAGACGTGATACACGATCGATATTAAATACAATATCTTTTTGAATAGCTGTAAATATTAGCTATTACATTGGATGCAATGTGTTTAAATTATTGAATACTACACTTCTTAACCAAGCTACTTTTTAAAAATGAATATAATATTTTGTAGCTACTTTCCACTCACACAAATGCTTCAATTAAAATAGATCAGTTCTATAATTTAATGTAAAATTTAAATATTTAGATTAGGGATGCACCGAATATTCGGTTCAGCCGAATCTAAAACTGTTCGGCTAATTATTCGGCTACTATTCGGCTAGTTGGAGTATATAAAAATTCAATTTTTTAAAATTTTTAATCATTTGTAAAAATTCTGCTATTTTTAATTTTCATTAAATTAAGATTTTTCAGAGTAATTAAGAAATAGATTATATTTAAATGAAAACAATTGTTTTTATCTAGTTTCAAGTAACATGAAAGAAAATTATTAGTTACATTAATCATAACATTTAATAATATGTAATAAAAGTTGTCTTTATCAATAACAGTATGATATATATATTTCTACAGTTGAGTTAAGAAAGAGCATACATAATTACACGATGTTTTTATCTAGGAAACTTCAAGAGATCAAACAAAGATCACATTCAAATCTGGCAAGAAAAATGACACAAGTAATAAAATAGCAATTTTCAACTTGTCACTGAAAACTGAAAAATGCATATGAAGTGTCCCAACATGCACAAAAAAATCACATCTCTATCTCACAATATATCCACATGAGAGTAAGAAGAATTTGCATCAGTTTTTAATATGGGTTAGCCAACATGCTGTTACTTTTAAACTGATTTTTCTCAAATGCTGCATTTCTCGGTTTTTTTTTTTTTTTTAATTAATTTATTTTTTGAGTGGGCACGACAAGAAATTGTTATTTAAGAAATTTTGTGTTTATTGAGAAGCCTAACAGTTAATAATTTTCTTTGACTGTGTGTGAATTTAGCATTACACCACTATTTATGTGTAGTAATATTTCTTAATATTTTTCTACATTTATATAAACCACTGGTTCTGAATAATAGTTTTTTATAAATATTTTTTGCATAATTAAAGAAATAAAATATTACTAAATACAAATGGTATTACTGAAAAAGTTCGCAAAAAATTAGGTGATTGACACCTGAATATAAGAGTAAATCAGCCAGCCGAATATTTGGTATTCGGCGGAATAGTTACTATTCGGTTTGAAGGATATTCGGTATTCGGCCAAAACTGGAATTTGGTGCATCCCTAATTTGGATTGAAGTGACGCTTAAAAATTTAAAAAAAAAAAACTTTATAATTCGGTAAAGTATTAAAAATGTAATTTTAACAGGAAAAAATAGTTTGCTAAAAGAAAGATTAAGGAAATTTTGCAGTAAAAATAAGCCAGTAACGGGATAACGAACGAGGTACATCATTTAAATTATGCAATAAACAACCCCATTTTCAAGGCTGGCGGTCGTAATCATTACATAACGAAACGAGTTTAGAATTAAACATTCATTTGTACGGGATGCGATGCGAGACCGTCACACCAGACCAGATGCACGATTGAAACAAATAAGCAGACTGATTTACTAGAGCAATGTGAATTCCGGTTAAAGCACAAAGAAAATGCACCTGACTTACGCCGTCGTATTGTATCAGGCTAGATTCTAAAAAATATCACTCATTCACAGTTCTAGTAGAAACAGTATTAGCGATCTTGTGATGTTTTCAATACAGTATTACACGAAATCTGTTGCGAGAACTGTGAAAGCTTCCAAAACACATATATAACAATAAATCATCTCGTGTGTCACTCGCGCTTTCTCTTTTTACTATGACAGTTTTAAAAACTTTTGTATTACATATTACGTTTCTATATAAGTAGGACTACTGGCCCCCTTAACCCCCCCCCCCCCACTTTAATGTACCTATACAGTCTACACTCATAAAGCATTTAAGGTTGTTATTAAATCAAAAATTAATTAATAAATTATTCACATAACTTTTACCTACACTAAGAGACTTGCTGATCTTAGTTAAATTTTTCAAGTATCATCCCTATAGTATCATTAAAATACTAAATTTGAACTTCCTTCATTATCATCTAAATTCAAATGTCAAATTTTGAACAATTATTCGTGGAAAACGTAGAATAGGTTGAATAGTTTTTACTGGTGTATACGATATTTATGGTTCGTATGCAACACACAAAAGAATTTCGTGACATTAGAGCCTATGGGCAAATTTTTAATTGATTTGCATTTTAACGCGTTTATGCTGCGTTCCACAAATTGTAATTAATATACATCATAAAGATGCTTAAAAAAATGTTTTCTCTCTCTTAAAAAAAAAAAAAAAAAAAAAAAAAGGTATGTATAGAGATACTTATTTATTTACAGAACCACCCAAAGGAATTTTGTGCCATTACGGTCTATAGATGGTACTTCTTAGAAGTGTATTTTAACATGGTTACACCTCATTAAATATAATGAAATGTTATTAGAATGTTTTTCTGTGAAAAATTGTGGGCATAGAACTGGTATTTAGTTTTCAGGGTTACTAATTCCGATATGTTATGCAATCATTTTGTATGAAATTTGGTGCAAGTATATGAGTTAGAAGGAATTAATACAAGGCTATCAGTTACTAGTAATAAATAAATAAATATACATATAAATATAGAACGAGAGATACAGCGGGGGGGGGGGGGGGTTCCCTCAGAAACTCATCTGTTTGTGCAGAGAGTCAATATATCTGTACTGATAAGTATAAAGGATTTAAGTCCAAAATTGTCGATTTTGAGTTAAGTACATAGTCAGACCCAGAAAAAAAAATTCTCTGTCGATTGGTATAAAGGATTTAAATCCATGTTATTTAGTCTCTGAGAAAATTCATTGGTAAAAAAAGATTCAAGTCAGAAATTTAGCATTAATCTTTGTATAAAATATTTAATTCAATTTTTTCCCTTTATTAAATGAAGGTTGACAACCACTGAACGGTATAAATCAACATAATCCCTTTTTCCTAATCGATTCTTCTGATTAGTTTTTAGTTAGTTTAACTTTATTTTTCGTCTCCTGAAAAATCAAGAATATGGACTTAAATCCTTTATACTTATCAGTACAGATATATATTACATAAAAAGGAATAAAAAAAAAAAATGATTTGTTGAATAATGTGTGATGCAAATAAAACGTTGAGGCTACTGATCTGCAGATCAACTAATTTAAGTTATGCTGATAACAGACAGAAAAAAAAAAAAAAAAAAAAAAAAAACTGCATTTTTTTATAATATTTAGGACACCACAAAGCGCGCTCTACTCATAGTAAGAACTCATAGAAAATTGGACTTTAAACAATTTGTCTACCCTATGAACAAAAGAAAATAATTATTATTCTTAATCAAAAATTCCTTGAGTAAAGTACACTTTGCTGAAACACTTTTTTTTTCAAATATATTCAACAGAAAAATATGTATTCGCTTATTCTGTGTACACTTGTGAACCGTTCATGAATTATACACTACATAATGTATTTATATTTAGCACAGTAAAAGAAACACATACCACCACTTGAATTGCACTTCTAGATACACACTGCTTAATAAATCCGAATTCTTTTGTGTGCTGGCCTTGTAAAACGAATGATGAATGATTTTTCATATATATTCTATATTTTATGAAACATACTTAGAAGCAATATGTTTATTTTATTTTATTCAGTGCAGTCTAAAGATGTGATAGTGTACCAACAAGACATTGTACTACAGACGTAATATACGAGTATTTGAATAATTCTGAAAGCCCCTGTAACACCATCCTATTTATTTCATTGCAGTAAAAAGTATCAAATAACATCCCTACAGGATATGGAATTTGAATATAAAGTTCGGACTTTCTGCTAATATTTATTTTTGAGTTATATTACTAACAGACGGGTTGGGAACAAAATCTCGCGGAACAAAATATCGCCGACGTAAATGAATACGAAGCAAAAATGAGTTGGTAATTATTAGTAATGTTGTATAAAATTTCATGACAACACATACCTTAGTCAGAGCACTGACATTCTGACAAACCTACAACAAAATTTTTTATAGATTTTACTTAAAATAGTTTAAAGACTATATATTTATTTACTTTTGTAAAGATGAGTCATAATGAATTCAATCGTGCTTATCAATTTTAAAATTTTTAATTCAAGTTTGTGAACAGGGTTCAGCTTTAATGTCAGCAGTGATGTATACGATTTTTAAAATGTATTTTGAACAGTGAAAATCAAAAGATAAAATAACTTAAAAATAAACATAGATAAAATATAATGAAATTCAACTCTGATTTATTTAACTATTTATTTATTTTAATTAATTAATTAATATTTATAAGGATAAGGACCTGTGGCCCCCGCCAGAGATCACACGTGACACAAAATCAAAATTTTCAAATAGATCATACTATTTTTTGGACGCGATATTTTGTCTGGCAAGATCTTGTCCCGCAATATTATTCTGGATCCCTTAACAGACAGAGACCAACCGTTAAAAATGTGATTTTCGGATTCAGACGACGTCAAAGCGCGTAAATATACCAAAAACTCTAGTTTTGATAATTCGACCTAAAACAATACTTTTTCTACCCTATACGGGTATGAGTAGGTAAAAATTGTGTTAATTTTATGATTGTCGTAGATTTTTTTTTTACAATAAGAAATTTAAAGCTATTCATAATATCAATGATTTACTGTCGAAGAAATTCCACGTGTTTTTCCCGACCACTTTCAAAGAGTGAAACTACACTAAGAGAAATCCACCCGTTATTTTTCGAAAACCACCAACTGCATTTCTTTACACATGGGGTATTGCACATTGTTTAAACATATTCGTGGGAAGTCCAATAACGTTTCACCTAAGGACTTTTTTGCTTTGATCTGCTGAATGTTACTCTTTCTAAGCGCAAAGTCACTATATAATTGATAGATTCTAGAAAATAATGGAAGAAAGAGGAATGGCAAGCAGTATTCTAAAAAATAACTGGTTGAACTTGACAGTTGCGTTATCTTTAAATCCACGAGTGTTTCATCACCCACCACTGCAAACAATTCCGAAAACTAGCCAGTTTCATAGCTATGCATTTTGTATCTTTAATTATTACTGTAAAAATAAAATTATTTATTTTGTTTTGGCGGGATGAAGGAAATATTTTTTTTTTTTTTTTTTTTTTTTTACGTGGTACCCCTAGGGTAATCAAACAGCTTTTGTGACTTTTCTGAGACAATAGATGAGGTAAAAACTGAACCTGACAAGGCAATAATTCGTCTGGTCCATGATTTGACATCTTTCAAAATTGATTTTTCTATTCTTCTTTTCTTTCTTTTGCAGCATCACTAAATCCCTTTCTCTTATGTTCATTACTAAATATTGTAAAATAAATACATTTCTTTTTTTTTTTCTTTTTTGAATATATGAAAGAGCATGGTACATTCAGGTTAATATGTTAAAAGCCTAATGGATAACCTACGTACTTACGTGTACTTTAAAATATCACAATCGCCCAAAAAAGGTCAATAGCACAACTAACACTTTTTACGTTAGTTGATAGAAGTCATGTGCAGTTGGCAACCTACTGAAATAAGATGCATCCTAGAAAGACTACGCAAACTTACAGTCCGAAAATAAGGTTGCCAAATGATTTTAAAAGTGTACTCATACAACGTATTTGCTTTATGAAACAATGATTTACTGCGCAACTGAAAAATGATGATACTGGATGTATTTTCGAGAGTTAAGGAAGTCAAAATAGGAAGACTATTTGTCCATGTGAGCCGTGATTAAAAAAAAAGTGTGTTAAGGGAAAACACGAATAACCTACAACCTTGACTTTGTGTCAAGAAGATACAGACACGAATTTCAAAAACTTGGGTATGTACTCACACGGAGATCTTCGTAAAGGGAAAGGAAATACACGAATGGCCACATCATTCTCAAAAATACAACTTTTTTTTTTTTTTTTTAATTTTCTATTGTATTTTAGCACGCTATGACAGCACATTTCCTTTCCTTCCTTTTTTACTTTCCGTAAGGAAAGTATTGTAATCGAGATTGAGATTTTGGCGTAATTATAAGTTTTGAGGTCTACTGAAGTCATTTTAGGTATTTTTACGTTTATGCGTGCATGTAAATGAACACGATAACGTCTAAATGCTTTGTTCCAAAGAGCTGAAAGCTGGTACCTTTGTTGTAGGTCACCGTAACACAAACCCTGTGGATTTTCATGAATATATAGCTTTTCTTTACAGGAACACAAGAAAATTTTATTATCATTATGGACTGGCTCAAATTATTTAAAGTGCTACAGCGCATAAAAGTCTTACGCGATTGAGCTGAAAATTTATATACACGTTATAGGTCACTGTCGCACGAATTGCATAGATTTTAGAGAACCTAACACTTATAGACTTTTACAGGGACACAACGAAAATTTCTTTGTCATTATGATGTATGGGCTCGAATTATTTGAAATGCAATAGTGTTCAATTAAAAAAACAATACAATATGGAGAAAAATAATCTAACACCTTATTATAATTTTTTCTTATGTTTATTTAACGATTTCTCTTACTTTACATTATTTATATTATACTAGCAGGCAACGCCCGCTTCGCTGGTCCCTATTTTTAAATGAATCACTATAATGAATTCTCAAAATTGCATTAATTTTTATCACGTGAAAAAAAAGAGAAACAAAATCTGATTAGGAAAAATGTCGCACCGGGTTCTCACTGCCTTCGGAAAAAAATTCCCAACATGCTCTAACCCTTATTTCTATTATTTTCCCACTTCGCCCCCCCCCCCTCCTGTCTGTCCTAATAATTTTACAAATTTAAAAAATATCCGCAATCGATTCGTAAGTATCAAAAACCTCCATGCACCAGTTTTGAACGATATATCTCTATTTTTATTTTTTTGCCGCTCTACTCCCCCGCCTTCCCAATAATTTTAAAAATTCGAAAATATCCGCAATCGATTTGTAGGTATTGGAAACCTCAATGTACCAATTTTGAATGATCTAACTCTATTTTCTTTTATTTTTTGCCCCTCTGCCCCCCCCCTTCCCGGCCCTCCTAATAACTTTACACTTTCGAAAATATCCCCATTCGACTTGCAGCTTGCAGGCCTCTAAAACCTATCTGTACCAATTTTGAACGGCCTAACTGTATTTCTATTTGTTTTTGACCATAGCCCCCCCCTTCCCGCCCCACCTAATAATTTTAAAAATTCGAAAATATCCGCAATCGATTTGTAAGTATCGAAAACATCTATATACCAATTTTGAACGATCTAACTCTATTTTTATTTTTTTGCCCCCCTTCTCCCCTCCCCCTTTCCCGGCCCTCCTAATAACTTTACACTTTCGAAAATGTCCCCATTCGACTTGCAGGCATCTAAAACCTATCTGTACCAATTTTGAACGGCCTAACTGTATTTCTATTTGTTTTTGCCCCATACCCCCCTCTTGCCGCCCCTCCTAATAATTTTACAAATTCGAAAATATCCGAAATCGATTTGTAAGTATCGAAAACCTCTATATATCAATTTTGAACGATCTAACTCTATTTTTATTTTTTGCCCCCCCTCTCCCCTCCCCCCTTCCTGTCCCTCCTAATAACTTTACACAATCGAAAATATCCTCATTCGACTTGCAGGCCTCTAAAACCTAACTGTATCAATTTTGAACGCCCTGACTGTATTTCTATTTGTTTTTGCCCCTTAGCCCCCTCCCCCCCCTTGCTGCCCCACCTGGGGGCTGAATTTCTAAAATTCCAGAAATTGGTTTTTAGATATTTGCATTAGCTATATTTTACAGCAAAAATTTCACGCATATCTATTTTTTTTGTTTGAGATATATAGGATTATGCGAAATCACGTTTTACGCATGTGAAATCACGTTTTGCCCCCCCCCCGCCCCCTTTGGGGACCGAATTTCGAAAATTCCAGAAATTGGTTTTTTGACATTTGTATTAGCTATATTTTAAAGCAAAAATTTTACGGATATCTGTCTTTTTGTTTGAGATATGAAGGATTTTGTGAAATCACGTTTTGACCCCCCCTCCCCCCTTTGGGGGGCGAATTTTGTAAAATCGCTTCTTAGTGGATGCCTACGTCATAGAAAGAACATTGTCACAAAATTTCATGCTTCTAGGTCCAGGGGTTTGGTCTGGGCGTTGATAGATCACCCCCTCACTCAGGAAGTGTTCTTTTATATATATAGACTAGCAGGCAACGCCCGCTTCGCTGGACCCTATTTTTAAATGAATCACTATAATGAATTCTCAAAATTGCATTAATTTTTACCACGTGAAAAAAAAGAGAAACAAAATCTGATTAGGAAAAATGTCGCAGCGGGTTCTCACTGCCTTCGGAAAAAATTCCCAAAATGCTCTAACTCTTATTTCTATTATTTTTTCCCTTCGCCCCCTCCCCCTCCCGTCTATCCCAATAATTTTACAAATTGGAAAATATCCGCAATCGATTTGTAAGTATCAAAAACCTCTAAGAACCAGTTTTGAACGATCTATCTCTTTTTTTTTTTTTTTGCATCACCGCTCCCCCCCTTCCCGCCCCTCCCAATAATTTTAAAATTTCGAAAATATCCGCAATCGATTTGTAGGTATCGAAAACCCCTATGTACTGATTTTGAATGATCGAACTATATTTTATTTTTTTTGCCCCTCCGCCCCCTCCCTTCCCGGCTCTCCTAATAACTTTACACTTTCGAAAATATCCCCAATCGACTTGCAGGCCTCTAAAACCTATCTGTACCAATTTTGAACGGCCTAGCTGTATTTCTATTAGTTTTTGCCCCGTAGCCCCCCCCCCTTCCCGCCCCTCCTAATAATTTTACATATTTGGAAATATCCGCAATCGATTTGTAAGTATCGAAAACCTCTATATACCAATTTTGAACGATCTAACTCTATTTTTGTTTTTTTTGCCCCCCCTCTCCCT
Organism: Salticus scenicus; assembly: GCA_963930645.1. Classification (NCBI taxonomy): domain Eukaryota; kingdom Metazoa; phylum Arthropoda; class Arachnida; order Araneae; family Salticidae; genus Salticus; species Salticus scenicus. The sequence goes on from OZ005653.1 coordinate 339,918,105, forward strand.
CCCCCCTTCACGCCCCTCCTAATAACTTAACACTTTCGAAAATATCCCCATTCGACTTGCAGGCCTTTAAAACCTATCTGTACCAATTTTGAACGGCCTAACTGTATTTCTATTTGTTTTTGCCCATAGCCCCCCCCCTTACCGCCCCACCATCCTTCCCACCCCTCCTAATAATTTTAAAAATTCGAAAATATCCGCAGTCGATTTGTAAGTATCGATAACCTCTATATGCCAATTTTGAACGATAACACTATTTTTATTTTTTTGCCCCCCCCCCCCTCTCCCCTCCCCCTTCACGCCCCTCCTAATAACTTAACACTTTTTAAAATGTCCCCATTCGACTTGCAGGCCTTTAAAACCTGTCTGTACCAATTTTGAACGGCCTAACTGTATTTCCATTTGTTTTTGCCCCATAGCCCCCCCCCTTGTTGCCCCACCTGGGGGCTGAATTTCTAAAATTCCAGAAATTGGTTTTTAGGCATTTGTGTTAGCTATATTTTAGAGCAAAAATTTCACGTGTATCTATTTTTTTGTTTGAGATATATAGGATTATGCAAAATCACGTTTTACGCATGTGAAATCACGTTTTGCCCCCCCGTCCCCCTTGGGGACCGAATTTTGAAAATTCAAGAAATTGGTTTTTAGACATTTGTGTTAGCTCTATTTTAAAGCAAAAATTTTACGGACATCTGTTTTTTTGTTTGAGATTATGTAGGATTATGCAAAATCACGTTTTACGCATGTGAAATCACGTTTTGCCCCCCCCCCCCTTGGGGATCGAATTTTGAAAATTCCAGAAATTGGTTTTTAGGCATTTGTGTTAGCTATATTTTAGAGCAAAAATTTCACGTGTATCTATTTTTTTGTTTGAGATATATAGGATTATGCAAAATCACATTTTACGCATGTGAAATCACGTTTTGCCCCCCCCCCCCCCTTGGGGATCGAATTTTGAAAATTCAAGAAATTGGTTTTTAGACATTTGTGTTAGCTCTATTTTAAAGCAAAAATTTTACGGACATCTGTTTTTTTTTTTTTTCAGATATATAGGATTATGCGAAATCACGTTTTACGCGTGTGAAATCACGTTTTGCCCCCCGCCCCCATTGGGGACCGAATTTTGAGAATTCCAGAAATTGATTTTTAGACATTTGTGTTAGCTATATTTTAAAGCAAAATTTTACGGATATCTGTTTTTTTTGTTTGAGATATGAAGGATTTTGTGAAATCACGTTTTGCCCCCCCTCCCCCCCTTGGGGGGCGAATTTTGTAAAATCGCTTCTTAGTGGATGCCTACGTCATAGAACGAACATTGTCACAAAATTTCATGCTTCTAAGTCCAGGGGTTTGGTCTGGGCGTTGATAGATCACCCCCTCACTCAGGAAGTCTTCTTTTATATATATAGATAACTGTTAATTACTTAATGTTCGGAAAGTCGAGTAGAATCACTCCAGATTTTTACTTTCCGAACACTATATTGAGGAAAGTATTGTAATCATGTCAAAAATCCGAGTTTGAAATTTTGGTGTTTCTACACGTTTTGGAGGTTCTCTGAATTCATATTTACTATTTTTAAAATGATGTATGATGTGTGTAGTGTATGTATGTAATTGAACACGATAGCGCCTAAACGCTTTGTTCAAATGAGCTGTAATTTGATACGTATGTTATGAGTCACCGTCACACGAACTGTATAAATTTTGGTGAATCTAGCGTTTATAGTTTTTTTTTTTTTTTTTTACAGGGACACAAAGAATAATTCTCTATGATTATGTTCTATATGGGCCAAACTGTTTTAAACTGCGATAGCGCCTAAAAGCTTCTTTCAATTGAGTTGAAAATTTACACCTATGCTATAGGTCAATGTTGCACGAAATGCATAAATTTTGGTGAATCTAGCACGTATAGTTTTTTTTTTTTTTTTACTGGGACACAACGACAAATTCTTTATCATAAGGCCTATGGGCTGAAATCATTAGCGTCTAAATACCTTATACGATTGAGTTGAAAATTTATATACGTACTGTAGGTCACCGTCGCATGAAGCATAAAGATTCTGGTGAATCTAGCACTTACAGGTTTTTACAGGGACACAAAGAAACATTTTTATCATTATGCCCTATGGGCTCAAATTATTTAAAGTGCGATTGCGTCTAAACTCCTTATTTGAATGAACTGAAAATTCATACACATGCTACAGGTCGCAGACACCATATAGAGTTTGGTGAATGTAATTCTTATAGTTTTTTTTTTTTTTTTTTTTTTACAGAGACACAAAGAAAAATGCTTTATCATTGTGGTTTATGGGCTCAAATTACTTAAAACGCAACAGCGTCTAAATGCCTCATCTGATTGGTCTGAAAATGTATATGCATGTTATAGGTAACCATCGTACGAATTTTATAGATTTTGGTGAGTCTAGCCTTTATGGAATTTTACAGGGACAGAACAAAAATGCAAGGGTGCAGAAAATGTTCAGACCTCTGAAATTTCCCCAGAATACATTCTAAATTTCCCCCAAAATAACGCATCAACCTATAATCTGAAAGTTTTCTCTCTCTTTCTCTCTTTTTTTTTTTTTTTTTTTTTTTTTTTTTTGGGGGGGGGGGGGGAGTAATGGGTATTTAAAGGGAATACACTTGTAACAGAAGAATATTGCTGTTAATTTGTAGTTTAATATTAGAAAGTTTGTTTTTTCAGTAATTTTTTCTTACTTCCGTTTTCATTTTTATTTTATTCTAAGATAATAAGTATTCAAAATTTCCCCAGACAGCTAGAATTTCCCCCGAACATCGTTCGCGCGTTCGGACATATTCTGCATCTGCACCCCTGCAAAAATGTATCATTATGATCTACGGACTCAAATTATTTGAAGCGCAATAGCGTTAAACTAAACAACATACTACATGAAGAAAAGTACTCGATACACCCTATAATAATTTTCTCTTTTGCGTATTTAACGATTTCTTTTACTTTATTTATACAACCGTTAACTACTTAATGTTCGGAAAGTCGAGTGGAGTCACTCCAGATTTTTTTAATATATAAAAAATCGTTACGCCTTTAAAAACTTATTATTAAAATAATTATTATTATTATTTTGCTACATTAGTTACACTATCCTATTGTACGACAAGATTTTAAGAGGCAATGACTGCCCCGCCACCACACTTTTTCATGTTTCATTCCTTTTACTATATTTAAGTTAAATTACGCGTTTTCCAATATGTAATCTTCAGTTGTTTGTGCATGTAAATTTTTTTATCATCATGATCTGTTTCCTAGTTACTTCGCACTGTCGCGAAGAAATATCATTTATATTAATAACATTAGCATAATATATTCCAACCTTTCCTATTAACCTTTCCGAACATATCACTGAAAATATGAGGTAATCGATTTAACCAATTATGAGAAAAATTAAAAACTAGCTAAAACTAGTTATGAATTATTCACAGTGCAAAAATCGCTAAGCTCGGATAAAAACTAACAATTACAATACATATATTTAAATTCAAGGCCAGTCCTGCGTTGACATTTCATAATTTGCAAACAAGCGTTTTTTCAACTAAGAATGACAGAATTTATAAGAAAATTAATAGTATTTGTGTAATCTTTCAATTAAATTCAAGGTCGAGTTTTTATATATATATATATATATATATATATATATATACACACACATAATGTTAGCTTTGCACTTGCTCCCTTAAAAAATTCATGGCATCTAAATTTTTAACCTTAAAGTCCTTAAACACTGCAAAACATATTATACAAAAAAAAAAAAAAAAAAAAAAAAACCGTCAAGCGAGTGTTTAATAATTCTGAGAAATATTTCATTCATTCCCTTTGTTTGTACAGACATGTTTACACGGCATGGATTATTTTTGCTCTGAAACCAGGAACTTTCATTCCTAGAAATATAATGGCAATCCTGTTATTCATCTTGTCACCAAAGTAACAAAGTAAACAGAGACGGAAAAAATTACAGTATAAACTAAAGATGCATTGAACACTTGAATTCGATTAAATATTCAGCCAAATAACTGTAAAATTAAAATTTGTTGCATTCTTAATGTAAATAAATATATTTTATTGAAATTCGAAACAAATTATTTTAATAATTATTAAACGTTAAGTATTAATATTTGAAATTAAACTCATGCCATGTGTCATGTAGCTTTAAATTACTAAGAAAGAAGACTATGTCATCCAATTTTTGTATTTAAAAAAGTTAGATTTAAAAAGTTTCTCTCTCTCTCTCTTTTTTTTTTTTTACTTCCATTACCCGACTACCGTAGGTAATGGAAGTATTGTATTCGGTCCAAAAATTCGATATCAATTTTTCACCCGATTTACATGTTTCAAGGTCCCCTGAGTCCAAAAAAGTGGTTTTTGGCAATTGGTCTATGTGTATGTGTGTGTGTGTATGTGGGGAATCTTCTGACTATCATATCTCCGAAACTAATAAAGGTTGAACTACGAAACTTCAGAATTGAGACAGGTCTGGTGTACAGATGAATATTCCAAATTTTCGTGAAAATTGGAAAACCGGAAGTGGTACCGTAAGTCTATCTCAAAAACGGCTCAAACGATTTTCTTCTAACTTGCTATATAAACACGCTATTGGATGTCATTTCGAATGATACAGTTGGTTAGTTCAGGAAAATTGATAGGCGCCTTGTATAAATAACTCAATTTCAGGCCTCACAAGTGCGTTCCTTTAAAAACGGCTGCACGATTTTTTTTTTTTTTTTTTTTTTTCAAATTTGCCATATTAACCCTCTTTTAAATATCCTTTTGTATGTAATTATTGCTTTCCGGTCAGTAATTGAATATGCCAAGTTTTGGCAAAAGTCGGTATCTCAAAAACGGCTCTAATGATTTTCTTGAAAATTGTTACATGAATCCATTTTAGATATCCTTTCTTATGTATTACGTTGTTATTAAAGGAAAATTAACAGTCATCCTGATTAGGTAGATCAGTTTTAGTTGTCGGAAATTAATGTTTCGAAAAGTGGATAAACCGATTTCTTTCTTCTTACTATTTTTAAATTCACTATGTAAATCTATTTTATATATCTTTACATGTGTATAAGCTTTCTCTTACCAGAAAATTTTTAGGTGTCTCATTTGTTAGGTCAATTTTATTTCTTCTGATCCTATTATCTCCAAAAAAATGCAATAGATGTAATAAATAGTAAGTAATGGAAGTCGTGTAGTTGTTTCACACCAGATTTTTTTTTTTTTTTTATGAAAACATTTTTTCGAATCAAAAGTTTTTGCGGATGATATTTTTCAGTGACTGTTGGTATCTCATACCGCGTACCCAATACAATTTATATCAATAACACTAGACGAACTATTTGGCTCCTATTCAGCTGTCACTAGTAAAATAGAAATTTACAACAGAAAGATAATAAATGTTGTCCAATTTTTAGGAATCTAAATAAGTAAAATGGCATGAACGTAAAATATATTTTCGAATTCGTATCAGAAAGAGGCTACATTCTAATAGATTTAAATTTGGGTTAGTGAAAAGCTATAGAAAATTACTCAGTCAATCAATGATTAAAAAAAACAAAATCTGAAATAACAGGTTTAATTAAAACAGTAGAATCAAGACACAGAAGCAAAATAAATAAGTAAATAAAGCAAATGGGTTTAAATGTAGTATTTTGCAACATGCTAAAAGGGATAATTTAATACATTGAACTCTGATCAAAACGATCCCAGTGTTTTACATTGTAACTTTTCTATCATTAAGCGACCTCCAAGTCGTTATTTCTCAACTTTGCTCTCGGCCAACTTGCAAAAGCCACGCGCACAACCAGTTTAGCACAAGAGTCGTGTTACTAAAAATGCTTCTCGAGAAACGAAAGTGAAATCTGGCCGAATTTCCCAATAGCAGTTGCGCCAGCTTGCCCACAGCAGCGATTCGGAAACTCAACGAACTTGAGTCAGCTAACTCGGTTATAGGCTCACTGACCCGTTAGATGACAAAAGCGGTAGGCAGATCACGATTATTAAAGACGCTTAAAAATAAAAAATAAACTGAATTTCGGAAATGATCATGCTCTCTCTGATAGAAAGAAAAATATTTTTAAATGTCATTTTTATTGGTGAAGAAGGGAGACTAAAATCAGGGTGGCTACAGAAATTTAGAAAAAAATTTCCCTGATTTTTTCATGATTTCCATGAATAATTTTGACAAATTTCCATGATTTCCATTACCTATTATGTTCCATATTCAAAAAACTATACTGATGGGCGAAAATATCACAATCTTTTAATTTATTTTCGTTCACTCACGAAAATGAAAATAAAATTCAAAGTTTTGGAGAAATTAACAAAATTATTTATACAAATATGACTCATTTTAATTGCACAACCTATTAGCATCAAGACATAAAAATATTCCTCAAGTTCTTGCACTAAATATATATATATATATATATTCATTTATTATGTTAATTTGGCGAGATTCATCTAGAAAGCAGCCAATCCTGTGCAATCATAGTTAAGATAACACTTGATTGGCGACCTTTCAGTCACGCTTGCTGGACAAAAATAAAAATTTCCATGATTTTGGGGTGTTTTTACAAAATTCCCTGATTTTTCCCTGATATTTCCAGATTGATAAAGTACCCTGATTTCTCCATGATTTCCCTAATTGTCGCCAACCTGTAAATACATTTTGTGAATCGCAGAAATAAAAAAAAAACACCATCGTGTGCAATATGCGAAAGGAAAAAAAGCAACTAATAACACCTCCCCCCCCCCCCCCCATAATGACTAAGAGTTTATTTATACAGCACAAGCTTTTCCCAGACTTGTTCCCCATTTTTTGATTAAAAAAGCAAAAAATAAAAAAATGAGGTAAATTGAGGTAACTTTGACTAACTTTTCGCATTACTTTTATAATATACAACATTCTGCAGAATCACATCATTATCCTACGAAACCCCTATATATATATAAACACCAGAAAGAGAAAACTTTTGAACCAATAGCTTATACTTTTTTCTTTCCTTAATAAGAGATAAGAATTAGCCGAAGGCACACATCCTATTTTAAAGTGATAAAGAAAACTAACAAGGAGAAGTCACGACATGGAAAATTCAGATCGGGACGAAATTGCGCAGGATTGTAGTATACTATGAGGGTAACAGCATATTAAAGCAGTAGGACCCACTATCCACAAAATTTCGAGAAAAAAACATTTAAAGTTTCAGTAATCTTTAAATACAAGTTATTTCGCAAGCGAGTAAGCGCCTCAGTGGTGTGATCCTAAAGCGCGAATCTCCCAACCAGATGACTTGGGTTCGAGGTTACCTGCGGGACTACTTTTTTTTTCTTCTTCTTTAACTTTTTATGTAATCTTAACTTCTTATTTATTTTACTTTATTTTACAATTCAATTCAAAATTTGAAAATTTTAATAAAAAAATATTTAATTTTCTTGAGTATAAAATAACTTTTTCTATTTTTAATATTTATAACTTAAAAATACAATAAATTTCTAAAACTTAAAAAATAAAGTTTAGTTTTACAAAACCCTAAATAAGAAACATAAAGAAAAACAGACAAATATTTAAATAATTAAAAAATAAGCAAGCTGTAAACAAAGTGTAAAATAGTTAGTAGGTGTACTTGAATCTTCGTTTGAGCTTACTGATTTGGTTTGAATGTGTATAAATTACGTAAACACTTCTATCTTGTTAATAATAACGGGCAGGTGGAATTTTATTTTGTGCACAGAAGGATTAAAAAAAAAAAAGGAAGTCGTTATCGAAAAAGAAACGATGTTCATTAACATTTAAAATCTTCATTTAAAGATAACATTTCTTTACCTGTAATAATTTAATAGCATCGCAATCCTATACTATAATTTTTAAGAAACTATTGATTGGAGAAGTAATTATTTAATTTGGATAGCAATTATATATGCAATTAAAATAATCATTTCTCTGTAATTTTTTTATTTAAAAAATAAAATTAAATATACCTAAAATAAAATAAAATATTTAGATAAATAATTAAAAACAGTTTCTTTAGTTTTACCTTATTTTACAGTTAAAATAAAACTAAACTTTATTTTTTAAGTTATAGAAATTTATTGTATTTTTAAGTCATAAGTATTAAAAATAGAAAAAGTTATTTTATACTCAAGAAAATGAAATAATTTTTTATTAAAATTTTCAAATTTTGAATTGAATTGTAAAATAAATAAAAAGTTAAGATTACATAAAAAGTTAAAGAAAAAAAAAGCAATCCCGCAGGTAGCCTCGAACCCAAGTCATCTGGTTGGGAGATTCGCGCTTTAGGATCACACCACTGAGGCGCTTACTCGCTTGTGAAGTAACTTGTATTTAAAGATTACTGAAACTTTAAATGCTTTTTTCTCGAAATTTTGTGGATAGTGGGTCCTACTGCTTTAATATGTTGTTACCCTCATAGTATACTACAATCCTGCGCAATTTCGTCCCGATCTGAATTTTCCATGTCGTGACCTCTCCTTGTAAGTTGTAATATTGTAATTCGTTATTAAGGTTCAATACAACTTTCGGTTCACGTTGTTCAAATTTCTTTGCGAATAACTCATTCAACCATGACATTTCGCATCGCATAATTTAACATAAAATGCGGAAGTTTTCACAGATCATAACACCTTTCAAAAATTTCTCATCACCTTCAAACAGAGCAAATACACGCTGAACATTCTTTAATTAAACCACTCTTTGAAACTTTGCAATCTTGATCAAGTAGCACCCTCATTGGATCTTCTGCAATTAGTTATTTTCAAGCTATGCTGATAAGAGACACACACCTCTAAAAAACTAGATTTCTGTATTCAGGGGACCTCAAAACACGTAACGATAGCAGAACCTTGAAAATTGATCTTCAAACAATATTCTGTCTACCTTGTGAGTATGAGAATAATTATAATTTCTAAACTGGGTAAAATTTATGAAAGCACTTCCAGGAAAAACGTTCAATAAAAAAGTTCTCTTAATTTTGGGAAGCCATGTATATTGTCTATAAATTATATACACACTTACACACCATATTGTATACTTAAATTTAACACAGTATGAAAAATACACAAAGCAATTCGAAATGTACTTCCAGCAATTTCCAAGTATATATAGTCTTAATAAAATCTTCTTTTGTATGGTCCTCCATAAACGGCGAATGATTTTTCATAACACATAATATTCTAACACGAAACATGCTTTTATGGATTAAGGGGAGGGGGGGGGGGGTATTTCATTTTATGAAAACCTATACTTACTAGAAATTTTGCCCACAGACATAATATATTTGTATTTTCTTGGATGTCCCTGTACAGGAACTACTTAACAAAATGTTTTAAGTAGCATTCCCATGGAATATAGATTTTGAATTGCTGAGTTTGATTTTCCCGTAAAGGCAGACTGACTGGAAAAAGTATTTGGGGAAAAGTCAATCTCTTTCTATATTCGGCTTTAATAAAATTACTCCACTCAACCAAACGATAGATTTTGTTGTAAAATTCTCTACTCATATAAATAAAACACAGCTGAATTAAAGGGAAAAAAAAAAAAAAAATCTTGGATTTAGATGATATTTTTAAACCATTAGTAAAATATTTGTGCCCCTCACAAAGGGCACGAGCCCCGGATGCCTGTACGACAGTCAGGCCCTGCAGACCAATGCTGAAAACCTAATTTTAAGACTCAGGCAGTATTGGGCATTATTGATTAAAAAGTAATTAAATTACAATTAAATTACAAATATAATTATTTTACTGTCAATCAATTAACAAGTAATTGATTACAAATAAATTGAATTACTTATTCAATTTATTTGTAATAATTCAATTTATTCGTAATCAATTATTTGTTAATTGATTGACAGTAAAATAATTATAATTGTAATTCAATTACTTTTTAATCAATTATGCCCAACGCTGCATTCAGGACACCTCAAAATGTGTGAATATAGAAGAAAAACTATTTTGAAAATTTGACCCAAAATGAATACTTTCTCGACATTATAGAGTGAGAAAAAGTAAAAATGAAGTTACTAAAGATATTTGGAAAATTAATAATAAAAAAAATAATAAAAATGGACTGATGTGGAGAATTTGTAAATTGCCGTTACATGCATAGTATAAACGAAGCTCATTTTGCACTAAAACGGGATATAGGAATGACTTGAGATTAGACTCATACACGAGAAATGAATAAAACGATGCTTTGCTGTATTTTATTTTAGTTGAGCATTACTAGGCTTATACCATCGCTGTCAAAGTTATTGCTCATGGCATCTTCCTCTACAAGAAAAGCAAAATTTTTAATTATTTCGGGGTATTTTTGTACAATCTTCTCCTGGTAGCTTAGCTTATCTAGTACATCTACAATGCACATCACAGCTGTTATGTTATGGAGTAGGATAATTTGACATTTCAAAATGAAAATTGAAAAGTAGCGTTTCTAGAATTATTTTATTTTACACGATTTTGGTTAAGTCCAAAAGACACAATAATGTCACGACAAAATTGCATGTCGTCTAAAAAGAGATTAAACAGGTTAGTTGATGAAAATACTTATATTACGGCCACAATTCTTAGAAAATTAAAACATCAGGAAGAACTACAAAATTAAAAAAAAGGGAACATGGCCTTAAAGAGAGGGTGGGAAAAACAAAAATCGTATTTCGATCGATATCCAATAATGCCAGAGGACATTTGTTACAAACCGTGAATATCAAATAGGAAACCTGAGGTTAGTGGAAGATTGCAATTCTGGCGAAAAGGGATACGATAGAAGGACATAGAAAGGTGAACTCACTCTTGCATTGGCGAAGGAATGAAAGAGGGATTTGAGCAACAGAGGTCTCAGTTTAGAGGAGAAATAACCTCCTCTAAGGTCTTTCCCTAAGGTCCTCCTTAGGGTCTCGGTCAGCACTAGACCCCTCGTTCGTATCTAAAAAACATCTCACGAGAAAATCAAAATATCCCCTTTTCGGCCTTTAGTGTATCCTAACGCTTGTCTTTTTCCACTCACTTTTAAAATATGTATTAGTTAATGGATTATAATGGGGCAAAATATCCCATAGAATAACAATGGCTTCGGCTTTCGGAGACGATAGGTAGAGAGTCCCCTAAGTGCAGGGCTTGATAAATCGTCGTCAACGTGAGTACTTCGGAGCACTTGCATGGGGTCGCAAACCAATGCTAATCTCCGTCGAAAGTATAAAAATCAAAGAAATTTTCAGAAAAAAAAAGGGGTGGGGGTGGTTACTTTAGAATTTTATCTCAGAAAAAATTTTGGTAGGCAGTAGGCAACCCCCCGATACAAATGATGAAAGACGGTTTTCGTGTAGTCTCGTATCAGGCAAACATTGCTGCGTGAAAAAAAAATAATAATGGTTTAAACAAGAAAGAAAAATCATGTAGTACGCATTGATTAGTAACACTTTCCAACTGTGCGTAATTGTTGTATCGAATAACTTTTAATATTCTTTGCCTGCGTTCTCGCACAACAGACAGAAAGACTGAAAAAAATATACAGATAGACTAATTGATTTTAAAATTACTCTTAGGCATTTTGGAAAGTGTTAAAAAGGCTTATCAAAAAAGAAAATGCAGCTATTAGATTATAATTACAGCTTTTGATCTCTCTGAATATTTTAGTGCAGCCCTGTAAATCAGAAAGTTAATCATATCATATTCTATACAAAACATTATTTTAGAATATTAACAATACTTTTCAATATTTTTATGATTTTTACAGCAGAAATATTTTAAAATATAACTTTCTAAAAATTCTGTCCTAAAACGTAATGCATTGGCTTTTCTTTGTTGTTGTCCCTGTAAACAAACTAGTTATACAGGACCAATTAATATTTTAAATGGGGAACATTCTATAGGGAAAATATTTATAAAAATAACACTCATAGAACACAATGCTTTCGAATGCTTTTGGGTGTCCCTGTACACAAACCAGAAGAGATAGTCACTCCATTTTCAATATGGAACATCCGATAGTGAACTTCAAACAAATATATCAGTTTCGAGAAATTATATAAATATTTACAGGAGTTAGAGCGCGGGCAGACAGACAGACGGACAGATACACAAACTGAAATCATATTCACACTTAAAAAATGTTAGAAAGTGTTAAAAATGCTTAATGTAAACGAAAGTACAATTCCAGCAATTTTTTATTAATAGCTCTTAATATAAATGAATATTTTTGTGTCACCCTGTAAATCTAATGCTAATCATGCTATATTCTATGCAAAGCATTTATTTATTTATTTATTTTTATTTTTATTTTTTTTTTTTTTTTGTGTGTGCATATAAATAATATATTTCAATTTCCTAAAACTTCGTGAAAAGTAAAGTTATTAAAATTTGATTTATAGAAATATCTCTCATAGAACGCAATGCTTTGGAATACTTTTGAGTGCCCCTGTACATAAACCTATGGTGGTATTTCCTCCATTTTATACAGGAAACATCCAATAGTGAACTTGAATAACATATTTCAATTTCATTCAGATATGTCTATAGTAAAGGTATGAAAATATGGTTTATAGAAATACATCTCATAGAACACAGTGCTTTGAAATACTTTCGGGTGTTCCTGTACACAAACCAGTAGAGGTATAAACTCCATTTTTAATAGGGAACATCCGATAGTGAACTTTAATAACATATATCAGTTTCAAGAAATTCCATAAATATTTACGGGAGTTAGAGCGCGGACAGACAGACAAACCGATGTCAAAAACACTTTTCAACCTTGCTGGAAAGTGTTAAAAATGTTAATCCACATACAAATAATTTAACAAAACCTATTAATTAAATTGGGCTTCCCATTATCTTATTTTTTCTCTATATTTAAGCTCTAGAGCGGCATAAAACCCATTCAACCTTAATATCGCTATATTTATTCGCTTAATTTCATCCACCTTCTTGCTACAGCTATAATAAACTATCTTACGTCATGAATTCAATCTTTTTACTTTCTTCTGTATTCAATAGAAGAAAGTATTGTATTCCAAAAAAAAATTTTGACTTCCAGTTTTCAATGAATTTACATGTTTTGAGAGTTCCAGAACACGATTGGACCATTTGTAGAAAATGCCTATCAGTGTGTCAAAAATTTTGTTCTAACTACATCTCAGGAACTATTGCACTGCACAGAATTACATATAAATTTATATGCAGCTGCACCATGACATAAATTAGTGCCAATTACTTTTTGGTGACAATTGTCCAACGGGTGGCGTTGCCATCCGAATTTTTCTTAGTTTTTAACTTGGTGGTATAGGACAAAATTTCTTATAAATGTACACAGTAAGAATTATTTTTAAACAATCATTATAAAATTAAAAAGAATCATTTATAATAGTAATAATCAAATAGGCAAAAAATTTCGGACACATAGGAGAGACACTTCTTCCCTGGGAGTTAAGTTTCCCTCCGAGGGGGGACAAATATTATAAGAACTCGTTAACATCTTTAAAACGAATAGTTGAACTATTGATCTATAACAATTTGAATCAAAGTTTTGCACTTTTTTTCATTTTTAACAAAAAAAAAAAAAAAACATTTTTTAAGATATCGACAGTGAACATAAAATTGACTTTCTTTGGACATTAAGTGTTATACTTCAATTAGAAGAAAATTATCTGCATTCATCATGGAAATTAATTTTAATAAAATTATTTGTATTGAGTGATTTTATATCGGAAAAAATGTAGAAGAATGATTTGTATGCAAATGCAAAGCCTGATTAATGCAGGGACATGCAAGGCATGAGGCCTGAGTAGCAGGGGGCTATAAAACCCGCCTTGAAAATGCTATTTAGCCTTTTATGTCCTAAAAATGGTATCATATAATGCAAATTTTTCCATATTACTCCCATGAACAGGTATATATATATGTACCTGCACAGTGTTAGGGGGTGGCGGACTCACGAAACTATGTATGCTCCGGGTCTCACATGAAGTTAATCAGGGTCTGTTTCTTGTCAGGGCCCGATTAACTTCGTGTGACGCCCGGGCAAACATACTTTTGTGGGCCCCAACCTCCCACCATTCGTACTAGGCATCATTCAGCAAATTTATATATATATATATATATATACACCTGTATATGAGCCTAAAATGACAGAATTTTGCATTTTACGATATCATTTCTGTCATTTTTAGAAGCAAAATAGTATTTTCAGGACCAGTTTTAGGGCTCTTTGCTACTCAGGGCCTGGGACACGTGCCCCGGTGTTAATCTGGCCTTGGTTTGTGTGTGCGTATGTGATTTTCATGACATTGTGTATGCATGTGTACATTATTATATCACATTCGGTAACCTTGTATTAGAAATGTGATATCCCCCCCCCCCCGGAAAAAATCCTGGTTACGGCCTTGCGTGGGAGCACAGATAATTCAGAGTGTAGCACCAAGCAAGCAGTTGAGAGAAAAAAGAAAAGAAAAGAAAGAAATAAGAAGATAAAAAAGAAATTCCTTGAGAAACTAATTGCGTCTTGATATATAAAGTCGTTAGATCGTCATTAGCGGCTTAGATTTTCTAACTGGCAATCAGCTTTTAAGAAACAGGAACGACTACCTCTTTATATTTAAAAATTTACCTAATTTGATACTGAAATAGGGGGAAATAACGTGCATAAAATTGCAAATTTTCTCTTATAAACTGCGAAATAAATAATGATCGCTGCTTTTTTTCTTCCTATTTCTAACAGGAAACTATCAACTATACAATCTATCTCTGTACGTAGAATAGTTAGATATCAAGGACAAGTGCCAGTAGGAAAAGGCACAAATTATAAAATCCATAAAATCTTTAAAAAATTTTGAAGATTACTTTGTAGCTTTATGCGCAAGAGACTTTTTTCGCCTTTATTTTCAATTTCTAATTTTATTTTACTTTTTTTTTTTTTTAATGTGTAAAAATATTATACTGGCCAAAAGAAATTTAAGTATCATTTTTAGTTTTTATTTATATAAATTGTATTTCACGAAATTGCATTATTCTCCTTCCAATTTATAAATACAGTTGTTAAAGGTTTATATCTGTACTGATAAGTATAAAGGATTTAAGTCCATATTCTTGATTTTTCAGGAGGCGAGAAATAAAGTTAAACTAACTAAAAACTAATCAGTAGAATCGATTAGGAAAAAGGGATTTCGTTGACTTATACTCTTTATATCATTCAGTGATTGTCAACCTTCATTTAATAACGTAAAATAATTAAATTAAATATCTTATACCATACATGAATGCTAAATTTCTGACATGAATCTTTTTACCAATGGATTTTCTCAAAGACTATAAATGACATAGACTTAAATCCTTTATACCAATCGGTAGAGAATTTTTCTTTGAGTCTGACTATGTACTTAACTCAAAATCGACATTTTTGGACTTAAATCCTTTATACTTATCAGTACAGATATATTTTATTTATTTAATTTAAGCGACTACATTCTTTTTCATTGTTAGTGGAAGTGCTTTACTATAATATTTTACCATGTCCAGGAAAGCTGCTCAGGAATGGAAATGAATTCCTCATAGACATATGATAAAGAATGTATGTTTTTAAGCTAAATATTCATCGCTTGTTTTTTATATATTTACACATTTTGACGATTCCTGAATACCGAAGTAAAGTTTTTTAAAGTTTGATCTTTAACTGTGTCTCTTAGAGTAACTTAAAAAAAATTAATTTCAAGATATCCAAAAGTTGTATTTTCAAATTAATATAAGTTTGTTGCTGGAAAAGTTTGATCAAGACTGACAATTTTCAAGGAATGTTTCGTATGAAAGTTGTCTAAATAATTTTAAGTGAACTTTTAATTTTAATAACACATTTAAATTCTATATAAATATAGGTGTAGGGAAGTTGAGGGGGTCGGCTGCCGCCCCCCCCCCCCCCCCCCCCACACACACACACATAACTAATTATCATATAAAACTCTTCCGAAGCCTAATTTGAATTGCTTTAACATAGGTTTACATAACAGTACTCATTATATTACCTCTTAATATCCAAAATGTATTTATAGTATTAAATTTCAGGGTAAGAGAAAGTCATGTGAGTGACACACTAGATTACTTTTTAACATTTCTAAATGATTTTAGTTGTTTTATTTTTAATAGTGAAAGTAAAGGATAATACGTTTGATCGCAGCGTTCAACTTTTATTTTCTAAATGCAATAATCCAATAGAATTACAATTTTTATGTTACATATAATTTAGTTTTTACAAATAAACAAAGTTTTGTTAAGATATAAATTAAATCTAAAAGTAAAAAACTTAAGGAAATTAAAAGTTACGCTATTTCTAATTTTTATTATATTAGTCAAAGTTATTATTCTTTTGAAATTTATGTGGAAAAACTTTACAAGTTACCAAAAGAAAAAAAAATTTTTTTTTTTTCTTTTATAACATAAAAGATCATAAGAATCTTGTTTCTGGTTGCTAGAAAAATTTGCTGGCTATCAAGCGTTCTTTAAATTTGTTAAAGTTTGAATTGAATTCTGGTGCACAAAATTGAATCAATGGTTTTTAGATATAACATTAAAGTATCAGTAGTAGAAAAACAAAATCGAAAAACACATGTAATTTTTATGTTTATTCCAATGTAAAGAATTCAGACATTCTGAAATATTTGCTAATACGAAAAATGTTAGGAAATGTCCTTTGGGAGGGGAGAGAGAGAGACCACGTACGAACTCTAGCAGACAAACACTGATAAAGACAGAATCAGGATCAAACGGGTTCATCAATATAGTTTTATCGGGAAGCATTTTATTGAAGATGAGGCAAGACTCAAAAATGAATAAACAAACAATTTCAACGGTGCATGTTTTAATGCATTACTATTTTTTATGAAAAGTTATTAATATTATTTTTTTTAAAATACTTCTATTCATTATTGTTAGTATTATTAATCTTACTAGTCGGCTCACGCTCCCCCTAGTCTAGTAGTTGACATTTACAAATATTATTCACTTTATTACTATTATTTATTAATAATCACTAAAAAAAAAAAGGTATTTATTCTCGAATTTAGCTTAATATTTTTGGCCATAATTTGGCGGGTTTTAGCGAGGCTGAGAAAGAAAACCGCTAAATCGCCAAATAATGATCCTTGCACAGCATTACATCGATTTTTTAAAATTATTTTTTAGACTTTTTTTTTTTTTTCCTTCAGATGACGGATAAATTTATTTTTTCTCAATATATTACTGCAATTGTGAGTGACGTCCCCCCCCCCTTCTGGTAAAATCATCCTTCTTCCATTATTTGATTCATTTTCTCCAATCCAAGGATTAAAAAAAAAAAAAAAAAAAAAATCTTTAATTCAGTATATTTTGTAGCTATGACGTTATTATCCTCGTGAAACTTGACCTTTTATTATTATTATTTCCTTTCGTTTTAATGTGAGGCTGTTTGACTCCTCCTTCCAAGTTAGACATTTTCTTGAATTGTCAACGAGATATAGCTATATCATGATCAACAGACACTGTGTACTGGGTCGTCCGGAAAATTCGTGAATAATTTCGTTTGGTGGCATAAGGACAGGTCTGAATATATCAGAATGATTGAAAACGAATGACATGCGTACATATTCTAAAAGTCGGTACTTCAGGCATATTTAGAAAAAAAAAATGGTTACAATACGCTAATTGTTGTCAGTTTTATACGCCTTTGAATAGGGAAGCAAATAAAGTGCATTATAGGCATTTAATGCTTTAACAAAATATGTGCTGCTTATGGCGAAGGTGCTGTAGCCAAAAGAACTATGCGGAAGTGGTTTGCTAGTGATTTCAACCTTCAAGATCAAGAACGTCTGGATAGGCCCTCCATCACAGATGAAGATCAGATTATGGGGTACATAAAAATGAAACACTTCCAGTTGCAAAGCCGTTTGAAGGCGTTCCAAATGTATGGCTGCAGTCGGCGGCAAAGGTATCCGAGCACTAGCAAAAATTCCTATATGAAAATAGCACACTTAGCACTGTTTTGTTAAATAAATCCTTGTCGAATCATGTTCTTAGACTGACTAAGAACATACTTCGACAAGGATTTATTTAACAAATCTGCATTAAGTGTACTTTTTTTACATAGGAATCTTCGCTAGTGCTCTATTACTTTTGCTGCCGACTGTATTTGCAAAAAAATTGAAAAATTTACGTCATCGAAATTGCAAGCGTTCCGTTTGCATGTAACCCTAAAACACTGATCGAAAATAACCCGCACTAGCACTATACGAAATGTGAATTAACAGAAATGTTCAAAACATCAAAATCCACTGTCCACGAACATTTAAATGTATTGAGTTTCAATTTTCTTTCAAAATCGGCACGAATTTTCCGGACAACTTCAATAAATAGAATCTTAATCATCTGAAAATTAACTTGAATATTAAACATTCGATAAACATTCCCAGTTTCACACTTTTTTCTCTTTAAAAAAACAGAAAGAAAAGAAAATGAAAGAGAGAGAAAACTAAGAAGGATTTTTTTTTTTCCTTGATCAGAGCGAAAGGCTTGTAACACAAGTTGTAATTTTATTTAATAATTTTAATTAAATGTATCATTTTATACGTGTTGTAAAGTGAATTTTTTTTTACAAAGTTTGTGGTTTTTCTACAATGACACGTGTGTTTATGATATCTCTATGTGAGATAAGATTTTATATAAGAAGGATTTTGTAAAATTATTTCTATTCATTTGATTAAGATTATTCAAAACCTACAGTGAAACATCCATAATCCGGCAAAATCCATAAACCCGACACTGATGACTTTTTCTGTTTTTTTTTTTTTGTTTTTTTTTTAATCTCCGCCCGCAAATTGTAGTAATACTCAACTTTTTAATCGCAGCATGCTTGCCAACTCTTATGGATCGTTAGTAAAGTTTCCGGATTTTCATTTAATTTTATTGATTTACGGACTAACGTGAATTTTTTACAGATTAATCAGGATGGTGGCGGAAATTCCGAAAAAGAACAACGAAATTTTATGGCAAATCCAAAAGTTTTTAGTAAAAGAGATCGTTCCTATTCCTGATACCGAAAGTCAAAATAAACACGATCACCCGAAATCTCTGTCAACCGTTTTTAGAAGGACATGAATAACATGATTTTATCAGCGATAACCAACTGATGAACGTGCATACGTTAATCAGTCAACGACAAACTGAGAAACAAAAAAGAATGAAACAAATGAAATTGACTGACCTATTTAATAGAATGCAGGAATGTCAAATTCCTGATCTTATTTGTTATTAAGCCAGTACAAAAACAAGCGATCTGTATAATGTAATCTCTTTTATATAATTGTTATTTTAAAAAATTTAATTTATTTCAAATGTTATTTTATTTTCGTTTGTGATAAGGGTTTGCATACATAGCACAGTAAAGCTAACTTAAAAAAAAAAAAAAAAAAAATTCTTTAGATGCTGTGACCGATATGATTTCGATATACATTTTCGGAACAGCAAGACCTCAGACGGCTAAAAAAAATTTTTAAAAATGATTAGTTAATTATTGGGCTGAACTGATTCTTTTTGATGAGTCAAGTTTAGCTTATTTCGAGCTAAAGAAAACAAGCAGATCTGATAACGAAAATATGACCGACTTAATGAAAATCGTACTTTTAAAACAGTGACACATTCTCCGTACATTATGGTACAGAGGTGCATAATATTTTCAAACAGTCGGGCAATTTTTTATACTCAAGGGATCAATTAGCTCGAAATAAAACGCAATCTTCATAAAAGTGGTGCCTGATAGATTATTTTGGAGGTATCTTGGACATTTCCGCAAACAGCATTTCAAGATGATAATGCACCTTACTACACGGCGTCTGTGGTAAGTTTATTCACTTCAAATAGTCAAAATTTCCTATCCATTCCCATCAGAACCTAAAATTCTGTAAGTAATCAATACCTTTTTTTCACTTTAAGTTAAATACCACAAAGGATATAGTAGAATTTCTTATTTACCAGACATGGAAATAGCCCTAATCAGGATCCGCTCGAAAATGTTTCGTCTATAAAAAGGCGGGGAAGAGGATTCGAAATTTGCAGCCTAAAACTCTGCCAGAACTAGAAAAAAACATTTGTGATATTTGGCACATTGGAATTTCTGAGATTTATATTAAAACACTGTATAAAATTAAGCCATTGCGCATTAAAGCAGCAATTACATATAAAGGTGGAATTAACCCAATGCAGAATACATATTTTTAATAAAAATTGCTTAGATCTAACAAATAGTTTTATTTCATATATTAAAACATAACTTGTTTATTCCATACAATAAATCATAATAGAATACAAATTGTATGGTTATTGCATTATGTTAAAAAAAAAGTTTTATGCAGATTTTTAAGAAAGTACTTCGTAGAGTGCAAAAAAGCGAATTATTAAATCGAAAATGTACATAGGTATCATTTCATCCATTTTGTATCATGCAAACAAGACAGTTTTATTTGTTTCAAACATTAATTTTAAAGTTATAACAAATAAAAAAGGTATGTCATTTTTTCTGCAGTGCGGCTTTTTTTTTTTTTTTTTTCTTGTCGCTTAGTGTGTATATATATATATATATATATATATAAATAATAGATATTGAATAAAATTTAATCTTAAAATTTAGCAATTAATGGAACTAAAACAATAACAGCACACTAAAATATAGAACTGAATTTAACATAGAGGAAAGAATTACACAAAAAGTTGCGATATAGATTAAGAACCAATGAGTTACGATAGTAACATGAAAAACTTACACTGGCCTGAATGATAATAAAAAAGGACCATTATACTTATGAGAGAGAAAAACATATAAAAAATCACAGAATTAATTGGTATATATATATATACACACACACAATATTTTACGTATTATATGTGTTCAATTATCGATTGAAAACTTTGGTATATTATATAAAAGTGTTTGACATATACAAAAAATAAGCTTTCAAAATAAGACAGCTCGTGATACTCATTCATTTATCTAGTACTTAAATAAATGAATGTCAGTGAACCGTGGCGGGAAAAGCAAAACAGAGAAGGAAAAAAAAAAAAAAAAATCGAATTGTCACTTACTTCAAATCTCTCCTGATGGTGCGTCTGTACACACGCAACATGTGGACTTTCTTCCTGATCCCCATGGTGGACACTACGTTCCAATGAGCACAGAAACAACACTTTCTTCACCGATACATTCAAAATAAATCCAAGTGCCAAGAAAAAAAAAGCACGCCAGAAATTTTATCTCAACTAGATCGATAGGTCACTTTCCTATCTGGCCGCGCCGCTATTTTTCTCGACCACTCCGATCACTTTCTCTCTTGCCACTCAGTCTCAGAGCTCTTTGAATGGAACGATGGTTAGCACGCTTTAACCTTATTCCCTCAGCTTCCTCATTATAGCTATGGGCTCTCACATTCACACTGTGTGTGTACAAATCCCGGTGAAATGCGGGACACACAATGAGAGCTGAAAGACTAGTTTTTCGAGAAGATTGAAATTCTGAAGAAGGTGCAACGGAGATTCCAGCTTTGCATGAAAAGACGCGGAAATAATCTTTTCAAAAGTGGGTAAAAACGAAGGCTTTTTATTGTTTCGTTGTTTTGAATATATTCAAACAAAACCGCAATACTAGGAACGCAATCAAAATCAAACTAGTTTCAATCTTTTGACAATGTTAATCCTACGAAATGAAACGTTATACAACAATAAAACTGATTGTAAGTGCAAAAATACTTTGGGACTCTCAAGTACCCTATTTAATTGGGTGAGGGTATATTCAGTACCAAATATATTAAAATGTCATCCAAAGCAATTTATATAATCACATTTTTACTATACTTATTTTTGATCTCCTATTCTATAAACAGAAATTCATTATTACAAAAACGTACAGGAGGCACAGAGACAAAATGTCAAATCGAAAAATGGCTGTCGAGGCCTTCAAACAATACAGGAAGTAGGGAGGTATTTAAAATCGCTAATACTACCAAAAATGCACATTCAACCATTTCCTCTTATATACCGTAATGTATCCGAATCTTTCATGTGACATGTAAACAAAACTTTAATGCTAATATCAACCATATTTAATGAAAAGATAGATGCTTTTGCTAAAAATTATGCTACTTTTACCCAGCGCGCTGGAAAAAAGAAAAGGAGCCGAGGAAAAGTTAGAGCGGAAGGATTTTTATAGCCTTCATACCACCTAAACTCTACAGACCACAGAACACAAAGTCTTATACACAGTGACGTTTTTTCGTTTGTTTGTACATGTGCGCAAACTAGTAGTGACATGCGTACTAATTTGAATAGGAAACAATCTTATATTACTTTAAATAAAATATATTAATTTCGAGACGTTCTAAAAATTAGGGATGCACAGAATAGCAGTTTTGGCCGAATACGAAATATTCGGCTGGCTGATTTACTCTTATATTCAGGTGTCAGTCACCTAATTTTTTGCAAACTTTTCCAGTAATGTCATTACATTAAGTAATATATTATTTTTTTAATTATGAAAAAATATTATAAAAAAACTACTATTCAGAAACAGTGGTTTACATAAATGTAGAAAAATATTAGGAAATATTACTATACGTAAGTAGTGGTGTAATGCTGAATTCTCAGTCAAAGAAAATTAACAACTGTAAGGTTTATTAATAAACACATAAAATTTCTTAAAAAACAATATCTTGTCATGTCCACACCAAATATTAATAATAACGTAACCCAGAAATGCAGCATTTGAGAAAAATAAATTTCAAAGTAACAACGTATTGGCCAACCTATATTAAAACAGACACAAATGCCTCTTACTCTCAAGTGGATAAATTGTGGAATAGAAATGTGATGCTTTTTGTGCATGTTGGGGTACTTCATTTGCATTTTTCAATGACAAACTCAAAATTGCTATTTTATGCCTTGTGACATTTTTCTTGCCAGATTTGAATGTAATCTTTGTTTGATCTCTTGAAGTTCCCTAAATGGCATCATCATCTGAATTATGTACGCTCTTTCTTAACTCAACTTTAAAAACATGCATCGTTATACTGTTATTAATAAAAAGAAATTTTGTCAAATATTATTAATTGTTATAATTAATGTAACTAATAATTAATTTTCTTTAATGTTACTTGAAACTAGATAAAACAATTCTCTTCATTTAAGTATAATCTATTTCTTAATTACTCTGAAAAATCTTAATTTAATGATAATTAAAAACAGCAAAATTTTCCAATGATTAAAAGTTTACTTTCCGAACTGAGGAAAGTATTGTAATCATGACAAAAATCCTAATTTGAGATTTTGATGTTTCTATACGTTTCGAGGTCCCCTGAGTCCGTTTTCACTATTTTTGCGATGATATATGAATGCGTGTGTGTGTATGTATGCGTGTATGTCTGTGAGTGAACACGCTAGCGTCTAAACGCTTTGTTCGAATAAGCTGAAAGTTGGTACGTATATTAACTCCTCTTTCTTTACTTTATCTACAAAACTGTTAATTACTC
Organism: Salticus scenicus; assembly: GCA_963930645.1. Lineage (NCBI taxonomy): Eukaryota > Metazoa > Arthropoda > Arachnida > Araneae > Salticidae > Salticus > Salticus scenicus. The sequence goes on from OZ005653.1 coordinate 339,941,676, forward strand.
AATGTTCGGAAAGTCGAGTGGAGTCACTCCAGATTTTTTAAATTGAATTTTTGTACGTTCAACTAGCGGAATAGTAGCCGAATAATTTGATATACGGCCTAGCCGAATAGTTTTAAATTTGGCCAAACCGAATATTCGGTAGTATGGCCGAATACCGAATAGATACCGAATATTCGGTGTATCCCTCCCTACTAAAAATATTTGCGGAAAATCAGATCGCGAACAGGCAGACTGATAGACAATTAAATTGAAGTTACAGACATTTTTAAACAAAATAAAATTTTATGTGGCATTATACAAGTCTGTAAAGTTGTGTAAAATAAATGACTGAAGAAATATTTTATCATTTTCCTTTTTCATTGATTAACGAGGAAACTGGAAAAAGATTCGGTCCGATACGGCCCGGAAAAAATTTCATCCAGGCCCAGCTCGGCCCGAGTATACACACACAAAAGAAAAAAAAAAAAAGCTGGCGCCCGGCCCGCGAGCAAATTGATAAACGCGGCCCGAGCCGACCTTTCTAAAGAGCAATTCACGCATGGAAGGTGAAAGAGGAAAACACGCGGCTTAGTTCAAAACAAACGCACTGAATTACTTTTTAATGAAATTTCCGTATCCACAGATTTCATCATCAGAATATTTTTGTTTTTATACTTATTTTAATAGCACGCAAATACAATACGAGTATATATATATATATTACGAATGCATTTTGCAATTTCGCAAACGATAATCCTCCACCGTATTCCACATTAAAAACTTATTAGGAAGGAGGACTATTAGTCTCGATCTACGGATTTTTACGACACCAGTTTTACGATAGTTGGACATTTATTGAAATCGAAAATTTATCGAAAATATAATTGAATAATTTGAAAGTGATGTTATAATAATAATAATAATAAAGAAAAAAAAACTAATAGTCCTCCGTATTAACTAAATTCTGCTTTTGCCAGAATTTGATCAAAATAGTATTTTCTGTTTCTTTCTTTTCTCGGAAAGAAAAAAAAGAAAAGAAAATTAATAATAATCAGTATCAAAACGGACAATATGTTTTTTTTTTTTACTTTTAACTTCTATTGAGTACATATAAAACAACCCATTTCATATTAAGTGCACTGCGAAGGAGCAATTTCGAGACCTCCCTTTTAACGCTGAATTTGTCTTGGGAAATCTATGGAATCTGCGGGATTTTCGCAAAACTTCGAACTTACCCGATGGGGAAGGGGAAGTAAGACGCGGGTAAGTTGCTGTGGAAGGTAGCGGGGACTCTGATTCCTCAATTTGCGAGCGGGAAAAACTTCTACCGAACACAGCGGGAACTTTAACGTAGGTTATTAATAATGATATGGGATTTTGACAACTCATTTAAATAGTGCCCAGCGAAGCGGGCAAAGCCTGCTACTTAATATATATATATGTATATATATTAATTTAATTTTGATTCGTTTGGCACAATTTAAAGCATTGCTGGCTAACTTAAATTTCAGTATTGAAATACTCTTGCGATAAAAATGGGACACTAAGATCATTAAAAATAAAACCATTTTCCAAAATTTTCTGAGGAAACACTCGTGTTCTTTTTCACAATTACGTTGGTTATGCAACATACCCCAAAAAAGAAACACTTCCTTTTGCTTCTATACAGACAATCCCAACTCATCTTTTCACAGTTCCTGTTAATAGTTAGGTAAAGGCAAATCGAAGGACAGCAGGAGGGTTTACAATACCATGGATGGAAAAGAAATGAAGCAAACACATTACACAATTCAAATAATAACTTTGAATAAGGAAATACGGGAAAATTGCAATTTTATTTGAAATTGCACGCAAAATTGTACTATATCGTGGGGATTGAAAAAAAAAAAAAAATAATAATAATCACCATTTCTGAGAAATTATCAGATGTCTATGTTATTGTATAACGTACACATAAAACATTATGTGCAACTAAAGTATTAATAGTCGATGTAGAAAACTGTTGTTTGCAAATCTTTTAAAAATTATGTCATTGCAGAAGAAGAATGATTTAAAACTAGAAAATAGACTTATACTAAAATCATCTCATTCCTTTGACTTTTCTTAGTAAAACATATCCTCTCCGCGGAAGACTAAATTAAGATGGCATCTCTCCAGACCACCCTTGGGGCGAATCCCAGGCCAATGGCAATTGTCCACAACGTAGCCTTAGTGCGACATTAAATCCACCCTCAACCTCAGCAACCAAGCAAAATTTATTTGTGGTTGATAATACGAAGGTTATATTATTACAAATATTTAAAAATATTAATGAATTATTATAAAGCGATTATACGATTACTAAGTATATAAAACTAGTTAGCTGTAGGGCGACTAAGGCGCCTGTTAAAAAATTATCATTTCATTTTATTTATTTCTCACTTTAAATAATTCATTTGCTAGCAAGCCCGTGCGAGATTTTCGCACTTTATTATCTCTTCGTTACCTTTAAAATTTAAAATTATTATTTTATAGACTCATTTTTTTGATCATCACGACAGCATATTTCATTTTATGCTGGAAAAAAAAAAAAAAAAAAAAAAAAAAAAGCAACAATAAAAAATTTAAATATTTATTTTAAAGCTATGTCTATTTTCATATTTTAATTAATTAAAAAAAAAAAAACTAATCAAAAATTCGTTACAAATAAGGTACCCAGTGAAAGGGGCGATTTTTCTGAATCAGTCTGGTTAAAGAGCTTATCGATCGGACAATTAGATTTTTTAAAATTAATTAAGTATGAAAATTAGGTGGCAACTTGCGTTCACACATATACAGAGTCCAAGAAAATCTCTTAGCCTTTTTAAGCGTGGCAGAGTCAATCAGTGATAAGCGTAACAAATTATATTTTCAATATAAAATGGTTAAGTCGCAAAGACATCCTAGGGTCATTCAAAGGTCTAGCTAAAAATAAGCTATTGAAAATAGTTAACAGATGATAATTTTCGAAAACAAAAGTACATGCGAAGATTTGCCATAAAAAAAAAGGGGGGGGGGGGGGGGTTATTTAATAAAAAGGTATTTGCATATTAAATCAATAACTTCTTATAACTTTTTTTTTTTTTTTTTTTTTTAAGGATATAATAGGTTATTATATGGTGACCACTGAAGATCAAAAATTGCTGTCACCATTTAAATGGATATAGGAGTGGGAGCCCAAAAGATTATCTTCTTAGGTTACATATTGGTGATGTATAACTCATAATTTTCCTTGATGGCGTTACATTCAGTGTTGCCAGATGGTCGACAGTCAATTTCCCCAAACAAGCTTTCAAATTTTCCCAAATGAGGGTGTTTTTTTTTTTTTTTTTTTTTTTTTACAAAAAAAATCAACTCAATTTCTACTAAAAAAGTAATTTTTTTAAAAAAATAAATAAATAAATAAAATAAAAATAAATATTTAACAGATTTAAGCCCAGATTTTTCATCGAATGACGCTCATTTTTGAAAAAAATCCCCATATACAAAATAATTTTTAAATACACACTAGTTATCGGAAAATTTTAAATTTGCGTAAAGTACTTTAGTGCTGAGAATATACGCAAGATGAACTTTCATCCTCAGGATATCGTAAGAGTGTGTCCTGGGTAGAACGGGTACCTTAAAAAGCCCCTACATGCTACGGAAAACTGTTAAAGTCCTTACGCGTAGGGACTTGTAAATTCCTACAGTCGGCAATGCGGTAGACTAAAAGTATAAGTTAAAAAAAAAAAAAAAAAAAAAAAAGTAGATAAATTTCAAAGATTTCTCCCCAAGAATTTCAAAAATCCCCTCGAAATTCCCCACAAACATTCGGTCCCCCAAACTGTCTCCAGAAACCCCAAAAATAAAATGGGGACAAAATCCCCAATCTGGCAACACTGGTTACATTTATTATGGAAACTAAATTCACCACAAAAGGGAAAACATTATGTTAAGTATAAACACATACAACTGTTTTCATTAGGTTACTAGAAAGATATCATTCAAAGATAGTATTATTAGTAAATGCCAAACTTTTGCCAAATGATTTGGTGGGAAAAAGGAAGTTCAGCGCAAATTCTTATACCCTATTTTAAAATTAAGAATGGGACACAAGGGTGCCAAACGACACATTTATTTGCAAGATGAAAGGGATGAATTAGCAGAAAGGCATAACATGCTATTGTAGATCTGCATTACGTTAAAGAAAGAATAATGCATGATTAAAGATCTCGGGAGTGTTGCAATTAGAAACAGATATTTATGCGGGAAGAGAGAGGATATTAAAAAAAAAAAAAAACATACAAAAGGACTGTACGAGAATTTAAGTTATAATTTAGAGGTCAGAAAAATATTTCGTTGGCTTAAAATGGTTTTATACGACAGTATATATACATATTTTAATATATATGATAACTCACATCACAATTGCGTCACCTGCTGTGCATTCATTTAGAAACTTTATTCCCCAATGCGAAATATGAAGATGTGACAGTAAAAATTAGAATATGCGTAATCTATTACAGCAATAGCAATAACTACAATAAGAGACATGAAACGTATCGTATTGGAAAATGTGTATATTGCTATCATTCATTCAATCTAGACCTAGGAGTGTTGGTGTTCGGGTTAAGGCAAATTGTCTACACGAGAGACCTGGACCTAAGGGGTCCTAACCCGTATTCACGCGACTTTCGGAAAAAACCACGAAAAATTCCAAACGGCTAGGTCGACGAGCGCTAACTCCGATTTAATCCGGCATTTCCTAGCTTCCAACTTCAAGAGCAGAACCTCTCGGCATGGGTGGAGCCCCAGATCTAGAATCCATAGCTACAGTATCTATATTAAAAAAAAAAAAAAAAAAAATCGCAGGCGTAAACACTTTGACAGGGGGGGAAAGTAAAAAGAGAAGAAAAATAATGGTTTTATTTTTCTGGTCACCAGAAACTGCATCAAGTTATCTGTCACGAGTAAACATCCCCACTTGTCAAAATATTTCTTTTCACTTCTTGAATTAAAGCTAATTGTATTAACATGAATGTTTGTTCCCTTTGTAACTACTTTACAAGGTCAAACTAAGAGGATTTCCAGAAGCTTAAGGAAGTTTAAAAAAAAAAAAAAAAATGCGGTTAAATGTCTTTTCAAAAGAACATCAGAAAAATGTAAAATAAATTACATACACCCTATGAAATTACATTAACGTCATGGTGGTTTTTGGGCTTTCCAATTTTAATTAAAACTACCTTGCTAACATAGTGACAATGCAAAGGAATTTTTTTTTTTTTTTTTTTTTTTTTTTAAATACATATTTTAAATATTTGGGAGGGTTCATTTATTCAACTATCCCCGTGTAAAATTTAGCATTTAACTAGACCAGAATTTTATTACAGATATTCAGAAACAGCTTTCTCTTGCACTCACTATTGTTGTAAAAAAGTATGACACATACTGAACCCCAGCAAGAAAAAATACATGGTAAAAAACGGCAAATTTGAGTTTGTCATTGAAAAACGTGTATGAAGTACACAAAACGCGTCTCATCACTATCTCGCAATTTATCTATCTGAAAAACATTTGTGTCAGTTTTATTGTACGCTAAGTCAATGCATTACCCTTATTTTTATTATTTTTTTTTTCCCTCAAATACTGCATGTTTGAGTTGCTTCACTTTTCCTGCTGGAGTCAGATACGAGAATGCTCATAACATATTGATCCATCCCATATATAGGTCGAAATCGTCTATTTTTTGCAACAATGTTTGACCATAAGGGATGTTCAACCGTGTGTGGTTTGTTCCTCTAATATTTTTTTTCACATTAAAACTCATTAGATAGTTACTGTTTAAAGTAACTGTCTAATAGTGGATTTACTGTTTAAAGTAAATTCCGAACTACTCAACTCTACACGTCCATGGAGGTCATGCTAAAATCGGTAGTATGAAAGCTGGTCACATGTGCTTTTCAGATCAATTTCGGAAAAAGAATTCACTGGCGAGGATGCATAAGAGCTTTTGATGAATGGCGAGATGTATTTTCTTTAACGGTACATTTAAAAGATGCCCCAAACAGTTTTCACAATTGCACATCATGCATGTGGAGTGTGATGTGAAACTAACGCACACCCAACAATTTCTACATTATTACCTGATAATTGGGAAATAGCATATCGCATTTATAAATGCGTGTACAGAAGTATTTCCCAGAGCTTCTATATCAGGCTACATTTTTATTTTACTGAATTTTTATGAAGATACGCCTCTGGAGATGTGGAATGTGCATGAACCACCAATGCTACTGAAGGACAGAATTCGAAAATAAAGAAAAGTATTGATATAAAGCAACCAAATATTCAATCATCGCGTAAATGTTTCATTTCATATAAAAGCGAAATAACTTGGCGATAAGTGAAAAGAAAATGTTCTCAGCTACATTGCAAAATTTGAGTCATGAAGAATTTGAATGTTTCATTTTTTAAATTTAAAAGTATGTTTTAGTATAAATTGATCGGGGAAAAAAAAAACGAAGAAAAACAGCGACTTCACTAGGATTGTGTTTGTTTTATTTTCTTACATAAATTAGATAAATAAAAATATAAAAACTTCTAAATTAATACAGAGGGTTTTTCACACATGTTTGTAACGATTTTGACTGACTTCTTGAATTTAAATTTCAAAATCAAAACGTGACGGACATCAAGTTATGAAGAGTTTAATTATCTTTTGCAGCATTCAAAATATTTTTTGCTTTAAAATGTCGTTAGAAAACAAACAATGGATCGAAGGCTATATTTTTAACCCTTTCGCTACCAGAGCCTCAGGAGAAAAACTGCCACCACAGCCCAGACGTCTTATTATTTAAGTGTGATACCAATTGTCATTTATTTTTGTGGGATGTATCTATAACGTTCTAACTAAGTGAAATTAGCAATTTTGCAAACTGACACACATAAGTGACACTGAGCTATAGATAGATAATTCCTTTGGTAGCCCCATCATCACATATATGTGATACATTATCACAAACTGATAATGAACACCCGTCACATATTTGTGACGCCGTGCTCAGGTAAGAAAATCGGATCGTCACATAATGTGACGCTGGTAGCGAAAGGGTTAAGCTTTCCGAAGAGAAATACTCTTATTTGGTTATAAAATACAGATAAGAGTACATTTAATACTTCTATATGTAAAATAAAGATCATAATTAATAAAAAGGTAAATAAATGTGAAATTTTGCATTAAACTGGGAAAATGGAAGGGGGAGGAAGCATACCCAACAAAGATATGTGCAACTCTTATTAAATCTAAAGGGCGCAACTTATGTTTAAAAAAAAATCCAACCCCTAAAGAGCTATCGCAAAATCTTTAAATATCTCAGTAGGGACTTGTGAACGATGTTATAAAATCTGATACAGAAAAAAAAAAAAAAAAAAAAAACATGATGTTCATTGCCTAACACTAACACATGTTTCTCAGCGTAAGACTATGTGCTTATTGCCGTATCAAAATTATTAGACAGGTTAAAAATCGAAATATTTAGTTACAATGGATGAGGCTTGGATATTATTATCTAATTTTAATATAGAAAGATCGGTTTGCTAGCGAAAAAGAAAAGAGAGACTTAAAATGTTGGTTCAGAGAAAACAAGGAAGGTTTTATGTTTATAAATGAATTCTCTTATAACGGAAAACTTAAAATAAGGAAAGCAGAAAAAAATGTCAAAATTCACTCTGATAACTGCCAGAAATATGTTTTAACACCAATTTTCAAAAAATAAATTCCATCCCTTAACCGAAACAATCTTCACTGTCACTGTGTTGAGTTCCATCAGGATAAGGCTACACAAGCCATACCACTTAAATCTACAGCTCTATTATTATTATTATTATTTTTTTTTTTTTTTAAAGATGAGAAATGAAACCGGAAGAAAAGTATTCCCTTTTAAATGCATTTCACCGAAGTCCCCTGACGTGCCTCTTATGGATTCCTGCGCATTTGGTCTTTTAAAACAAGATCTTTATAAACGGCATCCCAAAACACTGGAGGAACTATGGAAGAGTGGAGGAGTGGAACTTCGAAATCAAGATGTAATAGGATAGTACAACAAACAGGCTATCAAAATGAACATATTAAAAAATAAAATTCTTATATTCGTTTATATACATATCTTTGCAAAATCATAACAAAAATGTGTGAACACCCTTTGTATTTTAGTCAGCTGCAGCACTGCCAATAGTCACTAGATGTATCGCGCGAAGGGAAAGAATTGTAGAACCCTACCCCCCATCCTCATATTAACCGAGGGCACAGATGAATTCCAAAATTCCATTTAAATTTTTGCGTAGCTTTTGTGACCCTTTCAGGTCGTCAGAACTTAAAGATTAACAAATTTTTATAAGAATAAAAAATTATGTAAAAAATATTCACCCCACAGCCTAAAAAAATATTTTTTTTTGCACATACATAATTTTTTTTTTTTTTTTTTTTTGATTACTTATAACATCACAGTAATAAAAAAAAAATCTGGAGTGACTCCACTCGACTTTCCGAACATTGAGTAATTAACAGTTTTGTAGATAAAGTAAAGAAAGAGGAGTTGTTAAACAAACAAAAGGGAGAAAACCATAATAGAGTGTTTGAGTATTTTTCTCCATATATTACACGATGCTTTATTTAACGCTACTGATCTTTGAGCCCATAGATCATAATGATAAATAATTTTTCGTTGTGTCCCTGTAAAAACCTATAAATGCTAGATTCACCAAAATGCTTATAGTTAGTGCAACTGTGATTTATAATATTCATATAAAATTTCAGCTCAATTGAATAAGGTGTTTAGATGCTATCGCACTTTTAAAAATTTGGTCCCATAGGCCATAATGATAAAAAAATTTTCTTTGTGTCCCTGTAAAAAAACTGTAAGTGCTAGATTCACAAAAATCTATACAGTTCGTGTAACTGTGACCTATAACATGTGTACAATTTTTTTGTTTAGATTCATAAGGCGTTTAGACGCTATCACACTTTTAAAAATTTGGCCCCATTGGCCATAATGATAAAGAATTTTTCTTTATGTCCCTGTAAGAAAACTATAAGTCCTAGATTCTCCAAAATCTATACAGGTTGAGTACCTGTGAGTATATGTGTATAAATTTTTTGCTCAATTGAATAAGGCGTTTAGATGCTATCGCACTTTTAATATTTTGGTCCCATAGGCCGTAATGATAAAGTATTTTTCTTTGTGTCCCTGTAAAAAAACTATAAGTGCTAGATTCACCAAAATCTATAGGGTTCGTACTATGGTGACTTACAACATACGTACCAACTTTTAGCTTATTCGAACGAAGCGTTTAGACGCTAGCGTGTTCACTCACATACATACACACACACATACATACACACACACATACATATATCATCGCAAAAATAGTGAAAACGGACTCATTGGACCTTGAAACGTATAGAAACATCAAAATCTCAAATTCGGATTTTTGACATGATTACAATACTTTCCTCACTATAGTGTTCGGAAAGTAATTAATAATAGCCTTAAAATAAGACTACATAGTAACAGGAAAGCTCATCGGTGTTTAACAAACTGACATGCGAATTTCGAAAACAAAGTTTGTTGAGAAAATATCAGAAATATAAGAAATCAAAAAGTTTACGCAGATAAGAGACTGACTGATAAAGTAAAAAAGCTGAAATTCTGTGCGAAAGATAAAAGACAATACTTGAATTCGGGTGGTAAAAGCATTCCATTAGAGAAATAATTAACTTCATACCTATTAGAAAAGCAACGATTTCGCTAACATGGATGCGTAAAATATTATTTGACTTGATGATGCAACAACAACACATATTAAACAGAATGCAAACTTCGATTTACATAGTAGAAATTTTTTTACTTGTGCATTATTACAAACAGAAAAATAAATCTATATAAACTGAATTCAGCTGAAAAATTCTAATCCTGGAATGTTCAATTCTCCCCCCCCCCCCCCCCCCACACACACACACACATACATCAATATATAATAGAAAACAGCATGGTGAAACAATGTTGGAATAATGTGATATTTTAGTGGATTTTTCAACAGTTAACGAAAATTTCCTAAATTCATCTTTAGACTTGTATTTGCCCAAATAAGAGCATTTGATAAGAAATCTTTTTGCCCCAGACTCAACATTCATGTTTTTGTTAAGGATTACCTGTATGTGGCAAATCCAAATGCAAAAATTTAGATATTAAAATTAATTTTTTGTTTCTTGAGAACTCTGCTAAATAAACTTGTGCTAAGTTTTTGTAAGGAGATATATATACCTAAATGAGGCTAGTGATTTTCAACTCCGAAACCTTTTAAATAACTTTAAATATTGTATATAAATGTAATTGTAATAATTAAATGGGAGAATGCGAGCAGGCGGTAGCCCCCTCTTAAATATAATATGTGTGTGTGTATATATATATATATATAATTCTTTTCTGATTTGATATGAGTGGTCTGCGATTATGATCTGAATAATTGTTTTAATGCTGAGGTTGAATCATCTTTGAATTTCATAAAATTTTGCACTGATATTATTATATTTTATTATTGTATTACTATATATATATATATACACACACACACACAAGTTTCCAAGACTAGGAGATTAAAAGAAATTAGTACGATTGACACACCAAATTATTATTCTTTTAATGGAAAAATTTTGAAAATAATAATTATAATCTGTTCAAACTTTTTCTAAAACTTAATTTCTTAATATGAACTTAATTTTCAAGTTTTACCATACATTTTTTATATTTCCAGGTTTTTCTAGGTATTAGACACCCTGTCCAAATTTAAATATATTTTTAGTTTGGGTGAAAAGAAATGGAGAATAAGAGAGAGAGAGAGTTTTAAGCTTTATATGTAGGAAACTTTTACTTTTTCCTTTCTCAATCAAACAAAAAAGTTTGTCCGAATTTTGAAATTTAATAAAATTGTATTTTTAAAAAATTAAAGAACACGCTTTTATTGAAATGTGAACTAAAAAGCACAAAATATCGATCTTTATAGTATTAAAATGCAGGGTAAGAAAAAGTTGTGTGAGTGACACACCCTATTACAGGGTGATTATAAAATAATTTAGAATTAAACAAAAACCATTTTTAAAAAATCTCCCCTGACTGGGCTCGAACGTTAGACCTTTAGGTTCGTAGCCCGGAGCTTTACCTCACAGCCACAGCGTTCACGTAGGGAAAGTCTTTTTTTACAATATAGATTTTTTGTTTGCTCCCAGAGCGGTTACAAACATAGATACAGGTGAAGCTAATAAAAGCGTGTTAAAAAAGCTCGAATTGGGATTTATTTCTCGAATGGATTAACATGGGATTCCACTCGGATGGATTAACATGGCATTCCACAATATTTTCCCCAATTCCATTTAAGAATATAGAAATAAAAAATTGAAGAAGGAAGCCTGTAAGACCCATCCAAACAGACGAATTGTGCAATACTAGATAATTTGTGATAAAGTCGCAGAATTCTTCTCATCAAAACAAAACAACAATTCAAAAAGGTTTGCTTAACATCAACTGAAACGCTCATTGCCTAAGTTGTTAAACGTAAACTTGCATCTTTCCTCTGATACAAATCGCTGCTACTAAATTCTAGCCTATTTTAAAATTGAGCTCAGAAACTCGGCAATTTTTCATTATTCTCATCGTTATTTCGCCACTTTTGTCAATTTTATTATGGGATAGACAAAGCGTGTCATTACCGTGCATTATTCTAGAATGTTTCATTTTCTTTCCTTCCTCCTACAAAGAACTTACTTCTTTTTCCTACAATCTTAATGCTACTCTGCCATGCACTCGAGGCTCAACAATTGCAAAATTCCAATAATTATTTTTTTCCCAAATATGCAAACCTAGTTGGCATAGGTGGACTCTGCTCAGTTCCCCATCATATTTATGTTCTCTGAAATTTCTAGTGCGAGACATATTATAATCATGTTAAAAGAAATGAATATGACCAAAGCTTGATGCAGTGACAGAATGAAATCCCCGCCTAATAGGCAATCCACCGTTCCCTTCCGATATATTCTAATCTATTAATTTATTTTATAAGGGTCAATTCCGTTGTTTAGTTTTCATGCTACTATTTCAAATGCAATAATCCTCAAAATTCATATTAAAATGAAAAATTTACAATTTCGTAAATTACGAATAGCTTACGAAATTTTCCTATTAGAATATTTGTATTCAATCCTGTTCAAACAAATATCCTAAATGTACTTTTGAAGTTGTCTAATGTATTTAAGATCCTCAAAATAGAAGTTTATGCTCAATTTTGCCTTATTCTGACATGTTAAGTAAATCTTAAATTCCAAATAACTTACGAATTTTTTAAATTGGAAAAATCATAGTCTATGATATTCATGCCAGTATCCAAAATAATATTCGAAAGAGGTTTGACATCTTTACGATGAAAATATCCCTCAAGATTGACGTTTTTGTGAAATTTTGCTCTATTCTGCCATGTTAAGAAATTCGTAAATTTCCAATAACTTACGAAATTTTTATTTTGGAAAATTCATAGTCATTAATATTAATGCCAGCGTCCTAAATAATATTTCAAAAGTAGTCTGACATCTTGACGATGAAAATATCTCTAAAAATTGACGTTTATGCGAAATTTTGCCCTATACTGCCATGTTAAGAAATTCGTAAATTTCCAATAACTTGCGAAATTTTTATATTGGGGAATTCATAGTCATTAATATTAATGCCAGCGTCCTAAATAATATTTCAAAAGCAGTCTGACATCTTTACGATGAAAATATCTCTCAAAATTGACGTTTATGCGAAATTTTACCGAACAGACAGACAGACAGACCTTTCCTTTTATTATTATAGATTATATTTTGAACAATTTTACTGATTATCAGCTTGTTGTAACTTTACGTATCACCGAATGTCTAGATTGACCGGACTATAACAGACACCCTACAGACAGACACCATACAAATTTTGTCATTTTCAGATTCCTCAAACCTGAAAACGTGTAAAAAAAATTAAAAAAAAAACCGAGGTCGAAAATTTTCACGATTACCTAAGTTCCCCATCATACTATAGGTATGGGGAACTAATAATATTTCGCGGCGGAAAATATTTCATAATCTATAAAAAGATGAATGATTTTTCTTGTCATTTTCTATTTTCATACAACAGTTCAGAATTTGAAAATTTCATTCCTTATTAAACGTTGAAAAATTAAAAAGATAATAGAAATGAAATAACGTTGTTTCACACAAATAATTTTGTGGATATTATATAATTAAAAGAGCATTAAAAGCCTTTTAATCATACATATATATCATATGATATAATTAATGATATTATATAATTATGAGGATAACTTTTGAGGAATTTTACTAAATTGGTAAATACGTGTAAAAGATTCCCGTTTAGAAAAAAAAAAAACTTTCAAAAATATCCTTAAATATTCATTATAAATTGCACTGCAAAATCTGGCTAATCAATTTATTTAATGACGATATTAAAAAGGTCATTATAGTTTTTTTTTTTTTTTTTTTTTTTTTTTTTTTGTAGAAAAGTATAATTATGGTATATTACACGTTAGAATAATTAAGTACATTATATTTTAAAAATTGATGGTCTTGAAAGGGTCGTTTCCACGCAAAAGTTGGAGCCCCATTAGCTGTCCCATCACAAAATTTCACTTAGTAAATAGGCCCTTGAATTAGTTCAAATGTATAAAAATGGGCCCTAGCACAAAATTCCAATTTATAAAGTGGGACCCTTCACAAAAAATTCAAATTCCTAAAAAACGGTATCGTCACGAAATTCCATTTTATAAAAATTATCCTTTTATAAAATCCTTTTATGTTCTCAATATTATTACAAATAAAGGCTTGTATTTGATTCAAAGGGCACTTTAACTTGATGTAAACTGTAAAGTGACTGCTGTTAAATGGAAGGTTTTGCAACGATAACTTTTTATTGCAAAAAAAATTGTGCACCACACATATCAGGGGTGGATTCAGGCGAAAAATGGGAGTGCTTAGCTGCTTTTCCCCAAAATTCCATTTCATAAAATTCGCTTTTTCACAAAATTTTGTCTTCTTTATAAAAATGATCCCTCTGTAAAATTGACCGCGCTTGAAACCTATTACAGCTCGATCACTATTAAGATAGAAGTATTATATCAAATTAGTGCATAAACTAGATACTAAATACAACGAAACATTAGCAGCTAGATATGAAAAATTGAAACATAAAACATTTTGATGGCGAAAATTAAAACTAAATTCCATTGAAGGCAGGAAGAGCGGCCACGTACACTAAAGTGCTAAGGATCGATCCAGGCAAAAATCGAGGCCCTTTTGCTGCCCCTTCACAAAATTCCATATCATAAAAAGGATCCGTTCACAAAATTCAAATTTATAAAGTGAGCCAGCCCTTCACAAGATTTTATTTTTTTAGAAACTACTTTTGTAATTTTTTTTCCAAGTTTTCAAAATTATTTTTAATTAGTGCCTACATTTGATTCAAGGAAATTCTATTAACTTCATATTAAACATTAAATTACTTAAAACGGGAGGTTTTACACGATCCTTACCCTTCTCCCCCCCCCCCATACACACACACAAAGATATAAAGAAAAAATCACAAAAAATTGTGTTTTACCCCAAAGTGCACCCCCCCCCCAAAAAAAAAAAAAATAAATAAAAATAAATAAATAAATAAATAAAGGATTGACCTCTGAGTGTGTAAGACCAGAAGCTGGGTGACGTTCTGGAAAGAGCGTGGAGAAAAGTGCAATGTAGTGCAGACGACTTCCAATACAATATTATAAAATGGCACGCAATCTTAGCTGCATATAAGTAACTATATTGATTTTACATTCATTATGTATGTTAAAATGTCTGTCGTTAAATAACTTTCAAGTGCCGTTTATGAATAAGTCATGTGACTGAGGTGTCATTACTTAAGTGCAAAATATTGTTTTCCACAAAAATTAACACTAAACATTAAGATCTGGATCGACTCCTAATATGTATAAAATATGAAGGAGGAAAAAGACGCTTAATTGGAAAAATGCAAGAAATGGGTGAAAGAATTCTTAACTATAGCCTCGAGAGAAAACAAATTCGCTACGAACAAACATAATCAAATCATATCGGGATGATCAAAGTTTTCAGTTTCAGGGCAACAGCCAGAGGGCAAATTAGCGCCGTTCACGTGTTTCGACGGGAGTCGATGCTTCATAAAATAATCAACATTCAGGATGCAGGAAATGAATGAGCCAGGTCAAGTCTTAACTATTAGAATCAGTTCATTTAAGTCATAGTAGACTTTACTAGTATTAAGTAACGAACAGATAATGGATTTATAAGTATTCAGCATAAGAAATATTCGAAAGCTACAGCTATGGAAAAATAGGGCCAAAAAACAGACCTAGCCATGCAATTCAAGAAACAAAATTGTCACCCAATAATACATTTGTTTAATTTTACTAAAGAGCAGACAAAAATTTCGGGCACGTCATTTGTAATTACAAACAGAGACAAAAAAAAATTAACGAATACTCTTAAAAGGGGGGGGGGGGGTCTTTACACGCACGCACACACACACACACACATATATATATAGGCAAATTAAATAAAGATCTATTACTTAGAATAGATTCCGAACTAGAGTCCTGCATCGGGTCGGGTAACCCGATTTTACCCGAACCCGACCCGAACCGCGGGTCGAGTTCGGGTCGGGTTGACAGAATTTTTTCTCTTGCGGGTCGGGTTCGGGTCGGGTTGACTGATCTTTTTTTCGTGCGGTTCGGGTTCGGGTCGGGTTTGGTTTTCAACAAGTCGGGTCGTCTTGAGACCATATTTCAAAATATTTTTTACAATTATAAACATAAATTTATAGGCATGTTTACAACTATGTAACCAATTTAAACATTCTGCACATACTAGACATGTATCGATTGGTTGTTTGGTTAGAGGATTTAAGGCCGATTGACTCCAGATGTGTCCTAGGCCTATAGGTAGAATGCCTTCCGTTTGAGTCTTTCTAAGGGGTCCTAGCCTGTATTTACGCGTGTTTCGGAGGAAACCACGGAAAACTATGAACGGCTAGGTCGATGAGCGCAACCTGGGATCGAACCAGACACCTCCCATTTACCAGCTTCGAGCGCAGAACCACTCGGCCGCTTGTGGGCAGACATGTACCGGATCTCCCTATTCGTATCCGCGGATATCCGCCAGAAAAATAGATCCGTATTTGTATCTGGATCTGTTTTCTTTTCTTCAACGAAACTAATATGTATCTTTTGTAGAAACTGTATGAAAATTAGAAAAGTATTATAAAATCTTCTCGACTGTTGTATATAAATTAAAGAAATACAAATACAGTATAACCTCGCATTTACATTCTGGAAATTGAAAAGATTTCACAGTTTACAAGGTTTTTTTTTTCTTTTTTTTTTTTTTTTACTTTCTTCTATATTCAGTAAAAGAAAGTATTAGATTCTATCAACATTTGGTGTCAACCGCTCGACGGGTGGCACTGCTATACAGCGATTTCTGCAATTTCAGGGAAGGTTATATCTCAGGTTCTGTTGCGTATAATCCAACAAAACTTGATATGTGAGAAGACCAATATGAGATATTATGCGGATTCAATTTGAATGTCTATCAGCCAACAGGTGGCGCTGCTACGCAGCGATTTCCGCAATTTAAGGAAAGGCTATATCTCAAGAACTACTGCACAGAATTTCATATAAATTTGTATGTAGGTGCCATTTAATATATATTAGCGCCTGTCAACTTTTGGTGTAAACCGCTCAACAGGTGGCGCTGCTACATAGCGATTTCCACAATTACAAGGAAAGCTATATCTCATGTTCCATTGTGTATCATCAAACAAAACATAATATGTGAGAAGGGGAGATTATGAGACATTATGCTGGCTCAATTTGAATGCTGGTCGACCAATAGGTGGCGTTGTTATACTGCAAATTTCATCGATAACAGGATAGCTATATCTCAACTTCTATGCCATATAACTGTACGAACCATGATATGTGAGATAACTATTATAAAAACGCATTGTTTAAGAAGTTATTTATAGACGATAAAACTGTCTCTCTTTAGATATTTAGTGTTAGATTTCCCTAAGGTGAAAATTATTTGCATTCATCACGTTAAACTTTTTAATAATAGTTTTAATAAATTATTCGCACTTACTGAATTTGACAGAAAAATATAGAAGAATGTCTTGTGATGGCCACAGCATACTAGTTTTTTTTTTTTTTTTCTTTACAATTTACCAACTGTGTGACAATGAAAATTTACTTTATTTTATATCATTTTACCTTGTTTTGCATGATTTTTAGATGAATAAGTAATGTTGATTTTTTTTTCGGGTTTCGGGTCGGGTTAGATAAGTCGGGTTTCGGGTCGGGTTCGGGTCGCAAAAAATTCTCTGTTGCGGGTTCGGGTCGGTTTTCGGGTTGATGAAAATTTTTTTTATCGGGTTCGGGTCGGGGTTCGGGTTGATGAAATTTTTTTTGTCGGGTTCGGGTCGGGTTTTGGGTTGATTTAAAATTCATCTGTCGGGTTCGGGTCGGGTAAAACCCGACCAGCGCAGGACTCTATTCCGAACTATACATGAATCGGGATTCGATCCTGGCACTTGCTGATTGAAGACCAGAGAGCGCTGAACATTCTGCCATCAAATGGGCCAATGTCTTATTTTTTAAGTATAGTGCGTAA
This sequence comes from Salticus scenicus, assembly GCA_963930645.1. Taxonomy (NCBI): domain Eukaryota; kingdom Metazoa; phylum Arthropoda; class Arachnida; order Araneae; family Salticidae; genus Salticus; species Salticus scenicus. The sequence continues at coordinate 339,959,440 of OZ005653.1, forward strand.
ATGAATTAACATTTGTTGTAAATGAATAACCTTACATTCGATACTGAAAACCTCTTAAAAAGGCCAAATAAATTGACTCGTGCAAAACAGTAAAAAAATTTCCTTTTCTTATTAAAACAAAATCCCTCTGAAGTTTTTTTTTTTTTTTAACCCTCGAAGTGCTATCCTATCGTCTCGCAGTGAGACGATTCGTAAAATCTATGTAACAACTCGTAAAATCGAGATATCAATCGATTTTACGGATAGTCCCACTCGAAATGAAATTCTCTACCTGGTAAGCAAAGCAGTACTAATTGGTTGGGGGGGAAGGAATGCTGTAAGCGGCGATCTTATCAGCACTTGGAGGGTTAATATCAAACAATTGAAACAATAATTAAAACTACATAAGGTTTTATGTCATTTTCTCTTAAGGGCCCTCTTCACTCACCGCCGCCGGAAGCCGAAACTAATGTTATTCTATGGGAAATTTTTCTTTACAAATAACTTATTAACTAATACATATTTTTAAATTCTGTTTTCACATTCTGAAAGTTCCCAGCTGTTAAACTGACTCACCTTTTCTAAAATATTATTTTTTAAATTTTTTATATTTTATTTTGAAGCTGCAAAATACGAATTTTCAATATGTGAATTTTTTTCATTTTGCAATTTCGAAATAAAATATTAAGAATTAAAAAACTACATTTTTAAAAAGGTCCGTCCATTTAACAGTTGGGAATTTTCTGAATGTGAAAACAGAATTTAAAAATATGTATTAGTTAATAAGTTATTTGTAAAGAAAATTTCCCCATTGAATAACATTGGCTCGGGCTTCCGGCGACGGTGAGTGAAGAGGGCCGTTAAACCCCCCAAATTAGCAGTTTCTAGGAGGCTTGTCATACAACCGGAAAAATACTTATAATTCCAATTCTCGGCTCCTAGTAAAATTATTCCATTTTCATCGTCTGATAAGTCCTTTGTCATCTTCCCTGTTCCTTCATTCTGAAACACACATGTCCCAAACGTTAATTTCATGATGAAAGATTTTCATTTTTCATCGTCTCTGGAGGATTCGGACAGAATAGGGGATAAGGTATATGAGGCTAGGCCACGCGTAAGCAATGTTTTAAATTTCGAAGTAACTCAATGATAATATCGAAGTAACTCATAAGGAAAGTCTCCTTAAAGTGCATACTCAGAATATTGTGAAAAAAATTACAGATATACTTCTGACATAGGTAATACAAGATCAGTCAAATTTATCGGCGGAATCCCAATAGACAGTCAGTAAAAATATAATATAGTATGGAATACAGAAAAGTCTCGTACAACGCGGGTGCAAGTTTGCCTCATGAATATTGCAATTTTATTTTTTAACACCACTAATTTTGTATCAAAGCAACAGCTTCATATAAAAAAAAATGAATCGAGTGTATAAACCAATAGATTGGTACTCTAAAAATTTAGTGGTGTTTTTGTTATCTCTGCCACCGTGTTATACGAGACTTTACTGTATTTGGCGCCAAAAGACAAAAAGTGCATGCGATTTGGGAAGCAACTTTCTTTCCTGTCCAATGCAAGTAATTTTAATGCATTTAAGAATTTCTTGCAAAACAAATCTTTCTGGGTAGCGTTATAGTAAATGCAGTTTGAAATGAATCGATGAAAGAGTTGCCTGTTTCTCGTACAAGCTTGTATGGAATATGCATGTGGTCTTTTATTAAAAGTATTTCATTTAAACTTCAAAAAATCTTTTTTTTTTTTTTTCCTTGCGAGTTGCAAATATTTAAATTGCAGCGAAACAGACCTTAAATTACACCTATCTTTTGTTTTTATTTGGTAATTGACGCATCTTCTGTATTTTGCAAGTTGCAAATATTTGTTTTTACTTTTAGTTAACATTTAAAAAGAATTTTACAATTTGTAACGCGTTAGGTTTAAACATGTACGAATACGTCAAATAGCCTATCGATATTGAGGCATCTTCCCTATCTTTTAATATAATATAGACGGCGCTGTCGCCATTCTTGGCAAAATATCTAATGATATTTTGCCAATCCATAAAGTGAAGTGAAAACATTTTAATTTCAGTAGTCTGTCAAAAGCAGAAGTCAGACTGTAGTTGTACGATGTCGCGGAACATACATCTGTGACCTGACTGATGTATCGTCAATTTAGTTATATTCTGTTCTTTTATTGCGAAAACGATGTACCATAATTTCGCGTATATAACCCGCGGGTAATCTATAAAAAAAAACTGATTTTGTATGTCCTGCGGGCTATCATCTGGTGCGGGTTATCTATCGCGAACAAGGAGAAAATCAAACCATTTCTAGTGAAAGTAGCTGAATGGGTAATAAATACTTGGGACTCTATTACTATCAAAACGATAAAATCTGGATTATTAACACTTTCGTGATCGGCATACTTTTCACTTTTCTAAAACTGATTGCTTTTGAATATTGAAGTAAACTCAAGCTAGTTACCACAAACTTTTTATGTTTTAACGTGAATAAAAATTAGATATAATGTTTTGAAATGTTATTCTTGTAATTAACTGAAGTTTGAAAAGAAGGATTAGTTATATAATATTAGAAAGAACCTATAATACTATCGAAGGATTTATACCCCAATAATACTATCGAAATACTAAAGTATTGTTACCATAGAAATTCTTTAAATGACGTGAATTCGTGCCATCGGTAACAAGGAACAGGATCTGAAAAGACGTGAATTTACATCAGCGGCAAGTTAAAGAGTTATAATGGAGTGAAATTCTACATAGGATAACATTAGCTTTGTCTACCGGCGATGACAAGTAGAGTCCTCGCAAAAATGCAAATCAGCTCTAATTTATGTCAAGACCAATTAAATACGAAAGTTAATTACAAAGAAATACACATTAGCACCTAAATTAAATCGTATAAAATACTGATTAAATGTATAAATAGTCAAATGATATTCAGGAAATGAATGTATCCAGTAGAACTGTAATCGTTTTAGCTGCCGCTGTCCCCTTCACGAAATTTAACCCTTTGCGGCGCAAGAGAATTTGAAACATTTAAATTATATTGCCACCGGAATTCATGAACTAAATTAAACTAAAAGAAATTTTAAAATTTAAGGTTTAAAAAACCCGTCTTTTCTGATATGTTATAAACGTGAATTTTTGCTAAAAAATTTCCGGGATGAATTTTTGCTGCTGGATCTTAAATTTTGCGTCCTCGCAGCGAGGACACCGCGCGTTAAGGGGTTAAAAAATGACCAAGTCACAAAATTCAAATTTATATATAGACTCTCATAAAAGTTTGTTTTATTCAAATAATTCCTTTGTAGAGAGAAATGAAAAATCTATATGCATGAACCTTATTTTCAATATTACATCTAATTATTGCTTAACTTCTTACAATGAAATATTAGCTAGATGTTAAACATAAAAAAGAAACTACTAAAAGGAAAATTTTACTTATTTTTTTCTATATTCATAGGAGAAAGTATTGGATTCGTAAATTTTCGACATCGAATTCTCGATGAATTTACACGTTTTGAATAGTCGTAAATATATAATGAGCTGATTCAATTTAAATGATATCGACCGACAAGTGGCGCTGCTATCCCGAAACGTTTCCATTGTATGGGAAGGCTGTATCTCATCTCCTGTTGCTCATAATTTACAAACTTGATATGCGAGACACTATTGCCCTCTCAAATTTAGCCATGTTAGTAAGGACAGCTCAAAATGTCCCTATTCTAGTGCCGAGAATGTCCGTAGAATGTATTTTCATCCCCAGGATATCCTGGATAAAAAGGTTATGTCCGAAAAGTCCCAACGTATTCAACTGATGAAACAGTGATGAAACAACTGTACAGTTGGCAACATTGATGTGAGATGGTCATCATGAAAAAAGAATACTGAATTTGTGTTTATATCGGCCGAATGAAGGAGCTGCTATTATTCATCTTTTGCGATTTTCCCCCATATGGCTATATTTTAACATCTATTGGTTAAAATTACACCAAACTGCATTATGTAAAATCTTCTATGCTGCGTTAATAAAATTTTTGCGCAAATGAACCGATAGGTGATGTTAGTTTATAAAATGATATAGAAGAAAACTATGTACAATCAATATTTAAACTTAAAAACTTCTTCACACGCCATGAAATTAGTGAAAGCACTGCCGGTTTCGAAAGGACGTAGCCTTTCTTCTCCATGTGCAAAACACATGCTACTGAATAGCACGTGTTTTGAACCTGAAGAAGAAAGGCCACGTCCTTTCGAAATCGGTAATGCTTTCAACTAATTTCATAATATGTCAAGAAGTTTTTAAGTTTAAATATTAGATATGGAAGAAAGTTTTTCAATGTCAACAATATACTGCCTTTTTCTCCACATTTAATATATATAAGGAGACTAAAATTTAAAACCTGTACAGACGCCTGGAAATGTTTCAAACTAAAAGTTGGAAATAGATGAATCTAACACTAAGTTCTTACAAATTTAGAAGTAAAGAAAAATGATGACAGACAAAACACTAGAAGAATTTTTCAAAACATTCAACCGCAAATCTTACCTCCAACATGTTTTGCTTATTTTAAAATCTTACGTAGTACAGAAAAAATAAAATAAAGTAAGCCGACCTTTTTATCGGTCATGCTTCATCTATCCTTCATGTCAATCATCGCGAGTGGCAAGAAGGAAAGGAGTTTAAGCAAACAAATGATTTTTTCCAAAATAAGAGCTTTTCCCGATATGCAAAGATCTTAAAAAGAGGAAAGAACAGGTGAAAAGAAAAAGGCTATTGTTTGAATAAAACTGGATTTTCCACGCTGATTTCGTATAGAGCACACACTCTGATCTTAATGCATGGAACTTAAAAATTTACCCAATTATTCACAGTCAAATGAAAATGTACAAGGGCACGAAGAAAAGAAAAAGAATAAAAAGAGGCAGTTAGAGATTCAAGGTTTGCATCTTTATGCATCGAATGCGTCACTGGGAACAGCATGGCACTAAGAGGAGGGTTTCTGTACAGGTACACCCCAAATAATGCCAATATGTTGCATTCTATGGGAAGTATATTTAAATAACTTTGTTCAGCACAAATCATAATATTTTCATGTATTATTCAAACGAAGAGGAAAAAAAATGTTTTGTTTTGAATAAGGTGTTTAGCATAAAGACATACAGAGGCTACACTAAAATATTCAACTACATTAAGGGCTAGAACTGGAAATTGTATTGTCATTTGTGTTGAACATTTTCCACGCTATCTAATAATGTTTAAGAGTTATTATGAATCCAATTAAACTATTCGTCCATTTTTCTGTCAATCCGTTGAGTGATGGCAAAGTGCATTGAAGATTACCCTTTTGAAAGGCGGTAAGATACTTTTAATTCCCTTAACTGCAAAAACTCGTTCCGTAATTTTTCTTTATATATATATACACATATATAAAATTTTACTTTTATAACTTATTGTTAGAGGAAAAACTTCATTTATTTCTTTTCTTCTAACTTTGTTCGTGATTTTAAATTTTGATTTTAAATGAGCACAATTCCCTTGCTTCTCAAATGGTTAAACGATAAAATGAATCTATCTATACAGTTGGAAAGTGTTAATCTACGAGAGGTGCATGATTTTTCGTTCTTGTTTTACTATGCAATATTAAATGTTCTAAAAAACAAATTATACTTTGAATAAACACCATAAAATTTTCGACTCTCTTAGAAATAAAAGGCACAAAAAATGACAGAAAAAAAAAAAAAAAAACGAGGAATTTAACAAATCAAACACTTGCAAAACCTACTTACTTGGTGCAATAAAAGCCCAAAGAAGCAACAACAACAAAAAAAAAAAAAAAAAAAAAGAACTGGCGTTAAAAAGTAATAAATTCAAAACTTTGAATAAACACCTTAAAATGCAAGAACTCGCTTTAAAATGTAAGGCACACACACACACAAAAAAAAAAAAAAAAAAAAAAAAAAGGAGAAAAAAAGGGGGGAATTTAACAAATCAAATACTACTGGTAAAATTACTCAAAAGCATGAAAATATGAACTATTACATCTCCATGTAATTTCCTGCGGACATTATAAATCGTTACGAGGAATTTATTTTTCGACGTGAACAAATTCACATTACAAAATCAATCAAATGCAAGAAACTAATATATAAAATTTTTAATTTTAAACAGCTTTCACCAAATGAAGTTTTTTTTTTTTTTTTTTTTTTTTTTCTCCTCTCCAATACTGATGCAAATAAGACTAAATACTTTATCTAGCAGACAGATAACCTTTTAATTTAAAAGTACTTAGCTTAACAAAATAAAATGAAACCCGAAATTGCTTCGATTTGAAAGGTAGTAGTTAAAATATTAATCGTACCGTAAGTTAGCTACAATTTATTAATATAACACGTAGTTCATAATTATAGTATTTACTACAGTAATAATAATAAAAGATATGAACGAAATAATTGAAAATTGTTTATACATAACATAAAATCCGCTTTCTGATAAAGAATCTCAGTTTACAGCCTAGGAATAAAAATAAAGAAATTTAAGGAATTCAATAACTCCTTTCAAATTCCCTTGAAGAAATAATTAACTAAATCCTATTCAAATTGGAATATGAGGTCGATGAAGGATGAGTTCATTTTCACTTAGGGAAAAAGCTTTAAAAAGTGCAAAATAGAATTTTTTTTCTTTCTAAATTATCTTGACTTTTGGTGCTGCCATCTAGATTCAAGAATGGGTGTTACAGGATAGATGAAACACGGAGGATTTCTTCGACAAAAAAAAAAAAAAAAAACGCACTGCAGGAAAACTGACTTGAACCTTTTTTATTTGTAACACCTTCAAAACTAATGGTTGAAACAAATAAAACTGTCATGTTTGCATAATGCCAAACAGATGAAATGATACCTATATACATTTTCGATTTAGTAATTCGCTTTATTCACTCTACGAAATACTTAATAGAAATCTACATGAAACTTTCTTTTTAAACGTAATATGATAAACATATACTTCGTATTCTATTATGATTTATTTTATGAAAAAAGTTATATTTTAATATATGAATTAAAACCAAAGCTGTCAAGTTTTTAAACTTTTAAATCAGAATTGACACCAGTATTTTTAAGTGGAATATGTTATCCACGGTGCGAAATTTCCGCTCGCCAGCGGCGAGTAAAAATTTGGTCAAGTTATAAAAAGAATTCATACACGATACGGTGGCAGAAAATATTCTCTTTATAGATTTAAGTATGGCAAAATCTTGCCATTCTATAACCGCATATTGAACTTCTCCTTTTTAGACTCTCGGTAAGCCGTTCTGTGTGCGTTGCCAGAGATCGCCCCGGCCTGGGATCTGATATATATTTTTTAATTTTTAGTCAAACTAAGTCTTTTTTATTATTATTCTTTTTTCCTTAATAATGGCCTTTTTTTTTTTTTTTTTTTTTGCAGATTTTATGGTTTTTAGCTTGCTTTGTTTGATTGTTCCCACATTGTTTTTGAAGAAAGTATTTTGCTATACGCTTTTTTTTTTTAAATCTTTTCAAGGTTATGAACATGATACAAATCGATTTTTTTAAATTTTGCTTTTTAGCTTGTAGTTATCTCGCGTGAATGAGCAACATGGCCAACCAAAGATAAATTTCCAGTTTAAATAGCCAAAAATTTTTATATCTTGCTAAAAACCATCTCACCAATATTCCGTTAACATTTAATTATTTTGCCATCTAACGTATTAAAATATTTTTTGATTTTCGTTCCAAAATTAATACTTTTTGTGGCATCGTTAATTGTCTAAACTTGCCGTTTTTTAAATACTTTCTAAAATTACGATTTTCCTGACAACTGCATTTCGTTTTTAACACTGGGCTCAATCCTAAAGTGTACGTGGAGGACGACGTAACAAAATCTGTTTGAAAATTTGCTTTCTAAACGATAAAATTGGCGGTTGCAGTAAGAGAAAAGAAAAATATCCAAGTGTGGCTTTTTTTTTTTTTTTTTTTTTCAAGTCCTTCGTGTACTTTAGGCTATGCCCGCTTCGCTGGTCACTATATTTAAATGAATTTTCAAAAGAACTGAATTACTATTTATTTTTTTATTTCACATTATAAATAAAAACTGGAAAATAAATAAAAACCTACATTGAAATCGCTCTAAATCTCGCTTCGGGTACCCGCTGTCTACGACATCTCTCTTTTTGCCCGCACTGCATCGGGTTCAGGTTCCCACTGCCTGCAGAAAGGTCTTTCCCGAGCACTTCAATCTGGATATTTATCGAGAACAGGTAGATCTGTTATTATTCAAGAACTACGATTTAAACATGACTGTACCTCAGCATCTATTATTTTAGCATCTATATTTTAGCTTTGGAACCGTATATTTTATAGCCCTTGCTCTTTACAAAATAAAAAGTAATTTTCTTTTAAGAGAAATTACATTAATAAAAAACAAATAAATTTTAATTAAACTTAAATTTTAATCAGTTTAATCCTTTCTACTATTTGTATATGCTACCTCCCCCCCCCCCCCCCGATAAATACTATAAATTAAAAAATAAAGATTTTTCTTGCAAAGAAATTAATTTAAAAAAAAAAATTTTTTACTTGTCATAAATAAGTTTTTAATTTTTTTTTTTTTTTTTTACTGATTATGAGTGTAATATATTTATTCTAACTGTGGATAAAATTGCGTTGAATTCAGAATATTAAAACACTTTTATAAAGTTCCATAAATTATAATCTACTAGCTTTATATCCTACTATTAAAATAACGTTAATAATGAAATTATTAATTTCGATGTCATGTTTGTTCTACGCAAAAGGATGAGCTAAGCATATTCCAAAAGCATTAATCGAAAATTATGCCAGACGAAGTTCAAAAGCAGTAATTTTTCGAATGTCCGATACAGACAGGGTTGTTGGGATTAAAGCCGATTGATTACACTAGTGTCCTAGGCCTGAGGAAGAGTGCCTTTCGCAGGGGGTCTTTCTAGCCCGTTTTTACACAAGTTTCGGAGAAAACCACGGAAAACTGACGAGCGCGACCTGGGATCGAACCCGGCACCTCACGCCTACCAGCTTTGAGCACAGAACCGCTCGGCCGCTGGTGGGCCCTCGATACAAACAGAAACTGGGAGTCATTTTGCTTTCCCTTCATGAAATTCAACATCATTAAAAGAACTTCTGTACAAAATTTATAAAAATAGCCCCTTTAGAATTTAAAATCAAAAAATCCTTTTCATAAAATTTCTTTTACCAACCATTTCTTTTTTATGAACTTGACATGCCCGAACCTCTTTTCAGGATTATATCAATTTACTGTACACTACATTGTCATAAATGACAAGAAACTTTTTGTTTTAAAGTTAATATAAAGAAGTAAATATCGCATAAAAATTCAAAAAGTTTTAATCGATAAAACGAACAGAATCTCAGTTTTTTTTTTTAATGGAGAGGGGGGGATTTTGTACATATTTATTTACAACCAATATATACTATATTACCACAGATTGAAATAAGATAAAAATTTTGGTCTGTCCCCCCCTCCCTCCCCTTTTTAAGAGGGACTAAAATTCAGTTCATTCTAAAGACAATGATTTTTCGAATTTTCACGATATTGGCTTTGGGTTTTTATTGTGAGTGGCGCAATACATGTCTAATAAACTATACAAAAGAAATTTTTTAAATGCTTGAACATGTGCAGTTAAAAATTTAGTAAAAACGTTCAAGTTTCATCACATATTCAATATTTTTTATATCCTGATTACTATAGTTTGTGTGTAATATGTGAAATTACACAGATATAATGCGCTAAGTTTCTTAAAAAAAAAAGAGAGAGAGAGAGAAATCGCCTGCATGTTAGGGACAATTCTTTTGTTGGAAAATATGAGGTATTAACATATTCTTTACACGCCCAAAATTTCAGGATAATTCGTTTTTTTTTTTTTTTTTTTTTTTTTTTTCTGGATATTTAACAACACTTTTAAAATCGAAATTATCCGGCCGTTTTTGGTCTGGTTGTGGCTCAATAAAACATTATTCAGCTTGATATTAAATACATCTTAAAATATTAAAATATACCTTAATTTTAAACTGTAGCGACTGTTAAAATTTGAAATTTTTACACAACTTTTTTCAAAAAGTAAATAAATAAATAAATAAATAAAATAATAATTTCACAAAAACAGGTCCCATAAATTAAAACTTATAGACAGACTGCGAGTGTCGGTTAATATTTGCATTACTTGTTTCACTACGTGCTTTTTAAATAAATGATTTATTTCAGGAGACGTACGGACGTCCGTCCCATGCATAATTCAACTATCCACGACCATTCAATGCTATAGTTTCGAATAGTGTAATGTAATAAGGAAGGTTCGAAATGAAAGTACGACAATTTCCTCATTAGACACATTTTCCGTCTCCAATCAAGAGCGGCGTTACCAAATCGCATTCTATCGTAAATTAAGGAAAATGGGTCATATTCCACTTATTCGGAAATTTTCCTATTTCTTGTGGGTGCTTTTTAAAGAGAAAAGAGCGCGCGAGGGTGAAAGGGGGGGGGGATAAAAAATAACTTAAAACAACTTTTTAGGACGGAGGACTATTAATTTCAATCTGGAGATTTGTAGACCACTTTTGTGTAACACCAAAATAAATTAGAAATATCAGTCCTATCGTTACAAATTTAATACCCAATGAAAGGGGCGATTTTTTAAAATTAACTATGAAATTTAGGTGGAAACCCTTCATTTTAATTCATTTCAGTCATTTAAAAAAGTACGTGGCTCGTTACAAATTCGGTACCCAATGAAACGGGCGATTTTTCTGAATCCAGGGGTGCAAACAGCTTTTCGAGACGACCATTATTATTATTTTTTTAATTAACTAAAGTATGAAATTTAGGTGGAAACACTTCACTTTAATTAATTGCAGTTATTTTAAAAAGTGCATGGCCCAGTTTTACGGTCAAAAAATGGGATAAAAAATAAATTAAAAATTTTACAGATTGAAATTAATAGTCCTCCGTACTAAACTAAATTTTGTCTTTGACAGAATTTTTATTTATTTTTCTTCCTACATATTTTAAAATTTATTTCCAGGAATGGTCTATAAACAATGAAGCCACCTGAAACGATTAAAAATAAAAGACGATAAAGAAAGATCATGGATTTGTCAGGTAAAATATCGAAAATAATGCTTTCAAACAGGCTGCTTCGCTTATAGACTGAGGTACTATTAACAACTCGCTGGATTCGAAACCGGGACTTGATACAACGAAAATCGGAGATAAAAGTTTGTTTTAAATTCGTCGAATTCTATCTTTAAAAGGTTTTGTTTCACCTACCTTTTATAAATATCGTAAAAAAAATAAGTTAATAAAAATATTTTAGGCGACAAATTTCTAGTCCGTGTCTGATTTTGGCGACATTTAATGATTTAGGATAATTGTCCGTGTCACCATGTTAACGTAAACCTTAATTATTATTATTTTAGTTATTTTATTACGTGAATAAAATTCATTCTAATAGTATGGAAAGATCGCATAAAGAAATATGATATATGATTCAGAGGTAACAAGAATTCACCAATGCGAACTAGTTATTTTCTTCTACAGGCTGTTCGCACATTTTTTAGACGATTTTATTTCGCAGTAAGAAAAAATCGTTTGCATGGAGAATTTTATTTTCACAACAGTTATATTTTTGGAAGTTTTATTTATCTTCTGATATTTAGAATTTTTGTTTAGATGCAAAAATGCGCTTTTAAAATGGCAGTGGATGGAAGGATAGGTTTCCACTCTTTCCAAAGATAGTTTTTAGTGAAATCTTTATAAAAAGCATTTATCAGGAGAAAAATGGAAAAATGTTGCAACAACAGATGAATCTTGGGTCTATTTAAGTGGTTGCAATAAAAAAAAATCAATTTATTATCACAAAAGTGGAGAAAAAAAAAATTTGCTACATGGCTCAAAGCATCAAAAGAGAGTTTTTCTAAAGGATTTATGATTGCCACTGGTTTTTTCATACAAGCGCAAGATAAAAGCAAAAAAATGTCAAAATCAACTCTAAATACTCTCAAGAACATATTTTAATTCCAATTTAAAAAAAATGAAAATCCAGATCTTTATCCACAATGCTATCAATCCGTTGAACTGCATCAAGACAAAACAAGCAGCCACACATCGCAATCCGCAATTGCTTTTCTAGAAAAAAATGGAACAAAAAACGGGAATTAAAACCATACCCTTCACTGACATTCCTGCGAAATCTTCTGATGTATCACTGTTGGATTTTTGTGTTTTTCGACTCTTAAAATCAACATTATCCAAACACCGACCTACAACGCTTTGTGGACTCTGGAAAGCCGTTCAAGAGGAGTAGAAAAATATACCTCTTCCGATATTATAAAAAGCATTATTATCATAGAAATTACGATGTAGAATGATAGTTAAGAACAAGGGCTATCAAACTTAACAAATAAAACACGAAATATGAGGGAAATTGCTTCAGTACACTCCATCAAAATTGTCTAAAAATGTGCGAACAGCCTCTGTATATGTATATAGAGAGAAAGTATTAGATTCGTGAAGATTTTCGAACTCCAGTTTTCGATGGATTTACACGTTTTGGGATACCCTGAACACGATTTGACTGTTTTTTGAAAATGTCTGTGTATCACAAATTTTGTGGACGCTGTCTCTCACGAACCAATGAACGAAATTTAACCGAACTTGATATTGAGTATCTGATCTAAACGCAGAGCCGCCAACCTAATCCGGCAAATTGTTAGTACCGCCCATTTTTCTACACCACTTAATTTTTAGAGCAATTCTCTTCAAATGTATCTAGGATGAATTACGAAGAAAAATACTCTAAAAATTAAGTGGTGTACAAAAAGGGGCGGTACTAGCAATTTGCCGGATTAGGTTGGCAGCTTTGTAAACTGGTGCTGATTAGATTTGGAGACCATTCGCTCAACAGGTGGCGCTGTGATCCCATTTTTTCTAAATTTTTAACATGGCAGTATAGGATAAAATTTCATATGAATGTACATAATGAAAGTTATTTTTAATGTGTGATTTTAAAATCAATATGAATTATTGATGATAGTAGTAAACTAGGGGGAAAAAAAGTTTGTGGAAGCATCGCTCCCCCCCCCCCTCCTCCCCTGGGGGTATAAATTTTCAGTATGGGTATCTTTCGAAAGATCTCGTCAATTCCTTTAAAACGAATGGTTGAACCCTGATCTGTGATAATTTAAAACAAAGTTATCGATTTTTTTCCTTTTTTAACGAAACAAACAAAAATCTTATTTCTTTTGATTTTGACAAAAAATTGACTCTTTCGGCATTTAGTGATATACATAATTCTGTCAGATAAAAAATCGTTTGCATTTATAATGGAAAATAATTTAATAAATTTGTATTGCATGAATTTTGTGTAAAATCATATAGAAGAAAATCATGTGGTGGCCACATCATACTAATTTTTTATCATTTTTATCTATAACGACAGAAATCACGGATAAACTTTGTAACAGTGACTATTTGTAAAACAGATAATGTATATTCTTTTTCAAACTAGCCGACCTTGGCGGCCAACTTGTTCGTCGATTATGTGTTACGTAAATGTTACGATTATGTGTAATAGTTAATAGGATAATCACTAATAACGTAACCATTGCTGCTGGATCGTGTATGTTTCGAGCCCATAAATATGATAACCTACGCCTATTTTCAAATGTTGGTAAAAATAAAATAGTGAAATCCCTCTAAAAGGCCAATTCCTTTTAGGGGCAGATTTTTCGGTCTCAAATTTTTCCTAGAGGATCTAATACCAATTTACCTCTATTAAAGATGTACGTACAACTGTATGTTTTTCTTCGGCAATCACATTTTATGAAATCAGGTAATTATTCTATCTTCTCTCGTGAAATGAGCAGTATCCACTATAACTCAGATTAACAGCCATAACGTTTATAGAGAAAAGAAGTAATAAGTTTTCATATATTACTGAATACAATATGCATACCTAAAGATGAAATTCAAGATTGAAAAGGAAATTGTGTCATACCATTATTTAGCTAAGAATAAGAAATATCAAAACAAAAGTATTAATCCTAGCTAAGATTAAAAAATAAATAAAAGCTGAAATTTGTATTTACTGGCAGGAAAAGCTTTAATGGAAATTTATAGATATCTTTGTTTCTCCAATCAGAAACGATGCCAAGCTAAACAATTTATGCCATTATATAAATGAGTGAAACTGCCTCGTATTGAAAAACCATGAAAACTACTATTTGGGATAAAAAATATTTATTAAAACCTATAACAAGTGTTATTTAGAGAGTTGTTTTGTTAATGCCTTATATGGCAAATTAAACATTCAAAATGAGAAATTTTTATAAGAACAAAATAATTTAACATGGAATTCAGAGACAGCAAAAATTTAAAATATCCTGAATTCAGGGACAGTCCCTGAAAAGTTTCACTCCTGTATATAACACAAAATTCTTGGAAAACAAAATTGCTACTAAAACCTTTTAAAATTCAAACAAACTAATACTAAAAATTATTAAAAAGCTATATAGTAGTAAAAACACAAGTTTGAATAATTAAAAGCATTTGATTCAGGGTTGGAGGAATAGGACGTCTGAGACTGGTTTTGGACAGAACAGGTGGTTTTTATCGTCCAAAATTATCTTTCTCTAAAACCGCCCTGAAATGTCTGAAACTTAAAAATGAGAAACTTCATTTTGCAACCCTTATATTCTTGGTAGCAATTATAATTAGTAATTAAAAGTATTTGACACTGAGAAATTGGGTAGTTTTATAAATGTATTTACTATGTGAAAAGAAATATACAATTCAACAACAGCTATATGAAAGGGAAATTTCAGTACCTGTAAAATTTTTCTACAATAAAAAATGTAGGATAATCTATCTAAATTGAATAGTCAGTCATTTATTGGTATTCATACTTTTGTTCGATTTATTTATTCATTGTTTTACAGAAATTCTATTTAAAAATTACTTTATTTAAAAAATTTTCTTAATATATTAAATTATATACCAAAAATAAAATATAAAGTTACAATTAGGCAAAAGATATGGATTTCAGATATGTGTAAATAACCTTTAAAATAATAAGATATGTACTTAAGAATTAAAATTTCTTCATATATATTCCCTTATTTATCGATTAAATAATATATACATACATACATGATATTAATGTATTTTATCTTAACAAGCAAAGTAATCACAAAATACCTTTTTCTTTAATTATCCATCTAACCTAAAGCTCACTCAAAATACTCTAAATCAATCAATTAACTTTTTAGATCTAAAAATAACCTTTAATGGTACTAAAATTTACACAGATATCTATGGCATACGGCAAGATTTTAGTTTTAAAATAAACTTGTTTACACATTTTAATTACTGTCTGCATCTTTCGGTATATAGAAGCATTATCATTAACCACTTATTTCGAATAAATAATTTATGCTCTTCAAAGTATATAAAAAAAAAACAAGAATATTAATAAATTAATCACAGCCACAGCTAAAATGGGTTTTCCTAAAAACTTTGTATATTCTATTTTATATCCATAATCATGTCTCTGTCAGTACATTTATTTAAATTATAAAAAAAAAAAAAAAAAAAAAAAAAGAAAGAAAGAAAGAGCAGAAGGCCTTTTGCATTTACTGTGTATTAAAATATATTCCTTATTTTTCCTTAAAACATTCAATTTCTAGGTTATTGAGATGTCAGCTACTCTTAAAATTAGTTATCAAACACTAAAAAAACACATGATCTATAATAATAAAATAAATAAATATCCATGTTGCTGTATAGTATGAGTATCATTATTCTTCATCTGCTATGTGCAACTAAACCCTTGAATTATTTTGCTTCTTTCAATCCTTGAGACTCCAAATGCATCATCCTGTGAGTAATGTTTGTTTTTTATGGTTGTTTTCTGTTTGATTCTCTGATTTCTTGAACTGAATAGTTTATTCCACTTTATTCTTCACTTTTAACTTCAATTAATTTCTTGTACGATAGGGGAAGGTACGTTAGGAATTTGTTATTATAGCTGCTAACGAATGAAATCGTACATTGGTGCTCAACGGTGAAAAAGGTCATCACACCTGACTTTTTTTTTTTTCCTCACCGTTCTGAGCTTTTCCTAATTGAAAAAATATTTTGTTTAAAATACTGTCTTAATTGTTTATTTTCTCACTGTTTGTTTGTATCTTTTGATTTGAGTTGTTTCTTGTCGTTTTTACTAGGGATGAAACGGATATCCGGTAACTATCCGGTATCCGGCCTATCCGGCTGAGTTTTAAATATCCGGCGGGGTACCGGATATCAGCACACCGGATACGGATATCCGGCAATTTCAAGCCGGATATCCGACGGATATCCAAAGAAGAAAATTCAAGCTTAAACTCCCATCAGATGAAAATTTTGCGACAATTTTTTAATTTTTTTTAGATTAGTTGTAGCTTGTAAAGGTTTTTTTTTTTTTTTTTTTTTTTTAAGTTGGCTTCTGCGGAAATCGATTTTGGACTCATTAGCAAACAAATTTAGCCAAAAGTAGCTTCAGGTCTAAGAAATATAGAAGCCCTATTTTAATTTTGTACGGAGTTAGCTAGGTTTTTTTTTCCAGAGTGATGTATAACATTCCCCCTAATCTTCCCCATAACAATAAAAAGAGCTGTTCATTGTTGTTCCTGAACAAATGATATTTATTCTCTGCAGTTGCAGTGTATATATAACTCTGTTTTCCTGTCTTTTGCTAATATGTTGTTAGATTGTTTAGTAATATTGTTAGTCTTGGATGTTAAAGTTGTTAGATTATTTCGAGAAGGAGTCAAATAATGTGCATTTATTGACTAGAACCTGTTTATTTACAATCCAGTTTTCCATACACAATAAAGCTGTTGTTTTTGTGACCATATATTTATAATAACAGAAACCTGGCATTACTTGAGCCATCTATCTATTCGATTTGGATTTTTTAAAAACACCTCCAATTTATATAAATTTGCATTTTTAATGGAATATCTTACTAAAGC
The DNA here is from genome assembly GCA_963930645.1 of Salticus scenicus. NCBI lineage: Eukaryota > Metazoa > Arthropoda > Arachnida > Araneae > Salticidae > Salticus > Salticus scenicus. Next base: position 339,976,526 of record OZ005653.1, read on the forward strand.
ACCTGAATTTAGAATTCCCTGTTACGTTGCATAGATATATCCCAAAAAATTAAAATTACTTCAAATAAAAGTACATATTTAAATTTTCAGAAAGTCTGTACTTTCACTTTCATATTGTTCATAAGAAAAAAAAAAAAAAAAAAAAAAAAAATTCAGTTATTTAAAGTTTTTGATTTTGTACTGCAGAAAAACTTCACTTACTTAAAGAATTTTAATAACTAATGTAAAATTTTCTTTCTTATCTGTACAGAATATAAAAATATAAAATAAGTAAAAAGTATAAATTCATTTTGAATTATTACTTTCTTCTATATTAAATAGAAGGAAGTATTGGATTTGTGAAAATTTTCAACTTCCAGTTTTCGGTGGATTTATGCATTTTGAGGGAACCAAAACACAATTTGACCATTTTTGGAAAATGTCTATCTGACAAAAATTTTGTGCAGTTCAAGAGTTAATGCACAGAATTTCATATAAATTTATACATAGTTGCATCTTACCAAAAAAAAAAAAAAAAAAAAAGCGCCCATCAACTTTTGGTGCAAATCACTCAACAGATGGCGCTGCTATACTGTGATTTCTCCCATTTAGAGGAAGACTATATCTCAGCTTATACTGTGCATAATTAAAAAAATAAACTAAGTGTTTCACAGGAAGGGCTAGTATTATGAAACATGTTCATTCAATTTCTGTGCATAACAGCGAATAGGTGATGCTGCTATGCTGCAATTTTCCTGTGAATTGGGAAATTATATCTCAGATTCATTCGTGTATAATTACTAAAAATTTAGTATGGGAAAGGGTCATTTTTATAAAACATCATGTTGATTCAATTTTGGTGCATATTGGTCGATAGGTGGCTATATTATGTTGCAATTTACTCTGTGAATAGGAAGGCTAAATCTCAACATCTATAAAATTTAAGAGATAAACAAGATACAAATAATATGAGAATGAAAGTTGGCTTAATCTGGGTGTATTTCGACCAACAGGTGGTGCAGCTGTTCCTCATCTTCTGTGATTCTCCACATGGCTACATCTCAAAATTTTTTGATTAAAATTGCACTAAAATACATTTCTAAAATCTTTATTGTAAGCAGCTATGATTATGTTTCTTCTGCATGTTAAACAGCATGTAGCATTGTTATATAGAGAGATATAAAAGAAAGTTTTGTGATGGCCATAACATACTAGTTTGAAGCTCTTTTTTTTTTCTTCTTTCTTTTATGTTTTCTTATAAATATCTCAAAAGAAAGTATTGGATTCATAAAAATTTTCAACTTCTGGTTTTTGATGGATTTACACATTTTAAGAAGTCCAGAAGCTGGTTTGACCAATTTTTAAAAAATGTCTGTGTGTGTGTGACAAAAATTCTGTTCAACTGTACCTCCAGAACTGCTGCGTACTACAATTACATATAAATTTATGTGTAGTTGCACCATGACATAAATCAGTGCCTACCAACTTTTGGTGCAAATGGCTCAACAGGTGGTGCTGCCATACTGCGATTTCTGCAACTTAGAGGAAGGCTATATCTCAGAAACTACTGCACAGAATTTCATATAAATATATATGTACATGTAACTTGGCATATATTAGTGCCTATCAAATTTTGGTGCCACTCGCTCTACAGGTGGTGCTGTTATACAGTGCTTTCTGCAATTTAGGGAAGGCTATATTTTAGGTTCTATTTCATGTAACTACACAAAACTTCATGTTGGAAAGGCATTATGAGAAATTATGCTGGTTCAGTTTGGGTGCATGTTGGCCAGTAGGTGGCTCTGCAATACAGAAATTTCCCCCTAAAAGGGGAAGGCTATATCTCTTATTCTATTGTGTATAATTGCATAGAACTTGGTATGTGAGAAAACCAGCCATTGTGAAACATTATTGTGATTTATTTTAGGTGTATATCAGCCAACAGGTGGCAATACTGCACTACAATTTACCCAATGAATAGGCTGAGTTAATCCCAACTTCTATGACATGTGCATGAAACTTGATATATAAGACAACCATTATGAAAGCAAATGTTGACCTTATTTATGTATATATCAGCCGACAGGTGTAGCTACTATTATGATTTTTCACAAGCGTATATCTCAGCATCTGTTGATTAAAATTGCATAAACTCCTTTTGTAAAATATTTATTGTGAGAAGCTATGGTTAAACTTTTATACGATTTAAACCGTAAGTGGCGCTGTTATATAGAATTATGTAGAAGAAAGTTTTGTGATGGCCACAACATATTAGTTTTCATGTGAAAATAACCCTTCAACTATGTTTATATTAGTAAAATATTTTATTTCATTTTTTTAATAATAGTATTGTAACAAATATGTAAATAATAAGTTTTAGTTTTATAATTCTGAACAAAACCTATCTTTTTGTGATAGTGCTTTTCACCAAAAATTGCAAGCGTGGGAATGAGTATGTTAGGCTTAAAATTTTATTCTTCATGGCAATATTGCACAAATAAATAGAATATTAAATAAATATGTTTAAATAAATTATATTTAAAATGTTTTTAAAAGAATAGTATATGAAATATGTTTATATTTTATTGTTTTAAAATAAAGAAAAAGAAAAGAAATATACAACACAATAAAAAACAAAACTAATGCCGGATATCCGACGGATATCCGGTCCGGATATCCGTATCCGGCAGGCAGAAGAGCTCCGGATATCCGATATCCGGTATCCGGCAAAATCACTATCCGTTTCATCCCTAGTTTTTACGCACCGGCAAAATTATTAAAATTGCAACTAACAAACTAGGAATAAATTTACGGTTAGATTGAAGTTAAATTAAATAAAAAATAATATATATATATATATATATATATATATGTTTCAATAAATCACAATCAGTCTCCACAGGTTATCTAAATTTGTTGTAATTTCATACATTCTTATTGGTCTATGTGTGGTTTCAGTGATCTTACATCTGTTGTTTGTTTTTTACTGTGATTAATAATTCATTTATATGGATAGATAAGATAGAGATATTAATTTAAAAAAAAATTTAAACACATTATTTAAAAGAAAATATAATTAAAAATATTTCTCTTAAAAAGCACATACGATATTTATTCATATTGCTTACATATATACAGGGTGTTCCAAAAGTCTCAACCCTCCCCCCCCCCCCCCCGCACGCACACACACACACACACACACACACACACACACCCTACTCCTAACTCGAAAATGAGTCGGAATTGTGAAAAATGGTGAAAAACGTATTTAATGAATTCGAGAGGGACCTCTTTTGGCGAAAAAAGTTTGGGCATAGGCCTAGGGGGACTAGGGGGGCTGCTAGGAAGGACAACTTTAAAATTTCAAATGGGAAGGTATATCTTGTGATACATCCCTGGCGACGTCTCTTGAAAACAATGAATTAGATATAAATAGCTTCACCCTACAGTGATTATTAAAGGAGATACATTAGTTTTTAGACTTTTGAAATGTGAGTTTTATACTTATGTATCCCCTTTAATAATCATTGCAGGACAAAACTATTTATATCAAATTCATTGTCTTGAAGAGATGTTTCCTGGGATGTATCCCAAGACATACTTTCCTGTTTGAAATTTTAAAGTTGCCCTACCTATCATCCCCCTTGCCCGGGCCCAAACTTTTTTTGGGCAAAGTACAAATTTTGTTGTTATTTTTCGGAATTTTCGCTATCATCCTGATTAATTTGTGAAAAATTCACGCTACTCCGTAAATCAATAAAATTAAATGAAAATCCGTAAGCTTTACTAACGATCCATAAGAGTTGGCAAGCATGCTGCGAATAACAAGTTGAGTACTACTAGGATTTACAATCGGGGGTTTAAAACAAAAATAGAAAAAGGAAAGGGAAGCAGGTAAGGAAAAAAAAAAGTCAGTGCCGGTTTAGGGGTGTTGCCGGATTACAGGATTACGGATGCTTCACTGTACGATTACCGACCTGTCTGACAAAATTTCGTGACAGCTCAAGATTAATAATCGCACATGTCAAAATTTTCCATAATTTTTAATAAAGCAGCACAAGAGAAAATTTCATATAAATGCAATATAAAACGGCGATTATTTTTAAACATTTATCGTAAAATTTAAAGATTTGATATATAATAGTAAATGATCATCAGGATAAATTTCTGTATATGTAAGAATATCGTTTTCATCTCCCGCCAATTTTCAATCTGGGAACTTTTCAAAAAAGCTCAAAATACTTTTAAAATAGAGATTATATATATATATATATATATATATATATATATTTGAGTTGAATGTTGAGTTGAATGAGTTGAGTTTTGAATATATATATATATATATATTATTAATATATAAGTGGGGGAAAGAATTCATTTTCTACGGTGCCGGTTGTAAGGCACAAATTTGACTTTCTTCGACAGGTTAAGAATTGCTTGCTGCACAACTTTTTTTTTTTTTTTTTCCCTTTATGCTTAGACGTGCAACCACAGTGGACAGCACAGGGAACTGTGTTTTAGTCTAAAAAACACAACTTGGTGACTTTGACTGGGTGACTTTGTATCAGAAAATACAGAAATTTTTTTTGTGATAAACACACAGACTAGTTTTTTTACACACATACCCCTTCCCCCAATATATATATATATATGGAGAGAGATTTGTATATGAAAGCCGCTTTATAAAAATTAAATGAATAATGAAAATGTTACAGTACCTCAAATCTCGACCAACTGTACGGTAAAGGACCCTTACTCCTTTGTCGCCTCCTACATACCAGTGGGTCACAAAGGCCAGGGCAGCCGAGATCACCAGTGGGATCTCAAAGATCAACCAGAAGACACCAATAAGTCCAAAAAACAAGACGCCCCGGGCGAGGCATACGGGCTTTGTGAATCCGAAGAGATCGTTGAGTATGGCATAAAAATACAACAGGTAAGAAATCACTTTTTCACAAGTAACATCATTACATAAACCCATCTTCTTCAAAAAAGCAGTTCTTTGGAAAACCCCTGCAGACACAAAAATACGAATTCTATACCCAGCAGCGGGGCTCACGGTATCAGCAGAGGTCGCTTAAAATATCAGCACGAACACCTAGAGTACATTGTTTCGAAACGTCATTAGGAGGAGGAAGAAATGAAACGTCAAAAGTTAATAAACAAAGCTTAGAGGGAAACCACCACACAATGAAATCTTTTTTCCCGGTAAATTGTATTTATCTTTCTTCATACGTGTTCGATAGGCATACAAAGATAACTGAGCTCTCAATCGATGATTACATAAACATGGTCGAAAGAGTAAAAGCTGTTACTATAATCAGTTTTTGGTAAAACAAAATCGCCGCGTCAGAAGTGAGCGAAGTCCATAAGGGCAGCAGAGCGGCAATAAGACGCATGCATACACTACACACGGCCTGCCGAATTAAAAGTCAGATTTTTAGTGGCCGGGGGTGTCGTTATTACTACAGCAGGAATGCCCCAGATTGTTGCTAGAAAGGTTACGCATGGAAGGCAGGTTGTTTCGCCATTCGAGGTCGAGGAAGCAATCGAGTTTCTCTTCCTTCCAAAAAATACGTCAGAAAAAGGATTCATCGGTCTGAAGATGGAAAGATCAAACAATGGAGCCGATAAACGAACACGGGACGACTTTGGAGTTATTTTTCAATAAGATAGCTAATTACTGGATGGAAGGATAATGGTGAATCCAGACGAGAGAAATAGTCAGCCAATGACTGAGAAAAAGGTAGGGAAATTTTAGTATCTTTAATCAGAGATGAATTCAGGAGATGGCAAATCGAGGAAAAAGTCATGAAGCCCCTTTAACTGAGCGGAGAGGAGGGAAGGGAGTACATTTATAACGAAAAGCATATTTGTATAAAAATGCATAGTAATACACATTTAAATATATATATTATACATACTTTTTGAGATTATCAATATATCTATAAGCTTTAAATTCAATGAAAATAGATATAACAGATGAATTTTTTATCATTACAATACAAGATTACTGTCCGTTCTCCCATTCGAGTCAAACAAAACAATACGATTCTATTCTCGGAGTAGAATTGTCTTTGTTATATTTAGTTTACGATTCGAAAAAAAAAAAAAAAAAAAAAAAAAAAAAAAATGTTTTCCTGTGATTAAAAAGTAGATAAAAAAATCTAATTTTAATTTATATTTTTCGTACAAAAATTGCTTCTATGTTTAAAAAAAAAAAAAAAAAAACTTATTTTTTTTATGAAAGGGTCTTGCTCCAAAAAAGGTACAATTCCAATGTTCAAATAAACATATTGTTTAGAAAAAAATTATTTTGGCTTAAAACACTATTTTGATGAATTTATTAAAAACCGTATACCTTTAACGTTAAGGGTTTCTTTCTTTTCTTTTGTTGTTATTTCTTCTTTAGACGAAAATGCTAACTCCGATACAGTTGGTAACAGAGGAAAAGAGTAGCTATTTTTCACTTTTTTATTAAACGAAGAGTGAAATAAATTGAGTTAATACTAAAAATTTACGAATTTTAAAAATTTATCGATAAAAATAGTTTAACGAAAAATAATGTCTGGAAAAAGGGATATGTTAGCTGAACATGATGAAAATTAGAATTGTAATATATTTGAAGAATGACTCGTATCTTTAATATATTCTCTATGTTTTAATTGCGAAAGCAATGTTTAGAGAATATAATTTTTAACATTTTTACTTTAGCTGTACAATTTTTGAAACAGACATATCGATCCCGCCTGAGCTAATTTATGAGTAAAAGTATTAGCATTTAAATGTTTGAAGTTTATTTTCGATTCTAGTGTGAATAAAATCAAACTTATTTCACTTGCGCATACATTTAAAAAAAAAAAAAAAAAAAAAAAAGAAAGAAAAAAAAAAGGAAAAAAAAGAAAAGGGTATATTTTTATGTTGTGCCCCAATAATTTCATAATATATTTTTTTTTTTTTTTACTTCTATTACTCGACTAACATAGGTAATGGAAAGTCAAAAATTCGATAAGAGTTTATTTTACATGTTTTCAATAGAGATGAAATCGGCCTACAGTAAATAGCCGATCTATCCGGCTGAATTTTAAATATCCGACGGGGTACCCGATATCAGCACTATTTATACGAATATCCGGCAATATTAAGCCGGATATCTGAAAGGAAATTCAAGCTTAAACTTCCCTCAAATGAAAACTAGATTTTAAAAATTTCATAGAATAACCTATTTTAAAAATAGTAAACATATTTTTTAATTTGTTGAAATATTGTCGAGAGGGTGTTGAGGGGATTTTGTTAAAGGGGAGGGGGGAATCTGAAAAACTAACATTGTTCAACAAATTAATATACAACTAAACGGAGTACAGGTTTTAATTAGACCTCTCCTTGCACACATATAAGCCTAAATCCTACTTATGATATCGACAAGCATTACAGCTAAATCACCACTATAAGGTTCAGTCCGTATTCTTCGATACATATTTAATTTTTACTAGCAGGCTACGCCCGCTTCGCTGGCCACTGTATTTAAATGATTTTTCAAAAGAATTGAATCACCATTTATTTTTTATCTTACATTATAAATAAAAACTTATATATATATATCTACATTAAAATCGCTCGAAACATCACTTCGGGTACCCATTAATAAATATTAAACGTTAAAATATTTCTTCCGTTTTGCTTCCGCGGAGGATCGAAAGTGTGATGGTATGCCTCCGGACCACCTCTAGGGGTAAATCCCAGACCGTCGCCAATTGCCCATTGCACAGCACTGGTGCGACGTAAAACTCAACCAACCATGCACTCGTTTTGCAACAATGTTCTAGGGTCTTAGGTAAATGATTCTCAAGAATGACTCAACAATTGTTAACAAATTTAATGGATTATGTATGGGAAATAAGTACGCTGTCATTTAAAAATTGCAGCTCTTAGAACTTCAAAACTGATAATTTTTTAAAAGTTATTCATTATTCTTTAATATTCTATAGCATTAGACTGTTTTTTGTTTAATATTAGAGTTATTTTAAGATAAAAGCAATCGAATGATATCGCGTTGTGAAACTTTATATAGTGTCCTCACAAAAAATGAACAGTTTTCAGAGCTCTTTTTTAAAAATGTAACATCAATGCAGTTTTTTTTTTTTTTAATCATAAGGTTTTACTTAAAAAAAAAAAAAAAAAAAAAAAAAAAAAAAACAGCGTACTTTTATCACCAAAGTAGTTCAATCTAGACCAATCAAAAATAGGAGTGGTCCACCCGGATGTGTTTCGCCCGCCGACAAACTCTTTGCTTTATTTCTATAGATTTTTATTTTTTATTCTTTCGTTATCATCAGGGATAAGATTGGTAAAAAGAAAAACGCTGAAATGATATGCAAAAACAAGACATCGAAATGAATCACTAGAATTTTTAAGACAAAGAAAATGATTATGCTTTAGTATTTAATCATTAACAAGGATGGTAAAAGTTTTATTTGATGTGGTTAAAGCTTCAATTGATGTAATAAGTACACATCTGAAAGATAGGGGGGGAAGGGAAAGGCTAAAAAATTAAATTTACAAAAAGCTGAAAAATACAAATCCTGTAATATCTACTGTTTTATCCTTAATCAATTTAAATTCTGTAAGTATGAAAATGATAGAATTAAAATTTGACACGAACATTCAATGTTGCGTTCTGTGTGAGTTTGTAATTTTTAATCCACTCTAACATTTGCGAATTATCCAGTATTAGGAAAAGGGGATTTATGTTGATGACAGCCGGTTTTCTTAAATTCACAGGGATGAAGTCTAAAAGCAGATTTAAAATACACCCATGTTTATGATGGGGTTCCCGACCTCATCTCGTGTGGCCTATTAAAACATTAAACTTGTAATCCATAATTGACTGTCAAAATATGAGTAAAATGCAAATCCTGAAAACTTACATGAGATGATTTTAATTCAATTATATAGGGTGGATTTGGAAAATTTTACAGAAATTTTTCTACTACGTTTTTCATGAAAATTTTCAAAACCAAAAAAGTAATATTTATAATAATTTTTTTACATGACACAGTTAAACTCTTTTCTTTTATTTTTCACAGTACAGTTAATAGTAGTTACAATATCACATATAGTGGAAAAAACAAAAGTTTCAATTAAAGACATCCAGATATTTTTTGAGCAATTTGCAAGAGAAGGAGAAGGTTAATATAATACAATGTAATACAAGAGGTCTATGGTTGCTATTCAGAATTTTGAATGTTCCTTCAGCAACAACTTTTTGTGAACATAATTATAAAGCATTTAGCAACCTAAAAATATATTGTTAAATTAATGCACTGCTGAGTTTGTATCTGTTTTTCAAAAAACACATACAGTACCCGCCGCTTATTAAAACCACATTCGTTCTGAGCCAAAGTGATTTTATTAAGCGGCTGATTTTTATATCTGGCGATTATTTTTTATGCTAAAGAAAATAAATATTACTTCCTTGAATTTGTGAACAAATTTCAAAATATAACGAATAATGGAATTATTAAACAATATTAATTGATTTAATTGTTCCTTCAATATAAGAAAATTAAACACATCCCAAGTTCTGATGCGCTTTTCTTTCAGGCAGATCATAATTACTTTAACAAAAATTCACTTTTTTTTTTTTTTTTTTTTTTTTTTATATTTTTCCATTTAAACCTCTTGCTTCTTAGTTAATAAGAACTAAAAATTGTCTTTTAATTAAAAAAAAAAATCTTATTTGCGAATTAAATCAAATTTGCAACTTATTATCGCACTTTAAAAAATATGTTCTTTGAAATTGTTACTAAGGCAAGTGACGGGGCTTGTTTAATTTGCAACTATGCTGCAAATGTAAAATTTTTGAAAAAGACTAGAAATAACGGAGAGAATGCTGTGTTTTATTTTATTTATTTATTTATTTAAAAAATAAAAATCACAGTGTAAATAAAAATTTGTTTATTCTGTATACATGACATTTTTGCTGCTGCAGTGATTTTTTTTTTTTTTTTTTTAAAGTTTATTAACCGGCGATGCTGATTTTATTATGCGGCGGTTTTAAAAGCAGTTCATATTGATTTGATTCCGGTCCTTGCAATTTGATCAGATTAAGCGTTTGATTTTATTAACCAGTGAATTTATTAAGTGGCGGTTACTGCATTTGTTATACGATGATACGACAATGTTGTTCAAACTCAGGCTGCCATTCTGATTTAGGTCACCTAATGGTCTCTGGTTCTGAGAGTGACTTAGAAAATTAGGACATTTGTGATTATCTTTGTTAAATAATCAATAAAAGAGAAATAAAAATAAAATAGGGCAAAACTTTTTTTTTTTTTTTTTTAATTGCCTTAATCACAAAATTAGCATTATTGAAATTTTTAGAAAAAACCTTATATAAAAACACAATTTTTTATCTTTTAAATATCTCAAAAATTAATTTCAAAAGTGAAAAAGAAAACCATGTGCTTTTTGAAATAAGAAGCACGAGTTTGATTCAAATTTGGGGAAATCTAATAGATAAAAAATGACGTGTAACTGAAGGTCCACTTGAAAGAACTCTGTATTTTTTCATTTGCTTAAAATATCTAAAATTGAACAGTGCTTAAAAAATCTCATAATAGGTGTCACATTTAAAGATATATATATAAACACTAAACTTCAGGTTTTTTTTTTTTTTTTTTTTTTTTTTGAATAGAGGATTATCCAATATTACCAATTATTAAAATACAGTAAAGCACCGTTTATACGTCTTTCAAGGGACTGACTGTAAAAGGACGTACAATCGGAATTAAAAAAATTAAACTTTGATTACTACAAATTCAAAGGCACGGAAACAAAATTTATATTAAATTACTAATAGTTAAATATTTTAAAAACATTATTTTATAGTAGATTTAATATTGGAAGATAATTAAATTAAAAAATGATTTATTTTTAAAAAGTGCGAAAAATCATGGATTTGAGCATAAATCAAAGTGAGAAAAATTCAAAACAAAACACGGGGATCCCAGACCTGAGTGGAGTGTCCTCCGTGGGAGTTTTGCCCAAGGGACCCGAACACGCATTTTCAAGATTTCGAAGAAAAACGTAGAAAAATCCGAACTGTCAGGTCGATGAGCGCGGGCCTGGGCTGAGATCAAACCCGACTTTTGCCTTCAAGGCAGACTCCATACTGGAATGTTTTTATAAATGTTTTCAGTTTATTTAACCGTCGAAAATATATCTGGCAGGTTCCTTTTTAAAAAATAGTGGTGATAAATCTAATTTAAAATTTAGAGAGGAGTACATTATGGAGTACGATGACTTTTAATAAAATGATTTTCTATTATACTAAAACTAAGCTAGTATGTTATGTTCTTCGCAAACTTTTTTCTAAATCATCCGACATAACATTGCTGTCTAATGGTTAACATGCAGAAAAATTTAATTAGTAACATGCTTCTCACAGAAGGATTAAAAAGCAGTTAGGTGCAATTATTACCTGACGACAGATGCTGAAATATAGCCATATGTAAAATCACACAGAAGGTAATATGAACGCCACTCTCTTGGCGTCCGATATACAATATACCCAAATTGAATCTATAATTTTTTCATAATATCCTTCTCATGTAAGGTTATGCGCATATATTAAAAAAAAAAAAAAAAAAAAAAAATGCGATATAGCAATTTTGTCAAACTGTAGCATAGCAACGCTACCTGTGGATCGATATGCATCCAAATTAAGACAGCAATCTATTTTCCAATAGCTTTTTTCATATATTAAGTTTTGTGCAACTGTACATCATTGAAACCAATAGACAGAAGCTCCCCGTAAATGGAAAAAAAAAAAAAAAAAAAAAAAAAAAAAATGCAGCAGAGCAGCGTCACCTGTTGATTGATAAACACAAGTTGATAGTTAGAAAACAGAAACAAAACGCTTATTTATGTCAAAACACAACTAAATATAGTAAGTTCATGAAATTCAGTGAATCACTTCTTGATATTAGTTGGAATAATAATTTTAAAAAAAAGTTGTCATGCAGAAAAACTTTTTTTTTTTTTTTTTTTTTTTTTTTTTTAAATAGTCAAATCATGTTCAGAAAAATCTCAAAACGTGTAAAATCTATCGAAAACTCTAAGCTGAAAAATGTTTCGTCGTACAAATACAATAATTATTTTCACCCCCCCCCCCCCCAAAAAAAAAAAAAAAGGTGTAATTAGTTAAAAAAATGTACTACATTAAAAAAATTAACACAAATCTCTTGTTACCATGCCATTAATTGCTTGAATGGAGTGTGCAAGGAAATAGACCTATTGAGTTTCACTTCCTCATCAACCCATCTTTATTCACAATAATATGTAAATAAGAAAGGCGTGTTGCGTGTTGACGTCTGCGCAGAAAGAACCGGTACGTTCCGACGTGACGCGAAAGGGAAATCACACGACACACAAAAATGAAGGTAATGAGAGAAAATAAAACATCATAAAAAAGACATCCGAGTGAGCAGGTTTCGAGGTCAGATATCGTCTACGAGAAATCGAATCACTGTCATTGAAATTCAAAATACCAAATAGAAGAGAGAAAAAAAACTGAAGGAAACGGTCCAAAAGAAAAGTAAGAGATACACAGATGCACATTCCATGTCAAAAAAATACACAGGAACGAAAACAATATCAGCATATGCTGGAAATATTTAGACGATTAATATACAGGGCGATTATAATTAAAGTTACGATTTCAAAACGCTATAACTTTAAAACTACCCATCTGAGCGATTGGATATTTTACCAGAGCAATCGTGAGGCAATGAAATTTCGTTTGGCAAAAGAAAAAAAAAAACAGTTCCAAAATGTGCTGTTAATTATCCGTAAAGTATTTGTTTCGTGATCGTGACGCTCCTCTTTTACTCTTTTCACTATGACTGTTTCCCCTGTAAACATGTATTCTTGTCATTTTGCTAAAAAAAATTGTAGTAAACCCTTGAAGTCTTATTTTCTGCTATTCCACTGTGTTGCTAACAACATTCCTATGTTTAATCATTCCATTGAGGCGTTTTCCCTGACATTACCCAGACAGCGCCATCTATAGGAACATGTTGGAACTACTTTTTTCCTCCCCCAAATAAAATTTCATTGCCTCGCGATTGCTCTGGTAAAATATCGAATCGCACTGATGGGTAGTTTTTAAATTATAGCGTTTTGAAATCGTAATTTTAATCACCCTGCATTTTACACTCAAATAATATAGATAACTCTTACATAGAACATAGACTTTAGAATTTCAATATAATACTACGAAATTTCAACGGCATATTACTGCAAAATAAAAAGAAAACTTAATCTTTTTCCAATAAATATGTCATTTTTTTTATTTTTTCATGAAAATTGAACAGCAGCTTTATAATATGCTGTCGAAGCCGAATATTCATTCAAATGTAAGGTAACTGAAAATTTGAAAAAGTTTGAAAATTGCAATTTCTCCCCCCCCCCCCCCCAGTATAAAGCATGTGATATCGTAATTGATTACAACCATTTCCATTTTCATCACAGACTGTCGTCTGCCTGTTGCCAACTAAATTTCATACTTTAGTTAATTTTAAAAAATCTAATTGATGTATCGATAAGCCGCTTGCACTCTTAGATTCGGAAATAAATCCCCTTTCATTTGGTACCAAATTCGTAACGATCGGACTAATATTTCTAATTTATTTTCCATTTTTTCTGTTTTTAACTCCGTTAAAATATCTATTTTTATGCAATTGCGGTGAATTCTGAGTCATTGAGATCGCTTTTTGATTAAGACATAGGTCTACATTTTAATTAATATCTCCGGAACTAATTAAAATTTTTAAATTCTGTTTTCACTATCAACTCGGGAAGGCTTCTGAGCACCCGTATGTCAAATTTTATACTTCTGCGTTCAGTAGGGGCTGAACGTATAGATGCACAGACAGACAGACAAACAAACATCTTCTTTTATTATTATAGATAGATACTATGAGCATCTTTTTTTTTTTTTTTTTTTGCTTGCATGTCACGCCCTAGAGTCGTCAAAGACTTTTGTACCGCAGATAAAATTATACCCTCTTAAAAAAAAAAAAAAAAAAAAAAAGAGAAAAGAGAAAGAAAGAAAAAGCTGTTAAAAATTATTTTTCGGTTTAAAAATTCTCTTCAGTATGGTTATCTTACATTTTTACACCAAATTACCAATTTTCGTGTATTTATACAAAATATCTGTTCACAATATAAGCTAAGGCAGATAAACATGGCGCTTTCAGAGTATAACAGCTACAACAGGTTTCTTATGTGTAAATTGAAACACTTTTTTTAAATATTTTATAATCTTATTCCGAAATATTCTGCACCGTAGTTTTATATAGTATAGTAATATTATTCTATTTTTAGAGTTTTTATTCTAACATTTCCGAACTGTTTCGGTCTTCTGTAAAAACTTTTATAGTATACATTCATATCATAAGCACAAAACACACACACACACAAAATATTTCGAAATTCATAACGATAAAGATCCACAACGTATTTCATCCCCCCTACACATACACATGAATAAAACAGCGCATTTAGATGGTCAATATTTATTTTATTATGAGCCAGATAATATGTGTAACATTGTGGGTATCGCTATTTTGTTATAGGAATAAAAGAAACAAAGTACAACATCTGTGCTAATTAAATTAACCATTTTTCATCTACGTTATTTATTTAGTCATTTGTTGCAAAATCAGAAACAAAAAATTCTTAATTTTTGTTCAAATAATACCCCCCCCCCCCCCCCCAACTTCCCGTTTAGTTTAAGTTCAATTATTTTTATTTAAATTACTCTTACACTGCGCGCCTCTTGTGACAATATTCTAACAATTCGCATACTACATCTTAAAGCCAGTTTCAGTAACGTACAATTAATTTTCAAGTTCTGAATTAATATAACTCATTATTTTAGTTATGTATAAATTGCGCATTGTAATCTTTTACAATATTCTTTTAGTGGATGGTCTCACTTCAGGATAAATTAAAAAAAAAAAAAAAAAAAAAAAAAATCCGACGAAGTAGATATATTTCCCTTTAATTCGCAAATAAAGTAATATTTATTAACATATAAGGCTGTAGGGCTTTTTAAAAATAACGACATTTCAATAGAACGATGGTCGAAGTGTCATATGTATTTATCCCTCATCTCTTGCTCCTGATTTTTTAAATAACATTTACTTATTTCCGTTTCTTGGACAGTTGATACCAGGACTGCTGGATTTTGACCAAGCCAAAAAAAAGCTGGCTTTTATTAAAATTCTTCTACTTATAATTTTATTTATTCATTTAAATAAAAGTGAGATTAGAACATTAATCAAATTATATTGTAATAAAAAATAATCTGGTGTGTCACTCACACGACTTTCTCTTACCCTGCTGAAATTTAATGCTATAAATATACGTTGGAGATTAAGAGGTAAGATAACGAGTACTATTATGTAAACCTATGTTAAACAATTCAAATTAGACTTCGGAAGAGTTTTATATGATAATTAGTTCTGTGTGAGGGGGGCTACCGCCCCCCTCAACCCCCCGTTTCATTAATGCACCTACATTTATATAGAATTTAATTCGGTTATTAAAAAATAATTCTGTTTTTAAAAAATAATTTATTAAAATTATTATTTAAACAAATTATCTTTCACGATAACACAGCCGATTTCCATATTAGAGAGGTAGTATAACACTAAAAATCCAAAAAAGTTGAATTTATTCTCAACATAAAAAAAAAAAAAAAAAATGTTGTTAAAAAGGAAAAAAATCGATAACTTTATTTTAAATTATCACAGATCGATGGTTCAACCATTCGTTTTAAAGGTATTGGCGAGCTCTTTTGAAAGATACCCATCATGAAAATTTACTCCCCTCGAGGGGGGACTTACCCCCCAGGAGGGGAGGCGAGGCTCCTACATACACAAATTTTTTTTCCCAGTTGACTATCTCTATTACACAAAATATATATTCGTTTCATTTGGTTTAGTGCAGTCTGTAGATGTTAAACTCTACTTACCTGCAATTTCCCCCATAGACGTAATGTATTTGAATACTTTTGAGTGTCCCTGTACACGAACCATTTGCTTCATCTCAACGAAAAGCTTACTGTAGCATCCCTATAGGATACACATTTAGAATACAGAGTTTGGATTTTCTGCTACTATTTGTTCTTGAGATATGTTGAGAACAGACAGTCATACAGACCATTCGCTAAAAACATGATTTTCGTATTTAGAGGACCTCAGAACATGTAAATTAACAAAAACTCACGTTCGAAAATTTGATACTAAAACGATACTTTCTCGACCCTACGGGTAAGAGAAAGTAATTAAACGAAATAAGAGCAAAATTGTTCAATAAAGAAAATTTAAATGGCAATTATAGGAAAACAGAAACCACGCTCTTTATTAGAAAATTGATTTGGTTCAGTACAATTTAAATTACTAATAAATAATTCTTACTCAATAAAAATGCTAAAAGGAAATTAAATTTACCAATCGCTTGGCTCAATTTTGTAATAACAATACACTTTGAATTATTTTTCTGCTTTTTCAGCACCTAAGCTATTTCTTAGTTTGTTTTAAAAAAACAAAGTGATGTGTAAAAAAGTATCCTTTCAGTTGAAATTGGAGGATGATAGCTCTGTAATATATCAAAATAACCTATTTTCCTGCATGTAATTAATAGGCCAGATATACGAGTTTTACACCAGAAATTTTAATTAATAAACAAGGCTATTTTTAAACGAGGTTTTGTTTTGTACAAATATAACCTTGTTTCCATACATTAAACTTTCTAGTATAAGGCTGATTTTTCTGACTTTAGGACTAATAAGTAGAAAAATACAAAAATTTAAATAAAAAGAAATAATAATAATAAACCTTAGTTATTTTATGTCTAAACTTTCGCAAAATTTTATCTTATCTTTTTCTGTTAACTGTTCAATAACTCAGAGAACATAAGAGAGTTAATTTTTCACAGATTCAAATAGAATGCTTTAGCAATATAAATTAACATATATGTTAATGTTAAATGCATAGTAAGATACTTAAGTTAAAAAAAAAAAAAAAAAAAAATAAGACCGGCTTTTATTAAAAAAGGCCGGTCTTTTTTAATAAAAGCCGACCGGTCTGGTCTTTTTTTTTTTTTAAAGGCCAGCTTTTTTGCAACCCTGATTGATGTTGATAGTATTCTCTTATCATTTTTCCATTTAAAAGTTGAGATGATATCACAAAATAGTTTAAACAGGGTTCCCACGGGTCAGGGAAAACCTGGAAAAGTCAGGGGATTTGAAATTGCCGAAAAACGTCAGGGAAATATCAGGGAAAATTGTAAATACTGCTCAAAAACCTGGAAAATTGATTATATAAAGCTGGAAAATGCTTTTTGAGCATTCAATTTATATTGCAAGTCACGTTGCTATGTTGTCTTTTATGTCGCGAGCTATGTTCTGTCTTATACCGTGAGCTATTTTTTATGTTGCGAACCAAATTTTGTGACTGGAATTTTCTAAAAATAGACCTGGAAAAGTCAGGGAATTTTACTTTTGAAATTGCGTGGGAACCCTGTTTAAATATATATATATATATAATAAACAAGAACGAAAAATCATGCAGTACGCATTGATTATTAACACTTTCCAACTGTACATACTTGTTGTATCATAACTTTCAATATTCTTTGCCAACGTTATCACACAACAGATAGACAGAAACACTGTAAAGTATACAGATAGACTAATTGAATTCAAAATTACTCTTATACATTATTGGAAAAAGTTAAAAATTCTTAACACTAAAGAAAATGCAGGTGTTAGATTATAATTGCAGCCCTTAATGTATGTGAATATTTCAGTGTAGCCCTGTAAATCTGATGGTTAATCATATTATATTCTATACAAAACATTATGTTAGAATATTAACAATACATAAAAACTTCTTTATGATTTTTACAGTAGAAAGTTATTTAAATGTGATTTTTAAAAATGTCTGTCCTAAAACAACTCACTGTATTGGCATTTTTTTTTTTTTTTTTTGGTTGTCCCTGTACATAAACTAATTGTACAGGACCTAAAGGAAAATCTTATTTCATATTAAATGTATTTTTTATATCTAATTTAGATAAAACTCTTAATGTTTATTATGAAAAACGCATATTTCTGGATAGATTATTAGGTACAGAGCTGTGTGTTACTAGGTGTATCAATTCATAATGCAGATTTCGTAAGCAAAGAAAAGACTAACAAAAACAGCACATGTGTTTTATTCACAGTAATGGCTACACTAGCTACACATTTCTTCCATCTTTGAGGTAATTTGTGAATAATGTCCCAATAAAACTTTGCATTCTAGGAAGTAAACCATTCAAAAACCCAATTTTCCACTTCATATATTGTGAAGTGTTGCTTAGAAAGTTTGTGTTCCAACGAGCAGAATAAATAGTAATCTGAAGGGGTAAGGTCTGGTGAATATGGAGGGTGACCTAATATTTTCCAGATAAGGTCTTTTAACGTGTCTTTAACAAATGTTGAATTATGTGATGGTGCATTATTACAAAGCAAAATTACTTGCCATGTCTTGCTGCCCATTGTGATTGTTTAATGATGAAGGCATGGTTCAGACTGACTATTTGTTGTCAATAGTTATCCCTGTTAACTATTATTTGCATCTTCATCCAATAAATAATGCTTGCAGCTGTGCATCTTACAATTTTTTTGGGTTAACTTGACCATTCGATGTTGTTCGCATTAAAATCATTGTATCTTGAGATGTATCATGTTGATTATAAACTTCCTGAAGTATACAAATAACTTTCAGCAACACTTTTCTTTAAAATAATGAGTCAACACCTTCTGCATATTTTATTCTGTTTTTATTGTATTATTTTTTTGCATGAGTTTTGCCATGTTTCAGTGTAAATATATCTATGAAGTGAACATCGTCATCATTTGATGCGCCTTACCACTGGAACAAAATAGCCCATACATCACCTTACATCTAAAACATTCTACTGCGATTCCATCTATTGAAACCAATCTGCATTATTAACCAATTACACCTAGTATTTTAAATGCAAATTAAGGTCATCTTTAAATATTATAAAGTAACAATTCTCATTCCATCTGTGAAATTTTAAAGGAGTGTCCATTTCGCCCACCCCGATCCTATACGGAGCGGTCACAGCTGACATCAGATCTTCAGAGAGAAGGAACTAAGACTGGAGTCAGGATGTTAAACATGGATGGTCATGAAGCAAGCTGCTTTGCAAATATTTAATAATTATTCTTTAAAAATATTGGCTGTCTTGTAAATAAGTGAAATTTTATTAAATTTAATTTGTGTAAGAGTTTACCTCTCATTCTAACCACTTGAGATGCTACCTTACACAATAACAATACAATTCTTAAATATTAAGTGTATAATTTTTTTTCTCTCTTAAAGAGTTAAATTAATTAACTCTACATAAAATGAGAGCTAACTTTAAGTTGATTTAGCCAGGTGTAGCACTTTCCAACAATTCAAAAAATGTTCAGAAAGCTTCCTGAGGACAGTTTCACAGCACTCAAACACGACTCATCAAAAGCCACTATTTTCTTTTCCTACTGCAAATATTTTCAGAAAAAACATAGCATGCACTTTACACATACGTAAATAAAAGCAGTAATTTACTTTTTTCATGCACAAAAATTGCAACATACAGAATAAAAAAAATATGAGAAAAAAATGGCAAACTAAGTGAGATGGGGGCAAAAAAACAGGTTCTTTTGTTCAAGAATCAGTACCAACAGTTGTATGACAAACATTAAAATTATTTAAGATAAAAAATATGTCAAAAGATCTGGTTTCTTATGCATGGTAAATGTGTAATATTGTACAGAATGAAATAACTTTGAAAAAAAAAAAATACACTAAATAAATGACTTGCATAATGAACTTTCCTACTACTAATAAAATTTTTTTGTGTGTCATCACATTTAAGCACAGAAAAGTGCCTAGTAACAAAAACAGTTCAGCACAACAATAAGTGCTGCAGATTAATTTAACAATCTAAAAGATATGCTAAGCTTTAAAACAGACAAATATAATTTATGTTATGTCTTTGAATTACTGTTCTTGTTGCATATTACTAATTTTCTTTGTAGATATAAAATATATACCTACATATTTTATGAATTGCTAAATACTTCTTGTAATAGCAGATTTGGTCTGGTATTCCTGGATCACAGACAAATATTTCTTTACTGCTGATAGATACAGACAATCCTGTTACTAGGAAAAAAGGAGTACCATCTGGACCCCCCACCCCATTTTTTTTTTTTTTTTTTTTTACGCATGAATCTTTATAACATGCAATTGTCACAAAGCTCAATTTTAGTTTTGATTTTCAGGGGTCAATCCAGGTTTTAAATTTTTTAGTCCCTTTTTTTGTGGAAAAAAAAAAAAATAAAATAAAATAAATACATATATATATAATAAATTAAAATTTAATCAGATAAAATTTAAAGTTTATTAGTTATTAAAATAAGCAGAAACAATTTAAACTAAATTTTATTTGCTTTTTAGTTCAGTAGATAAATACGTCTCCAATTAATTGTAGATTTAACTGTATTCAGCCTCTTCATAGCATCTTATGGCATAAGTGGTGTGTTTGATGTGTTTTGCAGTTGTTAGTGAGTACTGGTTTTGGTTTTATTAATTTAACTTAGGAATAATTTGATTATTCAGTTAATGGTGATTGTTGATAAAAAGTGTGTATCTCACTTGGCTTTTTATTCTTTTTCTTTGAGTTTCAATTATTTTCATGTCTTATGGGTGAATATAGGGCATAGAGTGCTGTAAATTTTTAGCAATTTGCATACAACACTATAGAAATATCACCCTATTTACATGCAACATTCATTCTATGCCCTTGATAAAGTAATGGCATTGTATGTAATGTTTCAATCTCAGTTTGCTCATTTTTTCATCATGTTTATTCAATTTTTATACTTCTTCATGTGATACTTGGTTACATCTGCTGCAATGCTTGAGAAGGTTTTCTATATATGGTGGTCCGATAGCCTGGTGCGTATTATATACAAAATTGTTACGATTTAGATTAAGAACCAATAAGAGACAAAAATAGCTTAAATTACTTACGCCGACATGAATGATAAAAAAAGGACCATTAAACTTATAACAGACAAAACAAATAATTAACCACAGAAATAATTGGATAAAAATGCTTAAAATTAGAAGTAAGTACTCGTCAGGGGGACTGTACTTCGTAAAGCTGTGAAAGCTGCATCAATTTCGTAAAACAATATAGCTAATCATAGCAATTTATATTGTTTCAGCCCCAATCGAAGTAGCAAAACCATATAGAATGAGAAATTAAATGAAATATTAAATTAAATCAAATATTAAATAAACTCTTCATTGATACCAGAGAGAAAACTAGAAAAATGCATAGTAGCCACATGTAAAATATTTAACACAAACTGGAGAATAGGATGATGCCAACAATATATATATATATCATGTAAAACCTTCCATTTTAACAGTCATTCTATTTAGTAATAAATGCAAAACTTTGAATAAACATCACAAAATGCAAAAAACTCACAATAATTGTTTTGGGTCGAAAGAACACAATGACTCATCACATCAGGCGAACAAAATAGGCACGAGCGTTGAAATCAAAGCGGCAACACACAGAAACGATTGTGCGTTGACGCTTTGTTACTGATAATTGACTATATATACATATTTAAATTTAATTGAACCTTACAATTTCAAAATTGTATTTATCACATTAAATTTATGAAAGAATAGATTAAAAAAAAGTTTAAAAAAATGCTTATTTAAAATATTTTATGTATTTTGCCTCAAGTTTGAAACAGTGGTGGTAAATGGTGCGTTGCTGCTTTGTTTGTAGCACTCGTGCCTACTTTGTTCGCCTGACGAATGGTCATGTGTTATTTTGACCCAAAACAATTGTTGCATTTATTACTTTAAAACGACAGTTTTATGGTGCTTTCTTATTATATATAGTGTTTAATATCAAGTTACGAGATTTTCGTTACTGAAAACATTATAAAAGGATAATTTTTATAAAACAAACTTTTGTGAGGGGGCTAATTTTATAAATTTGAATTTTGTGATAGGTCCCTTTTTATGATGAGGGATTTTAAAGATAAATGTAATAGCAAATGTTAAATTTTCAAACAAAATCACAACTAACAGAAAAATATTCGGGTGAGATTCAGTTTCATGTACCTCATCTATTTCGTGTTGCTCCAACGCGCTAGATCGCCAAAGATTAGTAAGCTGAGAGAACTGTTTTCTTTAGCTTTCGATCCAAGACGTCATGCGTATCATTGGCGCCTGTAGAAAACTTAGCAGTAGCGTCTCGTGTGTTTAACACTTGAATTCAAAGTGACATATTGTTGTTATCAGGGATAGAAATTAAGTCACTGCTCTGCTCTGCATGATCGGTAATTTTAAGGCTATACAAACTTTTACTCATCCATTCACCCAGTAAAAATTTGTAAAATGAAATAAATTTACATGACAAATATGATTGTTTTTTGCAAATTAATTAGAGACAAGTGAAGTCTTATATAAATCAAAAATTTATGCTTTTATTTAAACAAGTTAAATGTCACATATTTACCATATTAAATATTAAAAGTGTAAAAAAACAGTTATTAAAGTGAAATTAAAAGAAAAATTAGAGAATTGGTGATATTGACAACTATACATTTACTATTGTTATAACATACCTACTACTATCTTGTAACTGATTTATAGGCAATTTTAGAAAAAAGTAAAAAATAAAAAAAAATTGTGATGCTTCAGTGGTCCGGTGGACCACTGGAGTTTATATTTTGCTGGTCCACTGAATATTTTTGAGGTCCCAGACCAACGGATCACTGTTAATTTTGAGCCCGAGTTATTATATAAAGATTTTAAAGAACATATTATTTTACAAATATTAGTTTATGTTATTTTTGTTGAATTGTGTAAGGTTGAACGTAGATAAAAAAAATGAAATGAAATTTATTGAAGTTAATGGATATTAATTAGTTTTGTTATGGTGTTTTCCGGAAGATATTTGACAAGCCTTGTGTGGTGAGGGGAATCGTAAATTTGAAGTAATTTCTTTATATAAATTCATTTGATATCCTATTTAATGTTATTATATATTAATCTCTAAGTAAATATTATATAATATAACAGAAATATTGAGTTTATTAGGTATGTTTGAAACAATAGTGTTTTGAAAATGGAGGATTAGGCAAAGTTTGAAATTACATGTTTTTTTTTTAAATTATTATTATGATTCAGTGCTGTGAAATTACTTTTTCTGCCTGCCTTGACAATTCGGGCAGTGCTGTTTCTAGGATAAAAGATCTGCCAGATGAAATTCAATAAAAAGGGCAACCTTTTTTTTCAAAAAGGGCATAATTTGCAGTCTTCTATGTTGCAATTTTTGTGTGTGACAAAAGTAAATTACTAATTTTTTGTGTATATATATAGGCTATATGCATTTGTTCTTCCAGGAATGCTGCAAAACTATTGCTACAAGGTTACATGTCAGAAAGAAAGTATCTAAAGGCCTCTGAACATTTAAAATGTTAGAAAAGGCAATTTGGTACTAAAATGTTTTTAAAAGGTCCACCAGGTGCTAAAATGTTTAAAAAGGGCCTGGAGCACCCTGTCAAATTGGCCTAGAGTCAGCACTGGGATAGGGGTGCTATTAAATTATTTCATGTTGCACGTGTTTAGTGTTTTTGAATTATAACATGTGCTTTTTAAAAGTTATAAGCTGGTGCATTTAATTTATAACAGGTGCTTTTAAAAACTTTTTTAAACTGGTGTCTTGAATAATTTATAACAACTGCTTTTAAAAACTTTTAAACTGGTGTTTTTACATAATTTATAAAAATTTTTAAGTGACATTTTTATTGAAAATTTTATTTTATGATAATTTTGCTTATTTTAGGTGTATCGTTTAGATCAAAATACTTGTTTATAACATATAGTTGTTTGATTAGATTGCTGAAAAGCTCACTTTTGTACGTAGGCGGTGGAGGTTTATAATTGAGGACATGAAGCGGAGCGGCATCATCTTGGCAATTTTCCCAAAAATCGCCAAAGTGCACATCAAACTAGAATTTCCCCAAATATTCAATAACGACTTCTGGTTTTCGATGGATTTACACGTTTTGAGAGGTCCAGAACAAGATTTGACCATTTTTAGAAAATGTGTCTGTGTGAGAGAGACAAAATTTTTGTGATGACTGCATCTGAGGAATTACTGCAAAGAATTGCATATAAATTTATATGTAGATGCACTTTGACCTAAATTAGTGCCCATAAACTTTAATGTCAATCTCTCAACAGGTGGCGCTGCTATGCAGTGATAACCACAATTTAAACAAAGGTTAATTCAGAACAAATTTAGTGCCGCATTGAGGCACTTTCACAAAGTCAATTTTTAGCAATGAGGTACCTTCACAAATTCAACTTTTAGCAAAGAGGTACCTTCACAAAGTCAATCCTTAGCAATATAACTGCACACTAAAATATTTTATAAGCTTCACTGCATCGAACACAGAAAAATACCCTCAATTTGAATATTTATTACTGGAGACAATGATAAATATCAAAGTAAACACCTACTTATCTTACATATAAGAAACAACTTGACTCGCCCATATATATATATTTATTTTTACAACTGTTTCATTTTTTAAATGTATTTTAAAAACGTATTTTAGTTAATTGTTCTGAAGTATCATTAATTTTCACAAACTTACTTGATGTTTTCACAAATTATTTTATAAATTCACAAATGGGGGATCATTTTTAAAAAGCTGGATTAATCCCTGTTAAGAGAAAGCTACATCTCAGGTTCTATTGTGTATAATCAAACAAAACTTGTTATGTGAGAAGGCCATTATGAGACATGCTGATTCACTTTTGGTGCATATCGATCAATAGGCGGTGAAGCTATACTGCAAATTTCCCTGAGAACGGGAAGATAATATCTCAACTTCTATGGCGTATAACTGTATGAAACTTGAAATGTGAGAAAACCATTATGAAAACAAATATTTTTAAATATTAATTATATAGAATAAAAGTGTCTTTCTTTGGATACTTAGTGTTAGATTTCTCTAAGATTAAAATTGCCTGCATTCATCATGATAGATAATTTTAATAAACAATAATTTAAAAAATTATTTGTACTGAGTCTATTTGTTTAGAAAAATACAGAAGAAAGTCTTGTGGTGGAAATAATATACTTTTTTTTTTTTTTTTTTTTTTTTTTTTTTAAGTTTTTAACACAAGTATTCGATTTTATGTTTAATGTATATATGACCCAAATGCCATCCTCTATCAGTAGTGTGCCCTGCTGCCTCACCACTGGCGCCAGCCCTGTTGAGCATGTTCACATTAACAAGGTTCGATTATACCATGAAAAACTTCTCATTATGAGTTTTTTTTAACACTTTACAACAAGGTGGAAAAGTGTTAATGACTTCGGTTTGCCTGTCTGCGCTCTAACTCCCGTAAATATTTATGGATTTTCTTGAAACTGATATATGTTATTCAAGTTTACTATCAGATGTCCCCTATTGAAAATGGAGTTTATACCTCTACTGGTTTGTGTACAGGGACACCCAAAAGTACTTCAAAGCAATGTGTTCTATGAGAGGTATTTCCATAAACCATATTTTCATACCTTTACTGTACACAAATCCAGGGACGTATCCAGAGGGGGGGCTCTGGGGGCTCGAGCCCCCCCCGAAATTGTCTGAGAATTTTTTTTCATGTTCTACTAACCAGAAAAAAATTTGTAAAAAAAGTGAATTTTTTCTCGACAATATCTTATTTTTTGTTGTTGTTGTTAGTTTGTTTGCTTGTGAAACCTTATTTATTAGCAATTTTCTGTCTTGTAAAGTCCAAATTACCGAAATGCATATTAGCTCTTTGTAAAAAACACTTAAAAGAGATCTTTATGGTACTTATTGTTGAACACTGTAATGTGTCTCCTTTCTTTTAAACACTTCTCTTGTCAGAAATAGCGTTTTAATTCCATGTGAGACAAAAGATTCGTCATTAACAGAGATCACAGTTGCATATGGAACTTCTAGTTTTGTTAGTTATGCACGTAGTATACCTTCCATAGAGTATGAACTTTAACAATAGAAAGCAGCCAATATAAAGTCTACTTTACAGAAAGACATGTGGTGAAAGATTGTATTATCTTATCCTACTTAAAGCAAAAATGCCAGTAATAACATCATAGAGTATAGCATTCAGTATTCATATTCGCAGCGAGGCAGATTTTCAAACAAATGTCCAGATTCTCAAACCAGACTGGGCTTTGACTGGACCAGACTCTAGAGGGTATACAGGGCCCGACTTAGACTACCTGGATCCCCGGGGCAAGCCTATTCTGGGGGACCCCCTTTCAGTGGGATAAGAGCTCTTTTGGATGCAGAATTTCTGCATACTCCTGTAGGGGGGCCCCTTCCAGAAGGGGAGCCCAGGGCATTTGCCCCGTACGCCCTGCCGTTAGTCAGGGCCTGAGGGTATATGCAGTCAACAGGTTCTGTCAAAGAAATTCCGTATCAATTTTCCTTGTTTTCCAAAAGGAAACCGAAGTATTAAACCCACTTGCGGAAAAAGCCACCATATGTGGCTACTACATTTACAAAACATGGAGGACACAACAGATTTTACTTGCACCAGATACCATTAATCTACATGACAGTCTTTGGATGGCTCCAGCATCGATCGCTCAATCTTTCAATTACGAGCTGGACTCCTTATTAACCGGAATACCGTGAGTCAAGTTTTTGGGGATTTTCTCCGTTTGTCACGGATTAAAGAACTCTCCAGCAGAGACTTGTGCATTTTAAAAGACTAGTTCCATCAGTTTTAGGCCCAAGGCACTTTTTAGAATTATTATTATTATTAAATCTTTTTTTGCCATTTCAGATTTTAGGAATTACATTGTTTGCCGCCATGCGGCGTTGTAACCGATCTTATTTATAGCGCATAACCATTTTACTATGCCTAGATACGAATTTTAAGGCTATAACTTATATTTGTTTTAAAGTTACGGTGATTTATGGCGGGGGGGGGGGGGGGGGGGACAAACTTTAATGCACTCGCTCTTGGTATACATATATATGTGCGGATACACGACCAACATCTGAGTGAAAGTTGGGCCCCCTCCGAAATTTTTTTCTGGATACGGCCTTGCACAAATCTTAATGAAATTGAAATATGTGTCACTATTGGATGTTTCCTGTATAAAATATAGTAAATACCACCACTGATTTGTGTACAGGGACACTCAAAAATATTTCAAAGCATTGTGTTCTATTCGAGAGATATTTCTATAAACCAAATTTTAATTACTTTGCACGAAGTTTTATGAAATTGAAATATGTTATTTATATGCACAAAAGAATGCTTTGCACAGAATATAGCATGCTTAGCATTAGAATATAACATGCTTAGCAATAGAATATAGCATGCTTAGCATTAGATTTACAGGGTGACACAAAAATATCCAGTTATATTAAGAGCTATTAATAAAAATTTGCTAGAATTGTATTTTTGTTTACATTAAGCGTTTTTAACACTTTCTAACATTTTTTAAGTGTGAATATGATTTCAATTTGTGTATCTGTCTGACTGTTCTTCTGTCTGTTTTTCTGCACTCTAACTCCCATAAATAGTATTTATGAAATTTCTTCAAACCAGGGTTGGCAAGTTTCTTCCAAGACGGAAAAAACCGCGGAAAAAACCATGGAAAAAACCGGCCGGAAGAAATAGGTTTCTTCCAAGTGGAAGAAATGGAAGAAACTGTTTTTCTTAAAAATTTATCCGATAAATTGCAGATTTGTAAGATACAATGGATGCATTGATCTTATAAACAACTTTAAATATACCTATACAAATTTAATAACATATTTAGTTAATAATTATGAGTTTTTTAAATCAAAATGAGCTAATGAGCCTCGGTATCTGATGATCACGTTCCAAAATACTCAAAATTCAGTAAAAATAAATCAATTTCAATTTAAACAGTATAAAGTTTTATAATTTAGACAATTTTATTTATTTAACTGGTAATAAATAATAATTTGGATCACTTGCTTATACTTTCTGATGAAACAGCTCTTAACATAATCCAGTTAATTAAAATACCAGTATGCAATAATTACTTTTACTGTATTACAAAATGTCATCAAAAACTTTATTTTCCTTATAGTCACATACAGTACAGTCAACTCCCTTTAATCTGCAGATTTATAATCAGCAAATCCTTCTAATCCGTAATTGATTTTTTAATCTAAAAGAAATTTACAACTCATATTTAAAAAAAAATTCACATTTCTCACATTTTTACTTTTTATTACCATGTTTTTATTAACTTCGATTCTTGTTTGTTTGTATGTTTGTTTTTTCGGTACAAATCTTGCAATCTATTTTTAACTAATTTCCCTGCTAGCTAGACATTTAAAACTTTCACTGTAACTCAGAACCCGGTGACAACACAATACTTCGAAGTCAGTTTTTTAAATAGTTTTTTTTTAATTAATTAAAATATGAAAATAATAAGATCTTAATAGCAATAAAATAGCCATTAAAAAATTAGCTATAATTTAATTGTTGCCAAAAAAATTTATGAGTTCATTTTTTTTCAACATAAAAATAAATACATTTAATTCAATGTGAATGTGAAAAAATTATAAAAAGTTAAATTATGCATTTCACAAAAATTGACTTATCAATTTTAAAATTTTATACACATTGATAAGTGCTAATGTACGATGCTAATATACGTTGTTCTAAAAGGAGTAATATTTTATTTTTAAAACGAGCATTTTTTTTTTTTTTTTACTATTATTATTATTTCACTGAACTGATTCCGCATGCTTCAATATTGCTAAAATATTTTTTAGCCACGCATATTTCATTAATGACTTATCAGAAAATTTAAAAACATGGTATATAAAAAGTTTTTTTTTTAATCTTATAATTATTTTTTTTATCAGACTTTTAGCATAATCCTTACTTTGAAACACGAATGGGGAAGGAGGGGGGATTAACCATTCTTATATTTATTATCCTGCAATTCATACAGACTAGCACTGAAAATAAACCACTATTACATGAATGTTTAACAAAATTAATCAACAATGAATATTATTTCCAGACTTTCAAAAATATTTTGTTTCATATTTTTTAAATATGTTTGTTTACATTTTGTAGGTACCTATTATTTGAATATGCTTAAATTATTTACCATCATATATGAATGTGATAGATTAGTTTTATTAATATTAAAGAAATATTTATTCTAAAATTTATTAAAAATCCTCTTTCAATTTTGATGTCTATTTAATTAAAAATGACTGATTTTGTATCTGTAAAAGAAAACATAAACAAAGGCAATGATCTCTAATTTGCAAATTTCTATTAACTGCACAACCTCTGGACAAAATTTTTGAGAGTTAGAGGGAGTTGCCTGTAAAACAAATGATAAGTTTTTTCGTAGTTCAATACTGCACATTATTTTTCAACTTAAAATAGATAAATACAAACTATGGATTTTTTTTTTTTTTTTTTTTTTTATCCTAGAGAGCTTGCAGGACAGTTTAAAAGTAGGTATCTTACTTATTGATACAGTTCATTGGGTACCAGCTTCGAGTTTATACAAAAAATTGTATCCTTAAAAAAAAAAAAAAAAAAAAAAAGTGCTAATATTATGGCTAAAAATTCAATAATTACTATTACTTGTACTGTGTGAACGTATAATAATATTATGAGATAGTATCTATGCAAAAAGTTCTAAAAATATTAGCATTGAAAAGTAAAAACCCATCACCTGTGTATATTTAGTGTTTGTTATCAAATAACTTATTTTTCTAAAGATATTTTTAATATCAATTGAATTATAGTTTAGATTTGGCATTATATTTATGCTTTGAGTTTATGTAGTTCATAAATTTAAATTTTGAACATCTGTTTTGTCTTTTGGTTGGTTTCTTCCATTTCTTCCAGTTTCTTCTGGTTTTTTCCAGTTTCTTCCACTGTCCTGGAAGAAACTAGTTTCTTCCGGAAGAAACCCAACCCTGCTTCAAACTGATATATTTTATTGAAGTTCACTATCGTATGTTCCCTATTGAAAATGGAGTGACACAAAACTCTTCTGGTTTGTGTACAGGGACACCCAAAAGTATTCGAAAGCATTGTGTTCTATGAGAGGCGTTTCTATAAACCATATTTTAATACCTTTACTGTACAGACACTTTGATGAAATTTTAATATGTTATTCAAGTTCTCTATCGGATGTTTATGTAAAATAGAGTACATTTCTAACTGGTTTGTGTACAGGGACACTTGAAAGTATTCCAAATAATTGCGTGCTATGAGAATTATTTTTATAAACCAAATTTTAATAATTTTACTTTGCACAAAGCTTAATGCAATTGAAATATATTATTCGTATGCACAAAAGAATGCCTTCTATATAATATAGTATGATTAGCATTAGATTTACAGGGCCACACAAAAATATTCAGTTAAATTAAGATATTAATAAAAGTTTGCTGAAATTGCACTTTTGTTTACATTAAGCATTTTAACACTTTCTTATAATTTTAGTGGGAATATGATTTCAATTTGTATCTGTCTGTCCGATTGTCTATCTTTCTCTATCTGTTTGTCTCTGGCTCCTAGCTCCCATAAATATTTTGAGAATTTTTAAAAAATTATACAATCAAGTTCACTATGGAATGTTTCCTATTTAAAATGACATTAATATGTCCTGCATAACTAGTTTGTGCACAGGGTCAACAACAACCCAAAAAAAAAAAAAAAAAAAAAATGCCAATGCATTACGTTTTAGGACAGACAGTTTTAAGAGTTATATTTAAAAAACTTTCTACTGTAAAAATCATAAAAACATTGACATGTATTGTTAATATTCTAAAATAATGTTTTGTATAGAATATGATGTGATTAACTTTCAGATTTACGCTAAAATATTCACATAAATTAAAAGCTGTAATTATAATCTAACGGCTGCATTTTGTTGTGTGATAATGTAGGCAAACAATATTAAAAGTTATACAATACAACAATTACATCCAGTTGGAAAGTTAATCAATGCGTACTGCATGATTTTTCTTTTTTGTTTTAAATTAAAATATTCTTGTTTCCTACATAAATAACTTTTTTTTTCTTCTTCATGTCATAATTCCCTGCTTTTGCTTTTATTCTTAATGAGTAAAGAAATGCTATAGATAAAAATCATAGAAAGTTAAATTCTATCATAATATTATAAGATATGCATAAAATATCATAAAAAGGTTTAACTGTATGGGTACGTAGTACATTTTTTCGAGTAAAAAAAGACTGTTTTTTTTAAGTGCAACATGAAAATAAGGCAACTTTCTTTAGTTGCATGTTATTCCTGGTTTAAATTCTTAAAAAAAAAAAAAAAATCAGCAAAAATTATGGAGATAGCTAATAGCTATAAAAAATTATGTTTGAACTAATTATTGCACGACTTCAGTGCAATTTCAGTGTAATGTTGAAGTTTCAAAAACATTTTATTATAAGTGTAAACCATACGTATATGTTTAATTTAGTTCAACCGTTTAGACTGTTAACATGCATGCTACAATTACTGAAAAGCTTGTTTTTTTTTATAGTTAAATAAATTTTTTTCTCAATCAAGTTCACAGGAAGGAAAAAAAAAAGTAAGATTTAGAGGCAACATTTAAATTATGATTTTTAACTAAAATCTCTAACATTAATGAAGATATACAAATAAAACCTATTTTTCCCTTATTTCATAAAATATTTTAAGCAAAAGATATATTACATTTCCTTTTTTTTTTTTTTTTTTTTTTTTTTTTGAAATATATGATTAGGACTATTTCGGAGAAAGGGGATAGGCTTGTGACTCTTAACTGCACTCATATTTTTATGGTTATCTCTCTCTCACTTTCCTTTCCCCCAAGTTCCATTTTTTTTTTTTTTTGTGGCAGGCAGGACATTAGCATACATTTTTTTATCCCTAAAATGAAAATCATGGGTGCTCTTATGTCATCATCTAATTACATAAGAACGCAATAAGGTGAAGTAATACAACTATATAATTTAGGCGTCCAACAATTGTTAAAACATGCTTACAGAGAGGATGTAAAAGATGCGAATTGACGATAAAAGTTTCACATACCTTAAATCACGGGGAAGAGTTGAATATATCAATCTGATATACTTCCAGCCTCCAATGCAAAAATATATAAGAAATGCAATGGAAATCGAAGTTATAAAATTGAAATAGTTTCCTAGCCACAAAGCAGCTGTAATTCCCCAAAATACAATAGCTCTAATCATATGTTCAGTTTTGTATAAAGCTCCATTTTCATATATTAAGTAAAAAAGTGATTTAATAATTCGTTGTGGCGTAAAGTGCAATTCCATTTTGTAAATGATATTTATATAGCCATGCACCTAAATATATCACTATTTTAAATGAAATATTTTTCACTACACAAAACTTAATATCAACAAAAAGCGTGACCAAGTGAACTACAATTGGCGAAAATTAATGCAGTGGTGATATGAATTCACAGACATTCTACATCCATTTAAATACAATATATGAGTCATTTAAGGGCAAAACAAACGTCATTTCGCTCTTTAACTTTGAAAAAACACTGCAGACGAGCCATTCGAGAAACAGAATGTACTGAGAAGAAAGTTAATCGAAAGTTATTTACTAAAATCGATTTCTAGTCGGATTAAGGGAGGCATACTATTGTAACAATCGCAGCTATCGTAGATCACAAGTCGGATCGTAGTCGTAATTTTGATACAAATGTAACGCCATCGGCCATATTGGATCGTAAAGTTGTGATTGTTGACATAAAAAATTGCGACTGCCTGCGCTCTCCCGTAAGCTCTCACAAGCCTCTCACAAGTAAGATGGCGGATAGTAGAGTTGATCAATGAAAAATAAAATATTTATTTATTTATTTATTTTTGTGTGTGGAGTGTTATTATTGATACAGAAAATGAAATTAAAACCTTTGTATAATTTTAAAATGACAAGATTTACTTCATTAAACATGATATCTCACAAACACGAAAACGTCCAATATTGTTCATTTATGATTCATTATTTAAATAAATTGTATAATAATGTGAGATGAACAGCATATTTCTGATTTTTTATAATAATAATTATTATTACTATTATTATTAACTGTATGTATATTATTTTGTATCGTTTGTTCCTTGTTAAAAAAAAGTCATACTATATTTTTACACTAATGGTACTGAATGCGTTAAGTGCTCCTTAAATATCATTCACAGGTATAAATGAATTCTTTTAGTAATACATATATGATATACTTATTAATAAGTCTTTCCTCGCCATTCTTTCTGCAGACAAGTAGGAAGTTTTAGTGATTTTGCATGTTAAGTAGTTTGACCCCTAATTTATCACAGAAGTCATTAAATAATATAAAGCAGCTTAATATAATACAACTACAAACCTAAATTCTAAATTGATTTTCATCAAAATTATTTAAATTGTAGAGTTAAAATTCTTATTAGGAAAAAGAAAAACTCTATATGTGGGGAATTAATTTTGTATCTAAAAGTAGATTATGAGAGAGTTACTTTCTAGAATTTTTAAGCTATTGATGAAATGCTAAAATTCATTAATGTAATTTTTTTTTTTTATTCACAAAATTTATATACAGTCTCTTTTTTATAAGATTATTGTAACTCCTACATTCTTGAGATATTTTAACTCCTACAATATTTTAAGCATTAAAATTCAGAAATATTCTTTAAAGTTTCAACCTTCCAAATTTAGGTATATACTATACATTATGTTTACTTTAATTTTTTTATTCAATTGAAACATTTATGTTTAATAGATTTAATGTAAGTAATGATTTAAAAGCATGGGATAATTTGGGTACACATTGCATTTTATTAATTAGGGAATGAAAAATAATCATTTTATACTCCTGCATCATCGTTACTTAAGGTTGTATATGCTGAAAATATGCTTGCAATACTGATATTGACAAAAGTTTTCTTTTCTAAAGATAGCAATGTAAACATATCCATATATTATTAATTTAAATTAAGGTATACTGATTCAAATTCATCATTTGTGATAAAAATGTTTCCACCACTTGTGCAAAGTAGCTTTTGAATTGGTTTTTATAATCATTTTCATTCAATTTTGTGTCCTCTAAAATGACCTCTTTTTCAAAATTGAATGTTTTCTATTTTCTTATAAAATAAAAGACATTGCATATTTTCTCCTCTTTTACCAATAAAAAATTCTCATCACCTTATACGTAAAAAATAGAGTAAGATAATCATATTTTGTGGCGAGTAGTTTTTTTTTTTTTTTTTTCAGTGAGTATAATATAAGTTGAAATTTTGGGCTCTGATACTGCTATCCCACTTAAATTTTAAAACACTTTATTATGAAAGGTGCTACATTGAGTAAGAAAATGTTACATATTTTTTTTTTTATTTCTAATTAAATCTTCATGTAATGCAGAGTTAAATAAATGCTTTGCTTAGTAGGGGATCTAATAATATCTTATGTGTTTAAATTTTGAGTTATTTTTGAAATATTTCTGGGTTATTCTTTTATAGATAAAATAATTTATTGTGCTTTAAGTTATATTGAAATTAAAAGGTTTGTAATCCAGCTATCTCACTGTTTCAATTAATTAATAAATTGCTTATTTTAAGATTTTAAATAGTGTTTTTTTCATGATTTAAGGAGGGGGGGGTATGAATTTTCTTGCTGTTAATTTAGATTTTTTTTTTTTTTTTTTTTTTTTTTTTACTTGTTGCATTGGCATTTTAAAAGATAACTTGTTGTTACAATACACTTTTAAAGCCAAAAAAAAAAAAAAAAAAAAGTCAAATAAATTTGGGTTTTGCTTTGTATAGAGGGCATGCATAATTTTGATTTACTTATTGGTGAATTGATTCACAAGAGTTGTTTTTCACTTTTAAGATTTTGAACTTTGTGTGTAAAATGATTTTTTTTTTTGGGGGGGGGGGGAGGAGGGGGGAACACTGCTCTGCAAAAAGAAAAAAAAATTCGACATCTGATACCATTCTTGCTCAACTTATGTGAAATGACCTCCTGAATCCGAATGTGACTCCCATTTTGCCTAGTCACCCACCATTTTCTAGATACACCACCTCCTCTCTGATTTTTTTCCCTGTTTGATAATTTTATGACCATGAATTTGATTTGAAGAATTAAAAATAATTTAACACCTAAAAGCAAAAAATATATAAAGTTTAAAAAATAACATTAATAACAGATTAAAAAAATATAAGATATGTAATGCATAATTTCAGTTTCCTACCCAAAATTTTTCCCTTGTCACAAATGTCAATGTTTTAGAATTTTCCAACTCTGTAACCCCTCAGAAGGCATTTAATGGTTAAAATAATCCTCTCCCCTCCTAGAAATCAAATTCATAGCCATAAAATCACTGAAAAATGATAAAAAATAGGGTGCCATTCCTAAAAAACGGTGGCTGATAGGGCAAAATGGGCATCATATTCGGATTCAGGAAGTCATTTTACATAAGAATATACTGAAATGGTGTCAGAGGCAACTTTCATGCCGATCAGTTTAATGGAACTAGCTGTTTTTGTTTAAAAATGCATCCAATTTTAAAAGAGTCTTTTTCTGCATCACAATCACATCTTTTGCACCATAATATTTGCATATTTTAGAATCCAAGTGGTTTCAAGAATGACACATAATCCTTTAATTTAAGTGTTATAATTGCCATTTGGTACTTTCATATTAATCGCATGCTGGCAATTTATACTTTAGTATTAACTTGGCTCATGAAATACAGTCGCCTGGTTACCATAGTCAACCAGTATATTTTAACTGGCAACATGGTTTTCAACTTTGAAACTTAATTTAAGAAAAAAAAAAAAAATTGGTTCTAGATTCGGGCTCTGATTCCACTCACGATATAAGCAAACTCTCAGCGTTTTCATTCTCGCTTCTCTTACTACATTTTGAGACACCATGTTAAATCAATACACTATTAGGGAAGTTACACCACTTTTCTCCATATATATTTCTCAACTTGATGTTAAACTGCTGCATCATTTTAGGGAATTGGTCTAGACAGCTCCTCGTTTGCATGTGCTTTGCAACCAGGAGCTGAATCGTTGTGCTGGTGTAATGATATATTGATAGTGTATTAATTTAGTGAAATTATTAAAACTGTTATTTGTATAACTTAAATAGTTATATTACTGTTATTAATAAACTCATTATTTAAATGTATTTCAAGTTAAAACGTCTAATAAAATTTATGACATTTCACTTAAAAAAATTTTTTTGGAAAAATGCTTACAAATAGAAATACTATATGTGACATCACTTTCTACAATGTACTGTCAGTGTGACGTCAAACTGACTCCAAAAAAACAAGCTATCTTTATTTTCTATATCGTTTAATACTAAGACTACATGTTATGATCATAACCTTAAATTTGTATATCTTTAACTCTATTTTGTTTGAATTTCTATTTTTAAATAAAAGCATCACTAAAAAAATAATCATCTGTAACAAAAAAAATTATCTCAAACCAAACAGAACAAGGGCTCGTAACCCTGATGCCTGCAGCAGCTTATACGTGGGCTGCTAATAACATGAAAAATTCTCAAAAATTAACCTTGAACCGAATGAGCCTCTGACTCGTGTTTCCGCTGCCTGTGGCTGTGGCACTGTATAGCAGGCATGCTACACACACGCTGCAAAATGCACTTTTCTCCACCACGGGGCACAGTATGTTGTGTACAAACCACCAATTGCCTTGAATTTCTAAGACCTTTCAAATAAGGTGTCACATGGTGTTATCAACTGCAAAATCTTTTAGTTGCACTTTCCACCGCCAGGGGGCACAATCTGTTCTGTATGAACATCACCAACGGTCAGAAAATATAAAGACCTTTAAAATAAGGTGTAACATGATAGTCTACTACGAAATCACTTAGTTCCACTGTTCACCACCAGGGGGCACACTATATTGTATATAAACATCCCCAATCAACATGAAATTTCAAGACCTTTATCGCCAATCTCCTTCAATTTCCAAGACCTTTCAAATAAGGTGTCAAGTACAAAATCCTTTAGTTGCACTTTCCACCGATAGAGGGCACAGTGTGTTCTCTATGAACATCACCAACAGTCAGGAAATACCAAGACCTTTAAAATAAGATGTAACATGATAGGGCCTACTACAAAATCACCTAGTTCCATTTTTCACCACCAGGAGGCACACTATATTGTATTCAAACATATCCAATCAACATGAAATTTCAAGAGCTTTAAAATGAAGTGCTACAAGTGTGGGTCTAGACCGGATTTTCCTCTCAAACTAATCCCCCCTATGCACAATTTCTTCACCGTGAAGTAATTTGGAACTGAGTTAACTCACAAACATGCTCTTAACCTCTGCTCCCCCCCCCCTCCAGGGGGTGACCATTCGGCTTTTTATATTTTTCTCTTTTGATGACACATCTACAGACCAAGACCTTTTTTTAGACTCCACAACCAAATTTTTACACCTAGCCGTTCTCTCAATTTAGTGGATACAGATAAAACACGTTAAAAATTAATATATAGATAATTGAAATTTCATTTAGAAAGATTGGAGTGTAAGGCTGATTTTTTATACAAACTATGTGAAAAATACCAGAGCCGGGAATCAAGCCCGGGTTATCTGCTTCCAGTGAGCTACCCAGGCTGATAACCAGCTCGGCATTTCTCACATAATATCCATTGGCAAGGTCACCGAGTCTGCAAACACAGATATAACAAGTGAGAATATTTTTCGTAGCACAACTCCATTAGACCACAAATTTTCCAATTGGAAATTACTAGCTGGAACCCATGTAATGTTTCAAACATTGTTGCATCATTATTTTAATGATAAAAACATCTAATATAAGTTACGACATTTCACTTACAAAAAGAAATGCGAAAAAATTCTTATAAATAGAAATGAACCTTAAATATGTATGATTTCATATCTTTAACTCGATTTTGTTCGAATTTCTGTTTTTAAATGAAAGCATCACTAAAAAATAATCAGCTGTAACAAAAAAATTACCTCGAAGCGAACAATACTCTGCCTTGTGACCCAGGTGCCTGCGGCAGTGCACACACGGCCCACTACTAACATCAAAAATTAACTTTGAACCGAACGAAACCAACCGGCGTTGACCAGGCCCATGATAATAACCTTATATTTCTATGATTTCATATCTTTAACTCGATTTTGTTAGAATTTCTATCTTTAAATGAAAGCATCGCGAAAAAAATAATCATCTGTAACAAAAAAATTACCTCAAACCGAACGGAACATGGGACCATGGTGCCTGCGGCAGCGTATACGCAGGCCGCTAATAACATGAAAAAATTCTCAAAAATTAACCTTGAACTGAACGAACCTTTGACTCGTGTTTCCGCTACCAGTGGCTGCAGAATGCTACACAAAATTCACTTTCTTCCACCAGTTGCCTTAAATTTCCAAGACCTTTCGAATAAGGTGTCACATGGTGGTGTCAACTGCAAAATCCTTTAGTTGAGCTTTCCACCGCCAGAGGGCACAGTGTGTTCTGTACGAACATCACCAATGGTCAGGAAATACTAAGACCTTTAAAATAAGGTGTAATATGATGGGGTCTACTACAAAATCACCCAGTTCCATTTTTCCCCACCAGGGGGCACACTATATTGTATACAAACATCCCCAATCTACCCGAAATTTCAAGTCCTTTAAAATGTGGTGCTACATGTGTGTCTAAAAGGGATTTCCTTCTTAAACTAATTCCCCCCCCCAAAAAAAAAAAAAAAAAAATCTACTTTTCCTCTTTAAAATCGAAAATTCCAAAATCACAGAAATTGATTTTATAGCATTCGAGTCTAGTCCCCCCATGTTCAACTTCTTCACCGTGAAGTAATTTGGAGCTAAGTTAAGCTCGCAAACATGTTTTTATCTCCTGCCCCGACACCTCAGCCAAATTTTTACACCAAGCTGTTCTCTCGATTTAGTGGATACAGACAAAACACGTGTCAAATTAATCCCTTTCACTCCAGGGACGTACGTGCATACGTCCAAAGAAAGTATACGATACTATTTCAAAATTATAATCTGGTATTTCAGACATTTACACTACAGCTAGCCTGGAGCGGAAGGGGTTAATATATAGATATTCAATAATGCATCAACCATGAAATTTCATTTAGAAATATTGTAGTGGAAGACTGATTTTTTTTTTTTTTTTTTTTTATACCAACTACGTGAAAAATCAACCTCACACTCCAATCTTTCTAAATGAAGTTTCTAATTTTACAGCAAATTCAGAAAACTTTCTGCGAATTATTTTCACACATTTATCTTGATTTATAGAAAACTGGCCCTTCAGAGAGGTGGCCTTTCAAAAAAGGTTTGTCTATGGCACAATTTGCCAGTGTTCTAAAAATTACTACCAAATCAATATCTGACTTGCACTCGACTATAAATATGTAATCTGACAAATAAAACAAAGAGTTAAGTTGTAATGAAACTGTTCATTCTTATCCAGCAAACATTAAATAAAACCTAAGAGAAAGTACTAAATACTGTGTCTATATTTATCGAACAGGTCAAAAGGTTTCATCTTTCTACGAGTTAATATTTTAGATGTTTACCAGAAAACTTAGTTGGTATAGGGGATTAGAATCTGCGAATAATTCTGATTTAGAATCGATCAATAAAATAACTGATTTAAATAAATGTGTGATGAGTGAGAAAGAAATTAAAAATTGTTAAATATTTTTTTATGTAAAATTTTGTAGTAAGGAAGAAAAAAAAAAAAACCAGAGGAGATGTGTTATTTTCTTCACTGGCAACAAAAAAAAAAAAAAGTTTTAAAAAGATAAATTACAATTTTTTAGCCATCTGTAAATGTAATATGGTTAAAAAGAAAAAAAAATGTAATACTGCATTTGTATTTACATAAAGAAAAGAAAAATCTATTTCATGCGAATGCTACGGTAAACTCAAATATTGAATGAGAAGATCCCTTTGCAGAACAAGTTGCACAGCAAACTTACTCCAAATATTTGAACTGTAAGTTTACTTTCCAACGTTGATTTAAATCAGCCTAGTATTTCAAAAGTTATCATGATGGCATATTTTCAAGTGACTGCAACTTGAAAGCAAAATGGCAGAGCAAGTTGTCCAGTGAACTTATCATCAAAACATTTATATAAGTTACTACCCAACTTTGGCTTGAATTGATTGATTAATTCAGTGTTTCAATAGTTATTGTAATAATAAATTTTCAATTAGCCCTAATTAATTTAAGGTATCCGGGTTTTTTTTTTTTGTAAGAAAAGAGCGGATGAATTTCATTAATAAACTTGGTTGAGACACTTATATGGCCTATGTATATATCAAAATTCAAGCAAATCCAACCTTAAATACACTTATCACAATGTGGATTTGTAATTTTCAAGTGAACTCTTGAAAATAAAATAGCACAGCAACCATTTAATGAACTCATCCTAGATATTTGTAAGATAAGTTCGCTGTCCAATT
Organism: Salticus scenicus; assembly: GCA_963930645.1. Taxonomy (NCBI): domain Eukaryota; kingdom Metazoa; phylum Arthropoda; class Arachnida; order Araneae; family Salticidae; genus Salticus; species Salticus scenicus. Next base: position 340,017,229 of record OZ005653.1, read on the forward strand.
TTGGTTCAATTTGGAGTATTATTTTGGAAGTTACTGTGATGACAAATTTCTATTATATATAGATTTAAAAAAAAAAAAAAAAAGTGATTGTAGTAGGTTGATTTCTAAAGAAATCAACCTACCTTTAAATCAACCTTGATTTCTAAAGAAATCAACCTAAAACTGATTTACGTACATGAGTGCTGGCAGAGAAGGAAATCTAAATATATTTAATACTATTTATTTAATGTTTTGCAAAAAAAAAAAAAAAATCAAGGTTTTTTTTTTCCCTTAGCTTAATTCAGGATAATTTTTTAAATATAAAGTTTTTTAATTATAATATTTAATATAAATAAAGCTTAAAGCTTTTAAATTTTCTTTTAGGCTCTTTCGGTAGATTTTACCAATTGCCCACTGCATAGCTCTGCTAGATTAATATGTAATGTCACAGTGTAAAGTAAAAGAAAAGAAAGAGAAAAACAGCACTCGCTGTTGATTTCATTCTGCCATCATCTATGTTTACATAAATCTTTAAATAATATAGATAATTTTTGGATGTAATATGCACTAAAATGGACAGGTCTATATTATGTTCACATGTTTATTTATTTTGGCTTCAAGACACTTATTACATAAAAATACATTTCAATATAATATCTACAAGATCTGGTGAAAAATCTAAATCTAGCTGTAATATGGACATATCATATTATGTACTTTGACGTAATCTACATGAATTTGTGTTGACTGGGTTCTTTCTTTAATAATAATGTTCTATATACTTTTTAAAAACCAACTTCAAACTAAAAAATAACTTTTTGAAACACTAATCAGTAGAATAATAGTTGTAGTGATTATATAATTATATATATATATTAGATAACAGATGTATAAAGACATTAATTAGAATCAATTTTTCAAAAGATGCTTTTTGATGTTAGAAAATGAAATATTACAAGGAAATATTTTTAAATATCTTGCTTTTAAACAACTTCAAAATTACTTTTTGACACTTTGTTTATAATGAAAAAATTAGACTAACCCCTCTATTTCCCATTTTGTGTAGGACTTTTACAAAATACATAAATAAAAGAGAAAATATTTTATAAATAAAACACTCTTAAATGAACTTTTTATTACGAAAATAGGAAAAGTACTATATGATGTATAAGTTTAACTAGGATGTTAATATATAGTTTAATTTTACATTTTTTTCTCTACTTATACATCACACAAAAGACACTTTTTACTGAAAAATGAAATTAAAATGAAATGTAATCAATCACTTCATTCGTATTTAAAAATTGGTAAATATATCATTTTTTTTTTTTTTTCAAATGTTTGTAAATATAAACATTGTATTGCACACGGCACACCGGACACACCTACATATCAGCCAATCAGTGAAGCCAATCGTTAAAATAATCGAAATGCCAGTTACCGGAAATCACAAATTTGCGATCGAAGGGTTGCCATTTGTGATAGTCACAAATGTTACAATAGTATCATAATTTGTGAGCCGATCGCAAATTCCAGGATTTGTGATCTACGATTACGATAGCTGCGACTGTTACAATAGTATGCCTCCCTAAAAGCTTCGTAACTTCGTAACTTAAGAAAATTTGTAAAAAGAAAAAAAAAATATGGCAAAGAGATTGACGATAAGGATGAGTTCGTTTAACATCGCATGCATGACGCAAGCAAAGTCTTTGGGACCAAACCATGGACGTACACTATGGACCGCTCACGCTGTGTTATCAGAATAGCCCCATTTTGGTCGCTTTTAGAAGATGGCGCTCGCATCGACTGCCTTTCCACTTCAGACTTGAAAGAGCGCTTTAACGCGAGAATTAAATTAAATAATGTTAAATATCTCGAACAGAAAAACATATATCCGTAAAATTTTTGCTTTACAATATAGCTAATACAAATGTCTGAAAATCTATTTCTGGAATTTTTGAAATTCGGTCCCCAAGGGCGGGGGGAGGGGGCGAAACGTGATTTGACATGCGTTAAACGTGATTTCACATAATCCTATATAACTCAAACAAAAAAAACAGATACACGTGAAATTTTTGCTTTAAAATATAGCTAATACAAATGTCTAAAAATCGGTTTCAGGAATTTTTAAAAATCGGTCTCCAAGGGGGGCAAAACGTGATTTCACATGCGTAAAACGTGATTTCGCATAATCCTATATATCTCAAACAAAAAAAAAATAGATATACGTGAAATTTTTGCTCTAAAATATAGCTAATGCAACTATATAAAAACCAATTTCTGGAATTTTAGAAATTCAGCCCCCAGGTGGGGCAGCAACGGGGGGGGGGGGGGCTATGGAGCAAAAACAAATAGAAATACAGTTAGGCCGTTCAAAATTGGTACAGATAGGTTTTAAAGGCCTGCAAGACGAATGGGGATATTTTCGATTGTGTAAAGTTATTAGGAGGGGCGAGAAGGGGGGAGGGGAGGGGGGGGGGACAAAAAATTAAAAATAGTGTCAGATCGTTCAAAATTGGTACATAGAGGTTTTCGATACTTACAAATCGATTGCGGATATTTTTGAATTTGTAAAATTATTAGGAGGGGCGGTAAGGGGAGTGGGATGGTAAGGGGGGCTATGGGGCAAAAACAAATAGAAATACAGTTAGGCCGTTCAAAATTGATGCAGGTAGGTTTAAGAGGCCTGCAAGTCGAATGGGGATATTTTCGAAAGTGTAAAGTTATTAGGAGGGGCGAGAAGGGTGGTGGGGAGAGGGGGGGGGCAAAAAAATAAAAATAGAGTTAGCTCGTTCAAAATTGGTTTATAGAGGTTTTCGATACTTACAAATCAATTGCGGATATTTTCGAATTTGTAAAATTATTAGGAGGGGCGGTAAGGGGGGTGGGGTGGTAAGGGGGAGCTATGGGGCAAAAACAAATAGAAATACAGTTAGGCCATTCAAAATTGGTACAGATAGGTTTAAGAGGCCTGCAAGTCGAATGGGGATATTTTCGAAAGTGTAAAGTTATTAGGAGGGGCGAGAAGGGGGTGGGGAGAGGGGGGCAAAAAAATAAAAATAGAGTTAGATCGTTCAAAATTGGTTTATAGAGGTTTTCGATACTTACAAATCAATTGCGGATATTTTCGAATTTGTAAAATTATTAGGAGGGGCGGTAAGGGCGGGCTATGGGCAAAAACAAATAGAAATACAGTTAGGCCGTTCAAAATTGGTACAGATAGGTTTTAGAGGCCTGCAAGTCGAATGGGGATATTTTCGAAAGTGTAAAGTTATTAGGAGGGGGGAGAGGGGGGGGCAAAAAAATAAAAATAGAGTTAGATCGTTCAAAATTGGTTTATAGAGGTTTTCGATACTTACAAATCAATTGCGGATATTTTCGAATTTGTAAAATTATTAGGAGGGGCGAGAAGGGGGGTGGGGCGTATACACTATGGACCGCTCACGCTGTGTTATCAGAATGGCCCCATTTTGGTCGCTTTTAGAAGGTGGCGCTCGCATCGACTGCCTTTCCACTTCAGACTTGAAAGAGCGACTTGACGAGAATATTTAATTCTCGTATTAAATATTACATTTAATACGAGAATTAAATGTAATATTTAGCGGTTTTAAAAGCACTGATACATATATACATATATTTTTTCTTTTTCGCATCATCCCCCATAAACACTAAAATACCACATGTTATTAAATAATCACACATTCTGTAAGATTATTTTGTATAAGGTTTTAAAAATATGAAAAATTGTAAAAACGTTTATCCTGATTGTGTATAGTTTTAATAAAGCTAATAGAAATAAATGACTTTTATAGATAAATTGTATATCATACTATCTGAATGAAATGTTTTTTTTTTTTTTTTTTTTACATTCTCACACACCGTATAAAATAAAATACTTTAAATTTTCTTACTTTTTAACCATTAATAGCAAGCAACTAGATTCAAGAATTTTAAAAGCACTGATACATATATATATATATATATATTTTTTTTCGCATCATCCCCCACAAACACTAGAATACCACATGTTATTAAATAATCACACATTCTGTAAGATTATTTTGTATAAGGTTTTAAAAATATGAAAAATTGTAAAAACGTTTATCCTGATTGTGTATAGTTTTAATAAAGCTAATAGAAATAAATGACTTTTATTGATAAATTGTATATCATACTATCTGAATGAAATGTTTTTTTTTTTTTTTTTTTTACATTCTTACACACCGTATAAAATAAAATACTTTAAATTTTTTTTACTTTTTAACCATTAAAACCGAAAGTATTTCAAAGAATTGTGTTCTATGAGAGTATTTCTATAAACCATATTTTCATACCTTTACTGTACAATATCTTCATGAAATTGAAATATGTTATTCAAGTTCACTATTGGATATACCTATATAAAATATTTTTCATACCACCACTAATTTATGTACAGGACACTCAAAAGTACTCCAAAGCATTGCGTTCTTTGTGAGATATTTCTATAAATCAAATTTTAATAACTTTACTTTCCACGAAGTTTTAGGAAATTGATTAGATTCAAGAAACTAGAAAAATTCATCAATTTGATAGATAAATAAAGCAAATTTCCCTGTGAATAAATTTAAATAATAATAATATCAATAAATAAACGAATCCAATATACATATATACATATATATATATATGAAAAACCTATTCAGATATTTCACAGGAATAAAGAATATAGCTATGAAAAAATTTATTTATTTATTATTTATTACTATTATTATTATTATTATTATTTTCAAAATCCAAGAATGAAAACATTCATTATATGTAAATATATCTATAAATGTAACCAATTCGCTCCCCCCCCCCCCCAACCCCGAAGATAAAAAAAAATTGACGAAATAGTATAATGAAAGCATAACCATATGATATTTAAAAAATAAATATGAAAATATGAAATTTCATAATTTAAAACAATGAATGTATTTTAAAAATCAGAATTTATTCCAGCATTTCCAATTAAACAAAAAAATTGCAAAGTATGTAAAAAAGACAAAATTTAAAATTTTATTATGATTTTTTTACAAAGGCGGTGCTTTTCCCTCTTCCGAGACTCCAATGGTGGTCGAGCGGTTCTGCGCTCAAAGCTGAGTAACGGGAAGTGTCTGGGTTCGATGCCAGGTTACGCTTGTTTACTTAGTCATTCAGAGTTTTCCGTGGTTTTCTCCGAAAATTGCGTGCATACGGACTAGAATCCCTTAGAAAGACCCTCACGGAGGGCACTCCCCTTCAGACGTAGGACATACAGTAGTCAATCGATCTTATTCCCAAATCCAATAAATCCATAACTACAGCACTTTTTCCCTTTTATCAATATTTTTCATTTTAAAATTTGCACTTTAAAGAGATTTTTAATCTGTATTATTTACTACTCATTTAAAGCAAATAATTTATTCAAAAAATAAAATTAATTTATATATATATATATATATATATACAATATATATTTAAATATGCGCGATATAAAAATCAATGTAATGAAAAGCAGAGTCAATCATATAATAATTTGAGCATTCCCTTTCAAAAAGCTAAAGGAGCATTTTTTTTATTAATTATTTTATTTATTTATTTTTGGAACCAAAGCCCATAATACTGTATGGGGAAATTTTTTTAATTCTGAATATTTTCTTCTAAAGGATTCGAAAACTGCTTTTAGGTCATTCATCTGACTTTACAGCTTAAAATCAATGTTGGTGTTGGAGATTAAAGCCAGCTGACTGCATTAGGGTCCAAGGCCTGGGTGTGCCCACCGTGGCGGTCCTTCTAAAGGGCCTTTGTCCACAATTACGAAAGTTTCAGGAAAAAAAAAACGCGCAAAACTCCGAACAGCTAGACCGATAAGCGCGATTTGTGATCGAACCCGACACTTCACGTCCAACAGCATCAATAAGTCAATTTTTGAAGAACTAGAACAGATTTAATGGTCGAGAAATTTCTGAATGGGCAAATGGAATTGTTTACGCATCTGATTAAAACACATGACACAAATTAATTATATCGCTGATTCGATAATAAAACACTTTAATTTCACAATATAACATCTGTTCGGCTCAAAAGCACGAACTCGCACGATCACATTTTTCTCCTCTCATTCCATTTCGTTTTCCACAGTAGTCTCGCAGAAACGGAATATCACACTTTTCCGGAGGGGTGTGCGAAGCACAAGCATGTGCGGCACGTAATACTCGTTGGCAAAATGTCAATACAGAACATCCCGCCCCACCTTGCAATGTTTTTTAAACATTCAAGACATGTATAATAATTACACAATTCTAAAATTACAATATCACAAATAAAATTAAATACTTATGAAATAAAATACACTATATACATATAACAATAATGACACATTTAATAAACACAAATAATTTTACTTATTTATTCATGGGTAGGAGGCACAACTTTGTGATTGGACGTTTATAAGTACCCAAGGCAGTTTTAACTTCAACTACTCTTACTTTTGAGTCTTTGCCTGGGTATGTAGCAGAAATTCTGCCCAATGACCACAGACATGGGGGCAAATTATCTTCTTTGATAACGATCAAATTTCCTACCTCCATATTATTTTTCTCGAACTTCCACTTGCTCCTCTGCTGCAAGTTGCTCAAATAATCAGAGCTCCACCTCTTCCAGATCACCTGAATAAATTTTGTTAATTTTTGCCAATGATCCAGCCTATTTTCACCAATATTTGTTAAATCAGGCTCAACCATTGATGTAATAGGTCGACCAATCAAAAAATGGGAAGGGGTTAAGACATTAAGATCGTTTATATCCGCCGACAAAGGAACAAGTGGTCGAGAATTTAACATTCCCTCAACTTGGATTAAAACTGTTAGAAATTCTTCATAAGTTAGTTTTGAATTTCCAACAACTCTCTTTAAGTAATACTTAATGGATTTAACTCCAGCCTCCCAGATACCTCCAAAATTTGGGGCTCTAGGGGGGGAGAAATTTCCAATCAATACCTTCTGATGACATGAAATCGGCAAGTTTTTCATCTGGCTGGTTTACTAATCTGTGCAATTTTTTAAGCTCAGCATTCGCGCCTACAAAATTTTTAGCATTGTCAGTAAAAAATTTTGCACACTTGCCCCGCCGAAAAATGAACCTTTTAAGAGCTGCAATAAATGAGGCTGATGTCATGTCTGACACCACTTCCAAATGCATTGCATTAGTAACAAAACAGATAAATATACATACATAAATTTTATGGTACACACCTTTCCTTTGACCCCTATACTTAATATAAAAAGGTCCGCAGAAGTCCGCTCCAGTAATGTTAAAGGGAAAGGTTTTTCTCACTCTCTCCTCAGGCAAATCACCCATTAATTGGTCGATTACCTGAGGTTTTGCTTTGAAACAGGTTACGCAATTATGCACAATTTTTCTACATGTGCTTCTCCCATTAATTATCCAAAATTGTTGCCTGATTTGGTGCAGTAAAGCTTGAGGTCCTGAGTGCAAATACTTTACATGAAAATAATTAACAATTAAATCAGTTAATCTATGTTTAGAAGGCAACAAAATGGGGAACTTTCTGTCGTAATTCAAATCACTATTACTCAACCTGCCTCCTACCCTTAAAATACCATCCTTATCAAGAAAGGAGTTTAAATTTGCAAGGGGGCTGGTTTTGGATCCTTTTTTGGCACCCATTTCCTCCTGAAAATGTTGTCTTTGAACCATTTTTATAATAAAAAATTCAGCTCTTTTCAATTCGGCAGCTTCTAAAGGACCGCTCCTCTTTCTTTTCCCCCGGCAGTTCTCCGTGAACCTGAAAATAAAGCTTAAAATACGAATAATTTTAAAATATTTGTTACTTATATTGAGAAAATTGTCAATAAAGAAGTCAACATTAACACTGAAAGAAAATAAGTTAGAGTCACTAATTTTCAGTTCCTCATGAAAGTCACTTAAAGTAATTGCTACTGGAATGTCTCTTTTAGGATAGTCATCCCCAGTAAGGAACCTTGGTCCCCTCCACCATAGTTCATTCTCATTGAGCTTATCTGGGTCTACACCTCTTGAGATTAAGTCCGCGGGATTTTCCCCGGATGAGACATATCGCCACTGTTGTACATCTGTAAGTTCTTGAATTTTGGCCACTCTATTGGACACAAATGTCTTAAGTTTGAAGGGTTCCTTCTGTAGCCAAGAAAGAATTATCATAGAATCGCTCCATAAGAATATGTTGTTAAAGTCCATTTTTAGAGCTGCTAGCACGCGTTCGATCAGTTTTGCCAATAACAATGCTGCGCATAATTCTAAGCGCGGTATAGTTAATTTCTTTAGTGGTGCTACCCTGGATTTACTTGTCACCAATTGTATAGAAACTTCGCCAGATTGCGACTTGGATTTACAATATATGACAGCACCGTATGCCAGTTCCGATACATCGCAGAAACCGTGAATCTCAATTTGTACTGCCGATGGCAGCACAATGCATCTTTCTACTTTCATCTCTCTTATGGACTGCAAAGATACTGTAAATTTACGCCAATCCTTTGATTCTTTCTCTGGCAGGAGGTCATTCCAGTCAAGCCTTAATAACCAAAGTTGCTGCATAAAAATTTTAGCCTTTGTGATAACAGGTCCTAATAACCCCAAAGGGTCAAACAATTTCGCAATAAGTGACAGCACTGACCTTTTAGCAATTTCTGTTAAATCTGCACAGTTCACCTTAAATGAAAAAGCATCTAAATTATGCAGCCAACAGACACCTAAAGTTAAAGATTCCTCTCGTTCAGCAAACTCATAGTTTGCATCATCATTTTTAATGAGCTCGGGGTGATTACTGTGCCACTTGTGCAAAGACATTCCTGCAGACTTAAGAATGCCTATTAGCTCATTTTGAATAATTTTAGCCTTTTCCAAGGAGCTAGCTTCAGTTAGGACATCGTCCATATAAAAATCCTCTCTTAGTACTGGAGCTGCGTTAGGGAAATTTGGCTCTTCATCTTCGGCTAACTGTTTTAATGTTCTCATAGCTAGAAATGGTGCACTGACCGTTCCGTAAGTAACAGTTAGTAACTCGTATGTTTTGGGGGGTTCATGAGCACTATTGCTCCATAAAATTCTTTGTAAAGCATGTTGACTCGGGTCTATTAAAATCTGTCTGTACATCATTTTCACATCTGCTGTGAACGCATAAATGTATCTTCTAAATCTTATCATAATAGAAAATAAATCTTCCTGAATGACTCCTCCATTATATTGGAGTGAATTTAAAGATAAACTATTGGAAGATTCACTTGAACAGTTAAAAACAACTCGCAGTTTGGTTGTAGTTTTATCCGGTTTGTATATTCCATGATGTGTTGCATAATAACATATTTTGGGTTCTTTTTCCTCAATTACTTCTCTAAGATGACCCAATTCTTTATATTCTTCTAAAAAACTTTTATAAAGGCTTAAATACTTTTCATCTTTCGATAATCGGATCCACAGCGATCTGAGTCGTTTAAGAGCAACCTCACGAGAATCTCCTAAGCACGAAGGATCAATTTTAAGAGGCATCGATACTACGTATCTCCCCTCTTCACTTCTCCAATGAGTTCGCGAGAAATGCTCTTCGCAAATAGAATTTTCTTTAGATTTGGTTACCCCCATTTCAACATTCTCAATCTCCCAGAATTTTTTTAAAGTTGTATTTAGATCCCCATCAAGAATCAGACCGCAATGACCCATACTCGCACCTTGTTGCTCGAAACTACCTGAAGCAACATAGCCAAATTTTGTGTTCTGTAACAGCAAAGAAGAATTTTCCGCATATATCTGTCCTGGCGTAAGTAACTCATAGAAAATCTCTGCGCCTAACAATATATCTATTTCACCAGGGATATTAAAGCTATAATCCGCTAAATGGACTGTATCTGACACCTCAACATTTACATCAATTATCCTCTGAGGAACAAGGTCGGTGATTTTCTTAACTATGAACATATTTAAATTCCTCTGAAAATCTCCCGTCTTATTTGCTATGGTAGCTCTCACGCAGCCCTTTACTACAACTGACGACTCGTTTAGACACGAAATCAAAGTATTTATTTTTTCTGCTTTGAGCTGTAGACGATTTACACATTTTTCACTGACTAGGCAGACTTGACTTCCCACGTTTAACAAGCATCTACACTCCACCCACTGATTATATTTATTTTTTATCAGCGCTCGAATTGTGCTTAGCAACACATTTCTAGTGCTTACAAAACTCGTAGCAACAATCGAGTCTGTATTCACAGATTTCACCTGAGTTACTTGACTATTTGCCCCTACTCCATACACCTGACCGCCAATGCCAATCTCAGAATAACTTGTATTTTGATTTTGCGAATTTTGTCTCAAATCCCTATTTACATTCTCATTGGAAAAGTGAAGAAGTTGATGATGTGGTTTCTTACACATGAAACAATTGCGCACTTTACATTGTCTGAAATTACAGTTTTGCAATAAACACTTAAAGCAAGCCTTAGTATTTTTTACAACTTCTACCCTCTCGTGTGGCGTTAGCCTTTTAAACTGCGGGCAGTTCTGGAGTAAGTGAGATTCATTACCCTTACACAAACCGCATTTGTTATTTTTCATCTCTGACAAAAATACATTAGCACCTTTATTAAACTTACGAGATGAATTGTAATTCTCAGGCTGTTTACCTCGCGAAGTTGTGTATAAGTCAACCTCCTGCGCTAATTTTAAGGGATTAAACCACTCATTTCCTTGTCTAATACTTATATGCGACGCGACCTCTTTATCTAAAGTTTGGAAGATTTTATCCGCTACAATTAATTGGTTTAGTGTATCAAAATCCGAAACTTTTCTCAGTTTCAAATAGTATTCCCAATTTGTTTTTAACCGAGACGCAAATTGCACGCATGTTTCGCCATGTTGTCTAGTCGCCTTTCGAAATTGTTCCAAACACGCCATAGCAGTGGGTTCAAATTCTCGCCAAATTAATGATTTCACTTTCTCATAATCTCCAATTTCCGCATCTTTTAAATATGTAATTATATTGGAAGCCTTTTCGCCTACTAAATTTAAAAGAATTTCCGCTTTATATTTGCTTGGAACATCCTTCGCTACAAAGGCTCTCTCTAAAGAAGCAAAAAATAAACACCAGCCCTCAGGTTTACTAGGCAATTTCATAGTTAATGTTCGAACACTTTTTATTAGTGCATCTAAATTACACGACTCAGAATCTTTATCACTATTGACTTCCGATTTATTTTCAGATTTTAATTTCTGAAGTTCTAACTCAGCTTTAACCCTATCAAGTTTAATTTTCTCCAATTCCAGAAGTCGCTGTTCACCATTTTTTCGTTCATCAATTATTGAATTGCCGATAGATATTACCTGCCCTGGATCCGACTTATACAACGCACTGCTTGATATAATACTATTTAATTCAGCCACGGTCATTTTTTCATTAATTTTTTCCCCTATTTCTTCGGCTATAAGCCTCAGATCGCTTTTTATTGCGTTTTTGAACATATTTATATTTCTCAATTTACTTTATAATAAATAAAAAAGAGGAATAATCTCACTTACTCAAATAACGAACACTTAAATCACGAATACTAAATAATCACAAACAATAGAATCAAAAATAAATTCAATCAAAAAAAGGGAAAAGAATTTGCTCTTACCTCAGATCACTGCGATCCCTATTTTCTATCACTAAGCTGATGTAATTCATAATTCCTCTCACAAATAACAAATATTGTTCACAAAAAACACGTAGTCTTCACAAATACCACTGAATTTTCACCAATAACACGCATTCTTAATTAATCAGCAAAATAAACAGCCATTCTGTTCAGTTACTTTCCACAAATGTTTGAAAACCGTTGTTCTTTTACGCAATTCGAAACTAAATTATTAACACCAATCACTCGTTAAATTACACTTATTACTCCGGCCTCTAGGACCAGATGTTTACGCATCTGATTAAAACACATGACACAAATTAATTATATCGCTGATTCGATAATAAAACACTTTAATTTCACAATATAACATCTGTTCGGCTCAAAAGCACGAACTCGCACGATCACATTTTTCTCCTCTCATTCCATTTCGTTTTCCACAGTAGTCTCGCAGAAACGGAATATCACACTTTTCCGGAGGGGTGTGCGAAGCACAAGCATGTGCGGCACGTAATACTCGTTGGCAAAATGTCAATACAGAACAGGAATTATGAAAAATATACTGGATAATGTAATTCTATGAATATCCATCTTTGTAACAAACAGTATGATACCACTGTTTCTTGCATGTAAAATAATATTCTTTTCCTTAACAACATTATAGCTGCCTGGTACTCATAATTTCTAAAGTATTCTCTCAGCTTTTTAATACAAGTTCCAATAGTAAGATTTTTAATTAAAAAATATTATATTGAAGCTTAGAGAACATTTTTCTCTTTCTAGAATGCATTTTTTTTCTACTTGTGCAACAAGAATTGGGGAAAAAAAGAAGGGGAAAAAAAAACCTGTCATAACAACATAATTAAAAAGTAATGGTTGGGTTTAAGGCCGACTGCCTGCGCTAAGTTCCTAGGCCAATAGGTGGAATGCCCTCCGTGGGAGTCTTTCTAAGGGGTTCTAGCCCGCATTTACGCGAGTTTCTGAGAAAACCACGGAAAACTCCTAACGTCTTGGTCGATGAGCACGACCTATGATCGAACCTGACATTTCTTGAAAGGTAATAAAAATTACTTAAAAAAAATTGATTCAATTTATAAAATCATGCTTATCTTAGGTAAGGTGACCAGACATCCTCTTTTCAATAGGACAGTCTTCTTTTTCATCGCTCTGCCCTCTTAAACGAAACAAACATTACAGGACTAAAAAGTCCTCTTTTTTATGTTTTTCACCGCTATCCTCTATTTCAAATGAAAAGGATTTAGTCCTTAATTTCAAAATTTTTGCAAAACTGGGAAGCTCAATCGGCTGTTCGCTGTGTCGAGCGGTGAACACTAACTTTTTTCTGCGTTAGGTTCGCAAAAAGAACAACTTTCTAATAAACTTGCCAAAGTATATTATGGTTTATGTCTATTCAGATTCTTCGAATCATAAAGAAATAAAAGTATTCTCTATATTTGTACGATTCTTTGATCTAGAACACGAAATCACTATTGAAATTGTCATAAAATCATTAAGGTGGTGGTACTCCGGCTGATACGCGGTCGGTTGACGTGTGTTCTCACTTTTGCATGCAATATTCTTCATAAAAATAGGCCCACCAGTGATCGAGAGGTTCCGTTCTCGAAGCTGGTCTACGTGAAATGCTGGGTTCGATACCCGGTCGCGCTTGTTGGCTTAACTGGTAGGAGTTTCCCTTGATTTTCTCCGAAACTAGCGTAAATATAGGCTAGAATCTCTTAGAAAAACCCCACAGAGGAGTCTCTTACTCACGTCTAGAACCCTAGTGCAAACAATTGGTCTTAATGATAACACTACCACCACCTCAAAAAAATATGCAAAAGTTGAATTCCTTTTATGTCCTTCTAGCAAAAATGCTTGCTCCCACAAAGCGACTGTTTTCTTCAATGAACAAAATGTAGACATGTGAAAAAAATCCCCTTTATATACCTACTTTAAAAACTTGTTAACTACTAAGACTAATTTAGCTTATACAGTCGGTAACAAAAGTCTCCGAAAACTAGCAAACATTCCTATGTAAAAAAAGTACACTTAATACAGTTTTGTTAAATAAATCCTTGTCGAATCCTGTTTTCAGACTGACAAAGAACAGGATTCGACAAGGATTTATTTAACAAAACTGTATTAAGTGTACTTTTTTTATATAGGAATTTTTGCTAGTGTTCGGAGACTTTTGTTACCGACTGTACTTGTGAAAACTTTTTTAAAATGTTGACAAAGCAAGACTGTTTTTTAAAACAAATCGTTAGATCTGTCGAATATTAATTTTATTTTTACATTTGCCAATTTTATTTTTTCTTTTATGATTATAATTTTAATCAAAAAAATGTCTACCAACTTTTTTTTTTTAATCTAACTACATGAAAGTACCACAAAAAAAAAAAAAAAAAAGTCTATATCAAAAACTAATAATTAAAAAAAAAAAAAAAATTCTATATTGTCCAGTGGCATCTATAAAAATTAGGAATTTTTTTTTTCTGGTATCCGTATATTATTAATTTAAATTAAGGTGTATTGGTCGAAATTCATCATTTGAGATAAAAATGTTTCCACCACTTGCGGTTGGTTGGTTGGTAGGGTTTTACGTCGCACTAGTGCTGCGCAGATGGGCAATTAGCGACGGTCTGGAACTCGCCCCTAGTGTTGGTCCGGAGACATGCCATCGCAATTTTGTTCCTCCACGGAAGGGATGGTTCTCCCGCTTCGGTGACCACCAGAGGTACAATTTTTGATGGGAACATGGAGGACATTGCGGCCACGACAGATTTTACGTGCACCAACCAAGCCACCATTAGTGTACACGACGGTCTTTGGCCGGCTCGAGTACCGAACCCACAATCTTCCGATTACGAGGCCGGCGCTCTACCGACTGGGATGCCGCGGCCCCCAACACTTGTGTAAAGTAGCTTTTGAATCTGTTTTTATGATCATTTTCATTCAATTTTGTGTCCCCTAAAATTACCTCTTTTTCAAAATTGAATGTTTTCCATTTTCTTATAAAATAAAAGTATTTAACATTATGAAGATTAAATAACGTAATTTTTAATATTGATGTTTTATGATTATGAGAAAATTATACGTTAAGTGCATATTTAAATCAGAATATTGTAAGTAAAATTTGAACATTTAAGAGAAATGTAATATGTATATACTTGGTTACAAATGAAATGTATACCGTATTAAGAAGGAAGTTTTATCTGACATTTGTTGGATGTCTTTGACTCTATTTATTTTTTCACAAATATGCTCATGCTATAATATGCATGATTTGCTTTTTTATTTATTTATTTATTTTATATATATATATATATATACATATTACATATATATTATTTTAGGAGGCTAGGGAATACCTCGATACACCGACGAGATGACACGGAGATTAAGTGAAAAGCTAACTTTATAAAAACAACTTACCCTGAATTTAATACTCTAATTTTTACATAAAATCTCTAATTTTCAGCTGGAAGAACACTAGCTTATAGGGCAGTTCCTTGTTTGTAAACAAACATCTCAACTTTTATGAGTGGTTGACAAAAAGGCTTGGGATCTCTTGATTACTTGATTACTACCAACGGAAAATCAATGGTGGGCGGGGCGCGGGAAAGTCGAGCGCGCTTTTTTGCCAACCACCAGACGTCACGAGGAAATGCTCTATAAATTATGAAATGTGAATGTGGCACTGGTGATGAATTTAATTAAATATAATTTTTCTTTAAAATCTCCAATTTTCAACTGAATTTAGGATTTTTTTACTGTGACATCATAATAATTATTTTTAATTTTTGACAAAACCAATTAAAAATTTCTTTTTTGTTAAAAACAATACATTTCTATAATATGGTAATAATAATGATAATAATATAACGTGATTCATCATCTAACATGAATTGGAAGTTAAAAGATTGGCAGTTTGTAAAATTAATTTAAAATGTCAATGCAAAGTGGCATGAAAAAAAAAAAAAAAAAATATTTTTAAAATATCTTAAAACTCAGTAATTTTGAAATGAATTGAAAAAAGTTTGACTGTGAACTCATATCATTTTTTACCAATTTTTAACTCTTGCCAAAATCGGTTTACAATTCAAGATTTTTAAAATACTTTTTTTTAAAAAGCTGCAATTAAAAAAAAAAAAAAAAAAAAAAAAAAAAACGTGATTTATAATTTAACATGATTTAAATTCGTAAGATTGCAAGCTCGCATGTATTAGCCGAATAATATGAAAAAAGGAATACTGCTAGCACTCAAATTTTAAAATCTTAATGCAAAGTGACCTGAAAAATTACATTTTAATTAATTAAAAAAAAAAAAAAATCTATCAAACAGAATTTTACTAAGAACCATCCCAATTAATTCAGCCTTTTTTTTTTTTTTTTTTTTGTATAGTAATGGAATATTTATAAGACAACAATTTTATCATTCAACAAAACATTAAAATCAATAGCTTACAGTAGGTGGACGAAATAAACTTGGGTTCTTTTCACCTATTTCTTTGTTTTTTTTTTCGAACACTTCCATATCCAGAGGTGCAACCCGGTGCGTAACAATGCGACATTATGAAAAAAATCCAATATTAAAAATAAATTAAAAACAAAACTGAAAATAAAACTAAAATTTCGTCTGCGCACAATGCGGTAATGGAGTGTACACTACCGCACCACTACGGAGGTAGTACTACCACTGGGGAGTGCCACTGGTGGAGTGGCACCACTACGGAGGTGTACACCACTACGGAGGTAGTGGACACTCAGAGAACACATACGACCCCTAGCGGCTTCGGGTCCATTTTTGAGGGAAGGCCGCCGTTGGAGAAAACGGTCCTTCTTCTCTAAGTCCGTGGACCAAACAAAAGATTTCCTATGTTGATCGTCGATTGGATTTTTTCCTCAAATTCAGATGACCGCTGTAAAAGATCTTTAAAAAGATGCATTTTCATTGGTCATTCAAAATGTAAACAATCTTTATTTCCGACTTTCCCCGACCAGATCTTAAAACAGCAATTCAGATGTCCGTTTAAACTTTAAAGATCTTGAACTTTAAAGATCCTTAAAATTTCACGGCTACCCCTCTCCCATGGTAGTACCAGAGCCTCCTTAAGTAGATGCCTAGCGAGTCGTTCGAAAACTTGGCAACAGTACAAGAAGAACATAGCCAGTAGATGGCGCTTGATACCATGTCGTAAAGTTCTGTTTATTTCCCGCGATTCAATTGATTCTTCATGGTTTATGTTTTATTAATTTAATAAATGTGAGAGGTTTTTTTTTTTAATTTATAATATGGTGTATTGCGTCGTTCCATTTTGTAAATCGGACAGTCGCCGTGAAAATATAAGTTTTCACGAAATGCAATTCAGCGAAAAAAATGGCCTGCAAATATTTCAAGACAAGGTATGTAAACTGCATAAGTAATTAATGCAAAATTACCAACACTCCGGATTTTTGAATATCAATGATATTTTTCACAAAAAACATTATTTTTATTTATTATCGTAAATTCTGTGATTAAGACGAAGATAAATTTAAAAGAAATTATGATATAAAAATTCGAAGGGTTGACACCTCTGTTAGTAAGTCAGATTTAACAAATAAAATGGTTATGCTTATTACAAAATGAAATGAAATTTTTATTTATTGATGTAGAAATACAGAAAAATAACTTGTTCTTAGTTACTTTGAAGTAACTCTATATTGGAGTATTTTATAGTTTTATTAATAAATTACATTAGTAACTTATGAATAAAACTATAAAATACTCCAATATAAGGAACAAGATTGATTTATATTTTTTAATACCACTGTTTTTTAAAGACTTGTGTAAATGCGTATAAAAATTTGATTATTTCAGTTAAATCGAAACAAAAGTGTTGGGAATCTTGAAAAGAAAAAATAGAAAATTTTTATTTCTACTTTTGTTCTTTTAAAAAATATTAAGTTTTAAGATTCATAACATTACTTTACCACACAAACCTTTTACCACACAAATGGAATATGGAATTAAAAATTCATGTAAAAATTAAATATCATGATTACTGATTTGAAAAATTATCAGATATGACAGAAAGATGACTTGATTTTTTGAAATAGAAATTCTCCACATCCATATACTCACATATACACACACACACATATGCTGGCTAATTGCCAAAAACTACTTTTTTTGGACTCATGAGACCTTAAAAATATAAATCAGGGGAAAATTCGATATCGAATTTTTGGACCGAACACGATACTTTCATTACCTACGGTAGTAGTGTAATGGAATGGAAGTAAAAATATTTCAAGGATGTTATTAATTTGTCCTTAAATTTGCCAATCTTTATCAAATTTTTCAAATTGAAACCTAATACGAGTTTTATAGTACCTACAATTGTGAATTTCCTGCATTTGTTTGTTTTTGAGTTATTCTGATAATAAATATGCATATAAATCAATCACTAAAAACTAAAAAAAAAAAAAAAAAAAAAAAAATGTTCTTTGTATTCAGCGTACCCCAAAACGTGACTTTATTCAAAAACCTGAGTTGAAAATAGAACTTAAAAAAAATACTTTGTTTACATTATAGGTTCGAAAAATTAATTTTCCCTTCTTCAACAGTATTCGTCGACATAAAAAAGTGTAGCAAAACACTTCCGTCAATTACATTCTACAGAAAAGAACGTTTAGCTTAATTTTGGATAGCCCTGTATATTTTCAATAAACTATGTGCACATCAGATTGTGCATTTAAATTTAGTCTTATATGAAAAACACCTAACACAAAACGAAATACACTTTCAGCATTTTCCAAGTATATCCGAGATAGACAAACCGACGCGCACAGACCAACCGCTAAAAACATTATTTTTTGTTTCAGGAGACCTCAAAACATGTAAACATAACACAACATTATTTCGAAACTGTCTATCAGTTTCGAAAGCATACCCTCTCGGAACTGGTGGAGCTAATAAAATCTTGAAAAAAAAAAAACTTCGTGCGAGAGAAAACTTATACTCAAATCCTTAATTTTAAAAATTTAAATCTTAATGGTTATTTATTTATTTTTTGTGACGGACTAGACAACAGATTGTTTTCTTCTCCAATTTTTATTACTGAATGTTAACTTATCTCGTTAATGTGCTGGTCTATTTTGCTTATAAATAATATAAAATTCTCGATTTAAGAAAAATAATTCACACCTAATAAGGTAAAAATGTAACGTAAAGGACATGACCAAAAAAAGAAAAAAAAATACATGATTTTAATAAATTATCATTACAAATTATTCATTCTAAACTGAAACTCATTTAAAGTTCAGAGATTTTAATTTATATAAACGAAACTTTCATCTGATATCTAAATAAAAAAAATGTTTGAAATTTTTATTGAATAAATATATAAAAAATAATTTAATCGCGTGATAGACATGCCATGTTTTTGCTTATTTAATTTTAAATTTCGTTTTTTAATTAATAATATATTTAAAAAAAAAAAAAAAAAAAAAAAAAAAAGGTGTTATTTATTAGATACGCTGTAATTCAATTAGTTGAAAAGCTAAAATAGGCCACTTCCGAAGAAAATTAAACCCTATACTTTTTTAAATATAAATATTTGAATATTTTTTTGAAAATATTTACGATAAAGCACTTTCACATCATTTTTTCAAATTAAAAGAAAAAAAAATACAATTTTCGACTTTAAATTGAAATTAATAGCTAGATTTTTAGATGAAAAATATAACTTATCTATGAAAGAGAAGAAAATTGTTGCTCTGCGTAGGTGCTGTCACCTAGCGTTAGTTTTGTTTTTTAAATGTCGCCTAATTTAACATTGGGATTCGCCCCGCGTGGAAGGCATCTACTTAAGGAGGTTCTGGTAGTACAATCCTCAGGTAAGATAACAGCATAGAGGTCCCAAAACGAACTTTTCAGGACGCATGTATCATGACTAGCTCCATCTGTTGTCACAATTAGAAAGTGTATTTATTAATTTGATTTATGCACGCACTACGCATGCAGTTATTTTCGTTTTATCATTAAAAAATAAATAGCAATACTGAATATTCTTTTATTTTTATTTCATTTAGTTATTAATTTTTTTTTTTTTTTTTTTTTTTAACTCATGTTGTTATCAGGAGAAAAAATTTTGTTAGAAATATTTACCTCCTATTAATTGTTCTGCTTATTATATTTCTTAAATAAGAATAATATATTAATATTTGTGTTTTTAGCACAGAATACAAATTGAAATATCTTGTTAGGTAAAAATATTTTGTATTTTCGCGTGAAATTATTAATTATAAAAAATATATAATTCATAGGTAATAAAAAAAAATGCTCTATTAGACAAGAGGTTTTTATTTTAAAGTTGTTTAACAAAAACATAAGTTAAAAAAAAAAAAAGTTTTTTTTTTTTATGATTTTTCTTTTCTTTTTTTTAAAAAAATGTAAAAATATTTTAATAAAAATTACAGTTAAGGAAAATTATCGATTAGAAACAAAATACAGTAAAACCACTCTAAAAGGCCACAAAATGTAGCTTTAAATTATGATTTTAATTATTCCTATTTGCATAATTTATCTATACAGCTTTCTGATAATTATTAATATAGTTTGTTTTAATTTTGAAACCTTTTCAAGAATAATTTTGTTTTTAAAAAAAGTATTTCATATACCAAACAGAACACATTTTTCAGCTTAGTAATATTTTTATCGTGAGTTATTGATAATGTGTTTTTTATTATTACTATTATTATTATTCCTTTTTGATGCACTTATATTCTATTTAAATGTGAAAGTAAAGTTATGGTATGGTATTCGGCTTAAGACTAATTGTCTATAATAGGGAATTCTTTTTAAGAGAGATGCCCTCGGTGTGTGTGTGTAGGAGGGGTGTCTTTTCTAAGGGGTCATAGCACGTATTTATGTGAGTTTCGGAGAAAACCACAACAAAATCCAAAATCCCAAATGAATGAGCGCTATTTGCGATCGAACCCGGCACTTCCTGTCTTCCAGCTTCGATAGCAGAACCTCTCGACCACTGATGGGGTGTAAAAATTACAGTTATCACAAAAATTATTGATTAGAAATGGAATACAGTAAAATCTCTCTAAAAAAGGCCATCCACTATACCCTTAAACATTGTACCTATACAGAGGTGGCCTTTTAATAAAGGTTCAAAAAATTTTAATTCATAAAACAAATTCTAAATGATTTTAACTATTCAAATTTTCATGATTTTTCTATATGTCTTTCTGACAATGATTAATATTAATTTGTTTCAATCATGAAAACTTTTCAAGAATAATTTTGTTTTTCAAAAAACATTTTTCGTACTAGAACAAATTGTTCAACTTTCAATATTATTTATATCATATACAGTTTTATTTTCATTTCAGTATTACTTCTATGATAAGTTATTGATAATATAATTTTTTTATATTCCTTTTTGAAGTACTTATGTTTTATTCAAATGTAGAAACGTTTTGATAAAAATTACAGGTATGGTATTCGGGTTAAGGCCTATTGTCTGCTCTAGGGACCTGGACATAACGGGAGATGCTTTCTGATTGGGGTCTTTGCGTATGGTTCTAGCTCGAATTAATGCGAATTTCGAAGAAAACCACGGAAAACTCCCAAAGGCTAGGTTGTCATGTGCTACATGGAATCGAATCCGGTACCTCTCGTTTTCTAGCTTCGATAGAAGCACCGTTCATGTAAAATTAAATTTATCACAAAATTATTGATAGGCAATAAAATACCGTGAAACCTTCCTGAAAAGGCCACCAGCCGTACTTTCAAATATTCGACCTTTACAAAGGCTATCCTCTTGATAGACAAAATCGGAATTCTGGAAACAAATTCTAAATGATTTTAATTATTCAAATTCACATTGTTTATCTATATAGCATTCTGATAATTGTTATTATTAGTGTATGGTAATTTTGAAAGCTTTTTAAGGTGTTTTTTTTTTTTTTTTTTTTTTTTTTTTTTTTTTTTAATGAGAATAAATCGTTTATTTATGTTTAATTTAAGTGTGAAAATATTTTGATAAAAATTACAAGTATGGTATGGTATTATTCAGGTTATGGCCTATTTTAACCTGAATAACCATTTTAAGGCCTGCACTAGGGACTTGTGTATAAGGAAAGGTGGATTCTGGTAGGGGTCTTTCTAGGTGGTTCTAGTCCGTGAATTTCGGAGAAAACCACGGAAAACTCCAAACGGCTAGACTGGCAAATGCTACACGGGATCGAACCCCGTCTTCTAGCTTCGAGCAAAACTTCTTGTTTATTGGAGGGGAGTAAAGTTAATATATATATATATTTAATAAAATGTATCACTAGGCAATAAAATATAGCGAAACTTTTCTAAAAAGGACATCAACTATACCTTTAAGTATTGGACCGTTACAAAGTGGTCTTTTAATAGAGAAAATCGTAGTTCTGGAAAACAATTCTAAATGATTTTAATTCTTCAAATTTACATAGTTTATCCATACAGCCTTCTGATGGTAATTATTGTTAGTTTGTGGTAATTTAAAAAGCATTTTAAGTTATTTATTTATTTATTATTTATTTTTTAAATATATTTTAAATAAGAGAATTAATCATTTACTTATGTTTAATATAAATTAAACATATTTTAAATTGATTTAAATCAAATTAAATTAAAGTAATAAAATTAAAATAATTGTTAAAACTTATGTCCAAACACATACACAAAAGCAAATAAAAAAAATAAGTTAATAAAAAATCAGTTAAACAATTTTTTTATACAATATTTTCCCCTTAATAAAAACTTCAAAAGTTTTTTTTTTTTTTTTTTCTAACGGAGTTGAAAAGTGTTTGTGACTTGTCTGTCTGCACCTTAACTTCTGTGAATAAATTTTTAGTATTTTTGAGCTGATATTACTTAAAAATATTAATTTAATGAACAAAATAATAATGATTTCGTATTTAAACAATGTTAAACTGACGCAGGTACCGATACTAGCTCCACGATGCGGTGAAATGAATTTTAGGACCGGTTTTGATTCTGAAACGCCATAGGAGATATTTCTCCTTCTCTTTCTAACACGGATTAAGAGTTTAGGATGTATTACGAATGCTACGGAAAAGTAGTAATTTTCATCTTACAGATAGAAGGCGAACAGATCTTGACAATCTACCAATCAGCACGTTTGTTTAAATTTGTGGCGATTCATTGGTCGTTCTCGGAAATCGGATGATGACAGAAGCCGAAGGGGCGGGCTTTCACTTTCTTCCGATAAGTTTCAAAGATACTACACCAGGCGGCGATCGGATCGTTTTCCTCCACTCGGCGGAATTAATGTGGAATAGAAAGCTCCGGTTTCCGCGCTGGCTGCCTTATCTGGTTTTTCATCCTATAGATAGTCTTAATCCGTGCTTTCTACCTTCATGCCCTCTGAGTATCCGTGCCCTCTCCTTATACAAACTTAAAGATCGGCAGCCATCTTGTTTTTTTATGTGTTCTGTGATCGTATTATTATTATTATTATTATTTTAATAAAGTAAGTAATATTTTTTTTCTCGAATTATTAGTTATTCTGTCGTTCCATATGAGATTTTATAAATGCATTTGTTCTCTCTAAATAAATAAATTTTGATTTTGCATTATAAATTTCAGCTTTCATAGTTTCGTATGCGATGAGAAATTATAACTTTTTTTTTTTGGCTTCATATTAATATATTCAATTTCTGAGTCATTACAGATCTCTCTCCTTAAAGGTCGGTAGCTATATTGTTTTATTACAATTTTTTTTTTTTAAATTAAAGCATTCCCAAGCAGCACCGAAACGTTCTCTGAACGTTCAAAAATTGTTCTGCAAACACGTTCTAAGAACGTTCACTCTGAACGTGTTATAGACGTCTATCTGTCCATCTTGAAGACGTACAATAGTACGGTTCAGAGAACGTTCAATGAACGTGTAACTATCACTATCGGTGTTATAGAAGCGTTCTGAGAACGTTCTATGTACACGGTCTCAGAACGTTCTAAACGTTTTTAGAACGTTTTCAAAACGTTATACACATTTTCAGAACGTTCTAGAAAACGTACTGTAAACGTTCTAAAATAGTGTAGAAGCGTTCTGAAAACGTTCTATACACACGTTCTCACAACGTTATGTAAACAATTTTTGAACGTTCTTTGTACGTGCTAAAAATGTCTTGTATCATAAAATGGAAGAACTCGCAACAATTGTTCCGGGTCGAAAGAAGACACGACCCTTCGTCAGACGAACATAGTAGGCACGAGTGCTGAAAATACAAGAGCTACGTTGCAGTTTTTTTTGCAGCATTCGTGCCTACTTTGTTCGGTTGATGAAGGGTTATGTCTTTTCTCGACCCGGAACAATTGTTGCGAGTTCTTCCATTTTCTTCGAATTCTTGAATTTTATAGTGTCTATTCAAAGTTCTGCACTTGTTATTTTATTTTTCTTTTTTTCCTTCCTTTCCTTATTTATCTTTTCTTTCCTTTTTTCCTTTTTGTGTAGTGCATTGTAATATGGTATAAGAAACGATCAAGTATTTTGAATATTCTGGATAAATATTTGAATTCAAAAACAAATAAATAAATTCAAGATTTGGAATATTTTGAAAAAATTTAAGATATATGCCCCCTGCTAACTAATTATTATTCCCCCCTAGATTTTGCATCATTATAATTTAACAATAGAATATAACCATATTTTGATATTGATTTTAATAAGTTAAGCAAAAAAACTTAAATATATTTTTATGTCTAAATTTTGAAACTTACTGCAAATTTTAGCATTCAAACACAAAATAATTGCATTCAAACACAAATTTGTTTTAAATCACATGAGCTGAAATATTGCCTTTCAGATAACGTAATTAAATTGCAGATTAGTAACGCCACCTGTTGGCCAATGTATACATTCAAAATGTATATACACCTCCTTATACATACACCCCGTGTATCAAGTTTTATGAATTTGTACACTATAGAAGTTGAGATATAACCATCACATAACTGGTGGGATTCACTACGTAGCAGCGCCACCTATCAGGCGAAATATCCCATATGCAATTAAAAAAAACACCAATTGAGGGCAAGTTCCAATTATATAACAAATTTCGTTAAATTCTGTCCATTGATTTTTGAAATAAAATATCCACAATTTTATTTTCACCAATTTAAAATTTTGTAATTTTTTTCACTTCACCGCTACTACTTCTAGTTGAGCATTCTTCATTGACGTGCTAACAAAACGTTAAACTGAAAATATAAAAAAGGCCCTATCCGCTATCATGTTAAAAAATTATAAATTTCGAATAACTGACGAAGATTTTAAATTAGAATGTTGCAAATCTCTGAATAGGATTGATATCATACGTGATATTTTAAAACTGGTCCGATTTCTCTGCAATCATTTGTTGTTAAGATTTCGTTTACCTGGACTAACAGACTAACACACTAATAGGCACCGATACCCATTAACAGGCACCATACCAACCTTTGATTTTCGGATTCTTCACACCACAAAACGTGTAAAAAATTCAAAAACCGAAGTCTAAAATTTTCATGATTAAACTAGTTTGCCTACCAATAGTATACTTAAAAATCCTTTTGTCATGTTCGTTATAATTACACTGTTACAGAACGTGTTATGACGGTCATATAGTTGAACGTTCTATATAGAACTAGAATTGTACGTGTTATAGATGGTACAAAGCACACATTTTCAGAACGTTTTAAATAATACTATTTTTGAACGTACAATAGAACGTTCTATTGACACGAAACACGGTGTTTGAACTACTGTAACCGTTATTAAACGTTCAAAGAACGTTCTTGTGCTACTTGGGTTGCTACTTTTTTTAGAAAATAGCTTTCATTTCTAATTTATAAATATCAACTTTCACTTAGCATGGATCGATTCATTGATATACTTTGATAACGTATCTAATTTTTTTTTTTTTTTTTGTGTGTGTGTGTGCGTTCGTTTACCCTACCATGCGAGGACCACTGTCCGTTTACACACCAACACTGCGAGGACCAATTTCGTTGCGAGGACCGTTTTGCCGGACCTCGGAACGAAATCAACCCATATTCATGATCTACTATGTCATACAAAGATCCTCATATATTTTTTTGGTGGTCCTCGGTTTGTTTATAATGCACGGATGTGTGTGTGAAGTGTGTGACATAGATGGCGCTGCTGTTTCTAAAACACAATTATCTATCATCCTCTTTTCTTCACACGGATTCATAGTATGTAGGGATATAGATGTAGGGATTTCGTTTGGTAAGAAAGCTTCAGGCGCTAATAAGAGTCTATTACGAAGTGAGAAATTCCCGTGCGTATTCCTATTGTAGGAGCGGAGAACATATGTCGCATGTAATTTGTAAACTGTCATATGACACACCCCTTTGCATGTAGAAGAGGATTAGGAATTTTTGTGGATATCTTCAACGATACGTATTCTCTTGCTGTGAATTTGTTTGAAAATGTGTGACTTTCATAAAGTTGTTATAGATTATTTTTCCGATTTGAGTAATTCTTACAAATTTCTTCTAATATTACAAATATTTTTTTAAATCACTAACTTCATAAATTTTGAAAGATTACCAGATTTTGAAAACTTTAAAATTTTAGCTTCCAATATAAATATTTATGAATCCCGTATTTTTCTAGAGGGCGCTTTCACTAAAATGCAACATTCTGCCTTGAACGAGGCTAAAGCTATTCCTCCTGAATATTTAATCTTGATATGATGTATTTGGAATTTTTGTAAATGTTGTGTTTGTATGTTTGACACTGAGGAGGGCTAGTGTTCTAGCCGAAACGTCTGTCTTGTGTTTTAATGTTTTTTAATTAAAATGTATTTTTAAAGTTTTAAAATTTTTGTATCTTTTATCTCATTTTTAAGTGTTACATTGGTTTTAATATATTAATGAGACGTATAAATTATGTTTAATTTTATTAAATTCATAAATTATCGTTATATTTTTTTCAACAGAGAAAATTATTTAATAAACAGAATATATATATATATATATATTTCTATCTTTTTTTTTTAATTGAAGAGATTCTCTCTCTCTCTTTTAAAAACATTCCAGAATTGAAACTAATACTTTTATTCAAATCGAAAGAATTATTTCTTCTGGATCAAAGTGCCGTGAAAAATCTTTTAATTTGAAATAATAATAATAATAATAACAAAATTAATTCAACAAATCCTATTAGCTTTTTTTTTTTTTTTTAATGTATTTATATATATATATATATATATATATATATATTGTTGTTGTTGTTGTTATATTTTTAAGTAAGACCTTCTGTTGGTTATAGTATAATGCTTAAACACACTGAAATTGCATGGCAAAATTTTCATTTGATTAATGGATTGGAGTTTAAAACATCGAGTTAAACGAAACATAACTGTTTTATCTTTTATGTAAATTGTAATTTTTAATGCAGGTACAGTGGATTGAAATATAAAATTTTCTATTAAATGATACGAACTTTATACAACGACAACATAAATTAGAAACCTACACTTATTAATAATAAAAATACTTTTCAGTCAAAATAATTAGACATCGTTTTTCACCCAATAAAATAAAATAAGTGCAATTACAGTGTGATAGCAGACCTTCTCTTTTATCGCTTGTTGAAGAGTCATGGTCTTTGAAAGCAAACTATTTGTTACAATTTAAAATTATTATTATTATTCGTGAAATTTGCTTTTGATTTTATTCTTCGTTATACAATTCCTATTTGATGCATTCCTTATATAGGAAAAAAAACAAAATATGTAGATATTTTTAAATAACAAAACTGTGCGCATGATTTACATTATTACCAGGTTTTTATTAAAATCGATTCTTATTTGTTAGTCCAGTACAAATCTTGCAATCGAGTTTTAACTAACTTTCCGATTAGCTAGACATTTGAAACTTTCAGAATTGCTCAGAACACCGTGGCAATGCATTTTTTTTTTTTTTTTTTTTTTTTTTTTAGTTTTAGACAATTGTTTTGGGTCCTCGCTGCCTTCAGTAGCGTTTATATGATTCAACAATCACATAACTTCCCGACGACTAGCTAGAAATTTGAAACTTTTAAAAAAGCTCAGAAAACGACGACAATGCATTTTCTTTTTAATACTTTTAGCCAATGCTTTCGGGTCCCCGCTGCCTTCTTCCATGGGGATCTTTCTAAGGGGTCCTACGGGCTAGGACCCCTTAGAAAGACCCTCCACGGAGGGCATTCCTCCCATGGGCCTAGTACACATAAGGAGTCAATCGGCCTTAAAAAATCCTACAATGACAACAACAACAACCTCGCTGCCTTCGATAGCGTTTATATGATTCAACAATCATATAACTTCACGACTAGCTAGACATTTGAAACTTTTAGAATAAATTAGAACACGAGGACAATGCATGTTTTAAATACTTTTAGCCAATTGCTTCGGGTCCCTGTTACCTTCGGTAGCGTTTATATGATTTAACAATCATATAACTTCCCGATTAGCAAGACATTTGAAACTTTCAGAATAGCTCAGAACACGGTGACAATGCATTTTTTAAATACTTTTAGCTAATTATTTCGGATCCCCGCTGACTTCGTTAGCGTTTATATGATTCAACAGAAAATTTAAAAACATGGTATAAAAAACTTCTTTTATCTTGTAATTATTTTTTATTTTAGTTCAATGTTCTAAAGAATATTTACGACTGCAGATTATTATGTTTCAAGATATTTTCACCGTGAAAGAAATCCTATTTAAATCGTTATAATATATGTATTATAACCATTATGTATATATGGTGGTGTATTAATATAGCACATATAGATGAGACTTCCTACGGAATTAATATTAGATTTAATAAAGTAAATAGGGAAGATCAACTTGTGGAAATTGGACATTTTGCAAAACATGGAATTGACAATATTGCAATCTCTATACCAAATGTTGTGCCAAATAAATATGATCGCAAAATATGTGAAAGTGAGAATATATTAAAGTATTATACAATTTACCCGTATGGCTTAAATGATTCATTAAACAGGGGAAAAGAAAAAGGATTTAAATGAATTTAGAAGGATGGATATTTGCGATTTAATTAAACCACTGGAAGCACCGTGAATCTATATCTAACGTTCAACGTTTTAAAGTTAGAAATAAGGGAAGAATTTCTAAAAAGATCATGAATTTAATTGATAAATATAGCGATAAAATTTTAATTAAAAACATAATTTTCTATGTAAGAAAAACACAATTGATAGATTTATATCGTGGGTTGAATTCTAGTGAAAATATCGGAACTATAGCAGTTGACATGAGTTTAGATTTATTAAAATATAGAATGAGAAAACAATTTTTAATGAACTATTAAAAAAAAAAAAAAAAAAAAAAAAAAAAAAAGAGTTAGAAATAAAAACAAACTATATAATTTACTTTGTGTTTAATTATGTTGGTCAACATTATGAAAAAGTTAACTTTAACGCTATAATAAATAAATACAACAATATTTTGCCTCTTAAATAATAATAATAATAATAATAATAATTAAGGCTTTTAAATATAATAAATCCATAAGCAAAACGATATGTAATTACAATAATTTCGCAAAGAATTTCAGAGGGAGCACAGAAAAAAAACGTATGCTATTCAAGAAACTAAGTATCTCAGATACGTTTATGAAGATTATGGATATGTTCTTACTAGAGATTTGGAAATAGTTACGAATACTTTTCTGCAGAAATACATGAAATACGTTACAAAATACAGATAAAAAAGACCCTTGTCTAGAAAGATAGTTTATGAAAGAATTACAAAAAATATCGATTTTTTCATATCGAAAATGGCTTTAAGATATAGATTACCTATTGAGTGTTCAACTAGTAGAGGTATCATATACAGAGAGATTTGAAAGATATTTATATAAAAAAATATGATGGGATTTCAAAAACAATATTTATACAGATTTAAAAATTTCAATTAAAAAATGACAAGCTAAATTTATAATTTTATGTATCGACAAATCTAACAGAAATTTTGCAATCATATGTGAAAAAACATTATGCTTAAATACTTTATGATAGTTATGTTAACGATAATTTTATTCTCCTTAAACAGAAAAAAAAACAAGAAATCAGTAATAGAATAAAGGCATTTTATAAGAAATTAAAATTAAAACAAAACAGTCAAGATTTTCTGTATCTAGTTCTTGTCCCCAAATTTCATAAACCCGCATTTCATGTAGAACAGTTACTTGTAGTTTTAGCTCATACATTAACCGCCAATAAGTCGTTATTGAATAAGCTGAATAATATGTTATAAAGAAAATATCGCTTCCTGAAAATTTTCAATGAATTCCGATTTTCGATGAATTTATACTTTTTGAGATGTTCTAAACATAATACACCCATTTTTGGAAAATGAGTACTTCTCTGATAGTGGGTATGGTGTGTTAGCAAAATTTCGTTTATGAGGTGTTGGTGTTGGGGATTAAGGCCAGTTGACTATTATAGGCATAGGGGTCTGGGCCTAAGGTTGTAAATGCCCTCCAGCAGGTTTTTCTAAATTATCCTAGCTCGCATTTGCGTCAGGTTTGGAGAAGAGCATAGAAAATGCCGAGCGGTTAGATCGACGAGTGCAGCCTAAGATCGAACCCGGCACCTCACGTCTATCTGTTTTTGAGAGTAGATTCACTCGACCATTGGTGGGGCTTTAGTTTACGAGAAGACGATAGTTTACGAGAAGTATACTGCTTACCTCGTCATCTGAGGATTTGTATAGTGCGACCACGTTTCCTACGACTAGCAGTGAGGCCGAGTCCAAAAAATTAGAGGGATGCAAAATTGGCCGAGAGATAGTTATTTGGCAAACATCCCGTTATTCGGAGTTCCCTTATCGCTTGTTTTCTCTCAGTCACCCCTATTTTAACACTGGGCTCGTTCAATCCGCACTTGCGCAGAGGCTTCCATGGTCGCAAGAAATATGGTTAAAGAATAAGAAATGCTTCAGGAATTAAACAAAGTAAACTAACTCGGTGGATTGAAAATGACAAACAGTGCCTCAGTAAGACAAACGTTATGGCAAATTCCTTTGTTTCTTCACTGAAGGTATGGATTGATATGGATCACTATTGATATGGATAAGTTAAAAATGGTATGCTGTTATACATATCTGAGACAAGTCCTTCCAATGAATAGGACACCATGAAAGAAATTAACAACCGAGTTAAACTTGCGTGGAGAGCATTCTGAAGAAGCAGCGCTATATTCAAAAGCGATCTCCCAATTTGTTTGTAAAGAAAAGTTTTTGATCAGTGCATTTCGCCTGTTTTAACTTATGCTTTCAGAAACTTGGATATTAACATATAAAACAATACAAAAACATAAAACAACTCAGAGATGCACGGAGAGATACATGTTAGGATTCACCTGAAGAGACAGAAAGCCAAACACTTGGGTAATTAAGCAAACCAAAGTTAAGAATGTTATTTCTAGAGTTAAGAATTTAAAATGGAGTCACCTTGCGAGAAGAAATAATGATAGACAGAACACCAAAGTCGTATTTTGCATTCCGAGAGATAAGAAAAGACCGAGGAAGGTACCACTGTGTCGTTGGAGTGATCAAACTGTGAAGTTGGAAGAACAGAATGGAGAAGAATTGTAGAAACGGGTCAGATACACCTAGGCGAGGCCTTCTTCTGCAGTGTATTGATAATAAGTTGACGATGTTGGGGCCGGTGAAAGTGTGGGTGAATTAACATGGCACTGTGCTTACTCAAAGAAGGTGGTCGAGATTTGATTACTGGGCGATACTAATTTTATTTAATTTGGGGAAAAAAAAAAAAAAAAAGATTAAGAATTTTAACAAAATACAGAAATAAATAAATTTAAAAAGTAAATTTAAAAAAATGAGCTACAAACTAAAATGAAATAAACTCTAACACTATTCGTTTAAAAAGAAAAAAAAAAAAAAAAAAAAAAAAAAAGGTGAGTCTATTTTCAAGACAAGAGATCGCTATATCTGAGCGGAGTATTTCTCAAAATTTTGTCTCTGGTGCATTTTTGTTTATTGATTCACTTTTTTTTTTCGGTCTTTAATTTTCACCTTAAATTTGAATTAAATATAAGTACATGAAGTTTCATTCAAAATATCAGTACACATTTTTAATGTGACTTGTTCAAGAAGAAATAAAGTTTGTAGGTATTCTACTAAGATTATTTTGAATAAAGTTTCTTAAAGGTCTGAGAAAAATTAGCAGAAAACGGAGGGTTAATTATTCATATAACGCTTCTTAGAAAACAGGCTACGAAAATTGCCGGGGTTTCTACTAAAACTTCTGAAAGGATTTATCAAGGAAATTCAAACACCATGAAAAAGAAATTTGATCCATATTTTTATTCGTCAGATAAGCGATTTTATTATTATTATTATTATTGTTATTATTATTATTATGTTTTTACATAGGCATATTTTGAAAATTCACCACCATTAAATTATCTATCGTTTATATATATATATATATATATAATTTTTTAATATTTTTCATCTTGAAAATAAATTAAAAACAATTTAAAAATCAACGGTTTTTTAAAAATAAGAGCTGATTACTATCCTTAAATTTATCGAACTGGAAAACGTAATTAAACTAGTTGTCATAGGTGAACTCTGCTCAATTCCCCATCATATATATGATATGTTCTCATAAATTTCTAGTACAGGAAATGAATTTCACCAAACGCTTGATACAGTGACAGAATGAATAACTATCCTAATAAGCTATTCACCGTTCAGTTAAATTTATCTTATTCTAATCTATTAATTTATTTTATTCGAGTCAGTTTCATAGTTTAGTTTTCATGCTATTATTTCCAATGCAACAATCCTCAAAATGCATATTTATATGGAAAATTTTCAATTTTGCTATGTTGATAAAATCTTAAATTGCGAATAACTTACGAAACTTTGCTTTTATAATATTTGTAGTCAATCATGTTCAAACAAGTATCTTAAATGTTATTCTGAAGCTGTCTGATGTATTTATGATCCTCAAAATTGACGTTTATGCTCAATTATGCCCTATTCTGCCATTTATGCAAATCGTAAATTCCAAATAACTTACGATTTTTTTAAATTGGGAAATTCATAGTTTATGATATTTATACCATTATCCTAAATAATATTTAAAAAGTGGTATGACATCTTTACGATGAAAATATCACTCAAGATTCACGTTTATGTGAATTTTTACCATATTCTGCCATGTTAAGAAATTCGTAAATTTCCAATGAATTACGAAATTTTTATATTGGGAAATTCATAGTCAATGATATTCATGCCAGTATCCTAAATAATATTTTAAAAGTAATGTGACATCTTTACGATGAAAATATTATGAATATTTTAAAACTGATCTGACTTCTGTGAGTCAATTTGTTCTTGAGATATTGTGTACACAGACTAACATACTAACACACTAATGGAGTAACAAACTAACAGACACCCTAGAAACGGACACCATACAAATTTTGTCATTTTCGGAATCCTCACCTGAAAACGTGTAAAAAAAGTCAAAGACCGAGGTCGAAAATTTTCACGATTACCTAAGTTCCCCATACCTATAGTATGATGGGGAATTAAAATGTATAATATGTAACGAATAACAATGGGACAAATTTCTCCGTAAGTTAACATGGGCTTTCAATGACCTTGACTTTAACTAAACCTTTAATCCTAATTTACCCTAATTAAAAGAAAAGAAGCATGTTTATGAAAGAACACCTAACGATGAATTTGACTGTAGCGATATTAGACGAATAAATTGGTTCCTCTAATGAGAAATACTTCATGTCTAATTATCGTGTTGTGTATAAGGAGGAAGGAGAGAAATAGAATCTTTACCAAAAACAAATTTAATTTCAAAAATCAATAAAATGCAAGGCGATTATGATAGACAAATGAATTCAAATATCTTTAATAAATAGGCATCAGAAAAACTTAACTTACCGGGAAGTACAGTAATCATTGTCATTGATAAAACACCTCCTATAATACTATAACCATACAAAATCCCTGATACGATCAGCCGAAGAAATAAAAACTAAATTATTCCGCAACAAAATACAATGCTAATTTTTCAGATGTGTTAAAAGCTGAAGTATTAGAATTTATTAAATTAAATCCCCTCCAATTAAAATTTACAAATTTGATCAATTGTTACAAAAATATCCTTTTGATATACTTCGCCTCCTATCTAAGGCTGCAGGTAGTTAATTTTTTGAGAGGATGTTCAAATTATAGTACACAATGTTAATTCTTTAGAATATAGTATAAACTGAAAATTTTCAACAAATTTGCACATTTCGGGGGAGGGGGGGGAGGGAATGGGTCAACTACTAGCAAAATCCCATTTTGAAACGGCCCACCGGTGGTCGAGTGATTCTGCGCTCAAAGCTGGTAGACGTGAAGTGTCGGGTTCGATCCCAGGTCGCGCTCGTCGGCCTAGCGGTTGGGCGTTTTCCGTGGTTTTCTCCAAAACTTTTTTAATACGGGCTAGGACTCCTTAGAAAGACCCCCATGGCGGGCACTCCCTCTCAGGCCGAGGACCTACAGCAGTCAATCGGCCTTATTCCCAAAATCCAATCTAATCCTACTTTGAAACTATTATTATACGTAACATAATTGTAGAAATATAACAAAGAAATTATTTCCAGTTATTAAATATCCAAAAATTTTATCAATGATTATATTAGACAATGATAAAACTTTAAGAAATTTCCATTAATTGTTCAATTACTGGTCGGTTCACAATAATACAACAATTGAAACAGAGCAGCTATAAGCGACCATCATACATATCGTGTTTTGTGAATTTATAAGTTAAAGGAGTTGAGACTTGAGCCTTCATACATAATAATTCCAATTAATCTTTGCAAAACATTTTACAAATTATATATTAGAACAATAAAGTGTACATGCACAGAACAGGAAGTGTTGAAAGGGAATGAATATTTTATGGTAATTTGGATTAATATTACAACTTTTCCATAAGAAAGCATTATCTGACTATCACTACCAAAAAACCGGTTAAAAAACATCCACTTAAAAAATTATAATTATGCCGTACTTTATATATATATATATATAAATAACTATATATATAAAACACCATTGGATCTTCTTGTTTGGGAATAAGAACAAATGAAAAGATTCATATACTTACGAGTGAAAATGAATGTGGGTATGCAACGTTTTAGGAGTGTTTAATTTTCTAAACAATTATTTTTATAAAATCTTTTTTAATTTGTCGATTGTTGGTTGGGTTTTACGTCGCACTATGGTTGCGCAATAGGCAATGGGCGACGGTCTGGGACTCGCCTCGAGAGGTGGTCCGGAGACATGTCATCACAATTGTGATCCTCCAAGGAAGGGATGGCTCTCCTGCTTGATAAAATGTTGATCTGATGACCCGCAGAGATAAAATTTTGATTGGAACATGGAGGACATTGACATGACAGATTTTACGTGCACTAGTCATCATTAGTGTACACAACAGTCTTTGGTCTGCTCGAGAATCAAGCCCGCAATCTTCCAATCACGAGCCCTGCGCTCTACTGACTGGGCTAACGCGTCCCCCCACCCCAACCTAAAAAAAAAAAAAGAAAAAAGAAAAAAAAAAGAAAAGAAAAGAAAACAATCAAAACGTCTAGTGAATGAAAATTACATATCCGTAATTTACAGAAAAGCAAAAAATACTATTCGATTTTCTTGATCGGAGACAATAGTAGCTGAAATAAAGAATATATAAACATTGTCACAGATATTAACTTTATAAAACTCGTAAGTAATTTTTTAAATATTTATTTCTATAAAATATCTTTTAATTTGTTGAATTTTGATTATAATTGCATAGTCCTTTTGGGAAAATAAAACAACTTTCTATAATAAAGCACTTCCAGAAAACCAGTGTAAAACATTCACTGAAAAAAAAAAAAAATCTAACTTTATAGAAAGGCGGAAACTACTCTTCATTTTTCTTGTTCGGGAAAAACAATTCATGAAAAGCTTCACATGCAAGTGAAAATTAATGAAAGAATATATTAGAAAATTAGTCGGTTTTTAACTGATCTCAGCTTAAAAAAATCATAATATAATAAAAGCCTTAATTTTCTTTATTTAGGTTATAGTTTCTCTGTCCGTGATTAAAAAAGAAAAAAAAAAAAAAAAAAAAAAAAAAGATATTCCTTTAGGAAGGGCTTTTAAAAACACCTTTATAATCTTAAACTGTACATGTTTAAGTTTAGAAATGGTACAATGCCTCTAACCCCCCCCCCCCAAAAAAAAAAAATAAAAATAAATAAATAAATAAATAAATAAATAAAATAAAATAAAAATAAATAAATAAAAAATAATAAATAAATAAAAAATAAATATATAAATAAATAAAAAGAAAATGAAAAAGAAAAAAAGAAAAAAGAAAGAAAAATAAAAGAAAGAAAAATAAAAAAATAAATAAAAGGCACATCGATGCAAAAAGTTGTTTTGCGTCTCGAGAAAATGGCCTAGTTGTACTAAAACTATCTAAAACATTTTATTAGACATTGTATGGAAAATAAATGTATATAGCATGAGATATATATGTATATATCCACTGATATGTAAAAGAAAAGAATAAATTTTAAAGTAAAAAAAAAAAAAAAAAAAAAAAAAAAATATATCAAATTTTAAAGCATTTGGCTTCTTTTCATGAGGGGGGTGATGTTGGGGGTTAAAACATTTAGCTTGAGTTAAATTTAGAAATCAACCCTAAATTTGTACATTTGTTTTTAATTTGAGGTTATTATCGTCATAGGAGACCCCCAATCTTTCTGAACATTAAAAACTTTTAGACATATTATGTGACAAAGTCAATAAAGAACTATGATATCGCACCCCGGCAAGGACAAAGACACAAGTCAAAAAAGGGCAATTATGAATTTATGCAATTGAAAAATGTATATGAAGTACCCCTACGTACAGGTAAAGCATCACCTATCTAATCTTTTTCGCAATGTATCTACCTGAGAGGCTGTTGAATCCGTTTTATTGTAGATTAATTAATGCTTTTATTGTTATTGTTAAGATGATATGTATATATATATTAAACTACATTTTTCAGTTGCGTCACTTTTTTGCTGGGGTTACTTAATGTATACTGTAAAAAACTTTTATGGAAAGTTACTAGAATATTTATCCAGGTTCTCTGTAAATTTACAATAATACTTAGTTAAAAGTAAATGATCGAAATTATGAGATTTTATTTATTTATTTATTTATTTATTTATTTTTTTTTTTTTTTCAAGCATTCTAAGTTACAAACATAGCAATAATTAATTATAGTCATTAAAATGTATATAAAATAGATATCATCTCCATTTATTTTTCGGTGTAATTTTCCATAAAAAAACTAAAGCCAAATGATTACCAGTAGTTTTTCTTTTGAAATTTTCATAAGTGTGTATATTGATAATTGGTTAAAAGTTTAATTATTGATATAATTTTTCAATCATTTCTGTATATTTGATGCAAAATTCGGCAATAGAATTTATTTTCAGTAAACTTTGCAGATATGTCATTGTAACAATTATGCGTGTTGCATTAACTACAATATAAACAAAAAAAAAAAAAAAAAAAAAAAGAAAAAAAAAAAAAGTTCTTAAAAAGTGACAATTTCCGAAAATTCTCCACATTTGATTACAAACGAATTGTTTTATTCTACTCATTAATTAAACTTTATAAAACTTACATTCGAAACTATATATATATATATAGTAATTTTACTTAATTTCAAAATTTTAGAAATAAGATGCCCAGAATACGAAAATTTATTTTTTCCATTTATCGTTCAATTATCTATTATTATTATTTTCATGTACAGCGAAATATGTCATACATTCCACTCAATATGACAAAAATATTTATTTTAAAATTTAATAGAAATGTAGCCATTTTTAAAAATTTATTTATCTTAAATAAATAAATCAATAAATAAATATTTTTAATGGCCCTCTTTACTTACCGTCGCCGGAAACCCGAGCCAATGTTATTCTATGGGGAAATTTTCTTTACAAATAACTTATTAATTAATACATATTTTTAAATTCTGTTTTCATATTCAGATCATTCCCTTAAATTGACGGACCTTTTTTAAAAATGTATTTTTTTAACTTTTAATATTTTATTTAAAAATTGCAAAATGAAAAAATTTCACATATTGAAAATTCGTATTTTGCAGCTTCAAAATAAAATATAAAAAATTAAAAAAATAATTTTTTAAAAAAGGTCCGTCAATTTAACAGCTGGGAATTTTCAGAATGTGAAAACAAAATTAAAAAATATGTATTAGTTAATAAGTTATTTGTAAAAAAAAATTTCCCATAGAATAATATTAGCTTCGGCTTCCGGCGACAGTGAGTGAAGAGGGCTCTTAAGTTATAATATGCTGTTTTATGTTATGCCTAATTTTATTAATGAGAATTATATTTCCTTGAATTTTTTCAAAACAATCTTAGATAAATAATAATAATAATAATAATAGTTTTAGAAATTAAACATATGAGAACTTATAAAAATAAATTCGGGGAAAAATGAATTTAAAGTTTTAAGCAAAACTTGCACAAAATATTAAAAATCAAGTCTTTTGATTTAATTGTGGCATAGGTGTTGGCTTAACTGGGTTAGCGGGTGCGGTCACCATAGCTTTTTTTTTTTTTTTCTTTTTTCCACGGGGGCGAAAATACCTGTTTGCCTCCGTGCTTACAACTTCCAATAGGTTCAAATTTAAAACGCGAAAATTAGTTTCATCATATATTTGAATTTTACAATATATCGTTTATTTATTTTTTTTTTTTTTTCTTCTCTCTCTTTCTTTACTGATGGGTTAGCAGCAGGATCTATAAGTTACTATACTTCATACAATTCCCATTTGGCAAGAGAAAAGCTAAACGAGATTGAAAGAACATCTGGTTAAGGTCAACCCCGGTTCTTTTATAGCCTAAAGATAGGTTGAGGCAGAAAAGCTACTGTTCACGGTCAAGGTGGTTTGGAGTATGGGTGCAATTTTCGGGAATTCTATTCTCAAGAAAAGTGATACCGACAGAAAAGCTTTTATTCATTCAGTTCAAAGTAACATTTGCTATCTCATAGCACAAATATTTCATGCTGAAAGTTTTTTTAATCGGTTACTAAGGCAAAATGTACTGATATTTAAAAGAAAGCAAACTGATAATGCTGTTAAAAATATAGATTTTTGATTAAATATTTCTCGTTAATTTAATTTTTTCTGAATATGTCTGTCCATTATTTATTTATTAACCTCTGTTTGTGTCCGATTAATATCAGTATTCAATTTTACACGAGAAAAGGGAAAAGGAATTTGGTTGTTATTTGAAGGGGTTAAGGTCAGTTGACTGTACTTAGTTCTAGGCCTATAGGTGGAACGCGCTCCATGAGGATCTTCCTAAGGAGTCCTAACCCGTATTTACACTAGTTTCGGAGAAAGCCATGGAAAACTCCGAACGGCCATGTCGACGAACGCGACCTAAGATTGAACGCGGTGCTTCTAGTCTACTTACTAGCTTTGTGCGCAGAAATGCTTGACCACTGATGAGGCTGAGATGGGGAAGGAGTTGTCAAAAATGATAATTAATAGATTAAAAACTGCTGTTTTAGAAGCCCAGATCTCATTATTAATATTACTTCAGCAAGCAAGTAAATACGGTCATTTCTACAAGATGATTTAGATTGTCAATTTATGAAATTAATAAATATATTGGAAAAAGTAATAAAAATCTTTAATATCTAAGTTTACTTAAATACTCTTAAGACGTATATTAAATTATTTACATATAATTATCTATGTAAACAATTTTAATTATAGATTCTCTGTTCTTATATATTTTCGATTAAATAACCGTAACGGTATTTTTAAAGAAATTTTAATAAGAAATCTCATTATAAATGAAATAAGAGGACACGATACATTTTAAAGAGTCCTGTTTAGTAAGAATGTTCTAAAATAGAATGTTCTGAAAAGAATCCTTTGAAAATAATCTTGGGAAAAAAAAAATCAGCTTTAACAACATAAAATGTAATTTCACAGTAAAATTTTTATGTTTTGAAAATAAAGACGTAACGAAATGTATGACTAATTTTTGCTCCCATATTTACACGTTTTGGAACATTCTGAACACGATATGACTGTTTCTAGAAAATATCTGTGTGTTTCTCTCTCTGAGTATATAAAATAATTCTGTATTTGGTAGGTTATATTCAGAACCAATGGATGAATTTAACTGGATTTTGATTTAAACTAGAGCTGATTACGTTTGATAATCAGTTGCTATCAGTTAGCGCTGTCATCGGCTATTTTATCATAGTTTTTCATAACTTTTAAAACTGCAGTACAGGAAAAAATTTCGAATTAATTTATACACTAAAATTGATTTTCATTGTTCAATATAAAAATATACATTTGATAGTGATAGTCAGCGAAGGAAAAAAATTTCTTTATGTGTGTATGTGTGTGTGTGCTGGGAGGGGGGGGGGGCATCGTCCACTACCCCTTCCCTCCAGTATGTAAATTTTAAACATAGATGTCTTTCTAAAAACCTTCTCAGTACCTTCAAAACAATTGTTTAACCCCATATCTGTGATAATTTAAAAAAAAATTGTGTTTTTAACGATAAATAATTAAGTAAAATATAATAATAAAAATAAAAATAAAAACTAAATAGTAATAATAAAATCTTAAACTGATTCGTTTTTATGATAATCTAGATTTTCTAAACCAAGTTACTAATAAAAGATAAAAAATTGCTAACAAGCCAAAAAACATGCATTTTATTGCACCTAAATAGAATTCGGAGTTTATTTTCACAGATATTGAATTGTACTTACACTGCAAACTGAACT
Organism: Salticus scenicus; assembly: GCA_963930645.1. Taxonomy (NCBI): domain Eukaryota; kingdom Metazoa; phylum Arthropoda; class Arachnida; order Araneae; family Salticidae; genus Salticus; species Salticus scenicus. The sequence goes on from OZ005653.1 coordinate 340,057,839, forward strand.
GAAATTGAAATAGTGAAAATATGCATTTTTTTTTATTAATATTTATGCTGTTTTATACTATTTTTTAAAGGATTTCACAAATTTTAACTAAATTTATTATGATGGAAAATTTGATTGAATAATCACTAGTTGTAAATCCTCCGCCAAAATGTAAACACGGGTATAAATCTTGTTAAGTCAAACAAAAACAAAAATCGCGTGGTACTCATTGATTATTAACACTTTCGAACTGTACGTATTTGTTGTATAGTATAACTTTGAATGTTATTTGCCTATGTCTAGCAAAATGGACTGACAGAAGGGCTGAAAGGCATACAGATACATAATTGAATTCATTCATTCATTCATTCATGAATGGCGGAAAAAAAGTCCCCGGAAATTAATTTCGGTCGTCTTCATAAATGAAATACAACTTATTAATAACTTTTAGTGACATTCTGTTTCTTTTATTTTTAAGACTGTTTTTTTTTTTTTTTTTTTTTTTTTTCCTTTTAATTAATTCTTTTTCTATTTAATTATGTATATATGGATCTTTTCAAACATACCGCAGGGAAAAATGAAAAATTCAGTATTCTACTATATGTAAGAAGTATAAGTTCCGTTAGTAAAGAAAAGAAAAGATAAACAAAAGACAAAAAAAGACAAGAATAAAAAATTATGCGGTACTCATTAATTATTTACATTTTTCAACTGTACGTGATCGTTGTTTGATACACCTTTAAATATTCTTTGCATATCTTATCACACAACGAGCAGACAGAAGAACAAAAAGTCAGAGAGATAGAGTAATTGAATTTGTAATCGCTCTTAAACGTTTTTGGAAAATGCTAAAAATTTTTGACTTAAAAGAAAATGCAGCCGTAATATATCTGTATATTTTTTGTGTAGTTCTGTAAGTCTGATTACGAATCATAATGTTCTATAAAAAACATTTTTTTAGCATATTATCAATAAATACCAACTTCATTATTATTTTTGCAGTAGAAATTTATCTGAATGTGATAAAAAATGTCGCTCATAAAACGCAATGCATTGAAATTTTTGTGGATGTCCCTGTACACAAACCAGTTGTGCAAAGCGGATGGAATCCATTTAAAATAGAGAATATTCCATACTTAACTTTAACAGCATCATTCATTTTTAAGAAATTCTGCAAATATTTACGGGCACTGACAGAGGGGCAGTCGGACAAACAGTTACAATAATTCAAATCATATTTACACTTAAAAAATGTTAGAAAGTGTCAAAAACACTCAATGAGCGATAATGCATTTAACAAATTTCCAATTATAGCCCTTATGAAACTAAATATTTTTCTGTGACCCTAGAAATCTTAACGCTACTAATACTGTATTCACCAAAAGGCATTCTTTTGTGCGTATGAATAACATATTTAATTTCATTAAGATTTATGCAAAAAGGAATAAGATTTATTCAACCATATTTAAAGGTATTTAAATATGCCATTTCATAGAAATACCTCTCATAGAACGCAATACTTTGGAATACTTTTGGGTGTACCTGTATAAAAACAAGTGATGGTGTTTATTCCATTTTCAATAAGGAATATCTGATAGTAAACTCGAATAACATATATCAGTTTCAAGAAACTCCATAAATATTTCCTGGAGTAGAGCTCGGACAGAGAAATAGACAAACCGAAGTCCTTAATACTTTTCAACTTTGTTAAGTGTTAAGTGCAAAAATAATGTATACTTCATCAGGATCATAAGTTGATCTGTTGTATATGCAAATATAGATAAATTAACTCGTCATTATTTAATAAAAGAAAAACTATGAAACCTGAGAATGAAATCTAACTCAAAATAATATTTAAATGCAAATGTAAATTTTAATAACTGGACGTCCGAAATTCTTTTGTAATCAAAGTGATATATACATATAGAAAAAAAAAGAGGGGGCACTTACGAATTACGAAACATGCATAAAAAGCAGGGCCCGACTATGCTTTTTGAAGACCCGGGGCACTAATGCTATTTTGAAGCCCCCCCCCCCCCCTGACCCTGCTCTAAAGAGCTCACCAAAAGGACCCATTCTCAAAAACAAAAATAAATAAAAATACTGCATTTTTAAAAATTTTCCTTCAATTATACCTTCTATTTCCTCATTTTTTTACTAACCTATAACAAAATCATTAGTTTTATGTTCAATACAAATGAAAAACTGAAGCACATTGATCAGCCAATATTTAGGAAATTAGTCACAAAATTTAATAATTGTTTAAGCTCTCTAATAAAATATAGAAAGAAAAATTTAATCAATTTTTGTTTTTAATAGACAGATAATGAAAAAAAAAATTGTACTGTTACTTCTCAACTTTTGGAAATGAGGCCCCCTAAATTTAGAGGCCCTGGGCTAGTGCCCCGTGTGCCCATGCCATAATCTAGCCCTGATAAAAAGACAAAAAAGATTATATTACTGGCAGAAACCAAGCATTTCAGTTTCCTTTCACTCACTTTTCAATTGTGATTTATTATTATTATTTTTTTTTAATAAGAAGTGTGTGTGTGAAAGAGGGGGCTGTCAGAGGGGTATTCGCTATACAATATGATAAAACTTTAATTATTTTTATTTTAGTCAGAAAGTTTTCTTATTATTTTTTTTAAATCTTTTGTAACCAAATAAAAAAAGTAAGATATTTGTGTCCTTTCTAATGTATTTTTTATTGTTAAAGATTTAACTGCATGATGGTTTTAACGAACTACCTACAACTGTTTCTAGAGTAGAGTAGAACGTAGATTTTGAAAATTAGATACAGCACAGAGTGGTCAAATTTCATTTAGAAGTAGCTGGAAGATTATTATTGAAAAAAAAAAAAAAAAAAAAAACTTTAAAACACATCCATCTTTAACGAATGTGTGTTTGTATGTAAATATCGAACTGAGTTATCAACAGTTTCTTAATGTTAAAAATTTAAAAAAGTATTTTATTTTACATATATCTCCTTATTAAAAGCCCCACCAGCAACCAAGTGATTCTGCGATTGATAGACGGAAAGTGCCGGGTTCGCTCGTCGACCTAGCTGCTCGAAGGTTTCTGCGGTATTCTCCAAAACTCGCGTAAATACGAGCTATGACCGTAATAAAGACCAACATGGAGGGCACATAACCTCGTGCAGTCAATCGGCCTTAATCTTCACCCCAGCAGGACCACCATCTTATTAAACAGTGGCCCAACGGTTTTGCATGCAAAACTGGTAGACGGGAAGTGCCGGGCTAGATACCAGGTCGCGCTCGTCGATTTAATTGCTAGAATTTTTCCGTGGTTTTCGCCGAAATTCCAGTAAACACGGGCTAGGAGCCCTCAGAAAGACCCTGCAGAGGGCACACCACCCAGACCTAGAACCCTCGTATAGTTAATCAATCTATATCTTCACACCAGCATACCAACCTCCACTTTATTAACAGTGGCCGAGCGGTTCTGCGCTCAAATCTGGTAGACGGGAAGTGCCAGGTTTTAATCCAGGTTACGCCTGTCGAAGTCATTCGTATTTTTTGTGTTTTTTCTCCGAAAATTCCGTAAATATGGGCTAGGAAACCCTTCGAAAAACCCTCACGATATCCCAAGTGTAGCTATTTGGCTTTATTTCAAGCACCAACACTTTATTAAAAAACTAGCCGCCTTCGGCGACCAGCTGGTTCGCGATCCCTGAAAAATCCGACTTTACGAAACTCCCGCTCGGTGGCACCTGCGGCGCCTTTTACCCGTTTCAGGTCTAATAACAGCTTATCGATATATCGTGACAGTAGCTTATTGAAAGCGCAGTAAATTTCCGTGCGGTAGCGCCTTCGGCACCCTCTTCCCTTTTCAATATCTGAAACAGCCTGTTCGCTCACCATGTTATGATCTTTCAAATTTCTGACTTTAGCTTAAGTCCCGCTCGATAAAATTTTTTTAAAAGATTTGTGTCTGGCTTATCTGTGGTTTTCTCCAAAACTTGCTTAATTCTGGGCTATACATCGTTAAAAATTATTAGTACGAAGTATGAGCGAAAATCTGAATTTGAAACTCTGTAAAATATAAAATAAAAAAAAAAATCTGATTTTTCCTTAGTTTTCTCCGAAAGTTTCGTACAGAATTTGAACGGCTTATATCATTTTAATAGCCTGCAATACAAATACTTTAAAATATCTTTTGAATGATGTATTATGTATTACAATAATGAATAGCTATGATATATTTTAGACTCAAAATGGCAAATCTATCAAGGGCGATTAACGATTTCTATTGAAATCCATCTAAAATTTAAGAATTCCAAAACTGCTTTTTTACAACCGAATTCATAAAAAAAAAATCAATATTATTCTGTTAAAAGTAACTCATTAACAGATGAAATTGGTGAATGGTGTCATTAACAGATGAAATAAAAATGAATTTAAATAAATATAAGTCTATTTATTTTATTTTTAAAGCTATACTTTAGATTTTTTAACTGCATACAATATGTACTCCTTAATTTCAGTTTAAAAGGCTTAAAATGATATTAAAATTATGTTAATTAGATGCTGAGATACAAAGGTAATATAAACATTGTTATAACAAAATTTGTGTCTGATTTTTTCGTTTTTTTTTTTTTTTTTTTTTTTTTTCTTTGAAACTTACGTGTTAAAAATCCTTAATACGAAATGTGAACGGAGTATCGGAATTCGAAAGCCTGCATCATAATTAGAATTGGAGATATATTAATAAAGGTGTTCTGGCTATTCTGTGGTTTTCTCTGAAACTCCCGTACGGAATTTAACGGCTTACATCAGTTTAAAAGTCCGTAATATTTCAATTGATGTGTTATAAGTAGAATTCTAGATATTGAATTATTAAAATATCAAAGCGCCCTCTGGCGACAGAGATTTGCAACACATACTCATCAATTGTAATTCAAATAGCTTTTTAAATGATGTATTACTTATGAAATTATGTTAATTAGAAGCTGAGATACAAAGCTAATATACACATTTTTATAAACAGATTTCTGTCCGACTTTTCCATGGTTTTCTCCGAAACTTGCATAATTCCGGGTATATAACGTTAAAAATCCTTAGTACGATATGTGAGCAGAAATTAGAATTCGAAAATCTGCAAAATATTAAAGAATAAATGTGTTCTGGGTGTTCCGTGGTTTTCTCCGAAACTCCCGTTCCTTTTCTACATCTTTGCCTCTTCGCTCCCCCTCCCCCCTCCTTTCCGTCGATAACAATAATTTTACACTCGAAAATATCCGCAATCGATTTACCTTGCCTTAAAATCTAAATATACCAACTAATTTCAAACTCTGTAACTCTTTTTTTTTAATTTATGCCCCTTTTCCCCCTCCCTCAAGCCCTCCCTAATAATCGTACTCTTTCAAAAATATTCACAATCGAATTATCGGGCATTAAAACCAAATACTACGAATTTTCAACGGAAAAGAAAATTTAATCTTTTTCCAATAAATGTGTCATTTTTTTATTTATTCATATTTTTTCATGAAAATTGAACAGTAACTTTATAAAATTCTGTCTAAGCCGAATATTCATTCAAATGTAAGGTAAATGAAAATTTGAAAAGTTTGAAAATTGCAATTTTCCCCTTCAGTATAAAACACATGATATCTTAATTGATTACAACCATTTCCGTTTTCATCACAGACAGATGTCTCGCATGTGTTTTGTTTCAGATCGAGACAGCTTAGGAAATCGTGTGCTTGTTGACAACTAAACTTCATACTTTAGTTAATTTTAAAAAATCTAATTGGTGTATCGATAAGCCGCTTGCACTCTTAGATTCGAAAAAATTTCCCCTTTCATTTGGTACCAAATTTGTAACGATCGGACTAATGTTTCTAATTTATTTTCCATTTTTTCAGCTTTTAACTCCGTTAAAATATCTATTTTTATGCAATTGCGGTGAATTCTCAGTGATTGAGATCGCGTTTTGATTTGACATAGGTCTATATTTTAATTAATATCTCCGCAACTAATTAAAATTTTTAAATTCAGTTTTCACTATCCCCTCGGGAAGGCCTTCTAGGTACCCATATGTCAAATTTTATACTTCTGCGTTCAGTAGGGGCTGAACGTATAGATGCTCAGACAGACAGACAGACAGACAGACAGACATCTTCTTTATTATTATAGATTATGTGTGATGTACGAATTAAGACCGACTGTCTACACGATAAACCTGGGGAGGTCTTCCTAAAATGTCCTAGTATTCAAGCGATAAACTCCGAACGGCTAAGCCGACGAGGACAACCTGGATTTTCATTTGGCACCTCCTGCCTATCCTAAAACATGTAGAATAATATATATGTATATTTACATATTTTTTATTGAAAATATGTTAGTGAAAAAAAGATAATGTGGGTGACTGACCATAAATTAAAATAATAATAATAATAATAATAATAATAATCAGATAAATTTATACTTACTATTATTTTTTTTTAAGAATAACCCCCCCCCCCCCCTCTTCGTTTTTTTTTTTTTTTTTTTTTCGTTTTAAGATATTTGTAACATTAAGCCATACATTATTATTTATTATTATTATTATTATTTTAAATCGTATCAATCCTTAATGAATTTTCATTTGCATGCTTAAGTGATGAGTAAAATTTTTAATTCCATATGCGACTTCTAAAACTATAGAGTTTTGTAAAGTAGCATAAGCAGAAATACTTCAAAGAAATGGGCCCACCAGTTGCTGAGCGGTTCTGCGCTCAAAGCTTGTAGACGTGAGGTGCCGGGTTCAATCCCAGGTTGTGCTCGTCGGCCTAGTCGTTCGGAATTCTCCGTGGTTTTCTCCGAAACTTGCGAAATACGGGCTGGAATTCCTTAGAAAGACCCCCCACGGAGGGCACTCCCCCTCAGGCCTAGGACCTACAGCAGTTAATCCGTCTTATTCCCAAAAATCCTTCAAAGAAGTGTATGTAATATTTCTAAGAGGAATTTTAATTGTGGAATAGATACTAACTACTGGATATGACTAACACTACCTTCGAAAAATGTAAAACTAATATCATTACATTATTAATTCTCATTTTGCATAGTAATGTTATATATAATTCCATTTGTATAAAATAAAACTTATAAGTTTCCAAATTGTTTACTAAAATTTCCATTATACGTCGTCTCATCAAAATATTCTTTTATGGCAGTCCAATAGAAGAGATATATCCTATATCAGTAAAAAATATTTCATTTATTTTTATTTGTCGTCATCTTTTAAATATTACCTTTTTATATGCATTTAAACATCTTTGTGCCGAGTTTTCATAAAATAAAAAGACACACTCTTTTTTTTTACCACCTGCAGAAAACGCAAAGGCGCTTCCTATGTTATGTTCAGTATAAAATAAAATTCTTTTCAAAATACCGATCATGAGCTTTAATGCAACAGAATTTTTTTTTGCAAGTCCTTCTACACACATTAGTTGCAAAAATTATACAATTTTCAACAGAGAATATCGATATGCCATAGAAAACTTGAATTAGGTATACCAGCTCCAAGCCCTTCAATAAATATTATCGGAAAAAAAAATCTTGATCACAGAGGTTAACAGACAAACAGAAAGACAAAAAGGAAGCCATACTCATTATTAGATATTCTTAGAAGCTTTAAAACGCATTTTTATTTATTTTTTTAATGGATTTTTTTGGGGGACATTTTTTTCGGGGACTTTTTTTCCTGGGGACTTTTTTTCCGTGGACTTTTTTTCCGGGGACCTTTTTCTCCGTGACTTTTTTTCGGGGGACTTTTTTTTCGCCATTCGTGATAAATCGGACAATGTGATTATTTGAAAACGAAAACGTAAGCTTCCGAAAATAGTGGAAAATTTTAAAACATTTTTTTTTTTTTTTTTTTTTTTTTTTTTTAAGTGGGAAAAAAGAGTTTCCCGAATTTTTCGGTTATTTGAATGGCAGTTAACCAAGAGTTAACTTTATTATTATTATCATTCGTCGTTGCAACTTAAATATACATATATTGTTTTGAAATAATTTTTTATGCCAGTTAATTTTAGCAAGAAAATACATGTTAATTTCTATATTGAAATTTTAATGAAATTTAAATATGCTATTCGCATGCACGAAAATTTGCTTTTTATAAAGGGTTTTCCATTAAGAGTGGTACAATCTAAAAAAAAAAAAAGACACATAAATTATTCAGTAAGACACAATTTCTTTTTTATTTGAAAACCTACATTATGCCATTAAGTATAATATCATTCATGTGAGCACCACGACTTCTCTGTACATACCGCATTCTGCCAGTCCAATCTTCCATCACTCTTTAATATAAATTTGGTGTTATTTCACGAATAACACGTTCAATGTTGGTTTTTTAATTGCTCGATTGTTATTGGATTATCAGCATAAACTTGTGACTTAACATATTCCCCCCCCCCCCCCCAAAAAAAAAAAAAAAAAAAAAAAAAAAAATCACAATCGATCGAGTCGATTAGCTGAAGAATGTCGTCCATAAATTCTTCTCAAATTTCTCTCAGTACTCATATATCAACACTGATTTTGATAAAATAATTTAATAATTTCGAAACGTTGTTCAAGCGTGTATCTTTGCATGATTAAATGGCATAGCATACTAAACACAAATGACACAAGAAATGTAAAAAAATACGCAGTGTTGCCATTCTAACCATTTAAAATTGTATCATCCCTATTGGAAGACAACTTTAGTATACAGTACAATTAGCATTAAGATTTACAGGCCGTATAAAAATATATAGGAAATTGCTGAAATTGGAATTTCATTTTTATTAAGCATTTAACACAGCAACAATGTTTAAAAGTGATTATGATTTGAATTAGTCAAACTGTATACGTGACTGTCGGTTTGTCTGTCTGCCCGCCTCCAGTAACAGTAAATACTTTCAGAATTTCTTCAAAATGTTAAAAGTTATTTAAGTTTATTATGGAATATTCTCTATTTAAAATGGCATTAATAGGCTCTTTATAACAGTTTCGTGCATATGGATGCCCCAAAAAACTTCAATGCATTGTGCTTTATGAAAAATATTCTTATAAATCTTTTTTAAATAACTTTTTACGGCAAAATCCAGAATGAAATTGACATTTACTGCTTATATGAAAAAATAATTTTTTTTGTATAGAATATATGTTTAACGTTCAGATTTACAGTGCTACACTAAAATATTCAGATACATTAAGGGCTACAGTTCGAAAATGTCGGAATTGTATTCCCGTTTGTGTTAAGAATTTTTAACAACTTCCATAACGACGTTTAAGATGATTACGAATTTAATTAGTTTTTCTGTCTGTCCGTTATGTGATAACGTAGCGAAAAAATATTGATGTTTGAACGATGCAACGAGTCTGTATAGTTGAAAAGTGTAAATAATCAATGCAAATTGCATGATTTTTCGTTATTGTGTATTATTTATTTATTTTATATTTTATTTTTGAGTTTCAAAAATGAAAAACTAACTAAATGCATTTTTCGTATTTTTTAACTAAAAATTAAAATGGGAAAAATCAAGATTTGATGATCAAAAATTAATTGAACGGTTATGAATTTACTAAATTAAACAAAAAAAAAAAAAAAAAATATGTAATGAGTAATTGTTCAAAAATAAATTTCAGAGGGTGTCAATGAACTTAGAAATTGTACGCTCTTTAATTTAGAGTCGAGTAATACGTTTTGTGTGAACTAGACTTAATTTAGCAAAATAATCACTTCTTGCTGAATAAAACATTACAACCCATAAGGATGGGGAAGGAAGCATGATGTTGAATTTCTAAAACATTTTCTTTCAAGAATATCCTTTATGATCAAGCATTTTTACGTCATTACACGAATCAAAATCGATCCTGTGTTTCAATTTTCGAAAACATCAAACATTGCTACAATATTTATTTTATTGAGGGTTAATCTATGACCCTACATTTCTATTGTAAAATAAATTTATTTTTATTTTATTGCAAATTAGTCATTATCGTCTTAGCAATCGGCATTTTAAATTAGCGACAACTTTAACCTTCTTATTTGTACACATAAGTTTTTGGTTGGAACTTTTACTCAAAGAATAATGCCACTTTTCTATAAAGTCACTAATAATTTGAGAAAATCTACCTCAAGATGGACGCTGTCAGCTAATTTATACTGTTTTTAAAAATAAAACTCGAAATTTTAAGATGCATTTCTTAAATAATTTTACTAGTTAAACATTAGAGGTGGAAAAGATATTTTATCATATTCTGCAAAAATAAATAATTTTTTGTTAAAATATTTCTATGCAGATACGAGATTTTCGAGAAGTATATATATATATATATATATATATATATTATATATATGCGCATAAATTACGAGCGCTAAATTGCAGTCCCCCCGTTTTTTTCGGGAGATTGGGAGGGGGGGGGGCTTATATAGATACTCGCACGGGTGTCAAAATTCAGTCGGACCGCCCCTGGCAACAGATATTTCGCGGTATGTGTATAGCACATTCTCCACTCTGCAGTGAAATCTGACCAAATAACTAATCCATTCTTCCGTTAATCTAAGGTGTGGTGAAATGACAGTCGCGTGAATAGACAAACAAAACGCTCTCTGCCTCCATAAGGAGGTAAATCTTCGCTGTTTATCTGGGAAATAAAATGAAAATACTTGCAGCACAAAGTAAAAGCCGCCTTTCGTTTCTGTAACGTCCTCCTTTAAAGGAGGTTTAAAAATTGTGAATTCTGAATTTCAATTGAAAATGACAATTCTTTAGTTGCTTTTCCTGATAGAAAAAAAATGGTATTTTGAGCCGGTCATTTTTATTTATTTTTTCTCAGAACTGCAAATGTCTCGGGATGTCGCATGTTTTAGAAGATATGCTTTTAAAAATGATAAACATCTCTGTTTATAGTTTTCACAAGGCAACAATTCTTTGAATACTGAAAACCAAAGTGTGTGGTCTTTGTAGGTCTGAATTTTTAGAAGATGCCGATTTCACACAGTCATCAGTCACACAAATACATACTCAAAAACCAAAGTGTGAGGTCTTTATAGGTTTGAATTTTTAAAAGATGCCGATTTCACACAAATACAAACACACACAAAAGAGTTTTCCGTTGGGGTGACATTTTTAATTTAAAATTTTTGGAAGCATTCCCAGTACTTTTGATAGTTTACATAAATGCAAAAATACAAAAAATGTTTAGAGAGGTACAAAATAGTCCCCGATTTCCTCTTATTTACTATTATATTACTGTATATGTTTTACAGAGGGGGGGGGAGTATCGTGCCCCATTAACCAGTTAGGCAAGTGGCTAGTTACTCTACTCGAAGAACCTTATCATTTGTTAGACAGTACTCTGGTACCGTACTGCGGATCAAGCCGCAAGCTTCATCTTCAGCAGAAGATCTTACAGCAGATTTGTTCCATTTTATGGTAAGTAGTTTAAATTATATATTTTCTTTAAGTAATTTTAGTTATTTATCTTCATCTTAAACTTTATTATTTGTGTTTAATGTAAATACTAATATTTATTAAGCAGCTACTTAATTATATTTTACCAGGAATGTTACGATAGGTATTTTTCAGAAATTTGTATAGCAATAGAATATAATAATTTAGTTTGCAGGGATGAGAATTTTCAGCTAATTCAAATTTTTGGTACATTTAGCTTTTCAGCTTTAAAAAAAAAAAAAAAAAAAAAAAAAAAAAAAAAAAAAACAGCTTTTTTTTAAGGTTTTTATTTTTATTTGTTCTTATTTTATACATTGAAGATAAAAGTAGATATTTATTACTGTAATATAATAAATTTTGTCATCAAAATTTTAGTGTTTCATTTCGACATCTTTCCTTTGCATACAGTTTCAGCTGTTTTGTATTTTTGCTAATCTCATCCCTGAGTTTGGTTAAAAAAATGTAATGATTACTATCCGAATATAGAGGTTTAGAAAAATAAGGGGGCTTGAAACAATTAAATTGCCAGCTATATTAATACTTATTTTCACTTATTTAGTATATATATATATATATATATATATATATAATTAAAATATTAAAAAAGGAAAAAAAAATATATATATTGCAGTAAGTTGAAAAGTGTGTTACATCGAAATATAAATAGCGTTAGGGGAGACCGAGGCACAGTGGACCACCCCTATTTAAATCTATTAATATATAACTCTTTTAGTTCATATGGATACTCATGTATGGCAGCATAGTACTAGTTGTATGCAGAAAAAAAAAAAAAAAAAAAAAAAAAAAAAAAACATGGAAAATAATAAGGTAAACATTTTGAGCAGTTTTTATGTTTTGTGCATTGAAGTTTTCAAACTTTTATGAAGATTGAACTAGTGACTATAAATACTTTATAATTGTCAAGGGAAGGCAAGATATTGCTGTTTTTAAATTTCTAAAAATTATTAGCATATTTATAGTCCTTATATTATTTTATTATTATTATTTGTTTTACTCTAGCACGGGGCATAGTGGACCACCTTCCAATGTGCATAAAAGTACAAATTAGATTTAATACTTATATTTGTTTTAGTTAAATTTAGAGATTCAAATATAATGTAAAGTATTAATATCTCAAAGTTATAGATATTTTAATGTTAAAATAAATAAAAAGCACAACAAATTTCTGAAAAGCATAAATATTTGAATAGTAATATAATATCTATTAATATCTAAATTTAATAATTATTTGAAATATATTGCATTAATAAAAGAAAAAATAATATCCAATTTGATAAATAGTAGGAAAAATTTCTTATTATTGTTGTTTTTAGAGATTACACGTGAAAAGCAAAAGAACCAGCTTAATACATTTTAGTTATATTTATCCTACAAATAAAATGTAAATTAATTATATCTCAAAATAATTTTTAAAAAATATTAAATATTTGAATAGTGGTATAATATTTATTAATATCTGAATTAAAAGGAAACATTTAATTTGTATAATATTAATAAAAGAATAAAAAACAATTATCTATATTAACTTAATACTTTTTTTTTTTCAGAGATTTGATTTCTTATTTGTTTATTTTAATTTAATTTAGTTTAGTTTATTTTATGAAAATGCTTGAATTATGTTTTTTAGACTAGAATAGTATAAAAAACTAATTTTAGAGGGAAAAAAAATGTAATTTATATTAATTTAATACAAACAAAAGAGTCTGGTCCACTGTACCCCGGTCATGGAGCCCAGTGGTACACTTTGTGAGTATTTTTTATTTTTTTTATTCATAATGTATTGGAAATATTGTTATAAAAAATTTAAGACATGTCAAGAGAATGGCTCAGAGATTGTTTGCTTTTTTTTTTTTTTTCAAGCACACTGCTTTTCAGTTTCTTTTTGTGAAAAAAAAAAAAAAAAAAATTAAGAGTGTAAAAGTGGTCCACTGTGAGCCGGTCTCCCTTATAGCAAATGCATGAATTTATAACATCAAAGCCCTTTAAACAATGTTATCCCATATATTAAATAAATAAATAAATAAGTTTTGGTTGTAGAAAAATGGTATAATTCATGCAGTTGTCCTTCTTTCCTTTTGAATTATTATTATTATTTTTTTTTAATCTTTGTTTTTAAAATTTATAAGTTAAATTAATATGAATCAGTAAATAACTGAATAATATGAATCAGTAAAAATATTAATTCAAATTTGAATACGTAAATAACTACACATTTAGCTGCATAAAATATATATACAAATCTATTTTTTTTTTTTTTTTTAACTAAAGAAATTTTAAAATTTTAATACATTTCATTAAGGAAAATGTATTAAGAATTTTCTGCGTAATGTTGTAAAACAAGTAATTTTAAACTTAATTTTTTTTTTTTTCAGTATTAAATTTATTGAAGATGAAGGGCAAACCGTCAACAAAAAATAAAAGAAAAACAACAGACCTGAAATTAGGTAAGTGCTTTAAAGAATAATATTATAATGCAATTTGTCATTTATTAGAAATATGAAATTAATTTTATATTAAAATTAAAATAATAAACATTAAAAAAAAAAAAAAAAAAGTAAGCCTAAATAAATTTATTGGAGTGAATTTATCTCCGTTTCCTCCTGCAATTTCCCCCTCTACTCCAAAGCAAATGAAAGATTCACTAATTAATAAGAACAATTATATTTCTATGCCATATTTTGTTTTCCTTCAGAATTTATTTCTAAATTACTTAAACCACATAATATTTATACTGCTTTCCGGTCAATTAAACAATTAAAAAAACGTCCTTTTAAACTTTAAACCCATAACCCCTTCTTTGGATTAACTGGTGTAATATATGTAATTCCTTGTAAAAATTGCAAATATGTTTATATAGGTGAAACTGGCCGTACAGCAAAAATTAGAATGCAAGAGCACAGACGATCTTTTAAAAATTGCAACCAAAATTCTAAAATTATAATCCATTCAATAGAAACCGATCATATTCCTGACTTCGATAATATAAAAATTCTAAATTCTGGTTTTCATAATTATAAATTGCGTATTTTCCTTGAGAGCTGACACACTGCCAAGCATCTCCACACTATCAATGAAGCATGCGCACTGGCTCCTCAATATTCGGTACTCCTTTAAATTCCTTGAGTGTTCATGTAATGTTTGCATATTGTGTTGTAATTACTGATGAGAAAAGCCAGACGGGTTTTGAAACATTTAGTTTTTAATTGTTTTTATATGTATTTTTTGTTTTTTAAATGTATTTTAACTTACAAATTTTTGTCTCTTAAGTAAAACAGTTTCTGCTTTTAATATATATAATTGAGACGGTTTGATGTTTGTGTACGTTAAATTCATCAAGTATGTTCATTTTCTTATAATATTAAAATATTCGGTGCGAAACTTTTGTTCAAATATAAGGTAATTAATTAATTATTATTTAAAGATCATTTTAATTTGATTTTCCCCCCCACTTTTAGTGTTTTATTTGGGGTATTCGTGTTTCTGTTTACAATGAGGCAATTCTTAATAATGTTTTTTGGAACAGCTGAATTTTTAGAGTGTATAAGTAGTCATATTCTGAATCCCCAAACTAGAAATATAGTTTTCCAAGTTATACGTACAAGGCAAAGAAATAACCTGAATAGGGGAAATGGTCGAGATATTCTAGTCTATAATTTTCGAGATGGTGAACTGAATACTATGAGTATTATGAATCCTTTGTCTGGCGAGAAATTCTCGCTTTATTTTTTAGAATTTGATCATAAACCAAGATTATAGTTACTAAGAAACGCCTCGTGTTTCCATTTATTTACAAAGATTTTTGGATCCTGGAAAAAATGGTAACGAAAAAAAAAAGGTAAACGGAAAAAATGGTAACGGAAAAGATGGTAATGGAAATAATGATAAACAGAAAAAATGGTATCCTTGAACATTGGAAACTTCCTATAAATATAGTAATAAATATCATTTTTGTATGTATGTCTTTTCCTATATATATTAGAAGAGAAAAATCCATATTAGACCAATTTTCGCTCTTTAGACATTTACATTCCTTTTTTACCCCCTCAAATAA
Organism: Salticus scenicus; assembly: GCA_963930645.1. Taxonomy (NCBI): domain Eukaryota; kingdom Metazoa; phylum Arthropoda; class Arachnida; order Araneae; family Salticidae; genus Salticus; species Salticus scenicus. The sequence goes on from OZ005653.1 coordinate 340,073,336, forward strand.
TAAAAAAATAATAATACTTTCTTCTTTCTTACAAGAAATGTTTTGTCTCCCCCTTCCCCGCGCACCAAATATTTGTTTACTTATTTTAACTTAATTTTTTATTAATTGAAGGAGGAAGGAATTTTAGCAAAAATTCCATAATGACAGCAAACTATTAGAAAATTATTACATTTTTAAAACAGTAAATATTATCTTTTTTTTTTTTTTTTTTTTTTTTTTTTTGTATAGATTACTCTCATTAGTATTAAATTTATTAAATATTTACCATAAGAGAAAATAATCTAATTATAATTATTTTTGGTTTTCATAGAAGAAAGTATTGGATTCGTAAAATTTTCCTACTTCCGGTTGCCAATGGATTTACACATTTTGAGATGACGTGAACATAATTTCACCATTTAAACTAGTATGAGGTGGTCAGGGCGAAACTTGCTTCTATATTTTCCTTTACAATTTCACTTACCACAAATTATTTATAAAAATATTTTCCATGATGAATGTTGACTATTTCCTCCTAGAGAAGTATAACGTTAATTGTCGAAAAAAGTCAATTTTCTAGAATATATATATATTTCTTAAAAATGAAAACATCGATAAATGTTTGTTTAATTATCACAGATTCAACCATCGGTTTTAAAGTTATTCTCGAGTTCTTTTGAAAGATATCCATATTTAAAATGTGTACACTCCGGGGATTTTCCTCAGTGTGGGTGGGAGTGGGGGGAGAATGATGCCCGTGTACATGCAAAAACTCTTACTGGTTGAATATTGTTATCATAAATATTTATATAATTTTAAAATTTTCACAATGAAAATCTAGAAAAAAAAAAAAAAAAAAAAATCATTATTTATGTACGTTTATGCAGAATTTTATCTTATATATTATACAGTTATATTAAATAATATTAAAATTTAAAATAGATGGCAGGGCCACATGTTGTGTAATTTATACCCAAATGTAATCAATATTGGTTTAAGTCCAGTAATACATAAAGTTTGATTAAATTCCGTCCATTCAACCTATAGAGAGGAAGCCCTTCAATTAGGGGGAAATGGTCTTTCTAAGGTGTTCTAAGCATATTTACGTGAGTTTCATAGAAAATTCCTAACGGCTAGGTCGATGAATTCGATCTGAGATCAAATCCTGCATTTCTCATCTACCAGCTTTTAGTGCAGAATTGCTCGGCCACTGGTGCTGCCAGGGAGGTAGAGGGAAAGAAAGAGATTGTTTTTATATTACTTTCTTCGACCCTCTTGTATATTTAAACTTCGAATGTTTTTCCACATAGCTTGATGATAATTATATAAAACTATATCGAATTCAGTCAAAGAATTACATAAAGAACCTCCCTCCCCAGCCTCAACCCGTTCTTATATATCTAACAATCTCTCTCTCTCTCTCTCTCTTTTTTTTTTTTTTTTTTTTTATTTTTGTCTACACAATGTTTCATTTAAGGAGAAAAAAAAATGTGCAAAATATATTTTTAATATTCCTTGTCAGCCTCACCTCTTAAACCTCACTTTGCAACGATTTTCCTTATTTCGTTAAAAATCGGTAAAACTTAATATAAAATAAAAATAAGTCTTTTCCCTTCTGTCCCTTCAGCCCTATCTCCCCTAAATATATTTAGCCCATAGTGCACTTTTTCTTTCTGAATTAGTAAGTAATAATTGTACGTACACAGTTTGATAGAAATCCCAAAATAAAGTTTAAAAAAAAAAAAAAAAAAATCTTTCCATTTGCTACCTGCTCCTTCCCAAGATCATTTCATTTAAATTTAATCATCACAGTATGTTTCATAAATTACTAAGTAAATATCATACAAAGTTTGATTGAAATTTAAAAAGAAAAATTAAAAAATTACTTTTTTTCTTTTTACCTCTCCTCCCGTTACTCCTCAACTATATTATAATCCTGCTGAGTTTTCTATCAGTTAATAAATATGTAACTTACAAAATTTCTTTAAAATCATTAACATGTTATATGTAAGCCCCCCCCCCCCCAACCCCATTTTTTTTACCCATGCTCTCACAAACCCAGATATATAAAACTATTATACTTTTTCATTATTTTGAAAAGTTTTTAAAAAATTGGAAATAGGTAGTGAACTCCATTAAAAGACTATGTAAAAATAATAAAATTATTCTCATTTTCTGTCATTTTCTATCATTATTTACAAAAGACTTCACTTTTGTTTAGCATATTGTGAATTGCAAATGTTTTTGAATGAAAAAATTCTTGATACATTCCTTTCTTTAAAAATATTTTCCTGTAACAGTCAATTTTATAAATATGCACATTAAGTCATTATACAAGTTTCGAATATTAAAAAAAAAGACTTTACAGTGACACAATTCTGAACAGATATAATTGAAAAACTAGTTGGCATCGGTGGACTCTGCTCTGTTCCCCATCATATGTATGTTCTCATAAATTTCTTTTAAGAGAAACGAATTTGATCAAACGCTTGACACAGTGACAGAACGAAATCCTCGCATAATACGCTACCCACCATTGAGTTCGATGTCTTATTCTAATCTATTAATTTATTTTATTGGGGTCAATTTCGTAGTTTATTTTCATGCTACTATTTCCAATGCAACTTTCCCAAAAATGCGTATTTATATGAAATATCGCCCCATTTTGCTATGTTAATAAAATCTTAAATTTCGAATAATTTACGAAATTTTCCTATTAGAATATTTGTAGTCAATCATGTTCATACAAGTATCATAAATGTAATTTTCAAATTGTCTGGTGTATTTATGATCCTAAAAATGGACGTTTATGCTCGATTTTGCCTTTTTCTGCCATTTTAAGTAAATCGTAAATTCCACATAACTTACGAATTTTTTCAATTGGAAAATTCATACTCTATGGTATTCATGTCAGTATCCTAAATAATATTTCAAATGTGGTCTGACATCTTTATGATGAAAATATCCCTCAAGATTGACGTTTGTGTAAAATTTTGCCCTATTCTGTTATGATAAGAAATTCGTAAAATTCTAATAACTTATGAAATTTTTATATTGGAAAATTCATAGTGAATAATAGTCATGCCAGTATCCTAAATAATATTTCTAAAGTAGTCTGACATCTTTACGATGAAAATATCCCTAAAAATTGACATTTATGTGAAATTTTGTCCTACTCTGACATGTTAAGAAATTCGTAAATATTCAATAACTTGCGAAATTTTTAAAGTAGCATGTTTATAGTAACTGATGTTCATTCCGGCATCAAAACTGATATTTTAAAACTGGTCTGACATTTTTACAGCAAAAATGTTTCATTTAATGCAAGTTTAAGTGAAATTTTGGCCTATTCTCCCATGTTAATAAAATCGTAAATTTCGAATAACTTACGAAGTTTTTCAAGTCGAATGCTGCAAATAAATAGGGTTCTTGCCAATGTCTAAAGTAATATTTTAAAACTGGTCTGACTTCTCTGCGATCATTTATTCGTGAGATATCGTGTAAACAGACTAACAAACTGACGTACTAACGGAATGACCCACTAACAGACCCCCTACAGACAGATACCATACAAATTTTGTCATTTTCGGATTCCTCACACCTGAAAACGTGTAAAAAAGTCAAAAAACCGAGGTCGAAAATTTTCACGATTACCTAAGTTCCCCATACCTATAGTATGATGGGGAACTAATATAGCTTAAAACAGCTTTTGTTAATTTTTTCTATTAAAAAAAAAAAAAAAAAAAAAAAAAAAAAAAATCTCAGATAGTATTTTAACACAAATGAAACAAAACAACAACAACAATAATAAAGTTTTTTTTAAAAAAAAGTTAATAAATTTATAATAAATTAGTAAAAGATGAATATTTTTTAGAAAATTATTATGGTAAAAAAGTGTAAAGTTTTAATTTCTGAAATACTTAATTATAAACTAATTTTTATTTTTAACATACTGTTTTACTTGTGTAGAAAACATACGCTTTTAAAAGCTTTCCTAAAAATCCATTGAAAAAGCAATAATATATCAGTAAACGTTAACATAAATTCTTTTTCTCTTTCATTCAAAAGTTAATTTATGTTACAGATTAATTTAAACACTGTGATTAATTTAAACATTAAGTAAGTTTCAGTCATGCCAAAAGTTTCATTATTACATCAGCTTACCATTTTCCCCGTTGTTATTATTATATCCGCTTACCATTATTTCCGTTCACCATTATTTCCGATTACCAGATTTTTAAGTAAGTTTGACTGCGGTAGTATAGAAAAACGCTCTAGAATTATAATAGGGGTTCTTAGAAATCATTACTAAAGGGAACTAAAACTTAAGAGGATTACTTGGAACTATATTATTTTAGTTTCTAGATGTTAATCACAGAATTTCTTCTCAGTGAATTTTTTTTTCAATCATATTTCTTTCCAAATTGGTTATTAGCAAAAATAAATAAATATAATAATAATAATAAACCGCAAGATACTTTTTATTTAGTAATTTTGTTAATTTTATTTTATTATACATTACCATTTATACATTTATTGGTTAACCAAATTAAGCTCTCATTGAAGCTGACTTTACTAAATAGTGTAGAATTATAGTATTAGTATAGATTATTGTTATGAACCAACATCCTCTATTGTTTGGTTCATTGCATTATTTTTTTGTTCAAATTTCACAGTTAGTCTTATTGTCCTCGAATTAAATTATATCTATATAAATATATAGGGCGAAGTTCGTACAGATTGTCCATAACCCTGACCCCATATTTCTTTTTAAAAAGTACTATTTTCTTAAAACATTTTTATTTTTTATTTATTTATTTATTTTTTTTTTAATCAAAAATCTAAAAGAAAATGTAATTAAAGAAAACAAAGATAGCGGCAACGAATTGCAAAATAGAATTAATTTAATCATTCAGAAAGAAGTATTTCCAAATATTTATAAATTATTATTTATTTATTTTTGTGAATAAGAAAGTTTTGCGATTTTGTTTTTAGTATAATTTATTTTTAAGTACCTATAAAAAATAATATATTACCTCACACAAAAAATAATATACTACCTCTTAATTAAAATAGTGAAAATCAAATTTATGAATTTGAAATAAATTGCAAAATATATTTTGCGCTGCATTTTTTTTTTTTTTTTTTTTTTTTTTTTTTTTTTTTCGGAATCCATTCTTATTACACAGAAATGATAAACTTCTACACCGATGTATTTTCAAAAGGTATTTGAAATTTCAATCCAGTCTCAACCCCACTTTGGAAATGCTTTCGAACACAAAGCCTTTTGTTGGAAGATTTTTAAAGTGCCCTTTTTTCCGAGATCCATTTTATACGTCTGCGTAACAATTACAAGCTCTTTTCATAGAACAACCATACATATAGTAATTTATGTAGATCTATCATCCCCATGTTATCAGCCAAAGATTTTTGATGACGAAAAATATTTTTTGCATCAGGCATAGGATGGGATTGAAACTCGATAATAGGGATAGAATAGAACCATCGTGAATGTTGAATAATATTTCGAATGATTAAATTGGCGTGTCATTTAATTGTTTAAATAAATTTATTAAAGCAATTACGATAATTTTCCATAAATAAGTTATATTCAACACGTTTTTGTGTATGTGGTATTTACGGTTTCGATCCTAGGTCGCACTCGTCTATCTAGTATTTTTTCGGAGTTTCCATGGTTTTCTCCGAAACTCGCGTACATATGGGCAAAGATTCCGTAGAAAGACCACTACAGAGGGCATATCACCTAGGTCTAGGACCCTTGTGTAGTCAAATGGCCTTAATTTACACCAATACCAGTCTCGCACTTTCCTTGAAGGAGTAAATTTTTACTGTGAATATTTTTAAAATTAACTCGTATATATCTTTAAAAAGACTGGTTGAACCATGCATCAGTGTAGATTTAAAACTAAGTTATCTTTTTTTTTTTTTTTTTCAAACAAAGAATTAAAAATATGCTTTTTCGTCATTTTTTTCTTTCTTGTACGCGGGATGTTCTGAGTTCGATCCTAGGTCGTGTTCGTCAGTTTCACTGTTTGGAGATTTTCGTGGTTTTCTCGAAAACTCGCGTAAATACGGGTTAGGAACACTTAAAAAGCCCCCATGTAGGGCACACCACCTATGCCTAGAACTCTTGTGTTGTCATTTTGTGTTCACCCTTACATCAGCACCTGCTTCCCCACTTCTTGGGAGTTGTAACTTTTTTATATGAATATCTTATTAAAATAACTCGTCGATACCTTTAAAATGAATGTTTGAATCTTGCATCTGCAATGTTGTAAAACAAAATTCTTTCTTTCTTTTTTTCATTAGAAAATAAAATAAATAAAAATAAAATACTATTTTTCTTAACTTTTCCGCCCCCCTTCTTTAAAGAGTCATAAAAAAAGATAATAGATATTCTCTCTTTGACATAAATTGATGTCTATAAACTTCTTGTGCATATCGCTCAATAGGTGGCGCTGTTGTCCCGTTTTATCATAGACTTTACGATGACAGTAAAAAATAAAATTTCGTATAAATGTACACTGAGGATTATTTTCAACCAATCAATGTGAAAATGAAAATTTTGGTTACAACAGTAATAGGCAATCCAAGTCTAAATTTTTGTACATGCAGGAAAATAAGTTCCCCTCTGGGGTGTAAACTTTTAATATGAGGATCTGACCAAAATCTCTGATGTTTTTAAATCAGAAGAGTGTACTATGGATTTGTGATGATTCGAAACAAAATTTCTTTTTCTTTATTATTATTATTATTATTATTATTTGCCAGTTATTAAAAAAAAAAAAAAAAAATACTTTTCTTACCATTTTTTCCCCTTTAAATTATATTTAGTTACATAAAAAGTTAATTGATGACACTTTGATTTAAATTGGTTTTTGTCAACTTATAAGATTTCTAGTAAAATTAAGCTGAAAATTATTGGCAATTTTTAGCAAAAAAAGAAAAAAAAAAAGAAACACAGACAGAAAAGAAAAAAAAAAAAAAAATTAATAAATGAATCCACAAAGTCGTATGCAAGTATTTTTAAATTGAATCCTGGAAAAAAATTGTACCGGTAAAAATTGTAAACGAAAAAAAAAGGTAATTGGAAAAATAGTACTCTGAAACACATGGCACATTGTAACCGAAAATGAGTATCTAAAAAATATCTGTAATGATGATCTTAATGTATCGTTAATTCCATGTTTAATGTCCTTTCGTCAGGGGTAAAACTACTTAACATGCAAGAAACCTAAATACTGCTACATGCATGCGCAATGAATGGTTACTATTAAAAATATTATTTAAACCTTAAAAAAAAAAAAAAAAAGAAAACAGATATTGGAGTTCCTGTCACATTATGAGTCAAATAAAATATTCAAAATGAGAAATTAATATGCAAACAAATTATTTAGCCCGAAAATTAGAGACAGCAAAAATTTTAAAACCCATAAAAGTTACAAATTTCTTTCATGCACATTAATAAACGAAAATTAATAAAAATCCGTATTAGTTAGGCTTTTTACATCATATAATACATATTAGTTCTAAACACAAAATCTATAATAAATTAATAAATAATATATTATAACAATATTTTTTAATGAACGTTTATCTTTTTATTAGAAATTATATCGATTATTATTATAAGGGATTTGCACATTAGCAAATCTTTTATAAATGATAGAACATTTTTAGATTTATTTATTACATTATAAATGCAAAAGATATTGAGTTTCTTTTGCACAGAGTATTATGATGAGCGCATTTCTTTCTTTCTTTTTCTTTTTCTTTTTTCTTTCTTTTTTTTTTTTTTTTTTTTAATATTTACCCTAAAAACGGTCTATATTACAGATGTCTTTAAAAATTTGAATACCTGGCCTGTCATTGGAATACGTCTTTTAAATTGCTATGCCCTTCTTTTTCTAAATGAAGATTCTTTCATCTTTGAATAGTTCATTCTTTTTCTAGGTATCTTATCCTGTTTTTATGCCCCAACATGCTCGATGATTTGAATGACATATGGGACGAACAGATAATAATAGTTCCCAAGTGCATGCAATTCACGGCTAAAATATATACATAGTTTATGTTTTACAAAAAGCATATATCTTTAGAATTTGGGCATTTTTTAAAAACATATCCGCATTTTGTTTTCTGTTTAACTATGACGGTTACACAAATCAATGGTGTAGCGAGCATAACTGGCGTCCGTGACACGATTTCTTTCCGACACTCCCCCTCCTCCCATATGATATATACTGTATTTTATTAAAACAGAATTTTTACTTTCCAAACTTATAAATTTGCAAGAAAATTATTAAATCATGATCAAATTCGATTAAGAAATCTTGAGGTATTTATAAGGAACTGGTGTACTATAAATATTTAAACATAAAAACTTCTTTACGCGTCACAAAATAAAGGGAAGCACTACTGGTTTAGAAAGAACGCGGCTTTTCTTCTTCAGGTGCAAAAAACATATGCTACTTTAGAGGAGGGAAAAAAAAATGAATAGAAAGACAGGAAAAACTTAAGGGGGGGGGGGGAGAGGAAGTAGCACAATTAGCTAGTAGGATAGCTGCATGCAACAATAATAATAAAAATAAATAAACCTCCGAAGAAAAAAAAAAAAAAAAGTGATATTTTTATTATTATTATCTTAACAATTATTTTAAACAATCTGTATAAAATTTGTGCGTTGCCACATTGATTGCAGCATTCCTGTCTACTTTGTTCGCCTAACAAAAGGTCGTGTTTTCTTTCGACTCGAAACAATTGTTGCGAGTTTCATGCATTTTATGGTGTTTATCCAAAGTTTTGTATATATTAAAAAGATTTTTGTTTTAAGATTTTACTTATTATCACAATTAAGCGCTTTTTATTAAATTTACAATTTTTAAGTTGATTAAAAATGTAAATTTTTTAATTGTTTTAAAGAAATTCTAAATGGATATTCAATTCTATACAGTTTGTATTCCTTTATTATTTTTTAAAAATATTAACAAAACTCGTTTATTTATGCCACAGACCTGTTTCATTTAATCTTTAATTTTGTGTTGTCTTCATAATATATACTATTCTTCGTTCTCATTCTTTGCTTATATATATTATTACTTATTTTTTTCCCATCATGTGTTGAAATAAGCAATGTATAACAGATTTCAAACAAAAATATTCATACAATAAGCTCTATGTTTAAAATTTTAATATTAATTTTGATTTTCGCAAAGAGAATAGAATCACACGGATTTGTATCATTTTGAGGGATTTAAAAAGGAAAAAAAAAAAGAAAAAGTTGTTATTATTAATATTATTATTATTTATTTATTTATTTTTCTAAGAAGATGAAAATTATAGGTTAGAAATTAAAACACATTGCGTCATAATTTTTATTCAATTTCAAGCAAAATAAAAATAACAGAAGAAATGCATTTTTTAAAGATCTTGTCTATGAGCATAAATGACATTTTTCAATATTTAGGTTTATATTTTTATGATTTGGAAATCATCTACACTTACCATGTAAAATAATTTTAATAAATAATTTGCACTTTATCTCTTTGTTTAAGAAAATAAAGTTTTGAGATGTGTATAATAGAGTAGTTTTTATTATTCTTGTCCTTTTACTGTCTTTTGAAAATTTCTTTTGCATTTTTTTTTTTTTTTTTTGAAAATATCTTTAAGGTAAAAGTAGCAGTGCACTTAAAAGTTTGAGAAATAAAAAAAATTGACTTTGAATAACAGATTCTTAATTTAGTGCTCTAACGTGCTTTTACAATATGCATTTACAATATTTAAATCTAATTATAAATAAAATATAGCTATATATGCGGCTTAAAGAGTAATTTATTTATAATTTATTCATTTATTTATTTTTTCTGATATTTCATTTTACAAGCAGTTTTTCAGTCGTAATGGCAATGAAAATGTCAGGAAACATTAAAACGAATGAAAAATTCAAAATCGTTTCTAAAGCATTTAAAATAATTTAAACAATAATGTAAAGCAAAAGCAAATTAAATATAAAGTCAACATTATTCAATTCCTACTATTAGTTCACATATCTTGTACAAATTTTGCAGTCGATTTTTAACTAATTTCCCGACTAGCTAGAAATTTGAAACTTTCAGGATTGCTCAGAACACGTTGACAACACAATAAGTAAAAGTCCAATTTTCGAATTTTTGATTAGTTTTTTTTTTTTTTTTTTTTTTTTTTTATAATAAATAATTAAAATACGAAAATAACAACATCCTAATAGCGTTAAATTAGCCATTAAAATATTAGCTATTAGCAAACCCATGCGAAACTTTCGCATTTGTTTTCTTTTCTTACCTACCTTTAAAATATGAAACTCATAAAGCTTAGGCCAATTTCCCACATAATTTGAATTTTGATTCATAAGAAGCCAAATTATTATTAAAAACAAAATAATATTGTGGGATGAAATGCTAATGATAATAAAACCAATATCATTCACGAAAGGCTTAAAAATAAAATTCCTGTTTGACGATCTAATTTCATACTTCGTGAGGCAGGCCAGATTTACTATAAGACATTCATGGCGATTTTTAAATTTTTTTTTTTCCACCACGTTGGGGATACATTTTTATTAATTAATTTATTCATTTTGGCATAATTTTGTGTTAAAAAAACATAGTACCTATTTTGATTATACTTTTTATCATTGCGTTTTTTAGACAATTTATGACAAAAGTTCATATGGTGCTTATATCATTAAAATACTGCTAGATTTAAAATTGCGCTTGCAAAGATTGTACAAATGCAACTTTTAAAAATTCATTTTTCTATAAAATGATCTCATCAGACATTATTATTATTATTATTATTAGATCACTGAACTGAGTCAGCGTGCTAAAATATTATTTTTTATCCTCGCGTATTTTATTAAGTTACTATCGTATCGTTTCTAAAAAAATAATCGTAATTGGACCACGTCAGAGAAATATTATATAGATAATTTAATTGTTGCCAAAAAAATTTTTACGAGTTCATTTTCTTTCGACATAAAAGTAAATACATTTAATTAAACGTTAAGATTAAAAAATTATAAAAAGTTAAATTATGCATCTCACAAAAATTGACGAAAAAACTTTTTTGATAGTGTTTGTAAGTTGGAATTGACTTAAAAATTTTCTTTTTATATTACTTGTTTTTTTTTTTAACTTATATACATTAAAAAGGTTGTTACAAATAGCTGATATCGTTCTGAATTAAAGAGTGAACTTTGCAATAACTTCCAATGTTAATGAAATTGAAGTGATTGATTATTATTATTTTCAACAATGAATGTAAAATGTTCCAAAATATATAAAAATTACTTGACTCGTCATTACAGATAAAACATAATTTTAATTTTAAGACGGACACATATGATGAAACACGACACACAAAAGAAGTAAAATATTTACGAAAGAAATGATACGGATTAATTTCATCATTTTCGGTCAATCGGCTAGAGAGCCACTGCTACATCTTTGCACAACGCAACGCCTACAATACTAACTGAAAACAAAAGTTAATCATTGTTCTTTATTTATTTATTTTTTTTTTTTTTTTTGAGTAAGTCACGTGACATCGTTTGATGGGAAGGGGGGGGGGAATTTACAAAGAGTATTACGCAATACTCAGAGCTTTGAAAAAGTTTATTTTAATAGTCAGTGTTATAGAAGAAAAGTATAAGTTTGTTTTATCAGTTTTTTTTTTCTTTACATTATATATTTTTTTAATTTATTTGCTTCATATGTTTTTTTTTTTCCTTTTCTTTTCTTTCCCCCCCCCCCTCCCTTTCAAAAAAACAATTTAAAACATATTGTTTTGCTTAGAAACACTATTAATAGATATTATTATTATTATTAATACTATCTTGGATTACTTATTATTACTTATCATTTTTACTCTCTTAGACCATTTTAAATTGCTTTACTCTTTTTTAATTCATTAAAATTATAATAATAATGCATACATAAATAAATAAATAAATAAATGAGTTCAAATGTTAAAGATAAATTATTTTCAAAATTTAAAAAATATTTTTCAGATTTCCAGAAAATCTATGTAATACTGGCGTTTGCTTTTGAATGTACAGATGTCATGTTTTAAAACATACTTTTTTCAAACAGGGATTTGTCTTGTTTGTAGGTTTTGACATATCCGAGAGCTTTAAATGTCCATTTGTTGCAAGGAAAGTGGTAATGATGGGGGGAGGGGAAGAGGATGACTATTGTAAAGCAAGAAATGGAGGCGGGGAGGGGGGAGGAACCCTTCATTCTTATTCATTTTGAAACCCATAGATCTGTTGTAGTAATTCATCAGTGGTTGCTTTTCCAGTTAAAAATGTCAAAACATTTAATAAAACTATAACAATAAATTTATTATTTATATCATAAAAAAATCTTAAATTTAAATGAGTTATTTGAGGGCACCTCTATTTCGTAATTTTTATTTTCAATCGACCCAGAATACCATAATAGAATTTTTTATGCTTTTTTCTGGGGTGTTTTTCCAAGAGAGCTTTTTTCCTGGGTGATTTTTTTCAGGATATATAATATATATATACATATGTATCTATCTATCTATCTATCTATATATATATATATGTAACATTTTCTTTATTGTTCAGTGTCTAACTCCGAAGTGGCAAATATACAAGCTAGTAGATATAGACTACGTCTACATGGTAGTACATGTACATTCTAGCTTTACGTTTACTTTTTATAACCTTATATGGTAATGACAGATGGACAAAGGATTGGAAATCTTACGCAATCATCTTTTTCGACACGCGGCAAAGCTGATGCAATATCTAAACCCGAATGGAATATATAGTTAAAATTATAAATTCTTAATAAATAATAATAATGAAATTAAATTAATTATCCAGATTAATGAGATATTAATTTTATTATTACATATATATATATATATATATATATATATATATATTACGTCTCTTACAAAGGCCATGTAGTATACTTAAATTCAGTATGAAAAACAGTATGAAAAACACAGTATAAAAAACCCAGTATGAAAAACACATAACTTGAAATGCAGTTTCAATTTTTTTTTTTTTTTTTTTTTTTTGGTACAGTTGTAATGTATCCTAATTCTTTTGTGCGATTCTGTGTAAATGACTAATAAATGATTTCCATTCCATATTTTATACGAAACATGCTTTTATACATATAAAATAAAAATGTACGTTCAATTTATTTTGTTTTATACAATCTAAAAATATTAAATGGTATACCTATCAGAAATTTCGCTGATAGACGTAATGTAATGTATTTGAATTCTTTTGGAGTCCCTGCGCTCGAAAAACTTATTCTTTTCTCCGAGTTTGGACTTTTTACAAATATTTGTTCTTGAGTTATGATGATAACAAATACACAGACATATACACATGACTCAACCGCTAAAAAAATTGATTTTTAAACCCAAGGAACCTCAAAACGTTAAGTGTTGCAAAAATCAATTTCGAAAATTTGACCCAAAACAATAATTTCTCTGAAATATATGGGTAAGAAAAAGTAAAAAATGTGTGTGTGCGTGTTGGGTGGGAATTGTGAGCACACTTCATAAAATGAATATGTTCGAACCCAATAACAATTTTTAAGTAATTTTACTACACCATATAAAGAATATTTAGAATACTGAGTTTAGATTACAAACATACAGGCAAATACATGCAAACCAACCGCTAAAAGCCTGATATTTTGGTTCAGGGACTTTAAAAAGGTGAAATTGTAGCAAAAAATAAATTTCGAAAATTTAAGGCAGAAAAAAAAAAAAAAAAACTTTCTCTACTATACATAAGAGAAAATAATAAAAAAATCTTTATATCTAATGCTATACAAACTGCGGAACGGCATGTTGCAAAATTCGCTTTCTAATATTATGATAAATTCTGAAATACATTTTCACATCTGCTTTCACTGGACTGAAAATTAATAGTTGAAGACATTAGTACGTTTTCTGTAAACAAATTTTACGAAAATTTGACTTTTCTCCACCTTCCACATAAAAATTACTTTAAAAATATTATTAATAAGATAATCTGTAATATAGGTTATTCACGTGCAAAATGGTAGAGGATAAAAATAGTACATACTTTTTACACACTTAAACCAAATATATGAGATAACAATTACCATTTAAACAATTTTGTCTGTCAAACTAAAATTATCTTAAAATCATTATTTTGAAAATAATTTCAGCTCTACTCATTAATAATGATTATTATAACTTTTAGCATTGCCATTTTTTTCCGTTGCCGTATTTTCCGGTTGCCATTTTTACCTAAATTCGTGTTACACATATCTGGACAGTTTACTAAGGGGGGGGGGGGCAGAGTGAAGAAAATGGTTGTTTTTATATCACCATGCTATTTATTTATATGAAACTTTGTACTATCACTTACATTTTATTAAAATTATAGTGAAGTTACCTATAGTTGATAAGGGTGGGGGCTAGAGGGGGCGGCCAGATATGAAATAAAATATTCTTTTTAAACCACACTTATTGTCGATTTTTTTATTGCATTTTAATAAAATTTATTAAAAATATCACTGAATATTTAGGAAAATTTAAGCTGATTGTTATATATATCTTAGGGGCAATTTGGTCAGTGGGGGCAAAAGAGAAAAATGGTTGTATAAATAGCACAATGTTACCAATTTTAATATAAAATTTCAAAAACTATCACCTACATTTAATAAAAAATTTCAAAGTGTATTACATATATCTAGGAGGGGGGAGGGGCTGAGGGAAAAAAATATTGTTTTTAAATCACTTTACATTTATAGTTTGGTTGGTTGGTTGGGTTTTACTTCGCACTAGTGCTGCACAGATGGGCAATTGGTGACGGTCTGGGACACACCCCTAGAGGTGGTCCGGAGACATGCCATCTCAATTTTCATCCTCTAAGGAAGGGATCTACATTTATAGGAAATTTTGCATAAATGTTTCTCATTGTTTATCAAAAATTGAAGAGACGGTTTCACTACCCGGTGAGAACTTGAGGCCACATGGAAAGAATATATTTTTATACCATCTTCTTGCCGATTTAATGCAACTTTGTAAAAATATTACTTACAGTGCATAAACATTACAGTGGGGGTTAAGTATCAGTTACTTTCGCTTCCTATAAGTTTGTACTCAATAATTCAATGTATTAAAACCCGAATAAACTACCACGTCAGAAACGCCAAAGAAAAATATTGCAAATACATACAGCTGTTTCGGTAGCCTGAAGCGTACCGTCTTCAGTGCAAACTACGTCAGAAACGCCAAAGAAAAATATTGCAAATGCATACAGCTGTTTCGGTAGCCTAAAGCGTACCGTCTTCAGTGCAAAAAGGATGCAAATGCATACAGCTGTTTCGGTAGCCTAAAGCGTACCGTCTTCAGTGCAAAAAGGATATCCTTTTTGCACTGAAGACGGTACGCTTTAGGCTACCGAAACAGCTGTATGCATTTGCAATATTTTTCTTTGGCGTTTCTGACGTAGTAGTTTATTCGGGTTTTAATATTCCAACGCCAAGTCTCCTGTTATTATTAATTCAATGTATGATTTAAATCTGAAAATGTTATTCAAAAATGAAATTTCTTCTTTTAATCTGTGTCTTTTGTCCTCCACCCCCCTCCCTCCCCATGTAGAAATGAAAAACTTACGCTCTCGTTGATGTTTAGCACGAGTTTTACAAAGAGAAATTAATAAAAGTGCCATTTTTTCCGGATTGCAGAAAAAAGCGCACCGGAAAAAATTGCATTTTTCTTAATTGTTACTTCTAAAATACTTCAAATTACGAACGATGGTAAAAATTTTTTGTTTCTACAAGGGGAAGAGCGAAGGGACAGATTAAACAAAAAAATCCTGTTTCAGAATAATCTTTTACCATTGTTTGATATTAACTTTTAATTAATGTCTGATTTGAACAATGCATTGAAATTTTGCATACTAATTTAGAAACTGAAAGATACTGTGATACGCAGCCCTCTTTAAAAAATTTTATAAACAATAAAGGACATTTATACAAAATTTTCTATAAATATGAAGCAGTGTGATTTAAAAACAATCGTATTTTTTTTCTCCCCCCCCCCCTTACCTTTGCGTAAATACGGGCTAGGACCCCTTAGAAAGACCCCCACGGAGGGCATTCCCCCCTCTAGGCCTAGGACACATCAGGAGTCAATCGGCCTTAAATCCTACAACCAACCAACCCCCCCCCTTACCTGTCCCCCATGTATAGGTAACACTCACCGTAATTTTTCATTAAAAGTAGGTGATAGTTGTTAAAATTTTAATTAAAATTGGTAACATTGTGATATTTATACAATCCTTTTTCTCCTCTGCCCTCATAGCTCCCTCCCCAAGATATATATAACAATCAGCGGAAATTTTCCTAAAAATTAAGTGATATATATAATAAATTTTATTAAAGTGCAAAGCATAGTGATATAACACATCATTTGTATCTTTCTGTCTCCAGCACCACCACCCTCACCCAGACATAGGTAGCACTCACTGTAATTTTTCATTAACAGTAAGTGATATTTACACAAAATATCAATAAAAAAATCTATATTAAGTGTTGTTTAAATAGATTGTGTTTTTTATCTGCCCCTCTGCCACTTGCTCCCTTTCTTAAAAACAGGTAACTTTTATTAAAATTTTAATAAAAAGTAAGTGATAGTCATACAAAGTTTCATTTAATAGCTAGCATAGTGATAAAAGCAACCATATTTTTTTTTACTCTGTCCCATATTAGCAACCGCCCCCCCCCCCAGATATGTGTACACGCACTGTAATTACTAGGGTAGTTTAAAAAACAAAATTCCATCTGCAACCCCCCCCCCCCGCCCGGTATATAATACACTCATTGGGATTTTCATAAAAAGTAAGTGATAGTTATAGAATATATCAATAAAATCTGTAAAATGGTGATATAAAAAATCATTTTATTTTCCTCCCCCCCCCCCGCCATTCCCTCATTAACCTACCCCCAAGTATGTCTGAAACTTATTGTCATTTTTTTTTACAAATTGTACGTGGTTATACAAGGTGTTTTAAAAAATTGATAATAGGGTTGTTTAAAAAAGAATATATTTTATTTCTATCTGTCCCCTCTCCCCTTGTCCCACAGATGTATAATACACTCATTGTGATTTTCATAAAAAGTAGGTGATAATTATAGAAAATATATCATTAAAATCGGGAAAATTGTGATATAAAATATAATTTTATTCCCCCCCCCCCTTCCCCACCCCAAGTATGTCTGACACAGACAGTAATTTTTTCACAAATTGTACGTGATTATAAAAAGTTTCATTATATATTTTAAAATGCAACATTCTGCTAAAGCTATGCCTCCTAAATATATACTCTTGTTATGATGTATTATGAATTTTTGTAAATGCTGTGCTTGTATGTTTGACACTGAGGAGGGCTAGTATTCCAGCCGAAACATCTGTCGTGTATTTTAATGTTTTTTTTTTTTATTAAAATGTATTTTTAAAGTTTTAAAAATTTTTGTATTCCTTATCTGCTATATTGATTGGTGAGTTATGTGTAACCAATGTAAACAAACTATAACAGAAAAAAAAATTGTAATAATAATTATTAAAAGATTAAGGAGCGGAGTCCACCACAGACAAGTGAAGACGGTTAAACCAGTTTGATGGACGCTAAACCTTTTTCAAAATCTTTGTAAGACATTATTGTAGTTAAAATGAAGATAATAATTAATGAAATTAAAAAATAATAATAATAAGCAAGTGAAAATTAAAACTTACAGAGATATCTTTGAAAAACGTAATTAATTTTATGACCAGTAAGAAGAAAAGTTTCTTTCTTTTTCTTTTCTCTCTCTCTCTTTTTTTTTTTTTTTTTGGTTTAAATGAGATTAGAGACGATTATAGGTTGGTTGGTTGGGTTTTACGTCGCACTAGATCTGCGCAGATGGGCAATTGCCGACGGTCTGGGACACACCCCTAGGGGTTGTTTCCGAGACGATTATAGGACATCAACAATTGTGTTAAACAACATTTCACTGTGTTAGACAACATTTCACATAATTGAAACACACTCGTTAAAATGAATTTTAATTTGATATAATACTTTAACTATTATCTTAAACACCTTTATCAATAACTTAACTTTTTTAAAAATACAATTATTGTGATGATAATTTACACTTGTTATGTATTAATTACTGGTTTAGCCTTCATATAAACGTAAAAATAGTTATTTAAATTCTTAAATGTTATATAGTAGTGTTAATAATTTCTAATAAAAATGTTTCTAATAAAAATCAAAATAAAGAAATAATTGAAGTACAGTAATATTTTTTTTCTTTATATATATATATATATATATATATGTGTGTGTGTGCATGTGTGTGTGTACGCATATATATATATAGCCGTAGGGGTCTCTGCTCTTTCTTCTACTTATCATTTATTTATTTCTGTTATACTTGTTTCATATTTGTTATGTATGATCTTATATAACATGCCCGTTCAAAAGCTCATTAACTTTTCAACACCTATTACTTTATATAAAGTTTTATTTCCATGCATAATTGTTTAATGATTAAAGTATGAGTATTATGGATTAATTCATATTTCATTTGAATCCTGAATATATATTTTTAAATTCATAGATAATTTTGGAAACTGTTCATTTGTATCTCTTGCATTCTACAATTATATTGCATTATAAATAGGCATATATTTTTTATTCATGGGGTGAAGGGTGGGGTATAAAAATGTATTTTGTTTTATTATTTTAACTTTATAGAAATTTAGGAAAATAATTATATCCGGATTTTTACTTTATGTATTACATATTTAACTTTCACAAGCTTTCCAGTTTTTTAACGTTGGTTAATTTATACACTGTTGACTATTAATGTTAATTTTTTAATTAAAAAAATATTCCCTATTTTTGATAAATATCAAATGAAGCTTTTAAAAATATATTTATTCTGTGTTCATAAATATTAAAGTCTTACAACTTCCAGCTGCGTTGACATATTTGATATTAACTTCCGAAAACTGAATTGTAATGAAAAATTTCTGCGTTGTATATGAATAATAAAGGTTGCGTTTTGAGAAGAAAAGTCTTTTTTCATCAGGCAAGAAATGCGCATTATTTTATAAAAAAGCACAGAAAATCCTAAGCCGTATTTTATCTCATAAAGGTAAAAAGCATTTCCTTCCTAATGAAGGAATATTTTGTTCTTTCGAAATACGTTAATTATATTAATTTTTTATGGCGCATTTAAAATATTTTCTGTTTTAATTTGTGACTCTGCACTTATTTTATACTATGTACTTGGCATACCTTTTACATCTTTGAAAATAAATAAAATGTTTCATGTTCACAAATTCAAAATTTTAACAAAATCTGTACTTTCATATTTAAAATTTCAAGTAATTACAGTATCATTCTTCAGTGTATATATATATATATATACATATATATACAAGGCGGTTCAAAAGTCCCACAGACATTTCCCGGGATGTATCATCAGACATACCTTCCCTTCCCATTAGAAATTTTAAAGCTGCATTCCCTAGCGGCACTCCTACCACCCCCTTGCCCGTGCCCAAATATTTTTGAGTAAAGTATGTCTTGTAATGCATCTCTGGAAACGTCTCTTCAAGGCAATGAATTCAGCTTAAATAGTTTTGTTCTGCATTAATTATTAAAGGGGATACATATGTATAAAATCCACATTTCAAAAGTCTAAAAACTCATATATCGCCATTAATAATCATCATAGGGCGAAACTTTATATCAAATTCAAAGTTTTGAAGAGGCGTTTCCAGAGATATATCACAAAACACACCTTTCTATTTAAAATTTCAAAATTGCCCTCCCTAGCGGCCCCCTAACTCCCCGGGCCCAAACTTTTTTCGCAAAAGAGGTCACTCTCGAGTTCATTAAATAGGTGTTTCGGCATTTTTTCAAAATTCTGACTCATTTTCGAGTTAGGAGGCGGTACGGGACTTTTGGAACACCCTGTATATATTACAAAAGTGAAAAAGAGGTTTGTTTTCATTAATAATAATAAAAAAGGACAGATTAATTAAAATAGTTATTATTATTACACCTATCATCAAATAATGGTTTATTTCTTTCAGGTTCGGAAGACTGGGCTGTTGTAGAATTCAAAGATGGAATAAAATACGTGTGTAAAAAAAGTTGTGTTTCAGGAAATTTCACTATTGGAGAAGCTTGCACAGTTAAATACAAGAATGGATGCAGATATCCCGCTACAATTCTTATGATAGGAAGTATGTTTCTAAAATATTAAGACTTTCTCAAATTAGAATACAGTTTTAAACCTAAGAATTTCAATTATTATTATTATTTGTTACTTGATTGTATATACATATATTTTCATATTAATAATAAATTTAACAAAAAACAAAATGTATATATCTTCATCAATTTTATCAGTTCTTACACACCAGCCTATCTCTAAAAAGGGAAAATAGGTAGAAATGGTAAATGGTGAATATTGACTGTACTATACCGCTATCCTATAAGCTCATGTTCTGTTTGATTTTTTTTTTTTTTTTTTCATAAAAATATTAAGTGAAATTAATTAAATGAAAATAGAAGTGTAAAAAATATTTACCACGTTTTGTGTTTATTTGACAGCAGGGAAATAATAATAATAATAATAATGATAAATAATAATAGTTTAATTTTAATATGTTTAAATAAACAATAATTGTAGCATACAATTTACTCATAACACATAAAAAAATATTAATTAGAGATGGGAATGGTCCGACAAAAAACCGGAAATTTTGGAAAAACAAACAAACAAACAAACAAACAACAACAACAAAAAAAAAAAAAAAACTAGTTGGCATAGGTGGACTGCTCAGTTTCCCATCCTATTTATGTTCTCGTAAATTTATAGTGCGAGACATATTATAATCATGTTAAAAGAAATGAATTTGACCAAAGCTTGATACAGTGACAGGATAAAATCCCCGCCTAATAGGCTGTCCACCATTCACTTCGATATATTCATCTTATTCTAACTTATTAATTTATTTTATCAGGGTCAATTCCGTTGTTTAGTTTTCATGCTACTATTCCAATGCAATAATCCTCAAAATTCATATTTATATGAAAAATTTACAATTTCGCTATGTTGTTAAAATCGTAAATTACGAATAATTTACGAAATTTTCCTATTAGAATATTTGTATTCAATCATGTTCAAACAAATATCATAAATGTACTTTTGAAGTTGTCTAATGTATTTATGATCCTCAAAATGGAAGTTTAAGCTCAATTTTGCCTTATTCTGACATGTTAAGTAAATCGTAAATTCGAAATAACTTACGAATTTTTTAAATTGGAAAAATCATAGTCTATGATATTCATGCCAATATCCTAAATAATATTTCGAAAGTGGTTTGACATCTTTACGATGAAAACATCCCTCAAGATTGACGTTTATGTGAAATTTTGCTCTATTCTGCCATGTTAAGAAACTCGCAAATTTCCAATAACTTGCGAAATTTTTATATTGGAAAATTCATAGTCATAAATGTTCATGCCAGTGTCCTAAATAATATTTCAAAAGTAGTCTGACATCTTTACGGTGAAAATATCTCTCAAAATTGACGTTTATGTGAAATTTCGCCGTATACTGCCATGTTAAGAAATTCGTAAATTTCCAGTAACTTGCGAAATTTTCAAAGTAGCATATTTATAGTTACCGATGTTTATTCGGCCTCAAAACTGATATTTTAAAACTGGTCTGACATTTTTACAGTAAAAAGTTTCCATTTAATGCACGTTTAAGTGAATTTTTGTCCTATTCTCCCATGTTAAGAAAATCGTAAATTTCTAATAATTTACGAAGTTTTTTAATTCGGATGTTGCAAATGAATAGGGTTCTTGCCAGTGTCGAAAGTAATATTTTAAAACTGATCTGACCTCTCTGCGACAATTTGTTCGTGAGATATTGTGTACACAGACTAACAAACTAACGGACTAACACACTAACCCACTGCCAGACTAACACACTAACAGACACCCTACAGACAGACACCATACAAATTTTGTCATTTTCGGATTCCTCACACCTGAAAACGTATAAAAAAGTAAAAAAAAAACCGAGGTCGAAAATTTTCACGATTACCTAAGATCCCCATACCTATAGTATGATGGGGAACTAAAAACAGTTCTTTTCGGGGTTTTTTCCGAAAGGGTTTATTTCCCCCCGAAAAATTGAAATTTTTGAAATTTCTATAATAAAATAATGTATTCAGAAAAATTACCCCCCCCCCCTCCTCCCATTTAATTCATTTGAAATTGCGCATTCTTCTCGAGATCCTTTATACTTCAGTCTTTTATCTTGAATATACATGCTTAGACTTATCTAACTGTAGTATTTAAATGTGTGTGGGTATATAGTACACATACACACATAGAAATGAATGCGTGAAACAGTTAAAAAAAAAAATATATAGATATATGTGTAAAAACCTATTTGATTTATGTCTTTTACATCTGAGTTAATAACTTTTATATTACAAAAGAAAAAAATAAATATATAAATAAATAAATAAATAGTAAAACTTGTTTTAAAATTTTGAATTTAAATTAATTTTAAATTAAACTTTTATTTTATCTTTGTGATTAACATCATTTTAAGTCAGAATCTAAATTAGAGTCCAACATCAGGTCCAGTAAACTAATTTTACCCGAGCCTAATTTTAGCCGAATCAAGTTTGGGTCTGGATGACTAAATTTTTTCCTCTTACATGTGAAGTTCGGGTCAGGTAGGCTATTGATTTATTTTTCTTATGGGTCGAGTTGACTGGATTTTTTTCTTGGGGGCTGGGTTGACAGATTTTTTTTTTTTTTTTTTTTTTTTTTTTTCTTGTGGGTCTGGCTCGGATTAGGTTGACTGAATTTTTTTCCTGCTGGTTAGGTTAAGTTTTAAACAAGTTGGGTCGACTTGAGAAAATCTTTCAATTTAAAAAAAAAATAAAATTAAATAAAAAATAAATTAAAATTAAAATGGTTAACTAACTGTGTGACGATGAAAAATTATTTTATTTTATAACTTTATGAAGTTTTGCATGATTTTCAGATGAATCATTAAATTTCATTTAGATTTGTGTTTCGGATATAAAGAAATCAAGTTCGGGGCGATGAAATATTTTTTTTTATTTTTATTTATTTATTTATTTATTTATTTATTTTTTGTGTGTGTGTGTCCGTTTGATTCTAAATTCATTGTATCAATGTGTTGGGAGATGAACATTATATAGGAATGCACACCCATGCAAAATTAATGGTTGAATGATGATTTACTAGTTTTTAGTGTTTTGTACAAGTAAAGATACCGGCAGTTGTAAAACAGAAAGGCTCATTTTTTAGTAGTAAAATCTTTTTGTATATTTCTGTTAGGAAAACATTATATGGATTGCATATATTTTTAAATGTTTAACACTTTATAGTTTTTAAGATATTATAAGCATTAAGAAATCCTATTTTTAAATGTAAAAATTCATTTTTTCATCATTTTTACACCCCCCCCCCCCCAAAAAAAAAAAAAAAAAAAAAAAACTGGGTTTTTTTTCCACCGCCTCAATTTCAGGAAATTTGACATCTCTAATATTAATATATATATATATTTATTTTTTTTTTCATTCAACGTAAAATATTAAAATAAATAAAATATCAATGGGTAAAAACTTTAAACACAATGCAGTAACATTTAAAAATTCACGCAGCAGGGCGTAGCACTTAAAAATTCAAGGAACTTTAAAGATCTATAATAAACAGGGAGAATTCCGAGAATTTCAAAATTTATAGCAAAACAGGGAGAATTCAGAGAATTTAGAAATTATATATATAAAAAAAAAAAAAAATAGAAACTTTTAATTTTAGTTTTTAATTTAAACTTTTTTGTTTTATAATTTGTAGAGAAAAGTCTTTTTTTCACTTTTATTTCGGTGATTTATATTGAAGAAAAAATCAATTCTACGATTTTTGGCAATTATGAGTAAGCTAATAAATTTAATATACCTAGATAGATACACAATTTACTAAACATTTTAGATTCTAATGCTGCAGGATTATGCGTCATCTATTTTTACTCTTAAATGGTACATGGAAAACGCGAAGAATTTTTTCACAGATTTATAGTCACACTATGTTGTTGAGATGTATTTATTATCTCACTAGCAGGCTACGCCCGCTTCGCTGGTCACTATTTTTAAATGAATCACAATAATTAATGAATTCTCAAAATTGCATTAATTTTTATCATGTGATAAAAAAAGAGAAAAAAAAATTCTGATCGGGAAAAATGTCGCACCGGGTCCCCACTGCCTTCGGCAGCGTAGACACGTGCGCTGCGCGCACGTATTCCTTCACCATCCTTATGACTTCTCAAAATTCCATGTTATTACTCATAAACTTTCATTCTTAAGAAAAGGAATTAAAATATATATCATTTAGCATCGGGTAAAAACTCACACCGGGACCCCACTGCCTTCGGTAGGGCAGACCATGCGCGCTGCGCGCGCACGTTTGAGGATGTACGTGCGCTGTACACGCATATTCCTTCTCAACTCAAAATTTTATTATTAAGAAAAAAAAAAAAAAAATCTTTTATCATCGGGTAAAAACTCGCACCAGGGCCCAAACCCATGCGCGCTGCGCGCCTATTCCTTCCCCACCCTTCCAGCCCCTCCTAATTAACTTGCATATACCAATTTTGAACGGTCTTACTCAATTAGCTGAGATGCAAAAGAAAACCTGATCAGGACACCTTAAAATTGTAAATCAGGGGAAATCTCGAATTCCACTTTCGATAATATAAAAGAAGTTAAAAATATCTTTCGAATGATGTATTAGAAATAATTTAATCATAATTAGAATTTGAAATATTTAAATTTAAAAATATCACAGCGCCATCTGGCGGTAGAAATTTCTGTAATCTATTGTTCCATTCCAGATCAACAAAGTTTTCAAATGATGTATTACTCATGAAATTATTTTAATTAGTAGATGAGATACAAAAGAAAACCTAATCAGGACACCTCAAAACGTGTAAATCGGGTGAAATCTCGAATTCCATTTTCGATAATGTAAAAGTACTTTAAAATGTGTATCAACTAAAATAAGCTTTCAAATGATGTATTACTTATGAACTTTTTTTAATTAATAACTGAGATAAAAAAAAAAAATATATATATATATATATATTCAGGAAACCTCAAAACGTGTAAATCTGATGAAAACGTTCGATAATTTAAATGAACTTTAAAATATCTTTCGAATGATGCATTAAAAATAATTTAATCATAATTAGAAATTGAAATATTGAAATTTTAAATTATTACAGCGCCACCTGGCGGTACAAATTTCTGTATTCCACTGTTCGATTCCAAATCAAAAAAGCTTTCTAATGATGTATTACTTATGAAATTATTTTAATTAGTAGCTGAGATACAAAAGAAAACCTAATCAGGACACCTCAAAACGTGTAAATCGGGTGAAATCTCAAATTCCATTTTCGATAATGTAAAAGTACTTTAAAATGTGTATCAACTCAACAAAGCTTTCAAATGATGTATTACTTATGAATTTTTTTTAATTAATAACTGAGATATAAAAGAAAACTGATTCAGGACACCTCAAAACGTGTAAATATGGTGAAAACTTTCGATAATTTAAAAGAACTTTAAAATATCTTTCGAATGATGGATTAAAAATAATTTAATCATAATTAGAAATTGAAATTTTGAAATATTACAGCGCCATCTGGCGGTAGAAATTTCTGTAATCTACTGTTCGATTCCAAATCAAAAAAGCTTTCTAATGATGTATTACTTAAGAAATTATTTTAATTAGTAGCTAAAAGAAAACCTAATCAGGAAACCTCAAAACGTGTAAATCGGGTGAAATCTCGAATTCCACTTTCGATAATGTAAAAGTACTTTAAAATATGTATCGAATGACGTACTAAAAAAAAAAAAATTAATCATAATTAGAATTTGAAATACACGTATTAGAATAAAATTTTATTTGCAATTAAATGTTAATTAAAATGTATTTTTTTTTTTTTTTTATTCTGAAATTTCTCTCAGTAATCCGACTTATCCCTGGTTTTCTCCGAAACTTGCATAATTCCGGGCTATATAACGTTAAAAATCCTTAGTACGATATGTGAGCAGAAATTCGAATTCGAAACTCTACAAAATATTAAAGAATAAAGGTGTTCTGGGTATTCCGTTGTTTTCTCCTAAACTCCCGTTCCTTTTCTACATCTTTGCCTCTTCGCTCCCCCTCCCCCCTCCTTTCCGTCGATAACAATAATTTTACACTCGAAAATATCCGCAATCGATTTACCTTGCCTTAAAATCTAAATATACCAACTAATTTCAAACTCTGTAACTCTTTTTTTTTAATTTATGCCCCTTTTCCCCCTCTCTCAAGCCCTTCCGAAAAATCGTAATCTTTCAAAAATATTCACAATCGAATTATCGGGCATTAAAACCAAATACTACGAAATTTCAACGGCATATCTCAATTTAGAATACTGCAAAGTATAAAAGAAAATTTAATCTTTTTCCAATAAATACGTAATTTTTTTTATTTATTCATATATTTCCATGAATATTGAACAGTAGCTTTATTTTATAGTATGCTGTCTAGGCCAAATATTAATTTAAATGTAACGTGAATGAAAAGTTGAAAAAGTTTGAAAATTGCAATTTTTATCCCCACTACAAAACATGTGATATCTTAATTGGTTACATTCATTTCCTTTTTTATCGCAGACAATTGTCTCGCATGTGTTTTGTTTCCGATCGAGACAGCTTAGAAAATCGTCTGCTGGTAGAATGTTTCTTTTTTGATCCTTTTTCGATCGACATGGGTCTATATTTTAATTAATATCTCCGGAACTAATTAAAATTTTTAAATCCTGTTTTCACTATGAACTCGAGAAGGCTTCTAAACACCCGTATGTGATGTCAAATTTTATACTTCTGCGTTCAGTAGGGGCTGAACATATATATGCTCAGACAGACAGACAGAGAGACAGACATCTTTTATTATTATAGATAGATAGATTCATGAATGCCATTCTGAAAGCACGAGATTTCTCTCTCGCTCTCTTGTATATATATATATATATTGGGAGAGAACATCAAAGTATAGAAAACAAAATTAAGGACAGAAACAAAAAATAAATAAATAAATAAATATAAATAAATAAATAAATAAAATATTCAGTCAATTAAAAAAATAAAATAAATGTGAGATTTGTGAATGAAGTGAGAAATGAAACTATGGAAACAATTGATGTAGTTAGGGGGGTGGGAAGATATATTAACTTTAAATTATCTTAGAAACATGCATCTGGTCCCGAAGAATTGGTAATAACGTCTATTTATTAACGGGATAGCTAAATTTTGGATAGGCGTGCGTCAATCAACTTAACTTTTTCAAATAAGAAACACCCATTTTTGACTCCGTAGTCGGATACTGAGATCAAGATACTTTTTATATTCTTTTAATAAATTCTTGATAGAATTAGAAGCGAAAATATAGTAGGAATTCTGTACATTATTATTACATTTCCTATATAAATAAATAAATTAATTGATTAATTAATTAAGATCTCGCACAAAAAGTATTATATCTATTTAGATAATAACCAGAAAAGTGTTTGTAGTAGTTTTGCCCCAGAATATGTAACGTTGCCCTTTCTTATGTTATTCTTGTGGTACAATAATCTTCCTACCTATCATTGTTGGGAGTTAAAGCCCGTATTATGCTATGGAGATATATGTTACAAAAATGATTGATTATTTAATACATATAATGCTTTACAAATTCCGTTTATACATTCAGAATTTGTTCTTACTTTCCAAAGATTAAATTTTTTAAACTTTATTTTGGAGCTAAGAATAATAATAATAATAATAATAATAATAATAAAAAACTAAGTGCATTTTCTTCAGTTTATAGCTTCAAAAATTAAAGTTTAGGAAAATAAGAATATATTTAATGGTTCTGAATCCGAAAATGGATTTTTTTTTTTTTTTAATTAGATAATGAGTAATTTTAGTAAAATAATTTCCTTCATAAAATAACTTGGAAATTAGTAGAGTCTTCAGCGGGTGAATCACAGATCGTCAAGCTCATCCAATGTCCATGGTAATCTGTAGTAAAATTTAAATTATACAGAATTACACACTACTTAATTGTCATTTTCAAATCCCGTTTTCCTATTCTGAAATTGTTAAATTCAATTGTTAAATGAGTACTCATTTAGCAATTCATTCGTAGAAACAAACATAAGATATTAAAAAAATTTCAAAATCACGGATACCTTCAAAATGGGAATTTGCATGAAAATTAAGGTTCTTTACACAAAATTAGCTTTAATTAATAAATTATGAATGCAGTATATTAAAGTGTTAATAATCAATGTTTTTATTTTATTTATTTATTTTTTTATTTTTTTTTTTTTTAGATAAACAATTTTGTGAAGAAGCTGTCTCAGCAAGAAATTATGTGAAACGAAACAGATCTGAAATTACCACACCTTCAAAAAATTCACATGCAGTTTCAAAACCAATAAACAGAACTAAAGTGAAACGCAATGCAACTAAAATTACTTCTCCTTCTGAAAGCCCAAATGCCATTTTAAATCCAATAAGCACAACTGAAGTATATAAATCTAATAATACAAAACATATCCGCAAATGGGATAAACGACAGTCTTGTCTTTATTGTGGAAATTTGGAGTTAAAACTACCAAGACATTTTGAACGAAGACATAAAGACGAGGCCGAAGTTAAACAATTACTTTCGTTGGAAAAGGGTTCCAAGGAGAGGGCTGCCCTACTAAATAAACTACGAAATGTGGGGAATTTTAAACACAACACAGAAACTATTATAAAAAATAGTGGGAAAATAATTCCCCTAAGGCGACCAAACACTGATGTCGTTGTAGAAGACTACCAACCCTGCGAAATATGCAGTGCGATGTTTAAAAAAAACCAATTGTGGAGGCATCGCAAGAAATGTTTTGATAAAAAAGGTCAAAACAGCGGACGATCAAGACCAGGTAGGATTACACAACCATATTCGAGGATGCTATTACCGGTACCTGAAACTGCTTCCAAAGGTTTAAAAGATAATGTGCTAAGTAGAATGAACAGCGATAGTGTGTACCTGGCGTGCAGAAATGACCCAACCATTTTAAAATATGGTTCAAAATTGTATGAAAAGCACGGCCATGAGCCCCATTTACACTTATACGTAAGCGAGAAGATGCGGGAATTGGGAAGATTTCTTCTTTCTGCAAGAAAAACTGATAAAAGGATTACCGAACTTAAAGATTGTCTAGTGCCTTCTCAGTTTAACAATGTTGTTACAGCCGTAAAAGATCTGTGCGGATTTAATTCTGTTAATAATAAGTATTCAATACCATCACTAGCTCTTAAAATTGGTCATGCATTGAAAAAATGTGCTGCAATTATAAAATCTGATGCGATAATAGGGCAGAATGAGGAATTACAAAATACCGCCGATTTGTTCATAAACCTATGTGAGATGGAATGGACTTCTCAAGTGTCATCACGGGCTCTTGCAACATTAGAAGAGAATAAATGGAATAAATTACAATTACTCCCATTTGCTGAGGATCTCACAAAACTGCATAAGTACCTGGAAGATAAAACAAAACAATACAGGCAATTAATGTTAAATAAACCTACTCCAGAAGGATAGAGAAAACTTTGTGAAGTAACTTTGGCCCGGGTATTGCTATTTAATAGAAAAAGAAGCGGAGAAGCTGAGAGAATAAAAATCGAAACATTTGAGAAACGGGATACAACAAGTACGTCACAGACGGAGGTCCAGGAATGTCTTACTGAATTCGAACAAAAACTTTCAAAATCACTCACTTTGTTAGAGGTGCGTGGGAAGCGTGGTCGAAAAGTACCAGTACTCCTTACAAAAGAAATGATGTTATGCGTCGATCTGCTTATTAAGCATCGCACTTTTGCAGGAGTAAATGAAAATAATGATTATATCTTTGCAAAATCCAATTTTGGATCACTAAAACCCATCAGGGGTGGAGATGTTTTGCGAAAATTTACCAAAGAATGTGGCGCTGAACATCCAACGCATATAACTTCAACTAAATTGAGAAAACATGTAGCGACTTTGTCGCAAGTCATGAATCTAAGAGAAAATGAATTAGATAATTTGGCCGCATTTCTAGGTCATGATATTAGAGTCCACCGTGAATACTATAGGCTTCCCCAAAGTACAATATACTTGGCCAAAGTAAGTAAAATTCTAATGGCAGTTGAAAAGGGAGATATTAAATCATATAAAGGACTATCTTTAGATGATATTAACGTTGAAGACTCTTACATTAGTGAAGAAAGTGGAGGAGAAAGTGAAGAAGAGAGTCAAGAAGAGATTGAAGAAGAATTCGATCAGGTACAGGATATAACATCTAAAGTAATAAATGAAGATGAACAAAATAATAGAGAGAAAAACAATAAGATAACACAAAAGAAGCGCAAAATAAACAAAGTAACGGGTTCAGTGAGAAAAGGATGGAAGAAAAGGCAAGAATGCATTGATGAAGATTATAAAGATATGACGGAACGACCAGAACGAAAACGTGCACTTAAACGCATTCCATGGTCAAAAGAAGAAACAATTGCTGTAAAAAAGCACCTTTCCCATTTCATCGCGTTACTAAAAGTGCCTGGAAAAAAAGAATGTATGGACTGCATAAATAAGGAAAAAGAAACGTTAAAAGGACGCACGTGGGAGAACATTAAATATTTTGTATATAATTTGATCACCGCGAAGAAGCGGAAAATGGCGAATTCTAATTACTAATGCACATACATGAAATATTTATATTGAGATTAATTGTCCTAATTTTCAAAATTTTTAGAACTCCCTTAGAAGTGTTTATTTTTGTCGTATATCTGGCGGAAAAAAATTCTTATTTTGGATGTTTTATCAAACTAATTAAAATATCACAACGATAAATTCAATGTTATGAAATTTTTGTCTTTTATTAAAATAATTTAAATGATACATTTAAAACACTGATGTCTTAATAAACAGAGCGGCGTACCGCAGCCCAGTAAAATAAAATGTTGTGTATTTTATTCCATTAGCCATGAAAACAGAATTTTAAAAAGCATAATTTTGATAATTTGATTGTCATTGTTCTGATCAATGTAAAAACTTAAATTTTAATTGTTTATTGTGATGTAATTCGTTAAAAAGAAAAAAGAAATGTATTTTTCTTTCTCTTTTTTTCACACTGTTTTACAGTACATGTCTGAATAATATTTCAGAATAATGTTAATTTTATTATAATTCCTACTTATTGTAAGAAAAAAAACTTAAATATTAATCATTAATATATAACGTATGTTTATATATATATATAACTGTGAAAATAATTGTGCAATCCTCCTATTCATTTTAAACTAATACAATGTTAAAAAAAAAAAAAAAAAAAAAAAAAAAAAGTAACCTTGATGTTTTGTCTGTCTATGTACCTATATGTGACATTTTTGATAAATAAAATAAGTAGCCGAATTTCATTAACGTATATTTCATTAGAAGGCTGATATATTTCGGATGACTCTTAAATATATTTCATATATTTTGGTTTTATTTTATTTTATTTTATTTTATTATTACTTTTTTTCCCAAAAGAATACTTTGGACTGATATATATATATTTTTTAATTTTAGACTTGACAATTTTCCAATTAAAAAGTTAAAAATTATAATAATAATAACAACAAAAAGAAATGGGACACACTTTAATTAAAGATCTTTCGCAAAAATTATATTTAGATATAAAACAATAAAAGTAATAGTAATAATAATAATGAGAGAATCTTCCATTTTAAAAGAGCATTTGCAAACAGTTTCTTTCAAACTGTAGGTTTTTTTTCGCAAATGTTTGATACGCAAGGAAGTACAATGGAATAATAATAATAAATCTTTCACTTACAAATAATTTATAACAAGTGTTTCTTTAAATTTGAATGATTTTTCTCAAAAAGTGGTTGATTTAAATATATATATATATATATGAATCATTTATGGGATCTCCAATATAATGTAAACCTATATACAGAATTTCCAGGCATTATTCTTTTACGAAGACTAAATGTGGTCTTCGCAATGTAAATGTGTGAACGAGTTTCGGTCTGCACTTGGTACAGTAAACAAACGAAAATAAACACAAACATAAATAATTGTTTAAATTTTGGTTCAAAAGCTTTTTCAATATTAATTTAATTTTTTTTTTTTTTTTCAGAACAATTTGAAGTGATATTTTAAAATTTTCGAGCTGGCAATTCTCCATCTTACAAATCATATTAAAAAATTAAGGAAAAAATAATACGGCTGCCTTTATATATAAATAAGGAACTTCGTCGATGAATGGTATAGTTTAGAAATAAAATTATATTTATAAATCTTTCATTTGTATCAACATATAAGAATTGTTTCTTTAAAACTGCAGGATTTTTCTCAAACAGTGGTTTATTTCAGAAAATTATAAATTATTTTTCTAGAACACACCAAAAGGATACTTAAAAATTTTCTAGCTTCAAATTTTTCTTCTTTCAAATCGTATTCATAAATGACGTAAGAAAAAAAAAAAAAAAAAAAAAAAAAAAAGCATGTGTACAGAAATCCAGGCATCATTCTTTCCGAGGACCAAATGTGGTCCTCGCAATGTTAATCTGTGAACGAGATTCGGTCTGCACAGGGTAGGGTAAAGAAACGAAAATAAACACACACATAAATAATTGTTGAAAATTTGGTTCAAAAGCTTTTTCAATTTTAATTTTAATTTTTTTCCCCAGAACAATTTGAAGTGATATTTTGAAATTTTCGAGTTGGCAAATCTCAATCTTGCAAATCATATTAATAAATTAAGGAAAAAATAAAACGGCTGCATTTATATATAAATGAAGAATTTCGTCGACAAACAGTATAATTTTAGAAATTACATTATGATAATAAATCTTTCATTTGTATCAACCTTTAAGAATTGTTTCTTTACATCTGCAGGATTTTCCCCAAAGAGTGGTTGATTTCATAAAATTATAAATCATTCTTCTAGAACACACTGAAAAGAAATTAAAAAATTTTCGAGCTTCAAATTTTCCTTCTTTCGAATTGTATTAAAAAATGACATAAGAGGAAGAAGAAGAAAAAAAAATTAAAAACTTTTATACAGAAATCCAGGCATCATTCTTTTCCGAAGACCACATGTGGTCCTCGCAATGTAAATGTGTGAACAAGTTTCGGTCTGCACTTGGTAGGGTAAACAAACGAAAATAAACACACACATAAATAATTGTTTAAAATTTGGTTCAAAAGCTTTTTTAATTTTAATTTAATTTTAAGTTCTTTTTTCAGAACAATTTTAAGTGATATTTTAAAATTTTCGAGCTGGCAATTCTCCATCTCACAAATCATGCTAAAAAATTAAGGGAAAAATAATACGGCTGCCTTTATATATAAATAAAGAAATTAGTCGATAAATGGTATACTTTAGAAATAAAATTATATTTAAAAATCTTTCATTTGTTTGAACATATGAGAATTGTTTCTTAAAAACTGCAGGATTTTTTTCAAACAGTGGTTGGTTTCAGAAATTTATAAATCATTTTTCTAGAACACACTAAAATGATATTTAAAAATTTTCGAGCTTCAAATTTTTCTTCTTTCAAATCGTATTGATAAATGACGTAAAAAGAAGAAGAAAAAAAAACATGTGTACAGAAATCCAGGCATCATTCTTTCCGAGGACCAAATGTTAATGTGCGTATAATGGTCCTCGCAATGTTAATGTGTGAACGAGTTTCGGTCTGCACGTGGTAGGGTAAACAAACAAGAATAAACACACACATAAGTAATTGTTGAAAATTTCATTCAAAAGCTTTTTTAATTTAAATTTTTTTTCCCCACAACAATTTGAAGTGATATTTTAAAATTTTTTAGTTGGCAAATCTCAATATTGCAAATCATATTAATAAATTAAGGAAAAAGTAAAACGGATGCATTTTAATTTAATTTTAATTTCTTTTTTCAGATCAATTTGAAGTGATATTTTAAAATTTTCGAGTTGGCAAATCTCAATCTTGCAAATCATATTAATAAATTAAGGAAAAAATAATACGGCTGCCTTTATATATAAATAAGGAACTTCGTCGATAAATGGTATAGTTTAGAAATAAAATTATATTTATAAATCTTTCATTTGTATCAACATATTATAATTGTTTGTTTAAAACTGCAGGATTTTTCTTAAAGAGTGGTTGATTTCAGAAAATTATAAATCATTTTTCTAGAACACACTGAAATGTTTTTTAAAAATTTTCGAGTTTCAAATTTTCCTTCTTTCGAATCGTATTGATAAATAACGTAAAAAGAAGAAAAAAAACATGTGTACAGAAATCCAGGCATCATTCCTTCCGAGGACCAAATGTGGTCCTCGCAACGTTAATCTGAACGAGTTTCGGTCTGCACAGGGTAGGGCAATCAAACGAAAATAAGCACACACATAAATAATTGTTGAAAATTTCGTTCAAAAGCTTTTTGAATTTTAATTTTAATTTTTTCCCCCAGAACAATTTGAAGTGATATTTTAAAATTTTCGGGTTGGCAAATCTCAATCTTGAAAATCATATTAATAAATTAAGGAAAAAATAAAACGGCTGCATTTATATATAAATGAAGAATTTCGTCGACAAACAGTATAATTTTAAAAATTACATTATGATTATAAATCTTTCATACGTATCAACTTTTAAGAATTGTTTCTTTACATCTGCAGGATTTTCCCCAAAGAGTGGTTGATTTCATAAAATTATAAATAATTTTTCTAGAACACACTGAAATGAAATTTAAAAATTTTCGAGCTTCAAATTTTCCTTCTTTCGAATTGTATTAATAAATGACATAAAAAGAAGAAGAAGGAAAAAAATAAAATAAAAACCTCTATACAGAAATCCAGGCATCATTCTTTTCCGAAGACCACATGTGGTCCTCGCAATGTAAATGTGTGAACGAGTTTTGGTCTGCACTTGGTAGGGTAAACAAACGAAAATAAACACACACATAATTAATTGTTTAAAATTTGGTTCAAAAGCTTTTTTAATTTTAATTTAATTTTAAGTTCTTTTTTCAGAACAATTTGAAGTGATATTTTAAAATTTTCGAGCTGGCAATTCTCCATCTCACAAATCATGCTAAAAAATTAAGGGAAAAATAATACGGCTCCCTTTATATATAAATAAAGAAATTAGTCGATAAATGGTATACTTTAGAAATAAAATTATATTTAAAAATCTTTCATTTGTATCAACATATGAGAATTGTTTCTTTAAAACTGCAGGATTTTTTTCAAACAGTGGTTGGTTTCAGAAATTTATAAATCATTTTTCTAGAACACACTAAAATGATATTTAAAAATTTTCGAGTTTCAAATTTTCCTTCTTTCGACTCGTATTGATAAATAACGTAAAAAAGAAGAAAAAAAAACATGTGTACAGAAATCCAGACATCATTCTTTCCGACGACCAAATGTGGTC
The DNA here is from genome assembly GCA_963930645.1 of Salticus scenicus. NCBI lineage: Eukaryota > Metazoa > Arthropoda > Arachnida > Araneae > Salticidae > Salticus > Salticus scenicus. The sequence continues at coordinate 340,109,012 of OZ005653.1, forward strand.
CTCGCAACGTTAATCTGTGAACGAATTTCGGTCTGCACAGGGTAGGGTAAACAAACAAAAATAAACACACACATAAGTAATTGTTGAAAATTTCGTTCAAAAGCTTTTTGAATTTTAATTTTAATTTTTTCCCCCAGAACAATTTGAAGTGATATTTTAAAATTTTCGGGTTGGCAAATCTCAATCTTGAAAATCATATTAATAAATTAAGGAAAAAATAAAACGGCTGCATTTATATATAAATGAAGAATTTCGTCGACAAACAGTATAATTTTAGAAATTACATTATGATTATAAATCTTTCATACGTATCAACTTTTAAGAATTGTTTCTTTACATCTGCAGGATTTTCCCCAAAGAGTGGTTGATTTCATAAAATTATAAATCATTTTTCTAGAACACACTGAAATGAAATTTAAAAATTTTCGAGCTTCAAATTTTCCTTCTTTCGAATTGTATTAATAAATGACATAAAAAGAAGAAGAAGGAAAAAAATAAAATAAAAACCTCTATACAGAAATCCAGGCATCATTCTTTTCCGAAGACCACATGTGGTCCTCGCAATGTAAATGTGTGAACGAGTTTTGGTCTGCACTTGGTAGGGTAAACAAACGAAAATAAACACACACATAATTAATTGTTTAAAATTTGGTTCAAAAGCTTTTTTAATTTTAATTTAATTTTAAGTTCTTTTTTCAGAACAATTTGAAGTGATATTTTAAAATTTTCGAGCTGGCAATTCTCCATCTCACAAATCATGCTAAAAAATTAAGGGAAAAATAATACGGCTGCCTTTATATATAAATAAAGAAATTAGTCGATAAATGGTATACTTTAGAAATAAAATTATATTTAAAAATCTTTCATTTGTATCAACATATGAGAATTGTTTCTTTAAAACTGCAGGATTTTTTTCAAACAGTGGTTGGTTTCAGAAATTTATAAATCATTTTTCTAGAACACACTAAAATGATATTTAAAAATTTTCGAGCTTCAAATTTTTCTTTTTTCAAATCGTGTTGATAAATGACGTAAAAAAAAGTAGAAAAAGCCTGTGCACAGAAATTCAGGCATCATTCTTTCCGAGGACCAAATGTGGTCCTCGCAATGTTAATGTGTGGACGAGTTTCGGTCTGCACATGGTAGGCTAAACAAACGAAAATAAACACACACATAAGTAATTGTTGAAAATTTCGTTCAAAAGCTTTTTAATTTAAATTTTTTTTCCCCACAACAATTTGAAGTGATATTTTAAAATTTTAGACCTGGCAATTCTCCATCTTACAAATCATGCTAAAAAATTAGGGGAAAAATAATACGGCTGCCTTTATATATAAATAAACAGATTAGTCGATAAATGGTATACTTTAGAAATAAAATTATATTTAAAATTGTTTCATTTTTATCAACATATGAGAATTGTTTCTTTAAAACTGCAGGATTTTTCTCAAACAGTGGTTGATTTCAGAATTTTATAAATCATTTTTCTAGAACACACTAAAATGGTATTTAAAAATTTTCGAGTTTCAAATTTTCCTTCTTTCGAATCGTATTGATAAATAACCTTAAAAGAAGAAGAGAAAAACATGTGTACAGAAATCCAGGCATCATTCTTTCCGACGACCAAATGTGGTCCTCGCAACGTTAATCTGTGAACGAATTTCGGTCTGCACAGGGTAGGGTAAACAAACAAAAATAAACACACACATAAGTAATTGTTGAAAATTTCGTTCAAAAGCTTTTTTAATTTTAATTTTTTTTCCCCACAACAATTTGAAGTGATATTTTAAAATTTTTTAGTTGGCAAATCTCAATATTGCAAATCATATTAATAAATTAAGGAAAAGTAAAACGGCTGCGTTTTAATTTTATTTTAATTTCTTTCTTCAGATAAATTTGAAGTGATATTTTAAAATTTTCGAGCTGGCAATTTTTCATCTTTCAAATCGTATTAAAAAATTAAGGAACAAATAATACGGCTGCCTTTATATATAAATAAGGAACTTCGTCGATGAATGGTATAGTTTAGAAATAAAATTACATTTATAAATCTTTCATTTGTATCAACATATCAGAATTGTTTGTTTAAAACTGCAGGATTTTTCTCAAAGAGTGGTTGATTTCAGAAAATTATAAATCATTTTTCTAGAATACTCTAAAATGATATCTAAAAATTTTCGAGTTTCAAATTTTCCTTCTTTCGAATCTTATTGATAAATGACTTAAAAAGAAGAAAAAAGAAACATGTGTGCAGAAATGGAGGCGTCATTCTTTCCGAGGACCAAATGTGGTCCTCGCAATGTTAATCTGTGAACGAGTTTCGGTCTGCACAGGGTAGGGTAAACAAACGAAAATAAACACACACATAAATAATTGTTGAAAATTTGGTTCAAAAGCTTTTTCAATTTTAATTTTAATTTTTTTCCCCGGAACAATTTGAAGTGATATTTTAAAATTTTCGAGTTGGCAAATCTCAATCTTGCAAATCATATTAATAAATTAAGGAAAAAATAAAACGGCTGCATTTATATATAAATGAAGAATTTCGTCGACAAACAGTATAATTTTAGAAATTACATTATGATAATAAATCTTTCATTTGTATCAATCTTTAAGAATTGCTTGTTTACATCTGCAGGAATTTCCCCAAAGAGTGGTTGATTTCATAAAATTATAAATCATTTTCCTAAAACACACTGAAATGAAATTTAGAAATTTTCGAGCTTCAAATTTTCCTTCTTTCGAACTGTATTAATAAATGACATAAAAGGAAGAAGAAGAAAAAAAATTAAAAACCTTTATACCGAAATCCAAAAATCATTCTTTTCCGAAGACCACATGTGGTCCTCGCAATGAATATGTGTGAACGAGTTTCGGTCTGCATTTGGTAGGGTAAACAAACGAAAATAAACACACACATAAATAATTGTTTATAATTTGGTTCAAAAGATTTTTTAATTTTAATTTAATTTAAATTTCTTTTTTCAGAATAATTTGAAGTGATATTTTAAAATTTTCGAGCTGGCAATTCTCCATCTCACAAATCATACTAAAAAATTAAGGAAAAAATAATACGGTTGCCTTTATATATAAATAAGGAACTTCGTCGATGAATGGTATAGTTTAGAAATAAAATTACATTTATAAATCTTTCATTTGTATCAACATATCAGAATTGTTTGTTTAAAACTGCAGGATTTTTCTCAAAGAGTGGTTGATTTCAGAAAATTATAAATCATTTTTCTAGAATACTCTAAAATGATATTTAAAAATTTTCGAGCTTCAAATTTTTCTTCTTTCAAATCGTATTGATAAATGACGTAAAAAGAAGAAGAAAAAAAAAAAAAAACATGTGTACAGAAATCCAGGCATCATTCTTTCCGAGGACCAAATGTTAATGTGAGTATAATGGTCCTCGCAATGTTAATGTGTGAACGGGTTTCGGTCTGCACATGGTAGGCTAAACTAACGAAAATAAACACACACATAAATAATTGTTTAAAATTAGGTTGAAAAGCTTTTGTTTCTTTAAAACTGCAGGATTTTTCTCAAACAGTGTTTGATTTCAGAAATTTATAAATCATTTTTCTAGAACACACTAAAATGGTATTTAAAAATTTTCGAGTTTCAAATTTTCCTTCTTTCGAATCGTATTGATAAATAACCTTAAAAGAAGAAGAGAAAAACATGTGTACAGAAATCCAGGGATCATTCTTTCCGAGGACCAAATGTTAATGTGTGTATAATGGTCCTTGCAATATTAATGTGTGAACGAGTTTCGGTCTGCACATGGTAGCGTAAACAAACAAAAATAAACACACACATAAGTAATTGTTGAAAATTTCGTTCAAAAGCTTTTTTAATTTTAATTTTTTTCCCCACAACAATTTGAAGTGATATTTTAAAATTTTTTAGTTGGCAAATCTCAATATTGCAAATCATATTAATAAATTAAGGAAAAAGTAAAACGGCTGCACTTTAATTTAATTTTAATTTCTTTCTTCAGATTAATTTGAAGTGATATTTTAAAATTTTCGAGCTGGCAATTCTTCATTTTTGATATCGTATTAAAAAATTAAGGAAAAAATAATACGGCTGCCTTTATATATACATAAAGAAATTAGTCGATAAATTGTATACTTTAGAAATAAAATTATATTTAAAAATCTTTCATTTGTTTCAACATATGAGAATTGTTTCTTAAAAACTGCAGGATTTTTTTCAAACAGTGGTTGGTTTCAGAAATTTATAAATTATTTTTCTAGAACACACTAAAATGATATTTAAAAATTTTCGAGTTTCAAATTTTCCTTCTTTCGAATCGTATTGATAAATAACGTAAAAAGAAGAAAAAAAAACATGTGTACAGAAATCCGGGCATCATTCTTACTGAGGACCAAATGTGGTCCTCGCAATGTTAATCTGTGAACGAGTTTCGGTCTGCACAGGGTAGGGTAAACAAACGAAAATAAACACACACATAAATAGTTGTTTATAATTTGGTTCAAAAGCTTTTTCAATTTTAATTTTAATTTTTTTCCCCGGAACAATTTGAAGTGATATTTTAAAATTTTCGAATTGGCAAATCTCAATCTTGCAAATCATATTAATAAATTAAGGAAAAAATAAAACGGCTGCATTTATATATAAATGCAGAATTTCGTCGACAAACAGTATAATTTTAGAAATTACATTATGATAATAAATCTTTCATTTGTATCAACCTTTAAGAACTGTTTGTTTACATCTGCAGGATTTTCCCCAAAGAGTGGTTGATTTCATAAAATTATAAATCATTTTCCTAAAACACACTGAAATAAAATTTAGAAATTTTCGAGCTTCAAATTTTCCTTCTTTCGAACTGTATTAATAAATGACATAAAAGGAAGAAGAAGAAAAAAAATTAAAAACCTTTATACCGAAATCCAGGCATCATTCTTTTCCGAAGACCACATGTGGTCCTCGCAATGAATATGTGTGAACGAGTTTCGGTCTGCATTTGGTAGGGTAAACAAACGAAAATAAACACACACATAAATAGTTGTTTATAATTTGGTTCAAAAGATTTTTTAATTTTAATTTTAATTTCTTTTTTCAGAACAATTTGAAGTGATATTTTAAAATTTTCGAGCTGGCAATTCTCTATCTCACAAATCATACTAAAAAATTAAGGAAAAAATAATACGGCTGCCTTTATATATAAATAAAGAAATTAGTCGATAAATGGTATACTTTAGAAATAAAATTATATTTAAAAATCTTTCATTTGTATCAACTTATGAGAATTGTTTCTTTAAAACTGCAGGATTTTTCTCTAAGAGTGGTTTATTTATGAAAATTATAAATCATTTTTCTAGAACACACTAAAAGGATATTTAAAAATTTTCGAGTTTCAAATTTTCCTTCTTTCGAATCGTATTGATAAATGACCTAAAAAGAAGGAGGAAAAAAAAAACTGTGTACAGAAATCCCAGCATCATTCTTTCCGAGGACCAAATGTGGTCCTCGCAATGTTAATCTGTGAACGAGTTTCGGTCTGCACAGGGTAGGGTAAACAAACGAACATAAACACACATATTGATAATTGTTGAAAATTTGGTTCAAATCTTTTTTAATTTTAATTTTAATTTTTTTCCCCAGAACAATTTGAAGTGATATTTTAAAATTTTCGAGTTGGCAAATCTCAATCTTGCAATTTCTCTTTAATTTTAATTCCTTTTTTTTTTTTTTTTTTTTTTTTTTCAGAATAATTTGAAGTGTTATCTTAAAATTTTCGAGCTATCAATTTTCCGTCTTACAAATCATATTAATTAATTAAGGAAAAAATAATACGGCTGTCTTTATATATAAATAAAGAACTTCGCCGAGAAATGGTACAATTTAGAAATTTCAGCTCTGTTAGAAATAAAATTATATATATAAATCTTTTATTTGTATCAACATATGAGAATCAATTGTTTAAAACGGCAGGATTTTTTTCAAAGAGTGGTTGATTCAGAAAATTATAAATCATGTATGGACTATCCAATATTTATAAAGCCTTGTACCCTAGCATAGTAAATCAGCCTTAAATCCTACAACCAACCAACCAATGCTTTAAAAATATAATCATCTATATTTATTATATTATATATTTTACAATACATATATTTTCCCTATCTAATGAAATCTATGCATTTCCTTTTTTTTCCGGGGATCAGAAATGTGGTCCTCGAAATGCTGATGTTTGAACGGTTTTCGGTCTGCATTGCGTAGATTAAACAAACGCAAATACAAACATACATACATATTAGAAGGGTGAAACTTTTTAGGGGCTACGCCTGAATTTAGGGTTTTTAAAATTTTTGCTGTCTTTGAATTTCATTTTAAATTACTTTATTTTTACAGAAGCTTCACATTTTGAACGTTTAGTTTGCCTCTTAATGCATCGTGAACAAATTTTACTTAATATAGGTAGCCATATGATGTGTCATTAATAAATCTATCTTATCTGCATGTAATTAGCATTTTTAAGGGTTTTTGCAAGGTAGGCAGTTTCCCACATGATATTAACTGAAAATTTGGTTCAAAATATTTTTTAATTGTATGTAATTTTACTTATTCTTACTTTTTTTTTTTTTTTTTTTTTTTTTTAAGAACTCACTGAAATAACATTTAAAAATTTTCGGGCTTTGAATTTTCCTTCTTTTGAATCATATTAATAAATAACGTAAAAATAAGAAAAAGAAAAAAAAAAAAAAAAAAAATATATATATATATATATATATTTTTTTTTTTTTTTTTTTTTTTTTTTTGTTTAGAACAGTTTGAAATGATATATTAAAATTTTTGTTCTGGCTGTTTTCCCTCTTTGAAATCACATTAATAAATTAAGAAAAAGAAGAAGAAGAAGAAAAAAAAAGGCTGTTATATGTAATTAAAGAATTTTCTCAAAAAACTGTGTCATTTAGAAATAAAATAAAATAAAATAAAATAATATTATATTATTTCCCAGAATACATTGAAATAATATTTTAAAAATTTCGAGCTCCCAATTTTCCCTCTTTCAAATCATATTTATAAATAACGTAAAAAATAAAAAATAAATAAATAAAAATAATAATAAAACTTGCCTATAGAAATCCACGCACCTTTCCTTTCCGAGGACTAAATGTGGTCCTCTCAGTTTTCATGTGTAACCGAGCTTTGGTCTGCACTTAGTTAGGGTAAACAAACGAAAATAAACACACACACACAAATAAAAAAACACATATACACAAATAAAAAAACACACATACAAGTAAATAAATTTCATAGTCTGCTAATTTATTTATTTTAATTGACTGCCCATCTGACAGTATGTACTTTTGCTTTCTTGCGAGTATTTCGGGCACTAAATGCTCCTATTAATATTAAACTAATATAATGCTTAAAAATTAAAATACTGATGTTTGTATATTTTTCTTAAAATCTCTATAAAAATATTTTTTTATTAATTCCTACCCCTCCCCCAGAGAGAGAGAGAGAGCTTTATAATTTTGAAACTTTGTCTGTGTTTTAGAATCTAAATAAATAGCCCAATTATTTTGGGGTGTCTTTTTAAAAACGCTGATACATTCTGAGTGGTTTTTAACTATGTTTGATAAAACTTTGATTGAAAGACTTTTATTATTATTATTATTATTATTATTATTATTTAAAATGATGTCTCTTCCAGAAACGCTTGCATAAATATTTAAAAAAATTCAAGCTGGCAATCTTCCAGCTTTCAAATAATATTAATATATTAATAATAATAGTAATAATAACAATAATAGTAAAAATAGAAATGCTTTTTAAGTATATTTGAAGAACTTCCTCAACAAACGATGTTCGCTGTTTAGAAATAATAATAATAATAATAATGAATAAATTTTCCATTTAAAAATAACACATGTCAAACAATTTTTTCAAAACTGCAAAGTCTTTTTTTTTTTTTTTTTTTTTTTTTCAAATATTGTTTGATTTTGGGAGATGAAAAAACTAATATGAAACTTCTAACATTCATAAAAATATATTCATCCTGATTTACTCTACCAATCGTGATCCGCGCATTTTTCTGTTTTTCCGAGAAACAGAAATGTAGTCTTCCAATACTCATGTGTAAGGGTTTTGGTCAGCATTTGGTAGGTTAAACAAACGAAAATACACACACATACATATTATTTGAAAATTTTATTCAAAAATATTTTTTTCAATTTAAGACTCTTAATAAATAGGGGAGACTGGGGCACAGTGGACCACCCTTATTTAAATCACTTAATATTTAACTCTTTTAGTTTATATTGAGACTCATAGATGACAGCATGGTACTACTTGTCTACATCCAAAAATCCACATGGTAAATGCTAAGGTAGCCATTTTATACAATTTTTATGTTTTGAGCTGCTCAAAGTAATTTTTCAAGTTTGAAGTTTTTTTTTTTTAATTTTACCAGGACTGAGCTATTGACTACAAGTATTGGATAGTTGTTAAGAAAAGGTTAAGATATTGTTGTTTTTAAATTTATAAAAAATTATTAGCATATTTATAGTCTATATATAAACTTTTTACTATTATTATTTGTTTTGTCTGGAAATAGGGCACAGTGGACCGCCTTCCAGTGTGCTTAAAAGTCCAAATTGTATTTAATACCTTATTTATTTTAGTTAATTTTACATATACAAATATAATGTGACTCAAAATAATTAATAAAAATAATAATCTTAATGTTATAATAAAATAAATTTCTAAAAAGGGAAAATAGTTGCATAGTAGTATAATAATTATAAATATCTAAATTTAATGACTATTTGAATTGTTTAATATTAAAAAAATAAATAAAATGTTTATGTGATATAATGAATAGTAGGTTATATAAATTTATTGTTGTTGTTTTTAGAAATAACATGCAAAAGATAAAAGTAAAATATATTTAGTTAAACTTATCTCACAAATATAATGTAAAGTATTAACACCTCAAAATAATTAATAAAAATGTTTGAATAGTAATATAATGTTTAATTATATATTTCATAATTTTCATAACTATATAACATTAATAAACAAATTAAAAATATATCTTATTGTTTTTAGTGATGGCTCGTAAAAGACAAAGGAAATCTTATATAGGATTCTTACTCTAATTTGATTTCTTATTTATTTTGATTTCCTTTAAATTTTGGTAATTTTATTTAAAGAAAATGTTGAAATTATGTTATTTAGACTAGAATTGCATAAGAAACTAATTTTAGAAAAAAGCATGAGTAATTTATATTAATTGAACATGAACAACGGAGGTTGGTCCACTTTGATAGTGCACATAATTTATTTTTTTATTCGTAATGTATTAAAAATAGTGTCATGAAAAATTTAGGACATGTGAAGAAAGGTTTAAAGAATGTTTGCTAATTTTTTTAAGTACCTTTCTTTCTTATTTTTGGTGAAAAAAAATTTAAAGTGTAAAAGTGGTCCACTGTGCCCCGGTCTCCCCTATATATATATATATATATATTTACATTTAATAATCTTCGATGAATGGTAGCTTTTAGAATTTAAAGAAAGAAAGAAAAAGAAAAATTTTATAAATTTTTCGTTTGAAAATAACATATGGCAAGTGTTTGCTTAAAACTGCAGGATTTTTTTTAAACACAGTAAATTTCGTAAGATTATAAATTTTATATAGGATCTCCAATATTTATCAAAATATACTCAAGTGCATATATTATATTATACATTTTATAACATAGATATTTTTGGTCTACACTTGAAAGAAACGAAAATACTCATAATTAACGAAAAAAAAAAAAAAAAAAATTTCAAACCTTGCTGATTTCTCACTCTTAATTAGAATGTCGATATTTACTCGCACGTTTTTACTTGCACTTTTCAAACACTAAAAACCATGTTAATCATTAACTAATTTAATGTTTGAAAAATAATATTTTAGAAAAAATTATCTATGTCTCTGTACATTTTTCTTTAAGTTTGTGTAAAAATTTTGTTTTTAATCTCCTATTAATAAGGGGGAGTTTTAAGAACTTGAAGGTATATTTGTCTATCTGCGGTATTTTGGAATCTAAATAAGCAGCTTAGTTTCATTCTGTTTATTATTATTATTATTATTATTATTATTATTAGATCGCTGATATATTCTATATAATTAGCCCTATTTGATAATTATCAGTTTAAAAGAATTTTAAATTTTAGAATATATATATATATATATTTCAGATTACGTTGCATTATAATTTCAATTTTTTCGAGCTGTCTGTCTACTAAATTTCAAATCATCTTATGTTACATCTGCAAACAGCCAATCTTCGATTTTTGAAATTGTGAAAAATTAAAAATCACTTTAATTTTTATGTTGAATTATATAAACGTTAGTAAATATATAAATAAATAAATAACTGCGAATTTTAAACCTTATTCAAGAAAAGTTAAAAATTGGCCGTAAATATTAATTTCAGGTGATAGTTTGAACTTCTCTGAGTTCATTTAAAAATATAAAATTTTACACTTATTTTATGAAACATCTAAATTATATATAATTTATATATATTATTATCTCCTCAAACTTTTAACTATAAGGACTATAGATAGAATTCTTTCATCTTTTAACTATTTAAATATATAAGTATATAATCAGTTTATCTCTTTGCGCTGCTATCATCCTGGAAACCCAAATAAAAAAAAAAAAAAAAAAATCTGTAGAAAAAATCTCTAAATAATCTGAAGGTATTTGAAACAAGCATTATAAAAATTGTAGAATAATTGCAGTTTGGAAGCAAAAATTCCCCCTCCCTGTCTTAAATTTTTTATTGTTCGAAAATTTTTAGATAATCTGCAGTTTTGGACAATTTTTTTTTTTTTTTTTTTTTTTTTTTAAGCTGTGAACTTTATTGTGATTTCAGAATTTAAACTTGGTGCAATTTTTGATATGTTAACGTACCATAATTCAAAATATAACTTTTTTTTTTTTTTTTTTTTTAATGTACACATAATTTTCCATCGAATAATGCCAAATATATATATATATACTTCTCTTATACTTTAAAAAAGGGGGAGGAAAAAAACAATTTCAGATAGAGCAATTTATTTTCCCGCCTGTATGTTTTCTGCGTGATTTATGTAAAAACACGTGGACCGATATTTGTGTTATTCATTCAGCGAAAGAAAAGAATGGTTTTTGACTCCCCCCACTTGATAGCTGACATTCCGGTTTTAAACGAGACAATCCCTTTTAACTGGGGACTTTAAGAAGATATTCCCTAATAAACCCACAAATTTTCCCTTCTTCTGGTCCTCGCTTTGAATGCAAAGTGCGGAAGTTTTAAATTTAATCTATAAAAAAAAAATTGGATCATCTGGATTCTCCCATGTCTATAGTTTAAAAAACAATAATTTATATTTAGATATGTTAATTTATACCGGAGATATAAATAATTTTAGGTGGACCTCGCAATGAATGCAAAATTACGGGGACCTCACTTGGTAGGGTAAACCGGTATGTGTGTGTGTGTGTGTGTTTCTGTATGTATTTGCACGATAATTTTAAACTTTATAATCGTAAGAGAATATTTAATTAAATATCGTTCGATTAAATGCTATAGTCATTCTCATCTTTAATTTTTTTAATTTTTAAGCTTTGTTTTTACAATATATGAAATAAATTAACTTTTAATTAAATTTTTTCTTATGTATAATATTAACTATGCGTATATTTATCTTACAGATTCATTCCCTACTTGCTATGTATAACTCAATTACTGTTTTAAAAGAATGAATAATTAAAGTAATAATAGGACGGGATTTAAATTGCATGCTTTTGTGTTATGACTAGTTAATTTATTAAGTTATATAGAATATATATATATTAATTTTGTAATAACTGTTTATTAGGGTTTCTGAATCACTTTTATCCTTAACTATTATAACTTTGAGCCAGAGAAAGACGTTTACAATATCATCATTCACGCTAGTTGGTAGAATTTTGTGAGGCATTAAATGTTATTACTTTATGCCTTTCAAGATGACTACTTGCTGGCTTTAAAACAGGGATGGTAATGAAGATCTAATTAAGGTATGTATATTTGGCATTCTTAAATTATCTAATTAATTATAAAAGTTTGCTCACATATTCTGAATTGTGCTTTTTATTTTTACTATTCATAGATTTTTTTAAGTGAAAACTTTTTTAGGCGCGTTGAGCACTTTTGGGTGAATAAAAATCATCAAACTCGCGTCATCGTCAGCGAAGGTTTTCCATTTGAAGTGAAAACTTCTTTAGACGCGTTGAGCACTTTTGGGTCAACAAAAATCGTGAAACTCGCGTCTTCGTCAGCGAAGGCTTTGCATGAGAATCGAAAGTGGAATTCGAGATTTCAGCTGATTTACACGTTTTGAGGTGTCCTGAATGAGTTTCCTTTTGTATCTCAGCTACTAATTAAAATAATTTCATAAGTAATACATCATTAGAAAGCTTTGTTGATTTGGAATCGAGCAGTAGATTACAGAAATTTCTACCGCCAGATGGCGCTGTAATATTTTAAAATTTCAATATTTCATGTTCTAATTATGATTAAATTATTTTTAATGCATCATTCGAAAGATATTTTAAAGTTCTTTTATATTATCGAAAGTGGAATTCAAGATTTCACCTGATTTACACGTTTTGGGGTGTCCTGAATCGGTTTTCTTTTGTATCTCAGCTACTAATTGAAATAATTTCATAAGTAATCAATAGTTTTATCTAATATAAGGCTTAGTTCATTTAATTTGGGTAGCTACAAATATTGTGCCGAATCCTATAATACGGATCATAAACACTTCTTTACAAACCAAAAATAATTCGGAAATAATAATCTAATAGCTCGACGATACAATTCACAAGTTACTTAGTTTTCACTTCTATCGTCAGTCCCCAAACACTGCTTTGATTCTTTTTTTAGCTTCTGTTTGCATACTTAAAATCTCTTTATTAACCCAGTACACTTTCTACTTTAAATTTTGTAATAACTGTATATATATGAATGTCTCAATAATTTTCACATCTGGAGGAAGTAGTTTTCAAGTTTCAACCTGGTTGTTCATGCTAGCTAGTATCATTTTTGTAAGGCATTTAATGTTATTGTATTACTATGCCTTACAAGATGACTACTTGCTGGCTTTAAAACGAAGACTGTGCACTCTTTAAAACAGGGACGGTGATGAAAATTTAATTAAGGTATGTATTCGGCATTTCTAAATTATGTAATTCATTATAAAAGTTTGCTTACATGTTTTGAATTACTCTTTTTATTTTTACTTTGCATATTTAAAAGTTAACTTAAACTTGTATTAGCTATTACTTACAAAACTTTGAATAAACACCATAAAACGCAATAAAATCACGTTGCCGCTTTGACTGCAGCACTCGTGCTTATTTTGTTAGCCTGATGAAGAGTCGTGTGCTTTTTCGACCCGAAACAATTGTTGTTTATTTTATGGTGTTTATTCAAAGTTTTGTAAGTAATAATTTACAATGCCAGTTCTGTGGGGCTTTCTTATTAATGTGTATTAGTTATTTCAATTTAAAATTCATGTGTGTGTGTGTGTGTGTGTATATGTTTATAATAGGATGAACAGGATATGGATTTTACCAGATACGGATATCCGTCATTCCGGATATTTTTTTACTTTGCCGGATTCGGATATCCGACAGTCTCCTTTCCCAGTACACATGAAAATTTCAGTTTTTTAAGAGCACACAAAAATTAAAAAAAAAAAGTACTTGCATTTGTTTTTTATGCAACTGGATCCCATTTACATACATAAAAATGTAAATACCACTGGAATAATAAGCCATAATAGTTTTATTTTATTTTATTTTTTAATATCAATTCTTATGCTTATGTGTCACTTTTGATAGTCAGGTTAGCAGAATATAATGTCCAATGTTGAGTGAACTACGTGCTTTGTCCGCCTTGCTATGCATATAATTAACAAAACTTACTTAAATAATCTGATGTGTCACTCACACGACTTTCTCTTACCCTGAAATTTAATACTATAAATACAGATTGGAGATTAAGGGGTAAGAAAATGAGTACTGTTATGTAAACCTGTGTTAAAACAATTCAAATTAGGCTTCGGGGCAGATTTATTTGGCAAATAATGCAACCTCCTCAACACCCCGTTTCATTATTATACATACACTAGCAGACCCGGCCACGCGTTGCTGTGGCTATGTTATACGTTGAATTATAATGTAGTAAAATATTCAATATATTAAAATTATTATTTACGAATAAAGACCATCCTTGATAACATCCTTGATCTTAGCAGACTTAGCCCGCTTCGCTGGTCCCTATTTTTAAATGATTCACTATAATTAAAGAATTCTCAAAATTGCATTAATTTTTAACATGTGAAAAAAAAAGAGAAAAAAAAAATCTGATCGGGAAAAATGTTCGACACTCATAATGAATCCATATATTATCGAAAGGAAAATGATATAAAATACAAAAAAATCTTCTCTCATTGGTGGAATAATCTGTTCGGACCCCCACTGCCTGCGGCAGTGTATACCTGCGCAAACCATGCGCACCGTTTCTTCATCCACCGTTCCCGCCCTTCTTAATAACTCTATACTTTCGAAAATATCCGCAATCGATTTATCGGGCCTTAAAACTTAATAATACTAATTTTCAAAGTTCTAACTCTTATTTCTATTATTTTTCCCCTTTGCCCTCCCCCCTCCCACTATTCTAAATAATTTTACAAATTCGAAAATATCTACAGTTTATTTGTAGGTGTCAAAAACCTGTATGCACCAATTTGAACGATCTAACTATATTTTTATTTTTTGCCCCTCTGCCCCCCTTCCCGCCCCTCCTAATAAATTTACAAATTCGAAAATATCCGCAATCGATTTGTTGGTATCAAAAATTCTATGCACCAATTTTGAATGATCTAACTCCATTTTTATAATTTGCTCCTCTGCCCCCCCCCCTTTCCCGCTCCTCTTAATAATTTTACAAATTCGAAAATATCTGCAATCGATTTGTACGTATCAAAAACTTCTATGTACCAATTTTTAGCGATGTAACTCTATTTTTATTTTTTTGCCCCTCCGCCCCCTTCGATTTGCAGGCCTCTAAAACCTCTCTATACCAATTTTGAACAGTCTATCTGCATTTCTATTTTTTTTTTTTTTTTTTTTTTTTTTGGTTGTTGTTGTTTGTTTGTTTGTTTGTGAAATCACGTTTTGGCCCCTCCCCCCCCCTTTTGGGAGGCGAATTTTGCAATAAAAACTATCCTATCTCTCAAGTTGGACCAAATTGCACACAGTGTCCAAATTTCATTAAAATCGGCTCATTAGTTTAGGAGTTCATCGCGGACAAACATAATAAATTTTATATATAAAGATATATATATATATATATTATATTAAATTATAAAGTTTTGATCAATGAAGCACAAATAAGTAAAAAACAGGATTAATTTCACTGTATTATCTTCATTATAATATGAATTCAATTTACACTTCAGTCTAAGTAACACGTGGCCGGCTATGCTAACACCAAAAATTTAAAAAGTGGAAATAATTGAATTATACGAAATTTATTAATAGGTTAAAAAGTTGAAGATTCTTTGTGTAGATGGCAGCACCAAATATATTTCAGCTTTCATTTCAACCCAGTCGAAAGGTATCGACATCTGTTAGAATCATTTGGAGTTAACAGATAATTGTGACTGTCAAATAATAACAGACAAATAATTAGCAATAAATTAAAATTGCGACTATAATTTGAGATTTAAACTATCCTATCTCTCAAGTTGGATCGAACTGCACATGGTGTGCGAATTTTATTATAATCGGTTAAGTGGTTTAGGAGTCCATTGAGGACAAACATTGTGACACGAGATTTATATATATTAAGATTTATGTAGAATGTTATTAAATTCAAAAAGTTCAATTAAAATTATTCAGAGCACTTTCACACGCAACAATTTTGATCAAAATTTTCGACTAACAAACATTAACTTCAAAATAACACATTTGGATCGCCTAAAATTACTTCTTTTTCATTTACTCTAAGTGACACAGGCAAAGGCTCTAAATGTAAACACTCTAAATGTAAAAAAAGAGTACAAATGTAAAAAATACACTAAATGGAAAGAGACTCTAAATGTAAACAAAGACTACAAATGTAAACAAAGATTCTAAATGTAAGCGAAGACTACAAATGTAAACAGACTCTAAATGTAAACAGAGACTACAAATGTAAACAAAGATTCTAAATGTAAACAAAGACTACAAATGTAAACAAAGACTCTAAATGTAAACAAAGACACTAAGTGGAAACACTCTGAATGTAATAAAAGCCTACAAATTAAAACAAGGATTCTAAATGTAAACAAAGACTTTAAATGTAAACATACTCTAAATGAAAACAAAGACTACAAATGTAAACAAAGACTAAAAACGTAAGCAAAGACTCTAAATGTAAACAAAGAATAAAAATGTAAACAAAGACTACAAATGTAAACAAAGGCTTTAAATATAAACACTGGAAATGCGAACAAAGACTACAAATGTAAACAAGGACTCTAAATGTAAACAAAGACTACAAATGTGAACAGACTCTAAATGTAAACAAAGAGACTACAAAATTAAACAAAGATTCTAAATGTAAACAAAGACTACAAATGTAAACAAAGACTCTAAATGTAAATAAAGACACTAAGTGGAAACACTCTGAATGTAATAAAAGCCTACAAATTAAAACAAAGATTCTAAATGTAAACAAAGACTTTAAATGTAAACAGACTCTAAATGAAACAAAGACTACAAATGTAAACAAAGACTAAAAACGTAAGCAAAGACTCTAAATGTAATCAAGATCTCTAAATGTAAACAAAGACTACAAATGTAAACAAAGACTAAAAACGTAAGCAAAGACTCTAAATGTAATCAAGATCTCTAAATGTAAACAAAGACTACAAATGTAAACAAAGGCTTTAAATATAAACACTGGAAATGCAAACAAAGACTACAAATGTAAACAAGGACTCTAAATGTAAACAAAGACTACAAATTTAAACAAAGACTACAAATGTAAAAAAAGGCTTGAAATAAAAACACTCTAAATGCAAACACAGACGACAAACGTAAACAGACTCTAAAAAAACTACAAACGTAAACAGACTCTAAATGTAAACAGACTACGAATGTAAACAAAGACTACTAATGTAAACAAAGAGTCTGAATGTAAACAAAGAATCTAAGTGTAAACAGACTACATATGTAAACAAAAACTACAAATATAAACAAAGACTCTAAATGTAAACAAAGACAAAAAATGTAAACATACTATAAATGTAAACAGACTACAAATAAAAATAAGACTACAAATGTAAAAAAAGATTACAAATGTAAACAAAGAGCATAAATGTAAACAAAGACCCTAAACGAAAACTACACACGCAAAAAGACTCTAAATGTAAATAGACTACCAATGTAAACAAAAACTACAAATGTAAACAGACTCTAATTGTAAAAAAAGACTGTAAATGTAAACAAAGACTGCAAATGTAAACAAAGAGTCTAAAAGTAAACAAAGAGTCTAAAAGTAAACAAAGAATCTAAACATAAACAGACTACATATGTAAACAAAAACTGCAAATGTAAACAAAGATTCTAAATATAAGCAAAGACTACAAATGTAAGCAAAGAATACAAGTGTAAACAAAGAGCACAAATGTAAACAAAGACTCTAAATGTAAACAAAGACTTTAAATATAAACAAAGGATACAAATGTAAACAAAGACTCTAAATGTAAACAAAGAATACAAATAAAAACTGACTCTAAATGTAAACAAAAACTACAAACGTAAACAAAGACTCTAAATGGAAAAAAAGAATAAAAATATAAATAAAGGCTCTAAATGTAAACACACTAAATGTAAACAAAGACTACAAATGTAAACAATGTCTCTAAATGTTGTAGGAGATTGGTGTGTGTTAATTGATATATGATAACCTTCAGTTATTTTTCATATTTTTAATCGACGACACAGTACAAAACAACACACACTACACATATTTGACGTAAAAGATAGAAGGGGACAAAGCCCGCAGTTATAATGTGGGGATAAACCCGCTTATACATACTTTTGAGGATAAAACCCGCTGTTACAAAATGGGGATATACCCGCTAGGCAATTCGACTTCTATTGCAGCCGAAAGCCAAACAACAACTGAATTCTTGATATGGTCACATGACCACAAAAGTTCGACATACGCAGATGTCCGAACATGCCGCCCCGCGTTGCAATGTGCGCAGCACATTCAAAGTTCGGGTTAGAGATAAAGCTATATAATAATAAATGTTACACAATGCAATATAATAATAAACGAAAATTGAAATACAAAAAATTATGCACAGGAATATTATAAAGGCACATCATACAGTAATACTAAATGTAATATAATAAGGTACACACAAGAAAAAAAATATTTTTTTTTAATCATTAATTGGCAAAATAGCTAATTTTGGAATAGCTCTTTTCAGTATTCCATTTTTTGTTCTAATATCTACAACTCTAACAATGTTATCCCTTTAAATATAGGTTTTAGTAATGCGGCCTAGTAACCATTTTAGAGGGGGCAAATTATCCTCTTTTATGACAACCATATCGCCTACCCTTACGTTTTGTTTTTCAAAGTACCACTTAGTCCTTTGCTGTAGATTATTTAGGTAATTGTTAGACCAAAATTTCCAAAATGTTTGAGTTAATTTACAAGTTTGTTGCCACAAATTTAATTTATTGGTTTGAATGTTGGTCAGTGAAGGTTCGGGGATGGCCGTTAACGATCAACCGATAAGAAAATGACCAGGGGTCAAAATTTCCAAATCCTCTATGTCAGCCGAAAGAGGGGTTAATGGACGAGAATTCAACATGGATTCAATTTGAATCATGATGGTTTGAAAGGCTTCGTACGTCAGTTTAGAATCACCTATAATACGCTTGTAATAATACTTAAAAGATTTAATCCCGGCTTCCCATAAGCCACCAAAATTTGGTGCCCTGGGAGGAATAAATTTCCACTCTATTTTCTCATTTGAGGAGAAATTTGCCAAATTTTCATCTTGTTGGGTAACTAATTAAAAAAATTACTTTAAGTCTTTATTAGCTCGAACAAGATTACTCCCATTGTCCGAAAAGATTTTAGCACGCTTACCTCGTCTGCCAATAAAACGTTTCAAGGCAGCAATTAGTGACTCTGAAGTTAAGTCAGAGACGATTTCTAGGTGTATTGCCTTAGTTGTAAGGCAAACGTAAAAAGCAACATAAATTTTAATTAACCCCTTTTCTTTGATGCTTATTTTTTATAAAAAAGGGGCCACAAAGATCTATGCCTGTACTATTGAATGCGAAGACAGGATTTATCCTCTCTTTAGGCAGATCACCCATTTTTGAGAGCATAACTTAGGGTTAGCTCTAAAACATTTGACACAATTATGGATAATTTACGACATGCATTTCGACCATTTAAGAGCCAATATTCTTGCCTGATGTTATAAAGTAATGTCTGAGGACCTGAATGGAGAAATTTCTCATGGAAATGCTTAATAACTACCTCACTGAACTTACCCTTTGGCAATATTATAGGATGTTTTTCCTTATAATTCAAATCTGAATTATGTAACCTACCTCCAATTCTTAATAAACCATCTGAATCTATGAACGGTGCCAGGGGGCGAAGCCTGCTGCTAGGAGAAATACAGTTATTAAATTTTATACCTGTTATCTCATTCCCAAATTCTCCCTCCTGTATGGTCTTTAGTATGAAATTTAGTACAGCCCTCTTTTCTTCTGGACCTAGGTATCCAGTTTTTCTTTCCCCTGGATGTCTTATATTGTTGATAAACCTGAAAATAAACGCTAAAACATGCACAATTTTAGTAAAACTATTACTAATGGTTAAAATGTTATCAACAAAATTGAAAGGTTGGGTAGTCACAAAAAAGGAAAAATTAAGTTCAGGATCATTAAGACGTTTTTTAGCTTCAGAAAAATAGTCACTTTCTGGCACACTTATACTGTCCTCGTCTGAGGGTTGCAAGTCCGGATCAGTCAAGAAAGGTGGGCCATGCCACCACATAGAACTGTCTAAAAGTGAATTTGCACTAGTTCCTCGGGTCAACAAATCTGCAGGATTGTTCTTTCCGGAGCGATGGTGCCAGGAATTCGGATTACTTATAGTTGTTATTTCTGTTACGCGATTTGCCACAAATTGTTTCCAACGTTTGGCCGAGCCCTTTATCCAGTACAATGTTATCTTGGAGTTGGACCAGTAGTAAACTGTAGACACTGTTTTTTGATCGATGATAGATTTTATCTTGTGGGTCAGTCTTGCACTTAATAGGGCACCAAGCAACTCTAATCTAGGTAAGGAAATTTCTTTTAAGGGAGCAACACGACTCTTAGATGTTATGAGGTTGACTTCTATATTATTTTCTGTCTGTATACGCAGATAAATAGCAGTGCCATACGCTGCCTTACTGGCATCGGAAAATGCCTGTATTTCCACTGCAAGTACCTGGTTCGAGCAACTTAGGATTTTTCTAGGAATTTTTACTTCAGACAATCTAGGAAGCTCTTCACACCATTTTTTCCATTTTTCTTAGACATCGGCTGGCAACTGTCCGTCCCAGGGTATTTTCTTCATCCATAATTCTCGAAATAGGCACTTGAATCTAATGGTGAAAGGCGTGAGCAGACCCAGAGGGTCAAATATCTTCCCAACTGCTTGCAAAAGGAGACGTTTTGAACTTTTCTTAGAGGACAAAAATTCTAATAAAATGTTTACTTCTAAAGTTACACAATCCTCTTCTGTCTTCCAGGCCATGCCTAAGACCTTTGCTAGATTACTTCCTAAGCTGATTGTAGAGTGCTCTAATTGCGTATTTAAGCCTTTTTTATGCCAGAATTTCATTAACGCATCATCGTTTGTAATCCATTTTCTTAAACTCATCCCTGCCTGAGACATAATTTCTTTTGCCTCAAGAGAAATTTCAAGAGCCTTTTCCACAGTATCTTCGCCAGAGATGAAGTCGTCAACATAAATATAATTGTTGAGAAAATGGACAGTTTTTGGATATCGATCACTAAATTGCGATATATGGTTTTTAATAGTAGCTGACAAGAGAAATGGGGATGCATTAACACCAAAAAGAACACGTTTAAATTTTAATGTTTTAAAATTTTCAAGAGATCTAAAATCCTTTTCAAACCATAAAAACCGCACAACATCACGATCCTTCTCTGCAAGGGATATCTGTAAAAATGCTTTCTCGATGTCTGCAGAGAAGGCTATTTCGTTAAGTCGGAAATGAATTAAAATATCGAAGAGAAGTGGGTTTAAATTGTTACCCGGCCACAAACAGTCATTTAAAGAAAATTGATTGTTATCATGGGAGCTTGCATCAAAAACTATGCGAACTTTCGTAGTAAGCTTGTCTTCCTTACAGACAGCATGATGGGGTAAGTAATAAATTCCCTTATCTGATATTGGCTCACTACTTTCAACTTGCTCAATACCTTCATTTAAATATTCATTTATAATTTTTGAATAATTTTGAAAGAGTTCAGGATCCCGATAAAATTTCCTTTGTAAAAATTCTAGTCGTTTTTTCGCTACAGTAAAGTTATTGTGCAGCTGTTTCGGATCCGTTTTCCAAGGCAACTGCACTTCATACCTATCGTTCACAAACCTGGCAGTTTTGTCAAAAATGTGTTGGGCTTGATCTTTCTCTACTGGTTTTAAATCATTGGGCTGAATTCCAATGGATTCCAATTGCCAGAATCGGCTTAAGTTGTTATTGATTTCATCAAACTTTGTTATAAAATAACATTGATTCTCATTACTATTTAATGGAACCGTTTCTTCTAAAACTCCAGTAGGAATCAAGCCAAAAACAGAATCTTGTAAAAATAACTTATCACTAATTTGAACTGAATTAGGTTTTAAAATTCTATAAAACAGTTCACTACCTATAATGCCGTGTATTTTTCCTCGTTCGTAAAATATGGGATCAGCAAACTCTACTAAATTTGGTAAATTAATTTTTGATATATCCAATTTATTTGTTGGGATATAATCTGTGATTTTGGGAACAATTAAAAAGTCTATGTTTTCCTTAAAACTTTCATCTACGTTGGAAATAATACTACTAATTTTTCTCTTAACGTTATAAGAAGAGTCATTTAATCCAGTGATAGGAGTGTTTATAACCTTTGATTTCAATCCTAATATATTAGCGCAATCGGCAATTAATATATTCGCATTACACGCAGTCTAAAAGAAAACGCATCTTCACTCTCTTTTCGTAATTTTCTTGAATATAAACAAAACACGTACTCAGTAATACAGATTTTTTCTCTCTTTCCCAATTGGAAAATAAACGAAAGGGTTCTCTATTTCCGGACTCCTGTGTTGGGAGGGTATCAACGGCGTCTGAGGATAGGGGGGTAGAATTATTCTCACTCTTTTGGTCTTGATAACTGCTATTTTCTTTTTGTTTATGGAATAAAGAAAGATGATTCATTCCACATCTGCTACATTTAAACCTCGATAAACAAGAGGATGATAAATGAAATTTATTAAAGCAGTTGATGCAAAGTTTGTTACGTTTTACGAAATCGAATCTTTCAGATACATTCATTTTAAGAAACTCAGGACATTTGTTTAAATTATGCAAATTTTTACACAGAATAGAATTTTTTACCCTTGAATTACATGCAGAATTAAGCATAAAGGTTTTCGTTTTGGGATGAAAACTGTTCTTATTTACGATTGTTTCAGCGGAATTTCTAGATACGCTTTCTAGAGTAGCACTTCGACTTTCCGAAAATGACATTAATTCCTCAAATTTTGGATATTCTGTTTTTTTGACTGAATATTCAAACAATTTTCTTGTTTCCTTGTCTACATTTAATAATATAATATTAATGAGCATTGCATCCAAAAATTATTTCTCTTATAATCTAAAACACTCATATTTTTATTTATACAATCAATAAGGGATCTCAGTTCGTTAAAGGATTCCCGATGGATTTTTTCATAATGCATTATTGCTGATAGATGAGTGTCAATTAAAATTCGGTGGTTTTCGAATCTTTCTATAAGTGCATTAAATTGTGAGGTAAATGTATCATCAGGACTTTCTAGTTTTTTCGCATCACCAGTTAAGGATGCACGAAGTAAAAACAGTTTCTGAGCATCATTTAGTTTCGTTTTGTTAGAAATTAAAATATTGAATTGTATTTTAAATAGGGAAAAATCTTCAATTTTACCATTAAAAATAGGTAAGGGGATGTCCGGCAGCCGGACATTAACTTCATCAGAACCTTTAAATTCTAAACTAACCTTTTTTGTAGAATTGTACTCAGAAAGTTTAACAGATTTAAGAAGTAAATTGAGTCTTACCTCATTTCTTTCAAGGCGATCTTCAAATTCACCTATTTCATTTTCGATTGCAGGTAAGTCCTTTATGTCCGGAATATCATAATATTGAATCCGGATATCACTCAGTTTGCCCTGCAACTCAGATAGCTTTCTAAGTTTTATTTCAAGTTCAGTTGTGGAACAAGAAATATTTTCAGAGTTCAAATCAACGAAGGATTCAATTTTTGTTATGGCACCTTTTACGGCGCTTTTCATTCTTTTTAGCTTTTCCATATTTATTTGTTTTGCTGGATATCTGCGCGACAATGACGGACCACTAATGTAGGAGATTGGTGTGTGCTAATTGATATATGATAACCTTCAGTTATTTTTCATATTTTTTAATTGACGACACAGTAAAAAACAACACAAACTACACATATTTGACGTAAAAGATAGAAGGGGACAAAGCCCGCAGTTATAATGTGGGGATAAACCCGCTTATACATACTTTTGGGGATAAAACCTGCTGTTACAAAATGGGGATATACCCGCTAGGCAATTCGACTTTTATTGCAGCCGAAAGCCAAACAACAACTGAATTCTTGATATAGTCACATGACCACAAAAGCCCGCGGTGCTCGTTCGACATGCGCAGATGTCCGAACAAATGTAAAAAAAGACACTAAACGGAAACAGACTCTAAATGTAAAGAAAGACTACAAATGTAAACAAAGATTCTAAATTAAAACAAATACTAAAAATGTAAAAAAACTCTAGATGTAAACAAGGACTCTAGGCGTAAACAAAGACTAAAACTGTAAACAAAGACTCTAAACGTAAACAAAGTCTAAAAATATAAACAAAGACTACAAATGTAAAAATACTCTAAATATAAACAGTCTCTAAATGTAAACAAAGACTACAAATGTAAACAAAGACTACAAATATAAACAAAGACTCAAAAGTAAACAAAGACTACAAATGTAAACAAAGTCTAAGAATTTAATTAGACTATAAATGTAAACACAGACTACAAATGTAAACAAAGACTACAAATATAAACAAAGACTGAAAAGTAAACGAAGACTACAAATGTAAACAAATTCTAAGAATTTAATTAGACTCTAAATGTAAACAAAGACTACAAATGCAAACAAAGGCTTTAAATGTAAACACTCTAAATGCAAACAAACACTACAAATGTAAAAAAAGACTCTAAATGTAAATACAGACTCTAAATGTAAACAAAGACTACAAATGTAAATAAATGTTACAAATGAAAAGAAAGAGTACAAATGTAAACAAAGACCCTAAACAAAAACTAAAAACGTAAACAGACTCTAAATGTAAACAGACTACAAATGTAAACAACGACTACAAATGTAAACAAAGAGTATAAATGTAAACAAAGAATCTAAATGTAAACAGACTACATATGTAAACAAAAACTACAAATGTAAACAGACTCTAAATGTAAAAAAAGACTGTAACTGTAAACAAAGGCTACAAATGTAAACAAAAAGTCTAAATGTAAACAAAGAAACTAAATGTAAACAGACTACATATGTAAATAAACACTACAAATGTAAACAGAAACTCTAAATGTACACAGAAAACAAATGTAAACAAAGAATCTAAATGTAAACAAAGACTACAAATAAAAACAGACTCTAAATATAAACAAAGACTACAAATGTAAACAAAAACTACAAACGTAAACAAAGACTCTAAATTGAAACAAAGACTACAAATATAAACAAAGGCTCTAAATGTAAATATTCTAAATGTAAACAAAGAAAACGAACGTAAACGAAGTTTCTAAATGTAAAGAAAGACACAACATGGAAACATACTCTAAATGTAAACAAAGAATACAAATGTGAACAAAGATTCTAAATGTAAACAAACACTACAAATGTAAACGAAGACTCTAAATGTAAACAAACTCTCTAGGTGTAGACAAGGACTGTAGGTGTAAACAAAGACTAACAAGGAAACAGAATCTAAATGTAAACAAAGACTACAAGTGTAAACGAAGATTACAAGTGTAAACGAAGATTACAAGTGTAAACGAAGATTACAAGTGTAAACAAAGAGCACAAATGTAAACAAACACTGTAAATGTAAACAAGGACACTAATCGTAAACAAAGACTATGTTTATATTTAGACTTTAAATATAAACATAGACTCTAAATGTAAACAAAGACTACAAATAAAAACAGACTCTAAATGTAAACAAAGACTACAGATGTAAACAATGTCTCTAAATGTAAAGAAAGACACTAACTGGAAACAGACTCTAAATGTAAACAAAGACTACAAATATAAACAAAGATTCTAAATGTAAACAAATACTACAAATATAAACGAAGACTGAATGTATACAAAAACTCCATGTGTAGAAAACGACTCTAGGTTTAAAGAAAGACTACAACTGCAAACAAAGACTCTAAATGTAAACAAATTCTACAAATATAAACAAAGACTATAAATGTAAAAATACTCTAAATGTAAACAAAAACTGTAAATGTAAACAAAGAATACAAACACAAACAAAGACTCTAAATGTAAACAAAGACAAAAAAATGTAAACAGACTATAAATGTAAACAGACTACAAATAAAAATAAGATTACAAATGTAAACAAAGAGCACAAATGTAAACGAAGACCCTAAACAAAAACTACACACGCAAAAAGACTCTAAATGTAAATAGACTGACAATGTAGACAAAGACTACAAATGTAAACAAAGAATCTAAATGTAAATAGACTACATATGTAAACAAAAACTACAAATATAAACAGACTCTAATTGTGAAAAAGACTGTAAATGTAAACAAAGACTGCAAATGCAAACAAAGAGTCTAACAGGAAACAAAGAATCTAAACATAAACAGACTACATATGTAAAGAAAAACTACAAATGTAAACAGACTACAAATATAAACAAAGGCTACAAATATAAACAAAGATTCCAAATATAAACAAAGACTACAAATGTAAGCAAAGATTATAAGTGTAAACAAAGAGCACAAATGTAAACAAAGACTCTATATGTAAACAAAGACTTTATATATAAACAAAGAATGCAAATGTAAACAAAGACTCTAAATGTAAACTAAGAATACAAATAAAAACAGACTCTAAATGAAAACAAATACTACAAATGTAAACAAAACTACAAACGTAAACAAAGACTCTAAATGGAAAAAAAGAATAAAATATAAATAAAAGCTCTAAATTTAAACATTTAAACACACTAAATGTAAAACAAAGACTACAAATGTAAACAAAGATTGTAAATGAAAACAAATACTACAAATACTAAAAAAAATACAGATGTAAACATGGACTCTAGGCGTAAACAAAGACTACAACTGTAAACAAAGACTCTAAATGTAAACAAAGTCTAAAAATATAAACAAAGACTACAAATGTAAAAATACTCTAAATGTAAACAGTCTCTAAATGTAAACAAAGACTACAAATGTAAAAATACTCTAAATGTAAACAGTCTCTATATGTAAACAAAGACTACAAATGTAAAGAAAGTCTAAGAATTTAATTACATTCTAAATGTAAACAAAGACTACAAATATAAACAAAGACTCAAAAGTAAACGAAGACTACAAATGTAAACAAAGTCTAAGAATTTAATTAGACTCTAAATGTAAACAAAGACTACAAATGTAAACAAATGATAAAAATGAAAAGAAAGAGCACAAATGTAAACAAAGACCCTAAACAAAAACTACAAACGTAAACAGACTCAAAATGTAAACAGACTACAAATGTAAACAAAGACTACAAATGTAAAATAAGACTACAAATGTAAACAAAGACTACAAATGTAAAATAAGACTACAAATGTAAACAAAGACTACAAATGTAAACAAAGATTCTAAATGTAAACAGACTACATATGTAAACAAACACTACATATGTAAACAGACTCTAAATGTAAAAAGGACTGTAACTATAAACAAAGGTTACAAATGTAAACAAAAAGTCTAAATGTAAACAAAGAAAATAAATGCAAACAGACTACATATGTAAACAAACACTGCAAATGTAAACAGACTCTAAACAGACTCTCAGAAAACAAATATAAACAAAGAATATAAATGTAAACAAAGACTACAAATAAAAACAAGGACTCAAAATGTAAACAAAGACTACAAATGTAAACAAAAACTACAAACGTAAACAAAGACTCTAAATTGAAAGAAAGACTACAAATATAAAAAAGGCTCTAAATGTAAACATTCTAAATGTAAACAAAGAATACGAACGTAAACAAAGTCTCTAAATGTAAAGAAAGACACAACATAGAAACATACTCTAAATGTAAACAAAGAATACAAATGTGAACAAAGATTCTAAATGTAAACAAATACTACAAATGTAAACGAAGATTCTAAATGTAAACAAAAACTCTAGGTGTAAACAAAAACTGTAGGTGTAAACAAAGACTACAAAAGTAAACAGACTCTAAATGTAAACAAAGACTACAAGTGTAAACGAAGATTACAAGTGTAAACAAAGAGCACAAATGTAAACAAACACTGTAAATGTAAACAAAGACTTTAAATAGAAACATAGAATACAAATATAAACATAGACTATAAATGTAAGCAAAGACTACAAATAAAAACAGACTCAAAATGTAAACAAAGACTACAAATGTAAACAAAACTACAAACGTAAACAATGACTCTAAATGTAAACAAAGTCTAAAAATAAACACAAAGACTACAAATGTAAAAATACTCTAAATGTAAACAAAGCCTCTAAATGTAAACAAAAACTGTAAATGTAAACAAAGACTACAAATATAAACAAAGACTCTAAATGTAAATAAAGACACTAAATGAAATCAAAAACTACAAATGTAAACAAAGGCTTTAAATGTAAACACTCTAAATGCAAATTACGACTACAAATGTAAACAAAGACTCCAAATGTAAACAGAGACTGTAAATGTAAACAAAGACTACAAATGTAAACACAGATTCTTAATGTAAACAAAGACTTTAAATGTAAACAGATTCTAAATGAAAACAAAGACAACAGATGTAAAGAAATGCTTGAAAAATAAAAACTCTAAATGCAAACAAAGACTACAAATGTAAACAAAAACTCTAAAAAAAAACTACAAATGTAAACAGACTCTAAATGAAAAAAAGTCTGTAAATGTAAACAAACACTACAAATGTAAACAAAGATTACAAATGTAAACAAAGAGCACAAATGTAAACAAAGACCCTAAACAAAAACTACAAACGCAAAAAGACTCAAAATGAAATGTAAACAGACTACCAATGTAAACAAAGACTACAAATGTAATCAAAGAGTATAAATGTAAACAGAGAATCTAAATGTAAACAGACTACATATGTAAACAGACTCTAATTGTAAAAAAAGACTGTAAATGTAAACAAAGAGTCTAAAAATAAACAAAGAATCTAAACGTAAACAGACTAAACGTAAACAAAAACTAGAAATGTAAGCAGATTCTAAATGTAAGCAGACTACAAATGTAAACAAAGGCTACAAATGTAAACAAAGACTACAAATGTAAACAAAGATTACAAGTGTAAACAAAGAGCACAAATGTAAACAAAGACTCTAATGTAAACAAGTACTTTAAATATAAACAAAGAATAGAAAAAAACCAGACTATAAATAACAAACACGAAAAATTTAAACATAAACAAAGACTCTAAATGGAAACAAAGAATAAATATATAAATAAAGGCTCTGAATGTAAACACTCGAAATGTAAACAAAGACTACAAATGTAAACAAAGATTCTAAATGAAAACAAATACTACAAATGTAAACAAAGGCTACAAATGTAAACAAAGAATCTAAATGTAAACAAAGGCTCTAAATGTAAACAAAGACTACAAATGTAAACACTCTAAATGTAAAGAAAAACTAGAAAAGTAAACAGACACTAAATGTAAACAGACTACAAATGTAAACAAAAA
Source organism: Salticus scenicus (assembly GCA_963930645.1). Lineage (NCBI taxonomy): Eukaryota > Metazoa > Arthropoda > Arachnida > Araneae > Salticidae > Salticus > Salticus scenicus. The sequence goes on from OZ005653.1 coordinate 340,138,449, forward strand.
GTACCAATGTAAACAAAGACTCTAAATAGAAACAGACTACAAATGTAAACAAAGAGTACAAGTTTAAACTAAAAGCACAAATGTTAACAGACTTAAAATGTAAACAAAATCTCTAAATGTAAACAAAGAATAAAAATGTAAACGGAGATTCTAAATGTAAACAAAGACTAAAAATAAAAACAAAGACTACAAATGTAAACAAAGGTTACAAATGTAAACAAAGACATTAAATGTAAACAAGAGAACAAATAAAAACAAAGAGTACAAATGAAAACAAATAAAAAAAAAGACTCTAAATGTAAACAAAGGTTACAAGGTAAACAAAGAGTACATATGTAAACAGACACTAAATGTAAACAAAGGTTACAAGGTAAACAAAGGGTACATATGTAAACAGACACTAAATGTAAACAAAGGTTCTAAATGTAAAAAAGACTACAAATGTAAACAAATCTCAAAGTGTAAACAAAGACCCTAAATGTAAACTAAAACTAAAAATTTAAACAAAGAGTACAATTTTAAACAAAGATTCTAAATGTAAACAGAGAGTACAAATGTACGCAATGAATCTGAATGTAAACAAAGACTCTAACTTAAACGAAGACTCTAAATGTAATTAAAGACTACAAATGTAAACAAAGATAACACATGTAAACAAAGACACTAAATGTAAACAAAGACTATGAATAAAAACAAAGATTAGAAATGTAAACATAGGTTACAAATGGAAACAAAAACTCTAAATGTAAACAATGGCTACAAATGCAAACAAAGACTGTATATGTAAACAAAGACTAAAGAAAAACGACAAAAGTAAAGAGACTCTAAATGTAAACCGACTACAAATGTAAACAAAAACTACAAATGTAAACAAAGATTCTAAATGTAAACAAAGAGTACAAATCTACACAAAGACTCTAAATGTAAACAAAAGCTCTAAATGTAAACGAAAACTCTAACTGCAAAAAAAGACTCTAAACGTAATAAAAGACTACAAATGTAAACAAAGATTACAAATGTCAACAAAGACTCTAAATGTAAACAAAAACTACAAACGTAAACAAAGATTAAAAATGTAAACAAGGACTACAAATATAAACACTCTAAATGTAACCAAAGAATCTAAGTGTAAACAAAGCATTTAAATGTAAACAGACTCTAAATGTAAACAAAGACTACAAATGTAAACAAAGACTCTAAAAGTAAACAAAGACTACAAATGTAAACGAAGACTACAAATGTGAACAGTCTCTGAATGTAAACAAGGACTGTAAATGTAAAAAAAAGACTACAGATGTAAACGAAGACGCAAAACAAAAACTACAAACGTAAACAGATTCTAAATGTAAAAAAAGACTGTAACAGTAAACAAAGGCTACAAATGTAAACAAAAAGTCTAAATGTAAACAGACTCTAAATGTAAACAGAAAACAAATGTAAAGAAAGAATCTAAATGTAAACAAAGACTACAAATAAAAACAAAGACTCTAAATGTAAACAAAGACACTAAATGTAAAAAAAGACTACAAATGTAAACAAAGAGTACAATTGTAAACAGAAATTCTAAATGTAACTAAAGTGTACAAATATACACAAACACTCTAAATGTAAGCAAAAACTCTAGATGTAAACAAAGACTCTAACTGCAAACAAACACTCTAAATGTAATTAAAGACTACAAATGTAAAGAAAGATTACAAATGTAAATAAAGACACTAAATGTAAACAAAGACGATAAACGTAAACAAAGATGCTAAATGTAAACAAAAACTACAAATGTAAACAAAGAATCTAAAAGTAAACAAAGACTACAAATGTAAACGAAGACTACAAATGTGAACAGACTCTGAATGTAAACAAGGACTGTAAATGTAAAAAAAAGACTACAGATGTAAACGAAGACGCAAAACAAAAACTACAAACGTAAACAGACTCTAAATGTAAAAAAAGACTGTAACTGTAAACAAAGGCTACAAATGTAACCAAAAAGTCTAAATGTAAACAGACTCTAAATGTAAACAGAAAACAAATGTAAAGAAAGAATCTAAATGTAAACAAAGACTACAAATAAAAACAAAGACTCTAAATGTAAACAAAGACACTAAATGTAAACAAAGACTACAAATGTAAACAAAGAATACAATTGTAAACAAAAATTCTAAATGTAACTAAAGTCTACAAATATACACATACACTCTAAATGTAAGCAAAAACTCTAGATGTAAACAAAGACACTAACTGCAAACAAACACTCTAAATGTAATTAAAGACTACAAATGTAAACAAAGATTACAAATGTAAATAAAGACACTAAATGTAAACAAAGACTACAAATAAACACAAAGATTACAAATGGAAACAAAGGGTACAAATGGAAACAAAGACTCTAAATATACACAAAGGCTACAAATGTAAACAAAAAGTACAAATGTAAACGGACCCTAAATGTAAACAAAGACTACAAATGTAAACAAAGATTACAAATGTAAACAAAGACTACAAATGTAAACAAAGGCTCTAAATGTGAAAACTCTAAATGTAAACAAAGGCCGCAAATGTAAACAAAGGGTGCATATGAAAAGAGACACTTAATGTAAACACAGGCTCTAAATGTAAACAACGACTACAAATGTAAAGAAAGTTTCTAAATGTAAATAAACTCTAAGTGAAAACAAAGACACTAAATGTAAACAAAGACTACAAATGTAAACAAAGACTCTAAATGTAAACAAAGACTAAAAATGGAAACAAATATTACAAATGGAAAGAAAGAGCACAAATGTAAACAAAGACCCTAAACAAAAACTACAAACATAAACAGACTCTAAATGTAAACAGACTACAAATGTAAACAAAGACTAAAATGTAAACAAAGACTACAAATGTAATCAAAGAGTCTAAATGTAAACAAAGAATCTAAATGTAAACACACTACATATGTAAACAAAAACTACAAATGTAAACAGACTCTAAATGTAAAAAAAGACAGTAACTGTCAACAAAGGCTATAAATGTAAAGAAAATGTCTAAATGTAAAAAAAGAAACTAAATGTAAACAGACTACATATGTAAACAAACACTACAAATGTAAACAGACTCGAAATGTAAACAGAAAACAAATGTAAACAAAGAATCTAAATGTAAACAAAGACTACAAATAAAAACAGACTCTAAATGTAAACAAAGACCACAAATGTAAACAAAAACTACAAACGTAAACAAAACTCTAAATTGAAACAAAGACTTCAAATATAAACAAAGGATCTAAATGTAAACATTCTAAATGTAAACAAAGAGTACGAACGTAAACAAAGTCTATAAATGTAAAGAAAGACACAACATGGAAACATAATTTAAATGTAAACAAAGAATACAAATGTGAACAAAGATTCTAAATGTAAACAAATACTACAAATGTAAACGAAGACTCTAAATGAAAACAAAAACTCTAGGTGTAAACAAGGACTGTAGGTGTAAACAATGACTACAAAAGTAAACAGACTCTAAATGTAAACAAAGACTACAAGTGTAAACGAAGATTACAAGTGTAAACAAAGAGCACAAATGTAAACAAACACTGTAAATGTAAAAAAAGACTTTAAATAGAAACATAGAATACAAATGTAAACATAGACTCAAAATGTAAACAAAGACTACAAATGTAAACAAAACTACAAGCGTAAACAAAGACTCTAAATGGAATTAAAGAATAAAAATATAAGGTAAAGACACCAGTGCTCGTCACCCCTAAAATCTGCACCAGTAGTCGTCACCCTCTTAAAAGAAGTGTTAAAATAACCGTTTTATAACCTGTATGAATTTGAATCTACCGGCATAAGATTCTCCAAAGCCTTCTGCTTCTTATGACATAAAAAGTTAGATTTCAACTATTCGGGAAGAGTAGGGAGAAACAAAATAAGGGAAGTATACGTTAAATTACAATTGAATTGAGTCAACGTAATGTAAATCATTAAGGGAATAGATATGCATTTCTTGATATATTTTGTTGTTTGCTGCATTTGACATTGCTCATAAAGCATTGTATGTAATGCTTATGAAATGCAGAATACGATTTATATGCAACTTTTTTAAATTTGACATAATATAAAGGTTTTTAAGGTATGACGACTACTGGTGCATATTTTGCACGTTTTACCAGTGCTCGTCACCCCTGACGAACACTGGTGTTTTAACATTTTTAATAACTGGGTAACTTTTTTGATGAAAAATACTATATTTTCGTTTAGAATTATGATGGTATAATTTTTACTTTAATTTGACTATCGGCACCAGTAGTCGTCAGGGGTATTCGTAAATGTAAACAAATGCATTTTAACCTCAAAAACGTGAACTTTATTGCACTTATAACTTTTGTATAGCTTACTTAAATAAAGTCAGTCATGGCACCTTTAATTCACTATGACTGACTTTAAACCACATAAAATTTTCCATATTATTTTGCTGGAAAAATTAAACAATGGCACATAAACATATTTAGTTATAAAGAGCTTTTTCCAGTTTTCTGTTATATATTTTAGAAAAACAGACACGATTACTCCATACATCTGTCTAATGTATTTTAAATTTTTATAATGTATTTAAGATATATTTAAGTGATGTTTAAGTTTTTTATTGGCCGTGATAATTTAATTTTAATTCATATATATTTCGAAAATGATAAAATACAAAGGCTTAATTTCATAGTTAGCATGACTGTGAGTCGGTTCAAAATTATGTTAAGGCTTTTTTGTTATGTTAGATGCAGGTGAATAAAAACTTATATAGAAAATATTAAACATTAAAAACATTTCTTAAGCAAGTTTCCTGTTTATATATTATATTAATTATGGAAGATAAACAAATAGTTAAAATGTTGATCAAAATTACCCTGTTGACTGTTGTTCTTAAATAGTTAAAACGGTAAGATAATATTTGTTAACATTAATTAACATTAACTTTTGATAACATTAATATCCATAATATTTGATAACATTAGCTTGATGTGTAGAATAATACTAGCAAGCTTTGCTACCTTCGCTGATCCCTATATTAAAAAAAAAATAGGATAAAATTCCTATCATTATCAAAAATTAAGAAAAAAAAAAATTGAAATCAGTCGAAACCGCAGTTAACGTTCCCGCTGGCTTATAATAGCTTTCCGTCCCGCAATATGATGATTGGCTTCTACTGTCTTCGACATGGATTTAACCGCGTTTTTATCCCCCCCCCCCCGCTTCTCCCACGGGTAAATTTAGAATTTTAACGAAATATTATCAAATTACATATTGCGTACTTCTAACCAATACTCACACATCAAATCTCGCATTTCTGAGTTAATTTGGAGTAGAGCTAAGGTTAAAAACGTGTTTTTTGTCCGCCCGGCCGAGGGAAGAGGGGAAGGGTAATTTTGCAAAATCGCCTTATAATGCGTGTAAGGTACACACACACAACCAACCAACGCATAAAAAAAAATCCCCTCCCGAAAATAATTTGCAGCAGAGTTGAGCTTGAAAACACACACACACACACACACACACACATATATATATATATATATATATATATATATATTTTTTTTTTTTTTTTTTTTTTTTGCCACCCTCACATAGAAGAAAGATCTTCGCAAAATTTTTTTATACTAGGTGTTGGATGTATATGACCAACTCACACATCAGAAATCGCCTTTGTAAGATTATTTAGAACAGAGTTATGCGTAGAAATACGTTTTTGCTACCCTTTATCAAAATTTGGTTAGAAAGAATTACGCAAAATAACTTTACAGTATTTTTGGGTACGCATAACCAATCAACGCATCGAAAAATTGCTTTCCTGATATAATTTGGAGAATAATTACTCTTGAAAACGTGTTTTTGCATCCACCCCACACTTAATGAGGAAGGAGAGGCGAAGGATTTCTCAAAATTCCTTTATAGTATGTGTGAGGTACGCATAATCAACCCATATGTTAAAAAAAAAAAAAAAAATGCAATACAAAAAGAATTTTTTATATACCATGTTTTAAAATTTTCTGTTGAATCATATAAATGCTATTGAAGGCAGCGAGAACCCGAAACAATTGGCTAAAAGTAATTTAAAAATGCATCGTCACTGTGTTCTGAGCTATTCTGAAAATTTCAAAAGTCTGGGTAGTCGGGAAGATTGATGATCGGGATGAGCATATGATTGATGAATCATATAAACGCTATTGAAGGCAGCGAGAACCCGAAACAATTGGCTAAAAGTATTAAAAAATGCATTGTTATCGTGTTTTGAGCTAGTCTAAAAGTTTCAAATGTCTAGCTAATCGAGAAGTTAGTTAAATAAATTTTCTGTTGAATCATGTGAAAGCAACCGAAGGCAGCGGGGACCCAAAACAGTTTGCTAAAAATATTTAAAAAATGCATTGTCACCGTGTTTTGAGCTATTCTGAAAGTTTCAAATGTCTAGCTAGTCGAGAAGTCAGTTAAAAATCGATTGCAAGATTTGTACTGAGAACGCAGCCGAAGGCAGCAGGGACCCGGAGCAGTTGGTTAAAAGTATTTTAAAAATGCATTTTCATCGTGTTTTGAACTATTCTGAAAGTTTCAAATGTCTAGGTAGTCGGGAAGTTAGTTAAAAATCAATTGTAAGATTTGTACTAGACAAACAAACAAGAATACACGTTAATAAAAAAGCATGGTAAAACCAATCTTACGGCGATAATTTGGAACAAAGTCACTCTTAAAAACGAGATTATTACCCCCTCCCCTGCTACTTACCCTTTGCTTTAAGTAAAGATATTTTTGACAATGAATAAAATTTTGAAAACTTTTCTTAAAAGCAAAGAATTTTCAAATTATTTCACATATGAATTTGTTTCATTCGCAATATTTTGAATTTTACCATTTAATGTTTTGTGTTTTAAACCCTAAGAATGGATTTGGGTTCTAAATATGTTCCAAAGATATTCTGTTTCATTTAATTTTGCAAAAAAGCAATTAAAATCAAACTATTGAGGAAATTGTTGCGTTTTATTTACATGACGACCACTGGTGCAAACACCTGACGACTACTGGTGAAACGCAGTTTTCAAGTGACGAGCACTGGTGCATTTTTATAGGTTTAATTTTTATTTATTTTTTTTAAATTGGCTTAACGTATTGAAAAATTGAAAGTGTCTAACAACAACTAGAAAAATCAGTGTATAAAATAGACCAAAGTATAATATTGATACATAAATTCCACATGAATGCCACGCGAAAAAAACAAACATTTTAAAAATAAAGCCTTAAGAGTGACGAGCACTGGTGTCGTTACCTTAAATAAAGGCTTTAAATGTAAACACACTAAATGTAAATAAAGACTACAGATGTAAGCAATGTCTCTAAATGTAAAGAAAGACACTAACTGGAAACAGACTCTAAATGTAAACGAAGACTACAAATATAAACAAAGATTCTAAATGTAAACAAATACTACAAATGTAAACAAAGACTGAATGTAAACAAAAACTCTATGTGTAGACAACTGTAGGCTTAAAGAAAGACTACAACTGCAAACAAAGACTCTAAATGTAAACAAAGTCTAAAAATAAACACAAAGACTACAAATGTAATAATACTCTAAATGTAAACAAAGCCTCTAAATGTAAACAGACTCCAAAATGTAAACAAAGGCTACAAGTGTAAACAAAGACTACAAATGTAAACAGACTCAAAAATGTAAACAAAGGCTACGAGTGTAAACTAAGACTACAAATGTAAACAAAGGCTTTAAATGTAAACTCTCTAAATGCAAACAAAGACTACAAATGTAAACAAAGACTCTAAATGTAAATAAAGGCTCTAAATGCAAATAAAAACTGCAAATGTAAATAAAGACTACTAATGTAAACAAAGACTCTAAATGTAAACAAAGACTCTAAATGTAAACAAAAACTACAAATGTAAACAAAGGCTTGAAATGTAAACAGTCTAAATGCAAACTATGACTACAAATGTAAACAAAGACTCCAAATGTAAACAAAGACTCCAAATGTAAACAAAGACTAAATGTAAACAAAGACTACAAATGTAAACAAAGATTCTTAATGTAAACAGATTCTAAATGTAAACAAAGGCAACGAATGTAAAGAAATGCTTGAAAAATAAAAACTCTAAATGCAAACAAAGACTACAAATGTAAACAAAGACTCTAAGCAGAAACTACAAATGTAAACAGGCTCTAAATGTAAAAATAGACTGTAAATGTAAACAAAGACTACGAATGTAAACAAAGATTCTAAATGTAAACAAATACTACAAATGTAAACAAAGACTGAATATAAACAAAACTCTAAATGTAAACAAAGGCTACAAATGTAAACAAAGAGTACAAATGTAAACGGACTCTAAATGTAAACAAAGATTACAAATGTAAACAAAGACTACAAATGTAAACAAAGGCTCTAAATGTGAACACTCTAAATGTAAACAATGGCTACAAATGTAAACAAAGGATGCAAATGAAAAGAGACACTTAATGTAAATAAAGGCTCTAAATGTAAACAACGACTACAAATGTAAAGAAAGACTCTAAATGTAAACAAACTCTAAACAAAGGCTCTAAATGTAAACAAAGACTAAAAATTTAAAAAAAGACTACAAATGTAAACAGACTCTAAATTTAAACAAAGGCTACAAATGTAAACAGATTCTAAATGTAAACAAAACTCTAAATGTAAACACTCTAAATGTAAACAAAGGCTACAAATAAAGGCAAAGAGTACAAATGTAAACAAAGCCTACAAATGTAAACAAAGAGTTCAAATGAAAAGAGACACTTAATGTAAACAAAGGCTCTAAATGTAAGCAACGACTACAAATGTAAAGAAAGACTCTAAATGTAAAAAAATTCTAAGTGAAAACAAAGACACTAAATGTAAACAAAGACTCTAAATGTAGACAAAAACTAAAAATGTAAACTCTAAATATAAACAAAGAGAACAAATGTAAACAGAGTCTAAATGTAAACAGACTACAAATGTAAACAAAAAGTACAAGTTTAAACAAAAAGCACAAATGTTAACAGACTAAAAATGTAAACAAAATCTCTAAATGTAAACAAAGACTACAAACAAAACCAAAGACTACAAATGTAAACAAAGGTTACAAATGTAAACAAAGACACTAAATGTAAACAAAGGTTACAAGGTAAACAAAGAGTACATATGTAAACAGACACTAAACGTAAACAAAGGTTCTAAATGTAAACAAAGACTACAAATGTAAACAAAGGTTACAAATGTAAACAAAGACACTAAATGTAAACAAAGGTTACAAGGTAAACAAAGAGTACATATGTAAACAGACACTAAACGTAAACAAAGGTTCTAAATGTAAACAAAGACTACAAATGTAAATAAATCTCTAAGTTTAAACTAAGACCCTAAATGTAAACTAAAACTAATAATGTAAACAAAGAGTACAATTGCAAACAAAGATTCTAAATGTAAACAAAGAGTACAAATGTACGCAAACACTCTGAATGTAAACAAAGACTCTAACTGTAAACAAAGACTCTAAATGTAATTAAAGACTACAAATGTAAACAAAGATAACAAATGTAAAGAAAGATACTAAATGTAAAAAAAGACACTAAATGTAAACAAAGACTAAGAATAAAAACAAAGATTGCAAATGTAAACAAATGCTACAAATGAAAACAAAGACTCTAAATGTAAAGAAAGGCTACAAATAAAAACAAAGAGTACAAATGTAAATAAATTCTACAAATGTAAAAAAAAAGTACAAATGTAAACGAACACTAAATGTAAACAAAGGCTCTAAATGTAAACAAAGAGTACAAACGTAAACAAAAACTCTAGATGTAAACAAAAACTACAAATAAAAGAGTGCAATTGTAAACAAAGACTAGAATTGTAAACAGACTCTAAATGTAAACAAAGACTCTAAATATAAACAAAACTCTATATTTAAACACTCTAAATGTAAACGAAGACTACAAATAAAAACTATGAGTACAAATGTAAACAAAGGCTCTAAATGTAAACAAAGAGTGGAAATGTAAAGAGACACTGCATGTAGACAAAGACACTAAATGTAAACAAAGACTACAAATGTAAACAAAGTCTGTGTATGTAAACAAAGACTCTAAAGAAAAACTACAAACGTAAACAGACTCTAAATGTAAACAGACTACAAATGTAAACAGACTACAAATGTAAACAAAGACTACAAATGTATACAAAGACTCTAAATATAAACAAAACTCTAACTGTAAACAAAGACTCTAAACGTAATTAAAGACTACAAATGTAAACAAAGATGACCAATGTCAACAAAGACTATAATGTAAACAAAAACTACAAACGTAAACAAAGACTAAACACGTAAACAAGGACTACAAATGTAAACACTGTAAATGTAACCAAAGAATGTAAATGTAAACAAAGCATTTAAATGTAAACAGACTCTAAATGAAAACAAAGAATCTAAAAGTAAACAAAGAATCTAAAAGTAAACAAAGACTCCAAATGTAAACAAAGACTCCAAATGTAAACAAAGACTACAAATGTTAACACACTCTGAATGTAAACAAAGACTGTAAATGTAAAAAAGACTACAGATGTAAACGAAGACGCTAAACAAAAAGTACAAACGTAAAAAGACTCTAAATGTAAACAGACTGCAAATGTAAACAAAGACTGTAAATGTAAACAAAGACTCTAAATGTACACAAAGACCACAAATGTAAACAAAGAATTCAAATGTAAACAAAGACTAGAAATGTAAAAACTCTAAATGTAAACAAAAACTAGAAACGTAAACAGAGTCTAAATGTAAACAGACTACAAATGTAAACAAAAACAACAAATGTAAACAAAGACTCTAAATGTGAACAAAGAATCTAAATTCTAACAGACTACAAATGTAAACAAAATGTACAAATGTAAACAAAGAACACAAATGTTAACAGACTCAAAGTTTAAACAGTCTCTAAATGTAAACATACTACAAATAAAAACAAACACTACAAATTTAAACAAAGGGTACAAATGCAAACAGACTAAAAATGTAAACAAAAACTACAAATGTAAACAAAGACTCAAAATGTAAACAAAGTCTCTAGATGTAAACAAAGAATACAAGTGTAAACGAAGAGTCTAAATGTAAAGAAAGACTACATATAAAAACAAAGACTACAAATGTAAACAAATGGTACAAATGTAAACAAAGACTCTAAATGTAAACAAAGACAATAAATGAAAACAAAGAGTACGAATGAAAACAAAGACTCTAAATGTAAGCAAAGGCTACAAGGTAAACAAAGACTACAAATGTAACCAGACACTCAATGTAAACAAAGACTACAAATGTAAACAAAACTCAAAGTGTAAACAAACACCTGAAATGTAAACAAAGACTACAAATGTAAACAAAGAGTACAATTGTAAACAAAGATTCTAAATGTAAACAAAGTGTACAAATGTACACAAACACTCTAAATGTAAACAAAATCTCTAAATGTAAACAAAAGCTCTAGATGTAAACAAAGACTCTAACTGTAAACATACACTCTAAATATAATTAAAGACTACAAATGTAAACAAAGATTACAAATGTAAATAACGACACTAAATGTAAACAAAGACGACAAACGTAAAGAATGATGCTAAATGTAAACAAAGACTACAAATAAAAAGGAAGATTACAAATGGAAACAAAGTTACAAATGGAAACAAAGACTCTAAATTTAAACAAAGGCTACAAATAGAAACAATGAGTTCAAATGTAAACAAAGACTCTAAATATAAACAAAGACTACAAATGTAAACAAAAAGTACAAATGTAAACGGACCCTAAATGTAAACAAAGGATCTAAATTTAAACAAAGACTACAAATGTAAACAAAGACTCTAAATGTAAACAAAAACTAAAAATAAAAACAAAGTGTACAAATGTAAGCAAAGACTACAAATGTAAACAGACTCTAAATGTAAACAAAGGCTACAAATGTAAACAGACTCTAAATGTAAACACTCTAAATGTAAACAAAGGCTACAAATAAAAACAGAGAGTTCAAATGTAAACAAAGACTCTAAATATAAACAAAGGCTACAAATGTAAACAAAAAGTACAAATGTAAACGGACTCTAAATGTAAACAAAGACTACAAATGTAAACAAAGATTACAAATGTAAAGAAAGACTACAAATGTAAACAAAGGCTCTAAATGTAAACACTCTAAATGTAAACAATGGCTACAAATGTAAACAAAGGATGCAAATGAAAAGAGACACTTAATGTAAACAAAGGCTCTAAATGTAAACATCGACTACAAATGTAAAGAAAGACTCTAAATGTAAACAAACTCTAAACAAAAGCTCTAAATGTAAACAAAGATTAAAAATCTAAAAAAAGACTACAAATGTAAACAGACTCTAAATTTAAAGAAAGGCTACAAATGTAAACAAATTCTAAATGTAAACAAAACTCTAAATGTAAACACTCTAAATGTAAAAAAAGGCTACAAATAAAAGCAAAGAGTACAAATGTAAACAAAACCTACAAATCTAAACAAGGAGTTCAAATGAAAAGAGACACTTAATGTAAACAAAGGCTCTAAATGTAAACAACGACTACAAATGTAAAGAAAGACTCTAAATGTAAAAAAATTCTAAGTGAAAACAAAGACACTAAATGTAAACAAAGACTCTAAATGTAAACAAAGACTAAAAATGTAAACACTCTAAATATAAACAAAGAGAACAAATGTAAACAGTCTAAATGTAAACAGACTCCAAATGTAAACAAAGACTAAATGTAAACAAAGACTACAAATGTAAACAAAGATTCTTAATGTAAACAGATTCTAAGACAACGAATGTAAAGAAATGCTTGAAAAATAAAAACTCTAAATGCAAACAAAGACTACAAATGTAAACAAAGACTCTAAGCAGAAACTACAAATGTAAACAGGCTCTAAATGTAAAAATAGACTGTAAATGTAAACAAAGACTACAAATGTAAACAAAGATTCTAAATGTAAACAAATACTACAAATGTAAACAAAGACTGAATATAAACAAAACTCTAAATGTAAACAAAGGCTACAAATGTAAACAAAAAGTACAAATGTAAACGGACTCTAAATGTAAACAAAGACTACAAATGTAAACAAAGATTACAAATGTAAACAAAGACTACAAATGTAAACAAAGGCTCTAAATGTGAACACTCTAAATGTAAACAATGGCTACAAATGTAAACAAAGGATGCAAATGAAAAGAGACACTTAATGTAAATAAAGGCTCTAAATGTAAACAACGACTACAAATGTAAAGAAAGACTGTAAATGTAAACAAACTCTAAACAAAGGCTCTAAATGTAAACAAAGACTAAAAATCTAAAAAAAGACTACAAATGTAATCAGACTCTAAATTTAAACAAAGGCTACAAATGTAAACAGATTCTAAATGTAAACACTCTAAATGTAAACAAAGGCTACAAATAAAAGCAAAGAGTACAAATGTAAACAAAGCCTACAAATGTAAAAAAAGAGTTCAAATGAAAAGAGACACTTAATGTAAACAAAGGCTCTAAATGTAAACAACGACTACAAATGTAAAGAAAGACTCTAAATGTAAAAAAATTCTATGTGAAAACAAAGACACTAAATGTAAACAAAGACTCTAAATGTAGACAAAGACTAAAAATGTAAACACTCTAAATATAAACAAAGAGAACAAATGTAAACAGAGTCTAAATGTAAACAGACTACAAATGTAAACAAAAAGTACAAGTTTAAACAAAAAGCACAAATGTTAACAGACTAAAAATGTAAACAAAATCTCTAAACGTAAACAAAGACTACAAATAAAACCAAAGACTACAAATGTAAACAAAGGTTACAAATGTAAACAAAGACACTAAATGTAAACAAAGGTTATAAGGTAAACAAACAGTACATATGTAAACAGACACTAAACGTAAACAAAGGTTCTAAATGTAAACAAAGACTACAAATGTAAATAAATCTCTAAGTTTAAACTAAGACCCTAAATGTAAACTAAAACTAATAATGTAAACAAAGAGTACAATTGCAAACAAAGATTCTAAATGTAAACAAAGAGTACAAATGTACGCAAACACTCTGAATGTAAACAAAGACTCTAACTGTAAACAAAGACTCTAAATGTAATTAAAGACTACAAATGTGAACAAAGATAACAAATGTAAACAAAGATACAAATGGAAACAAAGACTCTAAATGTAAAAAAAGGCTACAAATAAAAACAAAGAGTACAAATGTAAATAAATTCTACAAATGTAAAAAAAAAGTACAGATGTAAACGAACACTAAATGTAAACAAAGGCTCTAAATGTAAACAAAGAGTACAAACGTAAACAAAAACTCTAGATGTAAACAAAAACTACAAATAAAAGAGTACAATTGTAAACAAAGACTAGAATTGTAAACAGACTCTAAATGTAAACAAAGACTCTAAATATAAACAAAACTCTATATGTAAACACTCTAAATGTAATCGAAGACTACAAATAAAAACTAGGAGTACAAATGTAAACAAAGGCTCTATATGTAAACAAAGAGTGGAAATGTAAAGAGACACTGCATGTAGACAAAGACACTAAATGTAAACAAAGACTACAAATGTAAACAAAGTCTGTGAATGTAAACAAAGGATGCAAATGAAAAGAGACACTTAATGTAAACAAAGGCTCTAAATGTAAACATCGACTACAAATGTAAAGAAAGACTCTAAATGTAAACAAACTCTAAACAAAAGCTCTAAATGTAAACAAAGATTAAAAATCTAAAAAAAGACTACAAATGTAAAAAGACTCTAAATTTAAAGAAAGGCTACAAATGTAAACAAATTCTAAATGTAAACAAAACTCTAAATGTAAACACTCTAAATGTAAAAAAAGGCTACAAATAAAAGCAAAGAGTACAAATGTAAACAAAGCCTACAAATCTAAACAAGGAGTTCAAATGAAAAGAGACACTTAATGTAAACAAAGGCTCTAAATGTAAACAACGACTACAAATGTAAAGAAAGACTCTAAATGTAAAAAAATTCTAAGTGAAAACAAAGACACTAAATGTAAACAAAGACTCTAAATGTAAACAAAGACTAAAAATGTAAACACTCTAAATATAAACAAAGAGAACAAATGTAAACAGTCTAAATGTAAACAGACTACAAGTGTAAACAAAAAGTACAAGTTTAAACAAAAAGCACAAATGTTAACAGACTAAAAATGTAAACAAAATCTCTAAATGTAAACAATGAATACAAATGTAAACGGAGATTCTAAATATAAACAAAGACTACAAATAAAAACAAAGACTACAAATGTAAACAAAGGTTACAAATGTAAACAAAGATACTAAATGTAAACAAAGGTTACAAGGTAAACAAAGAGTACATATGTAAACAGACACTAAACGTAAACAAAGGTTCTAAATGTAAACAAAGACTACAAATGTAAACAAATCTCTAAGTTTAAACAAAGACCCTAAATGTAAACTAAAACTAATAATGTAAACAAAGAGTACAATTGCAAACAAAGATTTTAAATGTAAACAAAGAGTACAAATGTAATCAAACACTCTGAATGTAAACAAAGACTCTAACTGTAAACAAAGACTCTAAATGTAATTAAAGACTACAAATGTAAACAAAGATAACAAATGTAAACAAAGATACTAAATGTAAACAAAGACGCTAAATGTAAACAAAGACTAAGAATAAAAACAAAGATTACAAATGTAAACAAATGCTACAAATGGAAACAAAGACTCTAAATGTAAAGAAAGGCTACAAATAAAAACAAAGATTACAAATGTAAATAAATTCTACAAATGTAAACAAAAAGTACAAATGTAAACGAACACTAAATGTAAACAAAGGCTCTAAATGTAAACAAAGAGTACAAACGTAAACAAAAACTCTAGATGTAAACAAAAACAAATAATTTAGTACAATTGTAAACAAAGACTACAATTGTAAACTGACTCTAAATGTAAACAAAGACTCTAAATATAAACAAAACTCTATATGTAAACACTCTAAATGTAAACGAAGACTACAAATAAAAAGTAGGAGTACAAATGTAAACAAAGGCTCTAAATGTAAACAAAGAGTGCAAATGTAAAGAGACACTGCATGTAAACAAAGACACTAAATGTAAACAAAGACTACAAATGTAAACAAAGACTCTAAATGTAAACAAACTCTAAGTGAAAACAAAGACACTAAATGTAAACAAAGACTACAAATGTAAACAAAGTCTGTGTATGTAAACAAAGACTCTAAAGAAAAACTACAAACGTAAACAGACTCTAAATGTAAACAGACTACAAATGTAAACAAAGACTACAATTGTAAACAGACTACAAATGTAAACAAAGACTACAAATGTAAACAAAGACCGTAAATGTAAACAAAGAGTACAAATGTATACAAAAGCTCTAAATGTAAACAAAACTCTAACTGTAAACAAAGACTCTAAACGTAACTAAAGACTACAAATGTAAACAAAGATGACAAATGTCAACAAAGACTATAATGTAAACAAAAACTACAAACGTAAACAAAGACTAAACATGTAAACAAGGACTACAAATGTAAACACTGTAAATGTAACCAAAGAATGTAAATGTAAACAAAGCATTTAAATGTAAACAGACTCTAAATGAAAACAAAGAATCTAAAAGTAAACAAAGAATCTAAAAGTAAACAAAGACTCCAAATGTAAACAGACTCCAAATGTAAACAAAGACTACAAATGTTAACACACTCTGAATGTAAACAAAGACTGTAAATGTAAAAAAGACTACAGATGTAAACGAAGACGCTGAACAAAAAGAACAAACGTAAAAAGACTCTAAATGTAGACAGACTGCAAATGTACACAAAGACCACAAATGTAAACAAAGAATTCAAATGTAAACAAAGACTAGAAATGTAAACACTCTAAATGTAAACAAAAACTAGAAACGTAAACAGAGTGTAAATGTAAACAGACTACAAATGTAAACAAAAACAACAAATGGAAACAAAGACTCTAAATGTGAACAAAGAATCTAAATTCTAACAGACTACAAATGTAAACAAAATGTACAAATGTAAACAAAGAACACAAATGTTAACAGACTCAAAATTTAAACAGTCTCTAAATGTAAACATACTACATATAAAAACAAACACTACAAATTTAAACAAAGGGTACAAATGCAAACAGACTAAAAATGTAAGAAACTTCTCACTCGCCCCGTCCGAAGACGTCCGAGTACTAGATGTCTCGCCACCACAAAAGAATCCGCCCAGCAGGAGCCCCGCAGGCTCCAACACCCCAGACACCACACAACAACCGAACGCACCAAACGGGAACCAGGGACCGCACAGAGCGGCATCCCACCCAGCAGGGGCAAGGCGCAAGCACCGCCGCCCACAAACCACCCGGGCCAAGCCCAGGCATCGGCGCAGCGAACAGCACCACACCAAAACCCACCCCCAACAGGAAGTTCACAATCAAAAGCCATAAAGGCAAACATCCAAGTCTACTAACAAAAAACAGGAGAGAATATATATATAAAACATGGAGTGGGTGAATGGGAATTGGAGAAAAATATAAACAAAGAAGCCAGGTCAGCGGCACGAAACAACTTGTTCACCAAATATACAAATCATATTCCAATTCCCAAAAAGATAACAAACACCAATTTATATTTTATTTTTAGATAAAAACAATTGCTTATAACTTCTAAGCAATAAACAAAAACACAAACAATCCATAAATCACATCACCACATAAAATATATCAACATAATAAATTTAATAAGTATATAAATACAAATTAAACAAAAAACTCCTCAAAACACAAAAGAATTAAAAAAAGTATAGGATACAAACCCAAAACTTAAAATACAGCAAGAGAAATTCCCAGTAATCATAGTATTACTCCTGAAAATACTCCTGAAAAACAACACCACAGCACACACACCAAAAATAACACATAAAAACACTCACCTCTAACTTAGAGTTCAGAAAATAAAATATTGCAGAAATACTTTACAATTTCAGTTAATCCAACTTTAGTTTTCTTGTTGGTTAACAAAACATAAAGATCAACCCTTTTATAATCTATAGGAAAATAACTAGATCTGAGATTATCCACGAGAGGACAAGAGTAAACAATATGGTGTATATCTTGAATACCTTGGTTACAACTGCATAGGAAACTTTTACCAAAAAATCTATTCTGATAAGTTCCCATACAGCCGTGATTGGTAACCAACTGATTCAGATAGAAATCACCAAAATTCCGCCTAGTATCAACCCTGGGAAAGAGCTGATATGTATGGCGTCCAGTATCTGAGCTCTCCCACTCCTTCTGCCACTCCAACTTCTTATATTTATCAAATAATAACTTTATATGATTTTTCTTCTTTTTAATAGTGAAATCAACCATTTCTTTTTCGGTAGCATCTTTCGCTAGAGCATCTACTTCTTCATTCCACCTATAGCCAACATGAGCTTTAATCCAGAAGAAATTATAATAACAATTTCCATTTTCTACTTCATTTCTAATTTCAAAAATAATATCATTCTTAACATCGAAGCTTTCAAGAGCCGAGAACACAGACCTGGAGTCAGTGACAATATTGACAGTACTCCACCCTTTGACTTTAGCAAAAAGGACAGCTTCCTTAATCGCAATAGCTTCCGCATCATAAACGCTCGTATGATCGGAAATCCTAAATAAAGAAGAACTAAAAATCATATTATTTCTAACGTGCAGGAATGCACAACCCACTCTTCCATTTTTCTTAGATCCATCTGTAAAAATAAAATCTTCATCCAAGGAACCATTCATATATCTTTCTTCATAATACTTCCAATTAATGCTAATAGGTTTCCAAGGAATAACCAGTTTCATATCTTCTTTGATATAATCCTCCGCCAACAGCACATCAGACTCGTAATTCACGTTCTTCTTCCAATCCAACAACGTAATCTTCATTTGATGAAATTTTAGGGTGATACCTAGGGGCATGACGCCAGTGATGACGCAAAGAGCGTCCGTAGCCACCGTGGAGTAACATTTAGAAATAACTAATAGATAAAGACGCTGAATACTTTTCAGTTTGTCTCTCCCTTACTAAAATTTTAAGGTTTTATTTAAGTTTTTTTTTAGGTTTCTTTAAACAGGTATTTTACTGGTTTTAGAGGTATTTAAAATAAGGTATTATCAAGGCTTTAATGGTGCAAAATAAAGCCATAATAAAAGCTCTATTAATACCACCACATGTTCCTCACGGATACATTATGGTATTTTTCAGAAAGTTATTGCAAGTTTTTTATAAATACCAAAAGGTTTTCTAAATGTTCATTATAAATACCATGACTCATGTAGGTATTTTTAATATACATACAAAGCTTTTTTTAAATACCTTCCCAATGTTTTTTGAAGGTTTTTCCTTAGGTTTCTTTTAACAGGTATTTTACAGGTTTTAGAGGTATTTAAAATAAGGTATTATCAAGGCTTTAATGGTGCAAAATAAAGCCATAATAAAAGCTCCATCAATACCTCTATAGGTTAAGGTATTTCTATAAAATTTATTTCAGGTTTTTTATAAATACCAACAGGTTTTGATAAAGAACCATGAAATTACGGCTTCGGTTTCATTTTGTATGTTTGATGCTGACATCTAGGGAGTAATTACTGAACTTCTGTACTTTCAATCATTTTCTTTCACGCTTGCGGCCGGATAGGATCGAACTGACAGACTTCGGGTTTGTAGTTACGTGCTCTCACCATTCGGCCGACGGGCCTCGATTACGTCGTTCTTGATTATTTAAACTAGAGTTTTGAGATTAACCCATTGCCCGCTGGTGTTGCGTTCACTCAACACCAGAAATAATCGCGCTTAACAGTTAACTAAAAAACGTATTTTATATTAAGTATTGTTTTTTACTGAGAAAATAATAGATTTTTTTTTATTTTTTTAATGACAAAAAAATAAAATAAATAAATAAAATAAAATAATAATAATAATAATAATAAAGCTCTGAAAAATAGTTTTAAGTTTAAAATGGATTTCAAACGTGAAACACTGTTCAAACAAAAAAATGTCAATATCTTTATATCTGATTGAGTGTACATAACTTGTAAAATAAAATTTATGTAAAAAACAATATTTTACCGTTTGAAGCTTTTTATTGTGAAGCCCTAAAAAGCACCAAATAAAAATTTATTGTGGCAAAGAAATGCTACAAAGAAATGAAAGTTTGAACACTAAGAAAATTTTAGAGAAAAATATAGGTATTTCCCTTTTGCAAGATATGAAAATTTTTAATGTTCAAAGTATTTTAAAAAGCTTTCGAGACTAATATTCTTAGTTATTAGTTTTTGTATAATCATTAGTTAGGCTATAAATTTCAAATGTCTCGAAAGCTTTTAAAAATATTTTGAACATTAAAAAATTTCATCTCTTAAAAAAGGGAAATACCTATATTTTTCTCTAAAATTTTCTTAGTTTTGAAACTTTCATTTCTTTGTAGCATCTCTTTGCCAGAATAAATTTTTATTTTATGCTTTTAAGGGCTTCACAATAAAAAACTTCTAATTTTAAAAAATGTTTTTTTTACTTAAATTCTATTTTGTGCATTTTAGTTAAAAAAAAAAAAAACTTCTTAAAAAAAAAAAAACTTCTTAAAAAAAAAAAAAATCAAAATTACTGAGGATATTGTGTAGACAACGGAAGATTTTCTTTTATCAATTGACATTTTTTTTTTTTTTTAATTATCTGCAAAAAAGTACCATATCGTCTTTCGAGGACCGAATCAGGGACCACCGAGTTATCAGCATGACGCTCTAACAAAAAGTTTAAGAACAGTCAAGAAAAGTCATAGAACATTCTAGAAAATTCTATCACATACTTATATAAAAGGTATTTTTCTCGAATGCTTTTTTGAAATATTTGGAATACTTATTTTTTTTTTATCTTTTGCAAAAGGGAAATATCTATACATTTCTTTAAAATTTTCTTGTTGTTGAAACTTTTATGATTTTATAGCATGTCTCTGCAATAATATTTTTTTATTATTATTTCAGGCTTTTTAGGGCTTCACAACAATAAAAAACTTTCAGTGTTATATTTATTTATTTATTTTATATTTATTTATTTATTTTTATTTTTACTAAATTTTTATTTTTTGCATTTTAGTAACTCAAAAAGCTTCTTAAAAGAAACTATCGAAATTCCTCAGGATGGAGTTGCCTTAATTTTCAGAGTGATACAAAGACACGATGACAAAAATCCAATTTCAATAAAAAGCTTCTAATATATATCTATAACTTTTTTTTGTGTGTGTGTGTGTGTGTGCTATTTAGTATTTAAAAAAAGAAAAAAAAAGCTGCTTAAAAAAACTCTTCAAAATTTCTTAGAGTACTGTGTAGACAATGAAAAATTTTCTTTTATCAACTGACATATTTTCTATTAATTATCTGCAAAATTTAACGCATCGCTCCTCCGGGAATCGGGAATGAAACTCACAATCATCGCATTAGGAACTTGACACTCTAACCAACTGAGCCAACCAGCGGCAATAAAAACCGCTGACATTTACTTTAACGTTGAAGTGTCTTGTTTATTAGCGTGACAGAAAGACGCGATAACGAAATCCAATTTCAATAAAAAGTTTCTAAAAAGCTTCTAAAAATATTAATTAATGTATTTTTTACTTAAAACTTTTTATTTTGAGCTTTTTTAATATCAAAAATATTTTGCGTTTTGTAATATCTAAAAAGAAAAAACACTTCTTTAAAAAACTCTTCTTGAAATACTGTGTAGGGAACAAAAAATTTTCTTTTATCAATTGACACATTTTTTACTAATTATCTGTAAAAACTAATCAGTTGGACCTTCTGGGATCGAACTCTCGACCTTCACGTTATTAACATGACGCTCTAACCAGCTAAGCTAAGAAGCGACAAATTGAGTAACTTATATTTAATTTAAAATGGAGGGGCTTTGTTTATTAGCGTGAGACAAAGATACGAGGACAAAGCCAATTTCATATAAAAATCTTCTAAAAATCTTGTCGAAATAAAATAATTACTTTTTAGTCATCTGTAGTTTTTTCTGTTTTATGCGCCCTCAAGGAAATTTCCGTAAACATTTATATTTATTAATTCTATATTCTTATCTCACTGACGTTGTACAAATATAACACTTTATTTTTAGCAAGATAAAACTAATTTTCATAATTTTATTATCAAAACAATGAACGTTACTGTTTTTATTCAGAAAAAATTCATTATTTCTAGTTTTGGCGGTTAATGGGTTAAAACTGAAAATAATTTTAAAAGCGTGTTATTTTCTGATTTATGAGATGAATGTATTAATATTTATTATGTTTTTGATAAATTTATGGAAAAATATTAATGAATCTCAGATTAATTTTAAGTATTGAATAATTGTTTTTTAGGTTTTTTTTTTTTTTTATTTTTAAATATTATGTTTTGTTCTGTAGAAATTGAAACTGATAATTATTAATAATAATACACAAAATTGTTATTATTTTACTAATTAAAATATTTAGTCAATGAGTAATAATAAGTTAATGAGTAATAATAAGTTAAAAATAAACTTATCAGCTTATTATTAGCGATGTATGTAACCGAAACCTTGAAAAACTTATAAACCTAAAAATATGTAAAATTTCAAGAGATTTAAAAAAAAAACCTAAAAGAAACTTAGATGACGTTTCTTTTCGGAAGGTATTTTTTTAATCAAACTTCAATAAAAGCTTTTAAATGCCTGGAAACCTATATTAAACCATAAAAAAGGCTTTAGAAAACCTTAACCCTTTCTTTACCGTAGCTGGAATTTCAGGATGTGCTTAAAATACCAAAACGCCCGGAAATGTTTTGTCCACTTCTTTGCATGTCAAATGTCATCGCACAAGGGATCACTTTTTCTATGGGAAGGGTAGAATCAAATGACACATTAGCAGTTTCCCTGGGGTAGGGTTAGGAGAGAAATTCCGTAGAAGACAACTTTGAAAATACTTTTCTAGAAGCAAATGTTAATCTGTTTGTTTATTGAATTGGGCATTTCGGTTGTTGAACAGGGGGTATTGTTGAACAGATAATTTTCACTGCAGATTGAAAGATAGAGATAATACTATCTAAAGAATTTAGAAGTTTTACTTGGAATAATCTTTACTATGCAAATGCATTGAACTTGAAAAGAATGAATTAGACCTTGAGATATGAAAGCATTTAAGGGCTTTAAAACTCGGATTTTAATCCCTTTCAAAAAAGAAGAAAAAAAAAAATAGAAAGAAAGAAAGAAATATATGTATATATATATAGAGAGAGAGAGATTGTACAATGCAGGTTAAATTCTAAATGTACTTTTTCTTTTAAATTCTGAATGAAACAATAAATAAATAAATAAATAAAAAGTTACATGAAAAATGTACTCAAGAATTTTGATGGAAAATATTTTAAAGGAAATATTATCTTTTTTAATGTAAACGATTTTAAGTTAGCAATATTGGAATGAAATAAAAATGTTAACCGTAATAATAATAAATAAAATAAATATTTTGAATAGAAAACAATACATTTTTTTTTTTTTTTTTTTTTTTTAAGTAATGTATTATATTAGATACGAAATGTTTTGTTTACCATGTATCATATTTTTGAGTCTCTTCATAATTTTTATGTAAAAGAAATTAACGAATAAAAAAATCAGAAATAAAGAAGAGGAAAAAAAAAAACTTTAAAGCTAATATAAATGTTTCTTGTGAATTAATATGAAATTGTAAAATTTTTGTTCAGTTGACATTTTTAATTTTAAGACCTAAATTTTTATTCCTAATTTCATTATTGGGACGGAGGACTATACGTTTCAATCTGGAGTTTTTATAGACCAGTTTTTTGTAACAGCAAAATAAATTAGAAATATCAGTCCTATCGTTAAAAATTCAGTACCGAATGAAAGGGGCGATTTCCCTGAATCCAGAGGAACAAACAGTTTTTCGACATGACAATCAATTTTCTTTTTAGATTAACTAAAGTATGAAATTTAGGTGGACACACTTCGTTTTAATTCATTTCTGTCATTTTAAAAAGTACGGGGCTCGGTACAAATTCAGTACCAAGCGAAAGGGGCAATTTTTCTGAATCTGAGAGGTACAAAATGTTTTTCGACACAACAATTATTTATATTTCTTTATTTTATTTTATTTTTTTAATTAACTAAAGTATGAAATTTAGGTGACAACACTTCATTTTAATTCATTTCAGTCATTTTAAAAAGTACGTGTCCCAGTTTTACTGTAAAAAAATGAGATAAAAATAATATTAAAAAATAAGAACAAAAATAAAATTTTTACATATTGAAATTAATAGTCCTCCGTTCTAAACTAGATTCTTCCTTTGACAGAATTCTTAATTTATTTTATTTTTTAATTAATTAATTTTTATTTTCTCTCCCCGTACCATTTAAAAAGTTTTGGGAATACATTGTAAGCAAGCACTAATATGATTAACTTATGTTGTAAAATTCCTTCTGAAAATTTTAATTTACCATTTATTCATAACTTTAATCATAAGCTCTCTATTTTATTATTATTATTATTATTTATTACTTACGTTATAGGTGTTTACTTCTAAATATTTAAAAGATTAGAATTTAAAAGGAAGTATTCAAGAAATAAGTTCATTCAGTTATTACCCACACTCCCCCCCACCAAAAAAAAAAAAAAAAAGGTGATTTTTTTTTTTTTTTTTTTTTTTTTTTTAATGCATATTTTTTTTTTATTTATATCTTACATCAATATCTTTACATGATCTCTTTTGTTAGTGAATTTAATTTGACACATCTTTTCATTAACGAAAGACTTATAAAATAAATTTAAATATAGTTTTTCAGATACATATATGAAATATAAGATTTATTGTGTTTTAATTTAATTATTTTGTAATTTATTTATTAAAAAATATCTTATTTATGTAATTATCAAATATATTTTTAAATTTAGATTGGTATTATTATTATTATTATTATTATTATTATTTTAATTTTAATTGAAATCTAAAATGTTTAAATTTTCCTTAGATGTAGAAGATAATTTTATTATTAAAAACCTACTCTAAGTTAGTCAGGTACAAGTTTAGAAATATATTATCATTATTAGAAATATAAATTTTAGTAAGGGAGGTTTCTGATGTTTTAAAAATAAAACCTAAATAAAACCATTTTTGATTGAGGCATAACGGAGGTATTTTCTGAATATCATGGAAAAACTTATTATCATCGATGTATTTATCCGAATCCTTGGGAAATCTCTATAAAACCTAAAAAAGTGCAGGTTTTCAAAGGTTCAAAAACTAAAACTAAATAAATAAGTTTTTGGTTGCAGGTATAGTGGTGGTATTATTTAAATACCATAGGAAAACTTATTATCATCGATGTATTTATCTGAAACCTTTGGAAGCCTCTATAAAACCTAAAACAGTGCAGGTTTTAAAAGGTTTTAAAATTAAAACCTTTAAAAAACATTTTTGATTGTAGGTATAGTGGATGTGTTATCTAAATACCATAGAAAAACTTATTATTCGCGATGTATTTATCTGAAATCTTGGGAAACATCTATAAAACCGAAAACAGTGCAGGTTTTAAAAGGTTTTAAAAATAAAACGTTTGAAAAACGTTTTTGACTGTAGATATTATCCAAATGCCATAGAGGGAAACTTATTATCACCGATGTATTTATCCGAAACCTTGGGAAACCTCTAGAAAACATAAAACCACGTAGGTTTTCAGGAGGTTTTAAGAATAAAACCTAAAGAAAACTTAGATGAGGTTTCTTTTCAGGAAGTATTTTTTTAGCGAAACTTCAACAAAACCTTTTAAATACCTGAAAACCTAGATAAAACCATAAAAAAAGTTTTAGAAAACCTTAAATTTCAGTAAGGGTCGTTTGTCCGAATACCAGATTTCAGAACAATATTCCACAATCTTCTCAACCACCAAATAATATAATAACTTCAACAAACTTTTATCAAGACCCCACGTGGCCCGGGCAATACTCTTTACGTTAAGAGAGTACTCCTCGATTTTCTCATACAAGTAGTTTAAGTGCTCCGTCCAGTTCAGTTTGTAATCAATCATGACACCAAGATATTTGATAGCCTTATAATATTTGATTTGTATATTATTATAACAAATCTTGGGAGTATTCGTTATCAATTTTGCACCCTTTCTAATCATGGTATAACATGATTTGTTTTGATTGATTACCAAACCTCTAACAGCAGCCCAGCCGTAAATTTTTTCCAAAAAATAACTACCTAAGTTAATCAAACGATACGGAGCCGATGCATTTACAATCACCAACAAATCATCCGCAAATGCTTGGAGAATGCCCTTATCTTCCGGCATTTCCAACAACTCATTCATAACGATATTCCATATCTTACGTCCCAAACTGGATCCTTGCGGGACACCTCTGTTGTATTTCACTACAACACCATCATAGATCACTTCTCTATGATCTAAGAAATTTAAAATAATATTAAAAAGACTGGGCGGAATCTTATATTTCAAAAGGGATTCTTGAATAGATTCCCAGAAGATGCTGTTAAAGGCATTCTTGAAATCAATGGAGAGCAGCATGACAGTTTCCTTATTGTTGTTAAATCTAACAATACTGTCAACCACATTCTTACGAGCTAAAGAAGTGGAGAAGCCTTTACGAAATCCAAACTGATACCTCGAAATAATATTATTAAACTCCAAATAATAATCCAGCCTTCTGGTAATAATTTTATCTAAAATCTTACCCAAAGTGGGAAGTAAACAAATAGGGCGATAGCTACCTGGGTAGGCAGGATCCTGACCTTTTTTAGGAATTAATATAACTTTAGCTTTTTTCCAAATATTCGGAAAAATACCATTGCTCAGACAATGATCCATAATATTAGTGAACCAGGTTCTATCAGCATAAAAAACATGCTTAATAATTTCATATTGGATCCCGTCTAACCCAGGCGCCCGATTATCCTTCAAACTCCTCATTATCATGGCCACCTCAAACTCCGTGACATGTTGAAAATCCTCTTCAACTGTAAGAGAAATCCTTTCCCAAACATTATAGTTTGATCCAAAATGATGAGCAAGAATAGAACAAATACTTTCATTCCTATTCACAGTCTTCTCCCCATCTTCATTGTAGACACTTTCTATATCAATCCTTTTCTTAGCTTTACCAGATACCACAGTATAAAAGCTGTTATGAATGGTTTTCCTAGAGATTTCATTGATATAATTTTTAAATTGCTCCCTTTTGGTCTGTAATAATAGCTTCTTATATTGAGCTTGCAACTTTTTAAACTCCAAGAGTTTCTTCGATCTTTCCTCGTCCTCAGTTTCCTTTTGATACCTGCGTCTCAAAGCTCTAGTTTTACTACGCATACACTGCAGCTCCAACGTCCACCAAGGGGCATTTTTCTTGGTTTTCAAAATAGGTTTTCTAACACACTCCACAACAACCTCATAAAGCTTATCTTGAAATTTTTCAATATATTTCTCAAAATTTTCAACATCAATAATCTTAAATTGATTAACTATTTTCGTAATACTGGTCTTTAACATCCACCAATTCATCCTCTTCAGAGAAATCATATTCTTAGATAACTCAATTTTCCTATTCAAAATAATATTGGTAGTAATAAGGTTATGATCACTTCCAAAATGTTTATCTAAAACATCAAAATCATATTTATAATTTGGATCAAAACTCTTGACCATAACAAGGTCGATCCAGCTCTTTTTATCTCCTCTAGTAAAGGTGGGCAGAGAATCAGCTTGATTCAGAAGAAGTAAATCATAACCCAAAAGAAGCTCAATAACTTTATCACCTCTTTCATCCAGCGGTCTTTGACCCCAGATAAAAGATTTGGCATTCCAATCTCCCATGATAATGAAAGGAGTAAGAGGAAATTTGTTGAGTAGGAGTTGAACAATATTAATTTCATCGTGAATGTCCCCAGAAGGTTTGGAGTAGACAGAGACCATGATGAATTTAAGGTCACTGACTGTGATCTCCACAGCCACTACATAACTACTACAATAATAAGTAAAAGAAATAAAGCCAGAATTGCAAATAATAATGGCAGCCTTCGCCTGGGACTTA
Source organism: Salticus scenicus (assembly GCA_963930645.1). Lineage (NCBI taxonomy): Eukaryota > Metazoa > Arthropoda > Arachnida > Araneae > Salticidae > Salticus > Salticus scenicus. Next base: position 340,166,671 of record OZ005653.1, read on the forward strand.
CTATAAATCGCCCTGTAGTTTTTAGGAAGATTCAAAAGCTTATCTTTATAAAGATACATTTCATTCAAACTGACGAGATCGATATCATTACAATTTTTAAGATCTTGTAGGAGAGTGGCCGAAGCCACTTTGCTATTTCCAAGATTAAGATGCCAAAAGCATATTTTATCAAGTGATCTATTCTCCATAATCGATTCTTGATATCAATCTCTCAATTTCTTTATTCCATACTTGACACGTGTTACTTGTAACAATATGATCCAGACTATAGCTAGTTTTATAAGTATTATTTGAATACAAACAGTTAGCACATTTTACTTCCTTTTGACAATCTTTCATTTCATGGTCTCTGTCACCACATTTCATACAGATTTTAACATTACGACAATATTTACTAGTATGCCCATATTTGCCGCAATTAAAGCATAGCATTGGCCGGAGGTGTTCCTTACAGTCCATCCTCCGCCAACAAAGCTTAATCTTCCTCAATTTCATAACTTCTACAAAGTCAACGGGATTAAGAGCCATGATCCAATTTAAACCACCTCTACCCTTGTATTTATATTTGACTTTTATGTCTTCAGGAAACGAAAACTGGTTGTTTTGTTTTATCTCTTCTAACAACTGGGCTTCTTCAACCTCCTCATCAACACCAAAAATAATGATTTGAGGATATCTTTTCCTCAACTCAACCGCTTCGTAATTTTTCAGGACATCTTTTTCCTTGAACTCTCTTATAAGGACATCTATGTCTTCTTTCTGGGACACCTCGATAATAATACCACCATTAGATATATTTCTAACGGCGTTAACTCCTACTTTAAGTTGAGACGGGTTAATAGACTTTTTAACCGTCTTTATGGTATCAGCTGACTTCGCCGTTTTGTCCGGAGGAAGAATCTTAACAGTGTAAGTCTTCCGAGTCCGGGACCGACTTCTTGCTCTCTCCAGCCTGGACGGCAATGGAGTTTTCTTTACAGCATCACAGTATTGTTTACTCGCTATCTGTTTATCCTTCTCCCCGATAATCCCCGTCATATGAGAAATAATATTAGATTGATCTATTACAACTCGTACTAGATCTTGTATTTTTGAACGAAGATTTTCGCTCAATTCTTTCTTGATTTCCTTCTTTATAGTTAATCCTATCATTTCTTCCTGGATTGCTAATGCCCTCGCAATGAATCCATCCGCCTCCTCCGAGGTAACGCTGTTATCTCCAACATTCACATCATTTCCATGCTCCGACATCTTGCGTCGAGCTGGAAGAAAAACACACAAATTTACAAAAATAAAAGTATATATAAATAAATTAAAACTGAGCAATATAATAACTTTTACAATTCTCAGATTTGGCCGCTATATAATAGAGTTTCTAGTCAGAACCACTTTAGAGGTACTGAGAATGGCCTTTGCTAAGTATACACTATGAGCAATTGTACTTAGCAAAACACAAAACACCACTTATAAGCAGACACAACAATCTTTATACAATCTTAGTCAGTGGTGGGCCTCTGACCAGACTAAAAATGTAAACAAAAACTACAAATGTAAACAAAGACTCTAAATGTAAACAAAGAATACAAGTGTAAACGAAGAGTCTAAATGTAAAGAAAGACTACATATAAAAACAAAGACTACAAATGTAAACAAATGGTACAAATGTAAACAAAGACTCTAAATGTAAACAAAGACAATAAATGAAAACAAAGAGTACGAATGAAAACAGACTCTAAATGTAAGCAAAGGCTACAAGGTAAACAAAGAATACAAATGTTAACAGACACTCAATGTAAACAAAGACTACAAATGTAAAGAAAACTCAAAGTGTAAACAAAGACCCGAAATGTAAACAAAGACTACAAATGTAAAAAAGAGTACAATTGTAAACAAAGATTCTAAATGTAAACAAAGTGTACAAATGTACACAAACACTCTAAATGTAAACAAAATCTCTAAATGTAAACAAAAGCTCTAGATGTAAACAAAGACTCTAACTGTAAACAAACACTCTAAGTATAATAAAAGACTACAAATGTAAACAAAGATTACAAATGTAAATAACGACACTAAATGTAAACAAAGACGACAAACGTAAAGAATGATGCTAAATGTAAACAAAGACTACAAATAAAAAGGAAGATTACAAATGTAAACAAAGTTACAAATGGAAACAAAGACTCTAAATTTAAACAAAGGCTACAAATAGAAACAATGAGTTCAAATGTAAACAAAGACTCTAAATATAAACAAAGACTACAAATGTAAACAAAAAGTACAAATGTAAACGGACCCTAAATGTAAACAAAGGCTCTAAATTTAAACAAAGACTACAAATGTAAACAAAGACTCTAAATGTAAACAGAAACTAAAAATAAAAACAAAGTGTACAAATGTAAGCAAAGACTACAAATGTAAACAGACTCTAAATGTAAACAAAGGCTACAAATGTAAACAGACTCTAAATGTAAACAAAACTCTAAATGTAAACAAAGGCTACAAATAAAAACAAAGAGTTCAACAGTCTCTAAATGTAAACACTCTAAATGTAAACAAAGGCTACAAATAAAAACAGAGAGTTCAAATGTAAACAAAGACTCTAAATATAAACAAAGGCTACAAATGTAAACAAAAAGTACAAATGTAAACGGACTCTAAATGTAAACAAAGACTACAAATGTAAACAAAGATTACAAATGTAAACAAAGACTACAAATGTAAACAAAGGCTCTAAATGTGAACACTCTAAATGTAAACAATGGCTACAAATGTAAACAAAGGATGCAAATGAAAAGAGACACTTAATGTAAACAAAGGCTCTAAATCTAAACAACGACTACAAATGTAAAGAAAGACTCTAAATGTAAACAAACTCTAAACAAAGGCTCTAAATGTAAACAAAGATTAAAAATCTAAAAAAAGACTACAAATGTAAACAGACTCTAAATTTAAAGAAAGGCTACAAATGTAAACAAATTCTAAATGTAAACAAAACTCTAAATGTAAACACTCTAAATGTAAACAAAGGCTACAAATAAAAGCAAAGAGTACAAATGTAAACAAAGCCTACAAATGTAAACAAACAGTTCAAATGAAAAGAGACACTTAATGTAAACAAAGGCTCTAAATGTAAACAACGACTACAATTGTAAAGAAAGACTCTAAATGTAAACAAAGACTAAAAATGTAAACACTCTAAATATAAACAAAGAGAACAAATGTAAACAGAGTCTAAATGTAAACAGACTACAAATGTAAACAAAAAGTACAAGTTTAAACATAAAGCACAAATGTTAACAGACTAAAAATGTAAACAAAATCTCTAAATGTAAACAAAGAACACAAATGTAAACGGAGATTCTAAATGTAAACAAAGACTACAAATAAAAACAAAGACTACAAATGTAAACAAAGGTTACAAATGTAAACAAAGACACTAAATGTAAACAAAGGTTACAATGTAAACAAAGAGTACATATGTAAACAGACACTAAACGTAAACAAAGGTTCTAAATGTAAACAAAGACTACAAATGTAAACAAATCTCTAAGTTTAAACAAAGACCCTAAATGTAAACTAAAACTAATAATGTAAACAAAGAGTACAATTGCAAACAAAGATTCTAAATGTAAACAAAGAGTACAAATGTACGCAAACACTCTGAATGTAAACAAAGACTCTAACTGTAAACAAAGACTCTAAATGTAATTAAAGACTACAAATGTAAACAAAGATAACAAATGTAAACAAAGATACTAAATGTAAACAAAGACGCTAAATGTAAACAAAGACTAAGAATAAAAACAAAGATTACAAATGTAAACAAATGCTACAAATGGAAACAAAGACTCTAAATGTAAAGAAAGGCTACAAATAAAAACAAAGAGTACAAATGTAAATAAATTCTACAAATGTAAACAAAAAGTACAAATGTAAACGAACACTAAATGTAAACAAAGGCTCTAAATGTAAACAAAGAGTACAAACGTAAACAAAAACTCTAGATGTAAACAAAAACTACAAATAATTGAGTACAATTGTAAACAAAGACTACAATTGTAAACAGACTCTAAATATAAACAAAGACTGTAAATATAAACAAAACTCTATATGTAAACACTCTAAATGTAAACGAAGATTACAAATAAAAACTAGGAGTACAAATGTAAACAAAGGCTCTAAATAAAAACAAAGAGTGGAAATGTAAAGAGACACTGCATGTAAACAAAGACACTTAATGTAAACAAAGACTACAAATGTAAACAAAGACTCTAAATGTAAACAAACTCTATGCGAAAACAAAGACACTAAATGTAAACAAAGACTACAAATGTAAACAAAGTCTGTGTATGTAAACAAAGACTCTAAAGAAAAACTACAAACGTAAACAGACTCTAAGTGTAAACAGACTACAAATGTAAACAAAGACTACAAATGTAAACAGACTACAAATGTAAACAAAGACTACAAATGTAAACAAAGACTGTAAATGTAAACAAAGAGTACAAATGTATACAAAGACTCTAAATATAAACAAAAGCTCTAAATGTAAACAAAACTCTAACTGTAAACAAAGACTCTAAACGTAATTAAAGACTACAAATGTAAACAAAGATGACAAATGTCAACAAAGACTATAATGTAAACAAAAACTACAAACATAAACAAAGACTAAAAATGTAAACAAGGACTACAAATGTAAACACTGTAAATGTAACCAAAGAATGTAAATGTAAACAAAGCATTTAAATGTAAACAGACTCTAAATGTAAACAAAGAATCTAAAAGTAAACAAAGACTCCAAATGTAAACAAAGACTCCAAATGTAAACAAAGACTACAAATGTAAACACACTCTGAATGTAAACAAAGACTGTAAATGTAAAAAAGACTCTAAATGTACACAAAGACTACAAATGTAAACAAAGAATTCAAATGTAAACAAAGACTACAAATGTAAACAAAGGCTCTAAATGTAAAGACACTTAATGGAAAGAGACTCTATATGTAAACAAAGACTACGAATGTAAACAAAGACTACAAATGTAAACAATCTAAATGTAAACAAAAACTAGAAACGCGAACAGAGTCTAAATGTAAACAGACTACAAATGTAAACAAAAACAACAAATGGAAACAAAGACTAAATGTGAACAAAGAATCTAAATTCTAACAGACTACAAATGTAAACAAAATGTACAAATGTAAACAAAGAACACAAATGTTAACAGAATCAAAATTTAAACAGTCTCTAAATGTAAACGGACTACAAATAAAAACAAACACTACAAATTTAAACAAAGGGTACAAATGCAAACAGACTAAAAATGTAAACAAAAACTACAAATGTAAACAAAGACTCAAAATGTAAACAAAGTCTCTAAATGTAAACAAAGAATACACGTGTAAACGAAGAGTCTAAATGTAAAGAAAGACTACATATAAAAACAAAGACTACAAATGTAAACAAAGACTCTAAATGTAAACAAAGACTCTAAATGTAAACAAAGACAATAAGTGAAAACATAGAGTACGAATGAAAACAAAGACTCTAAATGTAAGGAAAGGCTACAAGGTAAACAAAGAGTACAAATGTAATCAGACACTCTGTTGCGACTTCTTTTTCGCACCTGGTTCTTTTCTTCCACTAAATTCATCTCGAGACACATTAAGACACTGATCACGCTTGGTTTACTTTTAAAGATTTTACTTTTCCTTACGGCACAAACATAAAATACATAACGAACACATAAACTAACATCAAATAAAGTATTTTAAAACAACATATAGAATGGAACGCTAGTCCATCTTGATTCACAAACACACACACTGTTGCCACACTTTCGCACCAAACTTTTCAGTTCTTGTTTTGGGATAATCTCGAAATCAGAGGTGCGGCGTTCACACCTTCCCTCCAGTTTCACTTGAGGGACAATGGCCTTCACAGTGAAACTACTAACAAAAATTTGTGGATAATTTATATAACTGTCCATGAAAGTCTAATTGTCCTTTTAAATTCTTAATTATTGTTTCATCTTTAAATAAATGTTCATGAAAGTCTAATTGTCCTTTTAAATTCTTAATTATTGTCTCATCTTTGACCTAATATGCAATGTTCCATCAAGAGCAATAACATTTATATTTCACTTAAAATTTAAATATTTTCTATGGTATAAAATAAGTAACATTTAAACACATAATAGAAATAAAATATATATATAATATATATGAATAAACATTTATCTTGACATGGATTTTCTTATGCACTTTAAATAATCTTAATGAATTAATATACTTGAATATAAGAAACAAAATAAACACACACATATATATATGTAATACCAAATACAATATTAAGCTAACTTATGACTTTATTCATGAATGCGTGATAAAGCATCTGCAATAGTATTACTGCTTCCTGGCTTATGAGCAATAGTCACTTGATAGCGAGATAGAGCCAATGCCCATCTTTGTAATCTGGCGTTCTTAGGAACTGTTTCTGTCAAATATTTTAAAGGGTTATGGTCCGTGTGTAAGATAATAGTGGTTCCATAAGTCCACATTTCGAATTTACCTAATGCCCATATTACAGCATAAGCTTCCCTTTCAATAGTGCTCCACTTTGATTGAGCAGGGGTTAGTTTTTGGCTTGCGAAAGTTATAGGTTTCAGTTTATTCTGCTCATCTCTCTGCATTAGACAGGCTTCAATTCCGGTCACTGAAGCATCAGTATCGATTTCAAAAGGTTTCGACATATCAGGTGTATACAGAGATGTTATAGAGCACAAACAATTCTTTAACGAATTAAATGCGCTTTCGGCTTCTTCTGACCATGGAAGGTCGTTTGGCAGAGTTTTTCGAGTTAAGTCCGTTAAAGGTTTTGCTATAGTGGCATACCGAGGCACATAGTCTCTGTAATAGTTAAATAATCCTAGGAGTGACTTCAATGTTTTCTTTGTTTTAGGGGCTTTCAAATCTTTAATAACTGATATCTTGTCCGGATCTGGGCCGTGCTCTCCTGAGCCTACAACATGTCCTAAATATTTTACTTTCGACATCGCAGACGAGCATTTCTTTAAATTTGCCGAAAAATTCAATTTTTTCAGAGTTTCTAAAATGGATTTAATATGATTAAGATGATCTTCCCAGTTTGAAGAAAATATGATAATATCATCAAGAAAACTTTCGGCGTAGTCACTATGAGGTCGTAATACTTGATTCATTATTCTTCGGAATGTTGCTGGTGCTCCAGATAACCCAAACGGCATCACCTTCCACTGATACTGACCCTTTGGAGATACAAAACTGGTTAATTCTCGGCTTTTCTCTGCTAAGGGTATTTCCCAATATCCCTTAAGGAGATCTAAAGTTGTCAAGTAACGAGCTCCACCAGCTTTAAATCTAATATTTTCTGAATTCTGCATAGGAAAAGGTGGAATTTTACTAACTGAGTTCAGCTCTCTGTAGTCCACGCAAAGTCGGACAGTTCCATCTTTCTTGGCTACACATACCAATGGATATGCTATTTCTGCGGAAGAGGGTTCTATCAGGTCTTTTTCCAATAATTCTGCTATCTGTTTTTCTGTATTAGATCTTAACGTTTCTGGAACTTTATAAAGATGAGGTTGTTTCCTCTCTACTCCAGACTTTAACTGGATAACATGTGGAGGAACTTTGGCTTTCCTTAATTCCCCATCAAATATTGTTAGATATTCTTTAATCAGATTCAACTGCTGTTTATGTTGCTTTGCTGATATCGAATTTGATTTTATATCAGCTTTTAGTTCTTCATCTGTTACTTGCCGTGATTCTACAGGCGCATGTTGTATATCTCCAAACTCTTCATCTGTTTCGTAAATAATTCCTACAGCTCTGACAGGTTGAATATATTTACGCAATTTATTTTGATGAAGATGTCGAACACTTCCATCAGGTAGTTTGACATAAAAAGAATGTGGAGACTTCTTTTCTACTATTTCTCCTGGTCCTTTCCATTTTGAACAAAGACGATTTGTTGAATCAGGGATTAACACTACAACTTCATCCCCAACAGAAAATTCGGTATCTTTTGACCGTAAATTATGATAATGTACATATTTCTGCTGCTGTTCTTGAGCTATGCTATTCGCATACTGTGTCGCGTCTTGTAAACGTTTCCGGAGTTTCAACAGGTAGTCAGCTACAGATTCTCCAATCCCTTGAGGAAGTACGACTTCATCTTCCCAACTTGATTTGAGGATGGCTAGAGGTCCTACAGGTGGTCGCCCATGAACTAGTAGGAATGGGGCAACACCCGTTGTAGCGTTAGGCACTTCTCTGTATGCCCATAACAAGAATGGCAACTGTTTATCCCAGCCTCGACCTTGTGAATTAATTGCATGATGTAGCATGGATTTCATAGTTCCTATCCATCTTTCGACCAAACCATTCGATTGTGGATAACCTGGAGTGGAAAATTTAGGAACACATCCTAATCGTTTTAAAAACTCTTTTGTCAGCTGTGCGGCAAAATTTCTTCCGTTATCCATTGCAATTACTCGAGGGATTCCAGTTCGTACAAATATTTCTATAAATGCATCACAGGCTGCCTTTGCTGTTAAAGGCTTCAGAGGTATTGCTTCCGGCCAACGACTATGCTGGTCCATAACGCACAGTACATACTGATGGCCACGTGATGACTTTGGCTCTATTGGGCCTAAAATATCGACATTAACCACTTGAAATGGGAGTTCTGGTCTTCCAACAGCTTCGATAGGTGTTCTATCGTTTACTTTTCCTTTCCTGCGCATTTGCCAATCATGACACGAAGCACATAATTGTTTAACTTCTTTTGGCATTCCTTCCCACCAGAAAGACATTGCAATTCTGTCTCTGGTCTTCTTAGCTGCCAGATGTCCACCAGTAGGAGTTTCATGAGCTAATTTCAAAATGTCCTTTCTTCTGCTTGCCGGTACGACCAATTGAATATATTTCTATCCGCCTACTTTACCCATATGATATAATAAACCTCTTTCAATCCAGTAACCATTTTTATGTTGCCTAGCTTCTTCGAAGCACTTTTCCAATGTAGGACAGGCTAACTGCTCATCTCTAAACACTTGTGCTTGTGGAACAGGGATATTTTCATTTCTTTCATCCTTACTATCGGTTTCGGTCAATGTCTGTTTAACTACTGAGTTATTAAAGACTTTGGTTTCTGGATGATGCGACTCGCTGTTGTTTAGCTTTGCCTTTCGAATAGTCTCGTGACTTTCTCCCTCCATACAGAACATACACTTTTCATTATCTTCTGTGAGTGGAGTACTAATTGCCTCATCCCCAAGATAATTGTCGTTTGAATTATTCTCAGGTACACTGAACAAGGATTGTTCACCGACTTCATTTATTGTGATTACTTCAACCTCTTCTTCTGAAGAATAGTTTCCGGGAGACCTTCCCTCCACTTTGAACAAGGACGGTTCATTGTTTTCTTCCACTGGGGTGATATTAACCTCAACCCCTGAATTTCCAGGATTTCTTCCTTTCACATGGAACAAGGATTGTTCATCGACTTCTTTCTTCGGGATATTCACTTTATCCCCTAAAGAAATGTTTTCGGGAGACCTTTCCTCCACACTGAACAAGGATTGTTCATTAGCTTCTTTTACTGAAGTGATTCCTGTATCATCTCCCAAATAAGAACGCTTTTGTTCCTTCAACCATTCATATACCCTGGGAGTGATTAAAGCTTCCTCATGCAGCCCTTCTACTACTGCCGCATGCACCTGAACATATGGAATGATTTCTTCATCTGTATGAAGACTTAGCGGAACTGACACAAGTTGTGCTTCCACTGGATTACCTATAGCAGGTCTCAAAAGAATTTTCCCACTTGACTGTAAGTGTTCCTCAGGTACAACTGATTTTCGTAGTACGGTGATTTCTGCACCACTGTCTACGATGCCTTGAAATTTTTGGCTTCCGATTCCTAAATCCACTTTCAGAAGCTCGCCATCTTTCTCGTTGACTGGAAATTCCCACTCGAAACAAGCGCTATTTAGATTAACACTGACCTTATTAAGGCCCTTACTTTCTTGACTCTTTTTGTTTGTTTTCACGTAAGATGTACTTGCTGAATTCAATTTGGGGCAGGATTTTTTCATATGGCCTTCCTTTCCACACAAATAGCAGGAGAATTTCGGACGAATGTCTCTTTGTTCTTGCTATGGCTTAGTAAAAACCCTTTTCTCATCTCTATTGTTATTTCTGAAATTCGCCCCTTTGGATGGAAGATTCCAATTTTCTTTATGAGAAATTTCTTTCGGTTTTTTATTGAAAGTCATTTTGACATTTTCATAATCATCTAATTTACTGGAAATAATATCAGATGACTTAAACAATGACCATTCATCGATGAAATGTTCTTTAATTTCTGGAGGTACTTTCCTTTTAATTTGATCTGTAATAATCAAATCATATAATTCTTCAAATGTGTTAACTTCTAATCCCCGAATCCATTCAGTAAAATAGTTTTTCAACTCGTAAGCAAAATCTCTCCATGTGATATCAGCTTTTTTAGTATGCTTAATGAAAAGTTGTCGAAATCTTTCAGGAGTAAGTTTATATCTCTTTAACAATAACTCTTTTACTTTTCCGTAATCATTCGTGATTTCTTCGTCTTCCCGAGCTATAACTTCCGCGATTTCGTATGGCAGTAGCCCAATGAGATGAGAAACCCAATCATCTCTTTTAATTTCGGCACGTTTTGCCTGCCGCTCAAAAAGAACTAAATACAGACTAATTTCGCATGTTTTAGGATCAAATTTTTGTAAGATGTTATGTAATTTTACGCGCGTTTTCTCAGAAGTTTCATTTGTAATTCCTTTCTTCTCAAGTTCTATTCTTGCATTTTCCAAACGCATTTTTTCCAATTCTATTTCTTCTCTTCTTATGCGTTCCTCCATCTCTTCTTTCCTCTTACGTTCCTCTATTTCTTCCCTTCTTATGCGTTCCTCCATCTCTTCTTTCCTCTTACGTTCCTCTAGTACGTTCGCTAATGTTTCTTTAACAAATTCTTCATCGTAATTCTTTGAAGCCAAAATAGCATCTCTTAACTCATATAACTTTAAATGCTGAGCTCCTTCCACTCCAAGCTCAGTGGAAACTTCTTGCAAATCTTTTTTATTCCCTTTACCCAAAAATGCCATCTTCGGATGGATGAAATCAAATCAAGTTTAAATTTTTCGTGAATAAAATAAATTTTCTTATATTTATAATCACAACCCCTATTGTTTTCGTTCTTAAGAACACCAGATTTGACATCTTAGTTTTTATCGTAAACAACATTTTCCCCCAAATTAAATAAAATAATCATTAAGTCGGAATGCATACATAAAAGGAGAAAAAAATAATAATATGTATCGAAATAACAAATTTAAAAAAAATGTTTACACAATCAACTCTTTCATTAAATAAATCAGAATATACTTTATAACATAACCAGCTTTCAATAAATTAGAAATAATGTTGCTATAGCAACCTTTAATCAAACTTACTTTTAAACAGAAAAAAAACAATTTCCGATTCATTCCTCAAAGTAAAAAAAATAAACAAAATCGGACGTTCACAAGAATAATTCACTAGTTTTTTTACTATGATATTTCATTAATATTCTAATAATAATAAAGATAAATAAATATAAATCCTTATCAACGTCTGACAAATAAACAATCATTCAATAAAACAGAACAAATAAATCAAAACAGAACTTTTTTTTTTTCCACAATCTACTTTAATGAAATCTTATTTATTCTAAATCACGTGATGAATAAAAAGAACACACAGAAATTAACAACAATGATCTTGAATAGCATAAAAATATATTCTTTTCAACATTCTTTTTACCATTTTCCGGCTTTTTAAATACAAATAAACAAATATATTTCTATTTTTCATTTTTCAAACACTAGAATTATTATTATTTCAACATTACGAAATATTTAATTTCCATTTACCTATTCTTTACCTTGTTGGAATACAAAATCGGAACAAAATATCTAAGTGCTTAATCCTAATCATTTAACCTAAACTTATACAAAATATGACTCTTGATGGAACATTAAAAAAAACATACCCTTTTTTATTTCATCACTATCATGAAATAATCCGTACGTGCACTAGCTATTTCACATATGCTTGTCGACTGCGCCAATTGTGGCGACTTCTTTTTCGCACCTGGTTCTTTTCTTCCACTAAATTCATCTCGAGACACATTAAGACACTGATCACGCTTGGTTTACTTTTAAAGATTTTACTTTTCCTTACGGCGCAAACATAAAATACATAACGAACACATAAACTAACATCAAATAAAGTATTTTAAAACAACATATAGAATGGAACGCTAGTCCATCTTGATTCACATACACACACACTGTTGCCACACTTTCGCACCAAACTTTTCAGTTCTTGTTTTGGGATAATCTCGAAATCAGAGGTGCGGCGTTCACACACTCAATGTAAACAAAGACTACAAATGTAAACAAAACTCAAAGTGTAAACAAAGACCCGAAATGTAAACAAAGACTACAAATGTAAGCAAAGAGTACAATTGTAAACAAAGATTCTAAATGTAAACAAAGTGTACAAATGTACACAAACACTCTAAATGTAAACAAAATCTCTAACTGTAAACAAACACTCTAAATATAATTAAAGACTACAAATGTAAACAAAGATTTCAAATGTAAATAAAGACACTAAATGTAAACAAAGACGACAAACGTAAAGAAAGATGCTAAATGTAAACAAAGACTACAAATAAAAAGGAAGATTACAAATGTAAACAAAGTTACAAATGGAAACAAAGACTCTAAATTTGAACAAAGGCTACAAATAGGAACAATGAGTTCAAATGTAAACAAAGACTCTAAATATAAACAAAGACTACAAATGTAAACAAATAGTACAAATGTAAACGGACCCTAAATGTAAACAAAGACTCTAAATTTAAACAAAGACTACAAATGTAAACAAAGACTCTAAATGTAAACAGAAACTAAAAATAAAAACAAAGTGTACAAATGTAAGCAAAGACTACAAATGTAAACAGACTCTAAATGTAAACAAAACTCTAAATGTAAACAAAGGCTACAAATAAAAACAAAGAGTTCAACAGTCTCTAAATGTAAACACTCTAAATGTAAACAAAAGCTACAAATAAAAACAGAGAGTTTAAATGTAAACAAAGACTCTAAATATAAACAAAGGCTACAAATGTAAACAAAATGTATAAATGTAAACGGACTCTAAATGTAAACAAAGACTACAAATGTAAACAAAGTTTACAAATGTAAACAAAGGCTCTAAATGTGAACACTCTAAAAGTAAACAAAGGCTACAAATGTAAACAAAGGGTGCAAATGAAAAGAGACACTTAATGTAAAAAAAGGCTCTGAATGTAAACAACGACTACAAATGTAAAGAAAGACTCTAAATGTAAACAAACTCTAAACAAAGGCTCTAAATGTAAACAAAGACTAAAAATCTAAAAAAAGACTACATATGTAAACAGACTCTAAATTTAAACAAAGGCAACAAATGTAAACAGACTCTAAATGTAAACAAAACTCTAAATGTAAACACTCTAAATGAAAACAAAGGCTACAAATAAAAGCAAAGAGTACAAATGTAAACAAAGCCTACAAATGTAAACACAGAGTTCAAATGAAAAGAGACACTTAATGTAAACAAAGGCTCTAAATGTAAACAACGACTACAAATGTAAAGACTCTAAATGTAAACAAATTCTAAGTGAAAACAAAGACACTAAATGTAAACAAAGACTCTAAATGTAAACAAAGACTAAAAATGTAAACACTCTAAATATAAACAAAGAGAACAAATGTAAACAGAGTCTAAATGTAAACAGACTACAATTGTAAACAAAAAGTACAAGTTTAAAGAAAAAGCACAAATGTTAACAGACTAAAAATGTAAACAAAATCTCTAAATGTAAACAAAGAATACAAATGTAAACGGAGATTCTAAATATAAACAAAGACTACAAATAAAAACAAAGACTACAAATGTAAACAAAGGTTACAAATGTAAACAAAGACACTAAATGTAAACAAAGACAACAAATGAAAACAAAGTGTACAAATGAAAACAAATAAAAACAAAGACTCTAAATGTAAACAAAGGTTACAAGGTAAACAAAGAGTACATATGTAAACAGACACTAAATGTAAACAAAGGTTATAAATGTAAACAAAGACTACAAATAAAAAGGAAGATTACAAATGGAAACAAAGTTACAAATGGAAACAAAGACTGTAAATTTAAACAAAGGCTACAAATAGAAACAATGAGTTCAAATGTAAACAAAGACTCTAAATATAAACAAAGACTACAAATGCAAAAAAAAGTACAAATGTAAACGGACCCTAAATGTAAACAAAGGCTCTAAATTTAAACATAGACTACAAATGTAAACAAAGACTCTAAATGTAAACAGAAACTAAAACTAAAAACAAAGTGTACAAATGTAAGCAAAGACTACAAATGTAAACAGACTCTAAATGTAAACAAAGGCTACAAATGTAAACAGACTCTAAATGTAAACAAAACTCTAAATGTAAACAAAGGCTACAAATAAAAACAAAGAGTTCAACAGTCTCTAAATGTAAACACTCTAAATGTAAACAAAGGCTACAAATAAAAACTGAGAGTTCAAATATAAACAAAGACACTAAATATAAACAAAAGCTACAAATGTAAACAAAAAGTACAAATGTAAACGGACTCTAAATGTAAACAAAGACTACAAATGTAAACAAAGATTACAAATGTAAACAAAGACTACAAATGTAAACAAAGGCTCTAAATGTGAACACTCTAAATGTAAACAAAGGCTACAAATGTAAACAAAGGATGCAATTGAAAAGAGACACTTAATGTAAACAAAGGCTCTAAATGTAAACAACGACTACAAATGTAAAGAAAGACTCTAAATGTAAACAAACTCTAAACAAAGGCTCTAAATGTAAACAAAGACAAAAAATCTAAAAAAAGACTACAAATGTAAACAGACTCTAAATTTAAACAAAGGCTACAAATGTAAACAGACTCTAAATGTAAAAAAAACTCTAAATGTAAACACTCTAAATGTAAACAAAGGCTACAAATAAAAGCAAAGAGTACAAATGTAAACAAAGCCTACAAATGTAAACAAAGAGTTCAAATGAAAAGAGACACTTAATGTAAACAAAGGCTCTAAATGTAAACAACGACTACAAATGTAAAGAAAGACTCTAAATGTAAAAAAATTCTAAGTGAAAACAAAGACACTAAATGTAAACAAAGACTCTAAATGTAAACAAAGACTAAAAATGTAAACACTCTAAATATAAACAAAGAGAACAAATGTAAACAGAGTCTAAAAGTAAACAGACTACAAATGTAAACAAAAAGTACAAGTTTAAACCAAAAGCACAAATGTTAATAGACTAAAAATGTAAACAAAATCTCTAAATGTAAACAAAGAATACAAATGTAAACGGAGATTCGAAATGTAAGCAAAGACTACAAATAAAAACAGACTACAAATGTAAACAAAGGTTACAAATGTAAACAAAGACACTAAATGTAAACAAAGGTTACAAGGTAAACAAAGAGTACATATGTAAACAGACACTAAACGTAAACAAAGGTTCTAAATGTAAACAAAGACTACAAATGTAAACAAATCTCTAAGTTTAAACAAAGACCCTAAATGTAAACTAAAACTAATAATGTAAACAAAGAGTACAATTGCAAACAAAGATTCTAAATGTAAACAAAGCGTACAAATGTACGCAAACACTCTGAATGTAAACAAAGACTCTAACTGTAAACAAAGACTCTAAATGTAATTAAAGACTACAAATGTAAACAAAGTTAACAAATGTAAACAAAGATACTAAATGTAAACAAAGACGCTAAATGTAAACAAAGACGCTAAATGTAAACAAAGACTAAGAATAAAAACAAAGATTACAAATGTAAACAAATGCTACAAATGGAATCAAAGACTCTAAATGTAAAGAAAGGCTACAAATAAAAACAAAGAGTACAAATGTAAATAAATTCTAAAAATGTAAACAAAAAGTACAAATGTAAACGAACACTAAATGTAAACAAAGGCTCTAAATATAAACAAAGAGTACAAACGTAAACAAAAACTCTAGATGTAAACAAAAACTACAAATAAAAGAGTACAATTGTAAACAAAGACTACAATTGTAAACAGATTCTAAATGTAAACAAAGACTCTAAATATAAACAAAACTCTATATGTAAACACTCTAAATGTAAACGAAGACTACAAGTAAAAACTAGGAGTACAAATGTAAACAAAGGCTCTAAATGTAAACAAAGAGTGCAAATGTAAAGAGACACTGCATGTAATCAAAGACACTAAATGTAAACAAAGACTACAAATGTAAACAAAGACTCTAAATGTAAACAAACTCTAAGTGAAAACAAAGAAACTAAATGTAAACAAAGACTACAAATATAAACAAAGTCTGTGTATGTAAACAAAGACTCTAAAGAAAAACTACAAACGTAAACAGACTCTAAATGTAAACAGACTACAAATGTAAACAAAGACTACAAATGTAAACAGACTACAAATGTAAACAAAGACTACAAATGTAAACAAAGACTGTAAATGTAAACAAAGAGTACAAATGTATACAAAGACTCTAAATATAAACAAAAGCTCTAAATGTAAACAAAGACTCTAAACGTAATTAAAGACTACAAATGTAAACAAAGATGACAAATGTCAACAAAGACTATAATGTAAACAAAAACTACAAACGTAAACAAAGACTAAAAATGTAAACAAGGACTACAAATGTAAACACTGTAAATGTAACCAAAAAATGTAAATGTAAACAAAGCATTTAAATGTAAACAGACTCTAAATGTAAACAAAGAATCTAAAAGTAAACAAAGACTCCAAATGTAAACAAAGACTCCAAATATAAACAAAGAATACAAATGTAAACACACTCTGAATGTAAACAAAGACTGTAAATGTAAAAAAGACTTCAGATGTAAAGACGCTAAACAAAAACTACAAACGTAAAAAGACTCTAAATGTAAAGAAAGACTGCAAATGTAAACAAAGACTGTAAATGTAAACAAAGGCTCTAAATGTACACAAAGACTACAAATGTAAACAAAGAATTCAAATCTAAACAAAGACTACAAATGTAAACAAAGGCTCTAAATGGAAAGACACTTAATGGAAAGAGACTCTAAATGTAAACAAAGACTACGAATGTAAACAAAGACTACAAATGTAAACAAACTACAAATGTAAACAAAAACAACAAATGGAAACAAAGACTAAATGTGAACAAAGAATCTAAATTCTAACAGACTACAAATGTAAACAGACTACAAATGTAAACAAAAACAACAAATGGAAACAAAGACTAAATGTGAACAAAGAATCTAAATTCTAACAGACTACAAATGTAAACAAAATGTACAAATGTAAACAAAGAACACAAATGTTAACAGACTCAAAATGTAAACAGTCTCTAAATGTAAACAGACTACAAATAAAAACAAACACTACAAATTTAAACAAAGGGTACAAATGCAAACAGACTAAAAATGTAAACAAAAACTACAAATGTAAACAAAGACTCAAAATGTAAACAAAGTCTCTAAATGAAAAGAAAGAATACACGTGTAAACGAAGAGTCTAAATGTAAAGAAAGACTACATATAAAAACAAAGACTACAAATGTAAACAAAGGGTACAAATGTAAACAAAGACTCTAAATGTAAACAAAGACAATAAATGAAAACAAAGAGTACGAATGAAAACAAAGAGTACGAATGAAAACAAAGACTCTAAATGTAAGGAAAGGCTAACAGGTAAACAAAGAGTAGAAATTTAAAGAGACACTCAATGTAAACAAAGACTACAAATGTAAACAAAACTCAAAGTGTAAACAAAGACCCGAAATGTAAACAAAGACTACAAATGTAAACAAAGAGTACAATTGTAAACAAAGATTCTAAATGTAAACAAAGTGTACAAATGTACACAAACACTCTAAATGTAAACAAAATCTCTAAATGTAAACAAAAACTCTAGATGTAAACAAAGACTCTAACTGTAAACAAACACTCTAAATATAATTAAAGACTACAAATGTAAACAAAGATTACAAATGTAAATAAAGACACTAAATGTAAACAAAGACGACAAACGTTAAGAAAGATGCTAAATGTAAACAAAGACTACAAATAAAAAGGAAGATTGCAAATGTAAACAAAGTTACAAATGGAAACAAAGACTCTAAATTTAAACAAAGGCTACAAATAGGAACAATGAGTTCAAATGTAAACAAAGACTCTAAATATAAACAAAGACTACAAATGTAAACAAAAAGTACAAATGTTAACGGACCCTAAATGTAAACAAAAGCTCTAAATTTAAACAAAGACTACAAATGTAAACAAAGACTCTAAATGTAAACAGAAACTAAAAATAAAAACAAAGTGTACAAATGTAAGCAAAGACTACAAATGTAAACAGACTCTAAATGTAAACAAAACTCTAAATGCAAACACTCTAAATGTAAACAAAGGCTACAAATAAAAGGAAAGAGTACAAATGTAAACAAAGCCTTCAAATGTAAACAAATAGTTCAAATGAAAAGAGACACTTAATGTAAACAAAGTCTCTAAATGTAAACAACGACTACAAATGTAAAGAAAGACTCTAAATGTAAACAAATTCTAAGTGAAAACAAAGACACTAAAAGTAAACAAAGACTCTAAATGTAAACAAAGACTAAAAATGTAAACACTCTAAATATAAATAAAGAGATCAAATGTAAACAGAGTCTAAATGTAAACAGACTACAAATGTAAACAAAAAGTACAAGTTTAAACAAAAAGCACAAATGTTAACAGACTAAAAATGTAAACAAAATCTCTAAATGTAAACAAAGAATACAAATGTAAACGGAGATTCTAAATATAAACAAAGACTACAAATAAAAACAAAGACTACAAATGTAAACAAAGGTTACATATGCAAACAAAGACACTAAATGTAAACAAAGACAACAAATGAAAACAAAGTGTACAAATGAAAACAAATAAAAACAAAGACTCTAAATGTAAACAAAGGTTACAAGGTAAACAAAGAGTACATATGTAAACAGACACTAAATGTAAACAAAGGTTCTAAATGTAAACAAAGACTACAAATAAAAAGGAAGATTACAAATGGAAACAATGTTACAAATGGAAACAAAGACTCTAAATTTAAACAAAGGCTACAAATGTAAACAAAAAGTACAAATGTAAACGGACCCTAAATGTAAACAAAGGCTCTAAATTTAAACATAGACTACAAATGTAAACAAAGACTCTAAATGTAAACAGAAACTAAAAATAAAAACAAAGTGTACAAATGTAAGCAAAGACTACAAATGTAAACAGACTCTAAATGTAAACAAAGGCTACAAATAAAAACAGAGAGTTCAAATGTAAACAAAGACTACAAATGTAAACAAAGGCTCTAAATGTGAACACTCTAAATGTAAACAAAGGCTACAAATGTAAACTGACTCTAAATGTAAACAAAGACTCTAAATATAAACAAAACTCTATATGTAAACACTCTAAATGTAAACGAAGACTACAAATAAAAACTAGGAGTACAAATGTAAACAAAGGCTCTAAATGTAAACAAAGAATGCAAATGTAAAGAGACACTGCATGTAAACAAAGACACTAAATGTAAACAAAGACTACAAATGTAAACAAAGACTCTAAATTTAAACAAACTCTAAGTGAAAACAAAGACACTAAATGTAAACAAAGACTACAAATGTAAACAAAGTCTGTGTATGTAAACAAAGACTCTAAAGAAAAACTACAAACGTAAACAGAATCTAAATGTAAACAGACTACAAATGTAAACAAAGACTACAAATGTAAACAGACTACAAATGTAAACAAAGACTACAAATGTAAACAAAGACTGTAAATGTAAACAAAGAGTACAAATGTATACAAAGACTCTAAATATAAACAAAAGCTCTAAATGCAAACAAAACTCTAACTGTAAACAAAGACTCTAAACGTAATAAAGACTACAAATGTAAACAAAGATGAAAAATGTCAACAAAGACTATAATGTAAACAAAAACTACAAACGTAAACAAAGACTAAAAATGTAAACAAGGACTACAAATGTAAACACTGTAAATGTAACCAAAGAATGTAAATGTAAACAAAGCATTTAAATGTAAACACACTCTGAATGTAAACAAAGACTGTAAATGTAAAAAAGACTGTAAATGTAAACAAAGACTCTAAATGTACACAAAGACTACAAATGTAAACAAAGAATTCAAATGTAAACAAAGACTACAAATGTAATCAAAGGCTCTAAATGTAAAGACACTTAATGGAAAGAGACTCTAAATATAAACAAAGACTACGAATGTAAGCAAAGACTACAAATGTAAACACTCTAAATGTAAACAAAAACTAGAAACGTGAACAGAGTCTAAATGTAAACAGACTACAAATGTAAACAAAAACAACAAATGAAAACAAAGACTAAATGTGAACAAAGAATCTAAATTCTAACAGACTACAAATGTAAACAAAATGTACAAATGTAAAGAAAGAACACAAATGTTAACAGACTCAAAATTTAAACAGTTTCTAAATGTAAACAGACTACAAATAAAAACAAACACTACAAATTTAAACAAAGGGTACAAATGCAAACAGACTAAAAATGTAAACAAAAACTACAAATGTAAACAGACTCAAAATGTAAACAAAGTCTCTAAATGTAAACAAAGAATACACGTGTAAACGAAGAGTCTAAATGTAAAGAAAGACTACATATAAAAACAAAGACTACAAATGTAAACAAAGGGTACAAATGTAAACAAAGACTCTAAATGTAAACAAAGACAATAAATGAAAACAAAGAGTACGAATGAAAACAGACACTCAATGTAAACAAAGACTACAAATGTAAACAAAACTCAAAGTGTAAACAAAGACCGAAATGTAAACAAAGACTACAAATGTAAACAAAGAGTACAATTGTAAACAAAGATTCTAAATGTAAACAAAGTGTACAAATGTACACAAACACTCTAAATGTTAACAAAATCTCTAAATGTAAACAAAAACTCTAGATGTAAACAAAGACTCTAACTGTAAACAAACACTCTAAATATAATTAAAAACTACAAATGTAAACAAAGATTACAAATGTAAATAAAGACACTAAATGTAAACAAAGATGACAAACGCAAAGAAAGATGCTAAATGTAAACAAAGGCTACACATAAAAACAATGAGTTCAAATGTAAACAAAAAATGTAAACAAACTCTAAGTGAAAACAGAGACACTATATGTAAACAAAGACTACAAATGCAAACAAAGTCTGTCTATGTAAACAGACTCTAAAGAAAAACTACAAACGTAAACAGACTCTAAATGTAAACAGACTACAAATGTAAACAAAGACTACAAATGTAAACAGACTACAAATGTAAACAAAGATTGTAAATGTAAACAAAGAGTACAAATGTATACAAAGACTCTAAATATAAACAAAAGCTCTAAATGTAAACAAAACTCTAACTGTAAACAAAGACTCTAAACGTAATTAAAGACTACAAATGTAAACAAAGATTACAATTGTCAACAAAGACTATAATGTAAGCAAAAACTACAAACGTAAACAAAGACTAAAAATGTAAACAAGGACTACAAATGTAAACACTGTAAATGTAACCAAAGAATGTAAATGTAAACAAAGCATTTAAATGTAAACAGACTCTAAATGTAAACAAAGAATCTAAAAGTAAACAAAGACTCCAAATGTAAACAAAGACTCCAAACGTAAACAAAGACTAGGAATGTAAACACACTCTGAATGTAAACAAAGACTGTAAATGTAAAAAAGACTACAGATGTAAACGAAGACGCTAAACAAAAACTACAAACGTAAAAAGACTCTAAATGTAAACAAAGACTGCAAATGTAAACAAAGACTGTAAATGTAAACAAAGACTCTAAATGTACACAAAGACTACAAATGTAAACAAAGAATTCAAATGTAAACAAAGACTACAAATGTAAACAAAGGCTCTAAATGTAAAGAAACTTATTGGAAAGAGACTCTAAATGTAAACAAGGACAACAAATGTAAACAAAGGCTACAAATGTAAACACTCTAAATGTAAACAAAAACTAGAAACGTAAACAGAGTCTAAATGTAAACAGACTAAAAAGGAAAACAAAAACAACGAATGTAAACGAAAAACTCTAAATGTGAACAAAGAATCTAAATTCTAACAGACTACAAATGTAAACAAAATGTACAAATGTAAACAAATAACACAAATGTTAACAGACTCATAACTTAAACATTCTCTAAATGTAAACAGACTACAAATAAAAACAAACACTACAAATTTAAACAAAGGGTACAAATGCAAACAGACTAAAAATGTAAACAAAAACTACAAATGTAAACAAAGACTCAAAATGTAAACAAAGTCTCTAAATGTAAACAAAGAATACAAGTTTAAACGAAGAGTCTAAACGTAAAGAAAGACTACATATAAAAACAGACTACAAATGTAAACAAAGGGTACAAATGTAAACAAAGACTCTAAATGTAAACAAAGACAATAAATGAAAACAAAGAATTCAAATGTAAACAAAGAATTCAAATGTAAACAAAGAATTCAAATGTAAACAGACACTCAATGTAAACAAAGACTACAAATGTAAACAAAACTCAAAGTGTAAACAAAGACCCGAAATGTAAACAAAGTCTACAAATGTAAACAAAGAGTACAATTGTAAACAAAGGTTCTAAATGTAAACAAAGTGTACAAATGTACACAAACACTCTAAATGTAAACAAAATCTCTAAATGTAAACAAAAACTCTAGATGTAAACAAAGACTCTAACTGTAAACAAACACTCTAAATATAATTAAAGACTACAAATGTAAACAAAGATTACAAATGTAAATAAAGACACTAAATGTAAACAAAGATGACAAACGTAAAGAAAGATGCTAAATGTAAACAAAAACTACAAATAAAAACGAAGATTACAAATGT
The DNA here is from genome assembly GCA_963930645.1 of Salticus scenicus. Classification (NCBI taxonomy): domain Eukaryota; kingdom Metazoa; phylum Arthropoda; class Arachnida; order Araneae; family Salticidae; genus Salticus; species Salticus scenicus. The sequence continues at coordinate 340,189,843 of OZ005653.1, forward strand.
AAACAAAGTTACAAATGAAAACAAAGACTCTAAATTTAAACAAAGGCTACAAATAGAAACAATGAGTTCAAATGTAAACAAAGACTCTAAATATAAACAAAGCCTACAAATGTAAACAAAAAGTACAAATGTAAACGGACCCTAAATGTAAACAAAGGCTCTAAATTTAAACAAAGACTACAAATGTAAACAAAGACTCTAAATGAAAACAGAAACTAAAAATAAAAACAAAGTGTACAAATGTAAGCAAAGACTACAAATGTAAACAGACTCTAAATGTAAACAAAGGCTACAAATGTAAACAGACTCTAAATGTAAACAAAACTCTAAATGTAAACAAAGGCTACAAATAAAAACAAAGAGTTCAACAGTCTCTAAATGTAAACACTCTAAATGTAAACAAAGGCTACAAATAAAAACAGAGAGTTCAAATGTAAACAAAGACTCTAAATATAAACAAAGGCTACAAATGTAAACAAAAAGTACAAATGTAAACGGACTCTAAATGTAAACAAAGACTACAAATGTAAACAATGATTACAAATGTAAACAAAGACTACAAATGTAAACAAAGGCTCTAAATGTGAACACTCCAAATGTAAACAAAGGCTACAAATGTAAACAAAGTGTGCAAATGAAAAGAGACACTTAATGTAAACAAAGGCTCTAAATGTAAACAACGACTACAAGTGTAAAGAAAAACTCTAAATGTAAACAAACTCTAAACAAAAGCTCTAAATGTAAACAAAGACTAAAAATCTAAAAAAAGACTACAAAAGTAAACAAACTCTAAATTTAAACAAAGGCTACAAATAAAAGCAAAGAGTACAAATGTAAACAAAGCCTACAAATGTAAACAAAGAATTCAAATGTAAAGAAAGACTCTAAATGTAAACAAATTCTAAGTGAAAACAAAGACACTAAATGTAAACAACGACTCTAAGTGTAAACAAAGACTAGAAATGTAAACACTCTAAATATAAACAAAGAGAACAAATGTAAACAGAGTCTAAATGTAAACAGACTACAAATGTAAACAAAAAGTACAAGTTTAAACAAAAAGCACAATTGTTAACAGACTAAAAATGCAAACAAAATCTCTAAATGTAAACAACGAATAAAAATGTAAATGGAGATTCTAAATGTAAACAAAGACTACAAATAAAAACAAAGACTACAATTGTAAACAAAGGTTACAAATGTAAACAAAGACACTAAATGTAAACAAAAGTTACAAGGTAAACAAAGAGTACATATGAAAACAGACACTAAACGTAAACAAAAGTTCTAAATGTAAACAAAGACTACAAATGTAAACAAATCTCTAAGTTTAAACAAAGAACCTAATTGTAAACTAAAACTAATAATGTAAACAAAGAGTACAATTGCAAACTAAGATTCTAAATGTAAACAAAAAATACAAATGTACGCAAACACTCTGAATGTAAACAAAGACTCTAACTGTAAACAAAGACTCTAAATGTAATTAAAGACTGCAAATGTAAACAAAGATAACAAATGTAAACAAAGATACTAAATGTAAACAAAGACGCTAAATGTAAGCAAAGACTAAGAATAAAAACAAAGATTACAAATGTAAACAAATGCTACAAATGGAAACAGACTCTAAATGTAAAGAAAGGCTACAAATAAAAACAAAGAGTACAAATGTAAATAAATTCTACAAATGTAAACAAAAAGTACAAATGTAAACGAATACTAAATGTAAACAAAGGCTCTAAATGTAAAAAAAAACTACAAATAAAAGAGTACAATTGTAAACAAAGACTACAATTGTAAACAGACTCTAAATGTAAACAAAGACTCTAAATATAAACAAAACTCTATATGTAAACACTCTAAATGTAAACGAAGACTACAAATAAAAACTAGGAGTACAAATGTAAACAAAGGCTCTAAATGTAAACAAAGAGTGCAAATGTAAAGAGACACTGCATGTAAACAAAGACACTAAATGTAAACAAAGACTACAAATGTAAACAAAGACTACAAATGTAAACAAAAGCTCTAAATGTAAACAAACTCTAAGTGAAAACAAAGACACTAAATGTAAACAAAGACTACAAATGTAAACATAGTCTGTGTATGTAAACAAAGACTCTAAAGAAAAACTACAAACGTAAACAGACTCTAAATGTAAACAGACTACAAATGTAAACAAAGACTACAAATGTAAACAGACTACAAATGTAAACAAAGACTACAAATGTAAACAAAGACTGTAAATATAAACAAAAGCTCTAAATGTAAACAAAACTCTAACTGTAAACAAAGACTCTAAACGTAATTAAAGACTACAAATGTAAACAAAGATGACAAATGTCAACAAAAACTATAATGTAAACAAAAACTACAAACGTAAACAAAGACTAAAAATGTAAACAAGGACTACAAATGTAAACACTGTAAATGTAACCAAAGAATGTAAATGTAAACAAAGCATTTAAATGTAAACAGACTCTAAATGTAAGCAAAGAATCTAAAAGTAAACAATGACTCCAAATGTAAACAAAGACTCCAAACGTAAACACACTCTGAATGTAAACAAAGGCTGTGAATGTAAAAAAGACTTCAGATGTAAACGAAGACGCTAAACAAAAACTACAAACGTAAAAAGACTCTAAATGTAAACAAAGACTGCAAATGTAAACAAAGACTGTAAATGTAAACAAAGACTCTAAATGTACACAAAGACTACAAATGTAAACAAAGAATTCAAATGTAAACAAAGACTACAAATGTAAACAAAGGCTCTAAATGTAAAGACACTTAATGGAAAGAGACTCTAAATGTAAACAAAGACTACAAATGTAAACAAAGACTACAAATGTAAACACTCTAAATGTAAACAAAAACTAGAAACGTGAACAGAGTCTAAATGTAAACAGACTACAAATGTAAACAAAAACAACAAATGTAAACAAAGACTAAATGTGAACAAAGAATCTAAATTCTAACAGACTACAAATGTAAACAAACGAAGTGTCTATTGCTACGGCAGCCGGAACAATATTATTGTTACGGCAGTCACCAATGAATCTTTATCGCTCTCACTAAGAACGACTATTTTGTGAATCAATCTTCTTCCGTGCACACATGTTGACATTCACGACGCCATTTTTATATTTATTATTTTAAATGATCGCTTTACTATCCTTGCTTTTTGTTGAATGCGGCATTTTAATCTATTTTTTGAGCTAGTGTGTTCTAAAAAAAATGTTGAAATCAATGTGGGAGATTTATTTCTGCTCTCATATAATGATTTCGGAACGGGATTTCGATCAGAAAATAATTGAACCATCGATCTGTGATAATTTAAAATACAATCAATTTATTTTGCAAAACATAAAATTTACTTATTTATTTATTTTTGTATATTTAGCGTTAGACTTCTCTGGGATGAAAATCGTTTGCATAATTTTTCATAGATTATTTGTATTGTGTGAATTCTTATAGGAAAATGAACATAGTTTTGTCATGGCCGCAACATACTAGTTTTTTCTCATATCTTTTATTTGTTTTGTACCATAGTAGAATTTGTACTTATCCAAATATTAATTGTTATAATAAATGTAATTAATCTTTTTTAATATTGCTGTGGAAGATTTAAAATATTTGGTTTCATTTACATCATGGGTGTAAAACCACTTAGAATGCAAAAAACTGTAAACTGCTACTTGCATGCAGAATGAATAGTGAAGGAAGACTTAATAATAGTATGTTATCTGCAGGATTCGCTTCAGTTGTGTCTCTGAATTCCATGTTATTTTGTTTTTATAAAATCTTTTCATTTGCATTGTAATTTTCTTAGAACTTCGCAAATGTATTATCATTTATGCATAGTGTAAATAAATATTTTTAATAATAGCCATTTTATATATCATTAACAAGTCTTGCCCTTCATTCTGCATGCAAATAGCAGTTTTCAGCTTTTTTGCATGTTGCGAGCATATAATGCCTAATTTCACTGACAGTTATTGTAAGGGAAAATTTGTTTCCATAATTATTCATTACTTAATGTATTTTTTAAAATTCTATTTTCACATTCAAAAAATTCACAATCGCTAAATTAGTACTTATTCTCCAAAAATAAATTTTTTAAATTTTTAGTACTATTTCATTTTATGGCTAATAATTGAGAAAAAATGCACTTAATAAAAACTCGCATTTTTGAATTCAAATTTAAAAATATTAGTCTTTGTAAAATGAGCACTAATAGTTTTTTGAATGTGAAAATGGAATTAAAAAAAAAAAAAAAAAAAAAACTGGCATGTTGTGGCCACTATATGACTTTCTTCTGTTTTTGGAACAACTTTAGTACACACCCACAATGATATTTGGCAATTTTTTGTTGGCGATTATGGCTAAATCGTAAAATCACAAATATAAAATAAACAACATATAGGCTGCTATATTATATCGCAACCAGTCCAGAACGGCATTGTTATTCAAAACGGTGCCAAAGAAAAATCGCCAAATTCAGCTGTAGGTGTATACTGAAGTTGTACCCTATATTTTCATAAACAAATTCTCTCAGTAAAAATAATTTATTAAAATTATTTTCCATGATAAATGCAGATGATTTACATTTCTAGAGAAGTCGTAACATCAAATATCCAAAGAAAATCAATTTTATTCTCCAAATAACATTTTATTAAAATACATTTTTTTCTTTCTTTTAATGAAAAAAATCAATAACTTTTATCACAGATCTATAGTTCAATCATTCGTTTTAAAGGTATTGATGAGCTCTTTTGACATAATTAAAGCTCTTTGGGTACATAATGAAAATTTACAGGAGACAGATGCAATGCTCCTATGTATACAAAAAATTTTCCTCAGTTGACTATCATTGTTATAAACAATTCGTTTTAATTTCATAATTATTAAAAAATAATTCTCTTTATGCATATTTACACGAAATTTTGAGATATATCACCATGTTAAAACTTTAGAAAAAGCAGGTTGGCAAAGCCACCTTTAAGACTATTTTCACCAAAAGTTGACAGGCACTAATTTATGTCAAGGTGCAACTACATACCAATTTGCATTAAATTCTATGCAGTAGTTCCTGAGATACAATTGCCAGAAAAATTTATCACACACAGATTGTGTTCTCTCAGAATGCATAAATCAAAATCTATTGAAAACCCAAGGTCAAAAATTTTTACGAATACAATACTTGCTTCTACTAAAATGTAGAAGAAAGTAATAAATGAAGTTTTATAAATTTGACTAACTGAATAGCTTACCAAATAATTGGATATTTGGACAAACTGAATATTCAACTAGCCAAATAGTTTCAGATTCGGCCAAATGGAATAATCAGTAATATGGCCAAATATTTGGTATATCTCTAGTATGAATATTATGCAGAACATTTCAGTAATCTCCATCTCCAGCAAGATTATAAATAAAAAATACAGATCAATTGTTACAAAATTCCAATTTATGAACAGTTTGTGCAGATTCAGCCGTAATTGACTAAAACTTTAAAAATTAAGTATGACTGCATATTTAAATAAATTTTAATTTAGATACAGTATATATTTTTAATTGAAATAATTGTGCTAATTTCTTTTTTCTTTCATGCTAATTAATCACGAATTTCTTATCATAATTCTGAAGAACTATATAACTTACTAGCAGGCTTTGCCTGCTTTACTGGATACTGTATTTAAATGAATTCTCAAAATTCCATATCATTATAAAATCTCAAAAATAAAAATACTAAAATCAGTTGAAACCTAAGTTAAAGTTTACGTTGCATTCAATAAAGATTTTCTCGCTTGCAGCATGAAGAGTTCAGGTTCCCACTGCCATTCCCCCCTCTCCCCCCCCCAAAAAAAAATACTGGCATTCATTTCACATTTGAATATTACACTGTAAAGTTTTCATTGATCTGGAATAATATCTTGACAAATCTTAGCCCCCCCCCCCAAAAAAAAAAAAGTTCTGGATCGGCTACTGGCGGGAAAATCAGAATTTTCAAGAAATCGAATCAGAGAAAATATTGCATATTCTTAATACTCACAGTGATGCTGCTAGTCTTTCAAAATCTTGGGACACATGGGTTTAAAAAATCTGGGTCAATTTTTCAAAAAATGGGTCCCCACATAAATTAATTTATACATTACAGATAATGATATATATATATATATATATATATATATATATATATTGTAGATGAAAAATAGATTTTTAGGAATTTTTAACCAGCTCTTTTTGAAATTGTCTTAAACTAATATTATGTAGGAGGAAAGAATCTTTTTTCCTTCTTCAGAGCAGAATGCTTTAAAAATATAAAGAAAATATTAGTTTTAAACAATATATTTTAAAATTTATTTTTTTTCTTTCTTCGTTTATTTATTTATTATTTTTTTCAAGAATGAAAATTACGTGTCCGCTGGTACCAGCCACAATAAATTTATCATGTTTCTGCCTCTGATTTTTCACGTAATTTACGCACTATAGCACATAAACAGCATTTCTGACTCACATGCTAAAATTCGCCATTCCATGAAAATTTGAAGCATATTCAAACTTGAAACTGTGTTTTTTGCTGAGCCTACCCCAACGGATGGTGGTGGTATGTGTGTGTGTTGGGGAGGGGGGGGGGGTAATTTCGCAAAACCCCTTTAGAGTGTATGTTGCATACACATACCAATTGATGCATCAAAAAATCGCTTTCCTCGGATAATTTGGAGCAGAGTTATGCTAAAAACGTGTCTTTGCACACTCCCTGATCCTAAATTGTGAAAAAAGGAGAGAATTTTGGAAAATCTTTTTATACTACGTATTGGATACATATAACTGGCCCACACATAAACAATTACTGTTCTACAATAATTTGAAGCAGATTTAACCTTGAAAACTTTCTTTTTACTCCCCCCCCCTCTTCCTATGGGAGGAAGTAGAAAGTAGTTTCAAAAATCTTTTTGTGGTGTGTGTATTGGGTATGCATAACCAATCGACATCAAAAAATCACTTTCCTAAGATAATTTGGAACAGAGTTAGTCTTGAAGTTACACTTGGAAACTTTTTTTCTCTCAACCCCCCCCCCCCTTGAACTCAAGGAGGGAAATCTCATTACAATAGGTATCGGATACATATAAACTATTTATGCTTTAAAATACATGACTGCAACTTACCTATATTTCCCAAGACGATAATGCTGAAAGGGGGGGGGGGGGGGTTCATGAATTTGCCCCCTTGCAACACACCTCTCAAAATCGAAAGTCACAAAAACATGAATGGGTTTTTGGAGATATGTACTGAAAACAGCCATGCGTTTTCTTTAGAATATGTACCACTTTTTTGTAAAACTCTACTCAAAAATTCCCCCCTCCCCTCTTAAAATAGAAAATTTCAAAATCACAGAAAATGCTTTCTTGTACTCAATTAGAGTTCTGCGCAACCAGACAGATGAATTTTATGTCAACCCGAACCCGACAAAAAAATTTTCATCAACCCGAACCCGACTAAAAATTTTTCATCAACCCGAAAACCGACCCGCACCTGACAAAACTGAAAAAAGGATCAATAATTTTTAACCATTTATGTGAGTTGTGAAATTCAAGCGTAAACTAGTATGTTTTGGCCACCACAAGACTTTCTTCTATACTTTCGTATATTTTACTAAGAGCAAATAATTTATTAAAAATATTATTTTTTAAGATTATCTAACAGGATGAATGCAAACGATTTTCATCTAAAAAGGAAACATTCAAAAGGTGTCATCTTCAAAAGGTATTGAAAAAAATATATGTGATTCTACTCTTCATAAAACACCAGAAAATGAAAAAATTATCGGCTAAAATCAATTACAGCGACCACAAAAAATTATCAAAATTAAGCATATTTGGCGATTTAGCGCTGTTAGGCGATACGTTTGCTAGCAACAAGATTGCCGTGTACGAACAGAACCTTGTTTTGCTTCTCCGCCAATTACTCAAAATCAATCGCCTAGCAGTGTGAAATCGCCAAATATGCTTAATTTTGATAATTTTTTGTGGTCGTTGTAATTCATTTCAGCCGACAATGTTTTCATTTTCTGGTGTTTTATGAAGAGTAGAATCACATATATTTTTTTCAATACTTTTTAAGGATGACACCTTTTGAATTTTTCCTTGTAAGAGAAATTTAACGCTAAATATCCAAAAACAGACAGTTTTATTGGCTATAAATAGCATCTTAAAAAGTACGTTTTTATAATGGTTATCTCACATATCAGGTTCCGTAGAGTTATATGCCATAGAAGTTGAGATTTAGCCTTCCCATTATCGAGGGATATTGCAGTATAGCAGCTCCACCTATTGGCCGATTAGCATCCAGATTGATTCAACATAGTGTCTCATTATGGCTTTCAAGTTTTATATATCAAGTTTTGTTTGATTATACACAATAGAACCTGAGACACAGCATCCCATTAAATTGCAAATATTGCTGTATAGCAGTGCCACCTGTTGAGCGGTTGACACAACAGTTCAGACACTTATTTAGGTCAAGGTGCATCTACATATAAATTTATATGCAATTTTATGCAGTAGTTCCTGAGATATAGCCTTCCCCTAAACTGCTGAAATCGCTGTGCAGCAGCGCCACCTGTTGTCCAATAAGAATTCAAATTGAATCATCATAATGTCTCATAATAGCCTTTTCACATATCAAGCTTTGTTTGATTATACTCAATAGAACCTGAGATATAGCCTCCTCTTAAATCTCGGAAATTGCTGTATAGCAGCGCCACCTGTTGATCAGTTGACAAATATTGATAGGCATTAATTTAGGTCAAGGTGCCTCTACATATAAATTCATATATAATTCTGAACAGTACTTCCGGAGATACAGTCGCTACAAACTTTTTGTCACACACACACAGAGACAGACATTTTCTATAAATGGTAAAATCGTGTTCTAGACCTCTCAAAACATGTAAATACGTCGAAAATTTTTATGAATCCAATACTTTTTTCTATTGAATATAGAAGAAAGTAAAAAATGCACTTCAATTTAAATGTTTGTAATTTATTATTTAATACTTATAGTCTGGAAAAAAAAAAAAGATGTATATTCTTTATTGCTTTTGTCCGATGTAGATGTTTACTATACTATAATAATTTGTGTAGCATGTATGTGATTCGCAGTTAAACATCTGCTTTTTAAGGATCACTGATCACTTTAAATTCGCATAATCAGCAACTTAGCTTCTTCTCGTTTCAGTTTTACTTCGTGCATTATTTATTCATTCTAGAGAAGACGATAAAGAATATAATCTGCCTTGATGGTATTCGTTTCCTTTATGTGTTTATTTTACATTACTTTTTTAAATTAAATCACGACAAGTATTCCCTTTATATTTGCTGTATATACAAATGGAAATGGAAGAAAATTCAAAATTTCGTTAACATACAAGCAAGGATTAAAATTAATTGAAAATGAAGATATCTTAAAAAAAAAAAATTAAAACAATTTCTACATATGATCAGTTTTAGATTTGTTTAAGAAAAGAAAACACAACAGATATTTTTTCTCATACTTATACAGATTTTTTTTTTTTTTTTTCGGGTGGATATCCATGTATAGGAATATGGAGCTCCGACACATGTCTAAAATCAGTTAAAGAACTATAATTATGTCTACAAATTTATGCTTTCAATTGTAAAATTTTTTTTTGAAAGGTGTTCTCAAGTCGACCCGACTCATTGGAAGCTAAACCCCACCCGAACCCGACCTGCAAGAGAAAAAAATTTGTCGACCCGACCCTCGAATTCAGGTAAAATCGGGTTATCCAACCCGGTGCAGGACTCTATGCTCAATACTCTCCACATGTGCAATTACTTCACCGTGAAGTAATGTGAAATTGACTTATGCTTACAATTACAGACGTGTTTTTGCCTCCTGCTCTCCAGGGAGAAAGGGGGGGGGGATTTCATAAAATTCCATTACTATAGATGTCAGATACATATAAATAATGCACCCACCGAAATTCTTGACTTCAGTTCCTACAGTTTTTCCCAGACAAATTGTGCACAAATCAAATCCCTAAAAAATTGCAAAAAACAAAAATGGGTATTTGGAAATTACATGGCTCTTTTCAACATCTTTGTTAACCATTTTTGGTAGAGTTCTACTCAAAAATCGGGAATTTGTGAAATTTTCTGCCAAAAATTTATTTTCTCCAACCAATAAAACCAATTTTCAATAACACTATCTATTCATATATTTAAAACTGCTATCTAAAAATCTGTAACGTGTTAAACGGGGATTGATAAAGTGTTTTATAATTGGCAAAAAATAAAAATGTTTCTCATTCCTATTAAATACTGGTTGTCCTTCAAATTTAACTGTTCAAATTTTAATTATCTTTAAAACTTAGGCGACCCTAGGCATGGGCCTAATCCAAAATCTGTCGCTAAATACAATATTAAAAAAAAATAAACTAGCTTTTAATAAACAGCTTATTCTTAATAAAATATGAATTTTCTCTTTTTTTTTAATACTTTTCATTAACTATTCTTTTAGTCTTAAAATAATAAAAAATACACCAGAGAACTGTTGAAAAGTAATAAGTGAAAAACTGAATAAACACCATAAACTGCAAAAAACATAAAACAATTAAGTTGGCACGAGTGCCGCAAATAAAGCGATGATGCACTATTTATAGTGTTTTATTCAAAGTTTTTTACTTAATAGCTTTTAAGCTTGCTTTCTAAACCTACTATCTTTAATCTTTTATATTCTGGTTTTCCTAAAACATTTAATAACCATTTATGAGTTTTAAATGTTCTTGTTACTGAGCAAATAAAATTAAAACAAAAAGCTTAAGTATTTTTTTGTTTGAATAAAATATCTTAAAACTGTATTTCATTGAAAATATCCCCTCTTCTTACATAGAAAAAAGAATATGGGGAATAAAGCTAAATATACGCTTTTTGAGAACAATGAATGAGTTATATTTCACATGTAAGGTTTATACGTGTTTTTCATTTTATCTAAAGGAAAAAAGGATATTGTCACTTATTTTCTAAATGTTAGTTTCATAAGAATATTCCTGTTACCCAAAAATATTTTCACCTCACGTATTTAATATTTTAAATGTATATACATAATAATTATTTTGGCAGAAATAAATGATTTTACGTGGTAAAAAAAATTATATAATTTAGGCTTACTAATATAAAAAAAGGGGGGGGGGTACTTTTTTCATAACGATACTATAGGGCTGTTATAAAAAAAATGTACTGTCAAGGTCAAGGTACTAGTACTAATATGATAAAGCTATTATGAAAATTTTTAGTAATCCCATGGGGATGATAAAAAAGAGAAGTATACAAAAACTATTTTTATTTTATTAAGAATGACATAACAGATTTAAGTTATTAATGTTACTGAAGACTAAACATTAGCTCATTAAAAATATACTTTTAATAATGTGTATAACATTAAAATCATCTAAATTATTAATAAATATCAATTTTGTAATAATTTAAAACTTTTCAATAATAATGCTTGCACACATAAGCATATATGTTTGTGTTTGCAAACTTGAAAAAGAAAAGAATGTGAAAAGCTTACTAATTTATAGTTATTAATGAAGTACAAATTTGACAGCAGAATAATTTATTATATTTTTGTAGATTTAATGTTGGTGAAGATTTACGATCCGTTACGGTAGTTTTGGTTTTCAATACGGGTAAAATATAAAGTTTTAATACCTAGTAAACAAGACATGATAAACAATGTAACGAGACAGAAAGAGAAAGTGAGTATAAACTTAAAACTAATTTTAATTGAACAGAAAGTAATTACGGAAATTGTACCTGAGGGGGAAAAAAAACTGACAGTAAATTCTTATTTTAATTGCATGTATAAAAAAAGATAATTCAAAATATACATCGGTACATGAGTAAAATATGTACAGTTTTGTAAAGACAATTTATTAAAAAAGGAATGTTAATCTTAAGTGCAATTTTTATCATCGTCTTTAACTGACACTCGATAAATTTCATAAAGATGTATTTGATAAAAATTTAAATATTAACAATAACCATTCATTGCTTTTTTATTTGTACAAGGATCAATATAGTCCAGATTATTAATGCGACAAACACAGATAGCATTATTCTGGGCTATCGAAGAAAAAACATGGCTGAAAAAGTAAACAAATAGACTGCCGGAAACAAGAATCATTCAAATAAAGAATCATTCTTAAAAATTCTCCGGCAGTCTCACTGCGCAAGCGCAGTCAGACTGCCGTAACAATAATATTGTTACGGATGCCGTAGCAATAGCCACAGCCGTAAACAAAATGTACAAATGTAAACAAAGAACACAAATGTTAACAGACTCAAAATTTAAACAGTCTCTAAATGTAAACAGACTACAAATAAAAACAAACACTACAAATTTAAACAAAGGGTACAAATGCATACAGACTAAAAATGTAAACAAAAACTACAAATGTAAACAAAGACTCAAAATGTAAACAAAGTCTCTAAATGTAAACAAAGAATACACGCGTAAACGAAGAGTCTAAATGTAAAGAAAGACTACATATAAAAACAAAGACTACAAATGTAAACAAAGGGTACCAATGTAAACAAAGACTCTAAATGTAAACAAAGACAATAAATGAAAACAAAGAGTACGAATGAAAACAAAGACTCTAAATGTAAGGAAAGGCTACAATTTAAACAAAGAGTACAAATGTAAACAAAACTCAAAGTGTAAACAAAGACCCGAAATGTAAACAAAGACTACAAATGTAAACAAAGAATACAATTGTAAACAAAGATTCTAAATGTAAACAAAGTGTACAAATGTACACAAACACTCTAAATGTAAACAAAATCTCTAAATGTAAACAAAAACTCTAGATATAAACAAAGACTCTAACTGTAAACAAACACTCTAAATATAATTAAAGACTACAAATGTAAACAAAGATTACAAATGTAAATAAAGACACTAAATGTAAACAAAGACGGCAAACGTAAAGAAAGATGCTAAATGTAAACAAAGACTACAAATAAAAAGGAAGATTACAAATGTAAACAAAGTTACAAATGGAAACAAAGACTCTAAATTTAAACAAAGGCTACAAATAGAAACAATGAGTTCAAATGTAAACAAAGACTCTGAATATAAACAAAGACTACAAATGTAAACAAATAGTACAAATGTAAACGGACCCTAACTGTAAACAAAGGCTCTAAATTTAAGCAAAGACTACAAATTTAAACAAAGACTCTAAATGTAAACAGAAACTAAAAATAAAAAAAAAGTGTACAAATGTAAGCAAAGACTACAAATGTAAATAGACTCTAAATGTAAACAAAGGCTACAAATGTAAACAGACTCTAAATGTAAACAAAACTCTAAATGTAAACAAAGGCTACAAATAAAAACAAAGAGTTCAACAGTCTCTAAATGTAAACACTCTAAATGTAAACAAAGGATGCAAATGAAAAGAGACACTTAATGTAAACAAAGGCTCTAAATGTAAACAACGACTACAAATGTAAAGAAAGACTCTAAATGTAAACAAACTCTAAACAAAGGCTCTAAATGTAAACAAAGACTAAAAATCCAAAAAAGACTACAAATGTAAACAAACTCTAAATTTAAACAAAGGCTACAAATGTAAACAGACTCTAAATGTAAACAAAACTCTAAATGTAAACACTCTAAATGTAAACAAAGGCTACAAATAAAAGCAAAGACTACAAATGTAAACAAAGCCTACAAATGTAAACAAAGTGTTCAAATGAAAAGAGACACTTAATGTAAACAAAGGCTCTAAATGTAAACAACGACTACAAATGTAAAGAAAGACTCTAAATGTAAAAAAATTCTAAGTGAAAACAGACACTAAATGTAAACAAAGACTCTAAATGTAAACAAAGACTAAAAATGTAAACACTCTAAATATAAACAAAGAGAACAAATGTAAACAGAGTCTAAATGTAAACAGACTACAAATGTAAACAAAATCTCTAAATGTAAACAAAGAATACAAATGTAAACGGAGATTCGAAATGTAAGCAAAGACTACAAATAAAAACAGACTACAAATGTAAACAAAGGTTACAAATGTAAACAAAGACACTAAATGTAAACAAAGGTTACAAGGTAAACAAAGAGTACATATGTAAACAGACACTAAACGTAAACAAAGGTTCTAAATGTAAACAAAGACTACAAATGTAAACAAATCTCTAAGTTTAAACAAAGACCCTAAATGTAAACTAAAACTAATAATGTAAACAAAGAGTACAATTGCAAACAAAGATTCTAAATGTAAACAAAGCGTACAAATGTACGCAAACACTCTGAATGTAAACAAAGACTCTAACTGTAAACAAAGACTCTAAATGTAATTAAAGACTACAAATGTAAACAAAGTTAACAAATGTAAACAAAGATACTAAATGTAAACAAAGACGCTAAATGTAAACAAAGACGCTAAATGTAAACAAAGACTAAGAATAAAAACAAAGATTACAAATGTAAACAAATGCTACAAATGGAATCAAAGACTCTAAATGTAAAGAAAGGCTACAAATAAAAACAAAGAGTACAAATGTAAATAAATTCTAAAAATGTAAACAAAAAGTACAAATGTAAACGAACACTAAATGTAAACAAAGGCTCTAAATATAAACAAAGAGTACAAACGTAAACAAAAACTCTAGATGTAAACAAAAACTACAAATAAAAGAGTACAATTGTAAACAAAGACTACAATTGTAAACAGATTCTAAATGTAAACAAAGACTCTAAATATAAACAAAACTCTATATGTAAACACTCTAAATGTAAACGAAGACTACAAGTAAAAACTAGGAGTACAAATGTAAACAAAGGCTCTAAATGTAAACAAAGAGTGCAAATGTAAAGAGACACTGCATGTAATCAAAGACACTAAATGTAAACAAAGACTACAAATGTAAACAAAGACTCTAAATGTAAACAAACTCTAAGTGAAAACAAAGAAACTAAATGTAAACAAAGACTACAAATATAAACAAAGTCTGTGTATGTAAACAAAGACTCTAAAGAAAAACTACAAACGTAAACAGACTCTAAATGTAAACAGACTACAAATGTAAACAAAGACTACAAATGTAAACAGACTACAAATGTAAACAAAGACTACAAATGTAAACAAAGACTGTAAATGTAAACAAAGAGTACAAATGTATACAAAGACTCTAAATATAAACAAAAGCTCTAAATGTAAACAAAGACTCTAAACGTAATTAAAGACTACAAATGTAAACAAAGATGACAAATGTCAACAAAGACTATAATGTAAACAAAAACTACAAACGTAAACAAAGACTAAAAATGTAAACAAGGACTACAAATGTAAACACTGTAAATGTAACCAAAAAATGTAAATGTAAACAAAGCATTTAAATGTAAACAGACTCTAAATGTAAACAAAGAATCTAAAAGTAAACAAAGACTCCAAATGTAAACAAAGACTCCAAATATAAACAAAGAATACAAATGTAAACACACTCTGAATGTAAACAAAGACTGTAAATGTAAAAAAGACTTCAGATGTAAAGACGCTAAACAAAAACTACAAACGTAAAAAGACTCTAAATGTAAAGAAAGACTGCAAATGTAAACAAAGACTGTAAATGTAAACAAAGGCTCTAAATGTACACAAAGACTACAAATGTAAACAAAGAATTCAAATCTAAACAAAGACTACAAATGTAAACAAAGGCTCTAAATGGAAAGACACTTAATGGAAAGAGACTCTAAATGTAAACAAAGACTACGAATGTAAACAAAGACTACAAATGTAAACAAACTACAAATGTAAACAAAAACAACAAATGGAAACAAAGACTAAATGTGAACAAAGAATCTAAATTCTAACAGACTACAAATGTAAACAGACTACAAATGTAAACAAAAACAACAAATGGAAACAAAGACTAAATGTGAACAAAGAATCTAAATTCTAACAGACTACAAATGTAAACAAAATGTACAAATGTAAACAAAGAACACAAATGTTAACAGACTCAAAATGTAAACAGTCTCTAAATGTAAACAGACTACAAATAAAAACAAACACTACAAATTTAAACAAAGGGTACAAATGCAAACAGACTAAAAATGTAAACAAAAACTACAAATGTAAACAAAGACTCAAAATGTAAACAAAGTCTTTAAATGAAAAGAAAGAATACACGTGTAAACGAAGAGTCTAAATGTAAAGAAAGACTACATATAAAAACAAAGACTACAAATGTAAACAAAGGGTACAAATGTAAACAAAGACTCTAAATGTAAACAAAGACAATAAATGAAAACAAAGAGTACGAATGAAAACAAAGAGTACGAATGAAAACAAAGACTCTAAATGTAAGGAAAGGCTAACAGGTAAACAAAGAGTAGAAATTTAAAGAGACACTCAATGTAAACAAAGACTACAAATGTAAACAAAACTCAAAGTGTAAACAAAGACCCGAAATGTAAACAAAGACTACAAATGTAAACAAAGAGTACAATTGTAAACAAAGATTCTAAATGTAAACAAAGTGTACAAATGTACACAAACACTCTAAATGTAAACAAAATCTCTAAATGTAAACAAAAACTCTAGATGTAAACAAAGACTCTAACTGTAAACAAACACTCTAAATATAATTAAAGACTACAAATGTAAACAAAGATTACAAATGTAAATAAAGACACTAAATGTAAACAAAGACGACAAACGTTAAGAAAGATGCTAAATGTAAACAAAGACTACAAATAAAAAGGAAGATTGCAAATGTAAACAAAGTTACAAATGGAAACAAAGACTCTAAATTTAAACAAAGGCTACAAATAGGAACAATGAGTTCAAATGTAAACAAAGACTCTAAATATAAACAAAGACTACAAATGTAAACAAAAAGTACAAATGTTAACGGACCCTAAATGTAAACAAAAGCTCTAAATTTAAACAAAGACTACAAATGTAAACAAAGACTCTAAATGTAAACAGAAACTAAAAATAAAAACAAAGTGTACAAATGTAAGCAAAGACTACAAATGTAAACAGACTCTAAATGTAAACAAAACTCTAAATGCAAACACTCTAAATGTAAACAAAGGCTACAAATAAAAGGAAAGAGTACAAATGTAAACAAAGCCTTCAAATGTAAACAAATAGTTCAAATGAAAAGAGACACTTAATGTAAACAAAGTCTCTAAATGTAAACAACGACTACAAATGTAAAGAAAGACTCTAAATGTAAACAAATTCTAAGTGAAAACAAAGACACTAAAAGTAAACAAAGACTCTAAATGTAAACAAAGACTAAAAATGTAAACACTCTAAATATAAATAAAGAGATCAAATGTAAACAGAGTCTAAATGTAAACAGACTACAAATGTAAACAAAAAGTACAAGTTTAAACAAAAAGCACAAATGTTAACAGACTAAAAATGTAAACAAAATCTCTAAATGTAAACAAAGAATACAAATGTAAACGGAGATTCTAAATATAAACAAAGACTACAAATAAAAACAAAGACTACAAATGTAAACAAAGGTTACATATGCAAACAAAGACACTAAATGTAAACAAAGACAACAAATGAAAACAAAGTGTACAAATGAAAACAAATAAAAACAAAGACTCTAAATGTAAACAAAGGTTACAAGGTAAACAAAGAGTACATATGTAAACAGACACTAAATGTAAACAAAGGTTCTAAATGTAAACAAAGACTACAAATAAAAAGGAAGATTACAAATGGAAACAATGTTACAAATGGAAACAAAGACTCTAAATTTAAACAAAGGCTACAAATGTAAACAAAAAGTACAAATGTAAACGGACCCTAAATGTAAACAAAGGCTCTAAATTTAAACATAGACTACAAATGTAAACAAAGACTCTAAATGTAAACAGAAACTAAAAATAAAAACAAAGTGTACAAATGTAAGCAAAGACTACAAATGTAAACAGACTCTAAATGTAAACAAAGGCTACAAATAAAAACAGAGAGTTCAAATGTAAACAAAGACTACAAATGTAAACAAAGGCTCTAAATGTGAACACTCTAAATGTAAACAAAGGCTACAAATGTAAACTGACTCTAAATGTAAACAAAGACTCTAAATATAAACAAAACTCTATATGTAAACACTCTAAATGTAAACGAAGACTACAAATAAAAACTAGGAGTACAAATGTAAACAAAGGCTCTAAATGTAAACAAAGAATGCAAATGTAAAGAGACACTGCATGTAAACAAAGACACTAAATGTAAACAAAGACTACAAATGTAAACAAAGACTCTAAATTTAAACAAACTCTAAGTGAAAACAAAGACACTAAATGTAAACAAAGACTACAAATGTAAACAAAGTCTGTGTATGTAAACAAAGACTCTAAAGAAAAACTACAAACGTAAACAGAATCTAAATGTAAACAGACTACAAATGTAAACAAAGACTACAAATGTAAACAGACTACAAATGTAAACAAAGACTACAAATGTAAACAAAGACTGTAAATGTAAACAAAGAGTACAAATGTATACAAAGACTCTAAATATAAACAAAAGCTCTAAATGCAAACAAAACTCTAACTGTAAACAAAGACTCTAAACGTAATAAAGACTACAAATGTAAACAAAGATGAAAAATGTCAACAAAGACTATAATGTAAACAAAAACTACAAACGTAAACAAAGACTAAAAATGTAAACAAGGACTACAAATGTAAACACTGTAAATGTAACCAAAGAATGTAAATGTAAACAAAGCATTTAAATGTAAACACACTCTGAATGTAAACAAAGACTGTAAATGTAAAAAAGACTGTAAATGTAAACAAAGACTCTAAATGTACACAAAGACTACAAATGTAAACAAAGAATTCAAATGTAAACAAAGACTACAAATGTAATCAAAGGCTCTAAATGTAAAGACACTTAATGGAAAGAGACTCTAAATATAAACAAAGACTACGAATGTAAGCAAAGACTACAAATGTAAACACTCTAAATGTAAACAAAAACTAGAAACGTGAACAGAGTCTAAATGTAAACAGACTACAAATGTAAACAAAAACAACAAATGAAAACAAAGACTAAATGTGAACAAAGAATCTAAATTCTAACAGACTACAAATGTAAACAAAATGTACAAATGTAAAGAAAGAACACAAATGTTAACAGACTCAAAATTTAAACAGTTTCTAAATGTAAACAGACTACAAATAAAAACAAACACTACAAATTTAAACAAAGGGTACAAATGCAAACAGACTAAAAATGTAAACAAAAACTACAAATGTAAACAGACTCAAAATGTAAACAAAGTCTCTAAATGTAAACAAAGAATACACGTGTAAACGAAGAGTCTAAATGTAAAGAAAGACTACATATAAAAACAAAGACTACAAATGTAAACAAAGGGTACAAATGTAAACAAAGACTCTAAATGTAAACAAAGACAATAAATGAAAACAAAGAGTACGAATGAAAACAGACACTCAATGTAAACAAAGACTACAAATGTAAACAAAACTCAAAGTGTAAACAAAGACCGAAATGTAAACAAAGACTACAAATGTAAACAAAGAGTACAATTGTAAACAAAGATTCTAAATGTAAACAAAGTGTACAAATGTACACAAACACTCTAAATGTTAACAAAATCTCTAAATGTAAACAAAAACTCTAGATGTAAACAAAGACTCTAACTGTAAACAAACACTCTAAATATAATTAAAGACTACAAATGTAAACAAAGATTACAAATGTAAATAAAGACACTAAATGTAAACAAAGATGACAAACGCAAAGAAAGATGCTAAATGTAAACAAAGGCTACACATAAAAACAATGAGTTCAAATGTAAACAAAAAATGTAAACAAACTCTAAGTGAAAACAGAGACACTATATGTAAACAAAGACTACAAATGCAAACAAAGTCTGTCTATGTAAACAGACTCTAAAGAAAAACTACAAACGTAAACAGACTCTAAATGTAAACAGACTACAAATGTAAACAAAGACTACAAATGTAAACAGACTACAAATGTAAACAAAGATTGTAAATGTAAACAAAGAGTACAAATGTATACAAAGACTCTAAATATAAACAAAAGCTCTAAATGTAAACAAAACTCTAACTGTAAACAAAGACTCTAAACGTAATTAAAGACTACAAATGTAAACAAAGATTACAATTGTCAACAAAGACTATAATGTAAGCAAAAACTACAAACGTAAACAAAGACTAAAAATGTAAACAAGGACTACAAATGTAAACACTGTAAATGTAACCAAAGAATGTAAATGTAAACAAAGCA
This sequence comes from Salticus scenicus, assembly GCA_963930645.1. Classification (NCBI taxonomy): domain Eukaryota; kingdom Metazoa; phylum Arthropoda; class Arachnida; order Araneae; family Salticidae; genus Salticus; species Salticus scenicus. The sequence continues at coordinate 340,210,208 of OZ005653.1, forward strand.
TTTAAATGTAAACAGACTCTAAATGTAAACAAAGAATCTAAAAGTAAACAAAGACTCCAAATGTAAACAAAGACTCCAAACGTAAACAAAGACTAGGAATGTAAACACACTCTGAATGTAAACAAAGACTGTAAATGTAAAAAAGACTACAGATGTAAACGAAGACGCTAAACAAAAACTACAAACGTAAAAAGACTCTAAATGTAAACAAAGACTGCAAATGTAAACAAAGACTGTAAATGTAAACAAAGACTCTAAATGTACACAAAGACTACAAATGTAAACAAAGAATTCAAATGTAAACAAAGACTACAAATGTAAACAAAGGCTCTAAATGTAAAGAAACTTATTGGAAAGAGACTCTAAATGTAAACAAGGACAACAAATGTAAACAAAGGCTACAAATGTAAACACTCTAAATGTAAACAAAAACTAGAAACGTAAACAGAGTCTAAATGTAAACAGACTAAAAAGGAAAACAAAAACAACGAATGTAAACGAAAAACTCTAAATGTGAACAAAGAATCTAAATTCTAACAGACTACAAATGTAAACAAAATGTACAAATGTAAACAAATAACACAAATGTTAACAGACTCATAACTTAAACATTCTCTAAATGTAAACAGACTACAAATAAAAACAAACACTACAAATTTAAACAAAGGGTACAAATGCAAACAGACTAAAAATGTAAACAAAAACTACAAATGTAAACAAAGACTCAAAATGTAAACAAAGTCTCTAAATGTAAACAAAGAATACAAGTTTAAACGAAGAGTCTAAACGTAAAGAAAGACTACATATAAAAACAGACTACAAATGTAAACAAAGGGTACAAATGTAAACAAAGACTCTAAATGTAAACAAAGACAATAAATGAAAACAAAGAATTCAAATGTAAACAAAGAATTCAAATGTAAACAAAGAATTCAAATGTAAACAGACACTCAATGTAAACAAAGACTACAAATGTAAACAAAACTCAAAGTGTAAACAAAGACCCGAAATGTAAACAAAGTCTACAAATGTAAACAAAGAGTACAATTGTAAACAAAGGTTCTAAATGTAAACAAAGTGTACAAATGTACACAAACACTCTAAATGTAAACAAAATCTCTAAATGTAAACAAAAACTCTAGATGTAAACAAAGACTCTAACTGTAAACAAACACTCTAAATATAATTAAAGACTACAAATGTAAACAAAGATTACAAATGTAAATAAAGACACTAAATGTAAACAAAGATGACAAACGTAAAGAAAGATGCTAAATGTAAACAAAAACTACAAATAAAAACGAAGATTACAAATGTAAACAAAGTTACAAATGAAAACAAAGACTCTAAATTTAAACAAAGGCTACAAATAGAAACAATGAGTTCAAATGTAAACAAAGACTCTAAATATAAACAAAGCCTACAAATGTAAACAAAAAGTACAAATGTAAACGGACCCTAAATGTAAACAAAGGCTCTAAATTTAAACAAAGACTACAAATGTAAACAAAGACTCTAAATGAAAACAGAAACTAAAAATAAAAACAAAGTGTACAAATGTAAGCAAAGACTACAAATGTAAACAGACTCTAAATGTAAACAAAGGCTACAAATGTAAACAGACTCTAAATGTAAACAAAACTCTAAATGTAAACAAAGGCTACAAATAAAAACAAAGAGTTCAACAGTCTCTAAATGTAAACACTCTAAATGTAAACAAAGGCTACAAATAAAAACAGAGAGTTCAAATGTAAACAAAGACTCTAAATATAAACAAAGGCTACAAATGTAAACAAAAAGTACAAATGTAAACGGACTCTAAATGTAAACAAAGACTACAAATGTAAACAATGATTACAAATGTAAACAAAGACTACAAATGTAAACAAAGGCTCTAAATGTGAACACTCCAAATGTAAACAAAGGCTACAAATGTAAACAAAGTGTGCAAATGAAAAGAGACACTTAATGTAAACAAAGGCTCTAAATGTAAACAACGACTACAAGTGTAAAGAAAAACTCTAAATGTAAACAAACTCTAAACAAAAGCTCTAAATGTAAACAAAGACTAAAAATCTAAAAAAAGACTACAAAAGTAAACAAACTCTAAATTTAAACAAAGGCTACAAATAAAAGCAAAGAGTACAAATGTAAACAAAGCCTACAAATGTAAACAAAGAATTCAAATGTAAAGAAAGACTCTAAATGTAAACAAATTCTAAGTGAAAACAAAGACACTAAATGTAAACAACGACTCTAAGTGTAAACAAAGACTAGAAATGTAAACACTCTAAATATAAACAAAGAGAACAAATGTAAACAGAGTCTAAATGTAAACAGACTACAAATGTAAACAAAAAGTACAAGTTTAAACAAAAAGCACAATTGTTAACAGACTAAAAATGCAAACAAAATCTCTAAATGTAAACAACGAATAAAAATGTAAATGGAGATTCTAAATGTAAACAAAGACTACAAATAAAAACAAAGACTACAATTGTAAACAAAGGTTACAAATGTAAACAAAGACACTAAATGTAAACAAAAGTTACAAGGTAAACAAAGAGTACATATGAAAACAGACACTAAACGTAAACAAAAGTTCTAAATGTAAACAAAGACTACAAATGTAAACAAATCTCTAAGTTTAAACAAAGAACCTAATTGTAAACTAAAACTAATAATGTAAACAAAGAGTACAATTGCAAACTAAGATTCTAAATGTAAACAAAAAATACAAATGTACGCAAACACTCTGAATGTAAACAAAGACTCTAACTGTAAACAAAGACTCTAAATGTAATTAAAGACTGCAAATGTAAACAAAGATAACAAATGTAAACAAAGATACTAAATGTAAACAAAGACGCTAAATGTAAGCAAAGACTAAGAATAAAAACAAAGATTACAAATGTAAACAAATGCTACAAATGGAAACAGACTCTAAATGTAAAGAAAGGCTACAAATAAAAACAAAGAGTACAAATGTAAATAAATTCTACAAATGTAAACAAAAAGTACAAATGTAAACGAATACTAAATGTAAACAAAGGCTCTAAATGTAAAAAAAAACTACAAATAAAAGAGTACAATTGTAAACAAAGACTACAATTGTAAACAGACTCTAAATGTAAACAAAGACTCTAAATATAAACAAAACTCTATATGTAAACACTCTAAATGTAAACGAAGACTACAAATAAAAACTAGGAGTACAAATGTAAACAAAGGCTCTAAATGTAAACAAAGAGTGCAAATGTAAAGAGACACTGCATGTAAACAAAGACACTAAATGTAAACAAAGACTACAAATGTAAACAAAGACTACAAATGTAAACAAAAGCTCTAAATGTAAACAAACTCTAAGTGAAAACAAAGACACTAAATGTAAACAAAGACTACAAATGTAAACATAGTCTGTGTATGTAAACAAAGACTCTAAAGAAAAACTACAAACGTAAACAGACTCTAAATGTAAACAGACTACAAATGTAAACAAAGACTACAAATGTAAACAGACTACAAATGTAAACAAAGACTACAAATGTAAACAAAGACTGTAAATATAAACAAAAGCTCTAAATGTAAACAAAACTCTAACTGTAAACAAAGACTCTAAACGTAATTAAAGACTACAAATGTAAACAAAGATGACAAATGTCAACAAAAACTATAATGTAAACAAAAACTACAAACGTAAACAAAGACTAAAAATGTAAACAAGGACTACAAATGTAAACACTGTAAATGTAACCAAAGAATGTAAATGTAAACAAAGCATTTAAATGTAAACAGACTCTAAATGTAAGCAAAGAATCTAAAAGTAAACAATGACTCCAAATGTAAACAAAGACTCCAAACGTAAACACACTCTGAATGTAAACAAAGGCTGTGAATGTAAAAAAGACTTCAGATGTAAACGAAGACGCTAAACAAAAACTACAAACGTAAAAAGACTCTAAATGTAAACAAAGACTGCAAATGTAAACAAAGACTGTAAATGTAAACAAAGACTCTAAATGTACACAAAGACTACAAATGTAAACAAAGAATTCAAATGTAAACAAAGACTACAAATGTAAACAAAGGCTCTAAATGTAAAGACACTTAATGGAAAGAGACTCTAAATGTAAACAAAGACTACAAATGTAAACAAAGACTACAAATGTAAACACTCTAAATGTAAACAAAAACTAGAAACGTGAACAGAGTCTAAATGTAAACAGACTACAAATGTAAACAAAAACAACAAATGTAAACAAAGACTAAATGTGAACAAAGAATCTAAATTCTAACAGACTACAAATGTAAACAAACGAAGTGTCTATTGCTACGGCAGCCGGAACAATATTATTGTTACGGCAGTCACCAATGAATCTTTATCGCTCTCACTAAGAACGACTATTTTGTGAATCAATCTTCTTCCGTGCACACATGTTGACATTCACGACGCCATTTTTATATTTATTATTTTAAATGATCGCTTTACTATCCTTGCTTTTTGTTGAATGCGGCATTTTAATCTATTTTTTGAGCTAGTGTGTTCTAAAAAAAATGTTGAAATCAATGTGGGAGATTTATTTCTGCTCTCATATAATGATTTCGGAACGGGATTTCGATCAGAAAATAATTGAACCATCGATCTGTGATAATTTAAAATACAATCAATTTATTTTGCAAAACATAAAATTTACTTATTTATTTATTTTTGTATATTTAGCGTTAGACTTCTCTGGGATGAAAATCGTTTGCATAATTTTTCATAGATTATTTGTATTGTGTGAATTCTTATAGGAAAATGAACATAGTTTTGTCATGGCCGCAACATACTAGTTTTTTCTCATATCTTTTATTTGTTTTGTACCATAGTAGAATTTGTACTTATCCAAATATTAATTGTTATAATAAATGTAATTAATCTTTTTTAATATTGCTGTGGAAGATTTAAAATATTTGGTTTCATTTACATCATGGGTGTAAAACCACTTAGAATGCAAAAAACTGTAAACTGCTACTTGCATGCAGAATGAATAGTGAAGGAAGACTTAATAATAGTATGTTATCTGCAGGATTCGCTTCAGTTGTGTCTCTGAATTCCATGTTATTTTGTTTTTATAAAATCTTTTCATTTGCATTGTAATTTTCTTAGAACTTCGCAAATGTATTATCATTTATGCATAGTGTAAATAAATATTTTTAATAATAGCCATTTTATATATCATTAACAAGTCTTGCCCTTCATTCTGCATGCAAATAGCAGTTTTCAGCTTTTTTGCATGTTGCGAGCATATAATGCCTAATTTCACTGACAGTTATTGTAAGGGAAAATTTGTTTCCATAATTATTCATTACTTAATGTATTTTTTAAAATTCTATTTTCACATTCAAAAAATTCACAATCGCTAAATTAGTACTTATTCTCCAAAAATAAATTTTTTAAATTTTTAGTACTATTTCATTTTATGGCTAATAATTGAGAAAAAATGCACTTAATAAAAACTCGCATTTTTGAATTCAAATTTAAAAATATTAGTCTTTGTAAAATGAGCACTAATAGTTTTTTGAATGTGAAAATGGAATTAAAAAAAAAAAAAAAAAAAAAACTAGCATGTTGTGGCCACTATATGACTTTCTTCTGTTTTTGGAACAACTTTAGTACACACCCACAATGATATTTGGCAATTTTTTGTTGGCGATTATGGCTAAATCGTAAAATCACAAATCTAAAATAAACAACATATAGGCTGCTATATTATATCGCAACCAGTCCAGAACGGCATTGTTATTCAAAACGGTGCCAAAGAAAAATCGCCAAATTCAGCTGTAGGTGTATACTGAAGTTGTACCCTATATTTTCATAAACAAATTCTCTCAGTAAAAATAATTTATTAAAATTATTTTCCATGATAAATGCAGATGATTTACATTTCTAGAGAAGTCGTAACATCAAATATCCAAAGAAAATCAATTTTATTCTCCAAATAACATTTTATTAAAATACATTTTTTTCTTTCTTTTAATGAAAAAAATCAATAACTTTTATCACAGATCTATAGTTCAATCATTCGTTTTAAAGGTATTGATGAGCTCTTTTGACATAATTAAAGCTCTTTGGGTACATAATGAAAATTTACAGGAGACAGATGCAATGCTCCTATGTATACAAAAAATTTTCCTCAGTTGACTATCATTGTTATAAACAATTCGTTTTAATTTCATAATTATTAAAAAATAATTCTCTTTATGCATATTTACACGAAATTTTGAGATATATCACCATGTTAAAACTTTAGAAAAAGCAGGTTGGCAAAGCCACCTTTAAGACTATTTTCACCAAAAGTTGACAGGCACTAATTTATGTCAAGGTGCAACTACATACCAATTTGCATTAAATTCTATGCAGTAGTTCCTGAGATACAATTGCCAGAAAAATTTATCACACACAGATTGTGTTCTCTCAGAATGCATAAATCAAAATCTATTGAAAACCCAAGGTCAAAAATTTTTACGAATACAATACTTGCTTCTACTAAAATGTAGAAGAAAGTAATAAATGAAGTTTTATAAATTTGACTAACTGAATAGCTTACCAAATAATTGGATATTTGGACAAACTGAATATTCAACTAGCCAAATAGTTTCAGATTCGGCCAAATGGAATAATCAGTAATATGGCCAAATATTTGGTATATCTCTAGTATGAATATTATGCAGAACATTTCAGTAATCTCCATCTCCAGCAAGATTATAAATAAAAAATACAGATCAATTGTTACAAAATTCCAATTTATGAACAGTTTGTGCAGATTCAGCCGTAATTGACTAAAACTTTAAAAATTAAGTATGACTGCATATTTAAATAAATTTTAATTTAGATACAGTATATATTTTTAATTGAAATAATTGTGCTAATTTCTTTTTTCTTTCATGCTAATTAATCACGAATTTCTTATCATAATTCTGAAGAACTATATAACTTACTAGCAGGCTTTGCCTGCTTTACTGGATACTGTATTTAAATGAATTCTCAAAATTCCATATCATTATAAAATCTCAAAAATAAAAATACTAAAATCAGTTGAAACCTAAGTTAAAGTTTACGTTGCATTCAATAAAGATTTTCTCGCTTGCAGCATGAAGAGTTCAGGTTCCCACTGCCATTCCCCCCTCTCCCCCCCCCAAAAAAAAATACTGGCATTCATTTCACATTTGAATATTACACTGTAAAGTTTTCATTGATCTGGAATAATATCTTGACAAATCTTAGCCCCCCCCCCCAAAAAAAAAAAAGTTCTGGATCGGCTACTGGCGGGAAAATCAGAATTTTCAAGAAATCGAATCAGAGAAAATATTGCATATTCTTAATACTCACAGTGATGCTGCTAGTCTTTCAAAATCTTGGGACACATGGGTTTAAAAAATCTGGGTCAATTTTTCAAAAAATGGGTCCCCACATAAATTAATTTATACATTACAGATAATGATATATATATATATATATATATATATATATATATTGTAGATGAAAAATAGATTTTTAGGAATTTTTAACCAGCTCTTTTTGAAATTGTCTTAAACTAATATTATGTAGGAGGAAAGAATCTTTTTTCCTTCTTCAGAGCAGAATGCTTTAAAAATATAAAGAAAATATTAGTTTTAAACAATATATTTTAAAATTTATTTTTTTTCTTTCTTCGTTTATTTATTTATTATTTTTTTCAAGAATGAAAATTACGTGTCCGCTGGTACCAGCCACAATAAATTTATCATGTTTCTGCCTCTGATTTTTCACGTAATTTACGCACTATAGCACATAAACAGCATTTCTGACTCACATGCTAAAATTCGCCATTCCATGAAAATTTGAAGCATATTCAAACTTGAAACTGTGTTTTTTGCTGAGCCTACCCCAACGGATGGTGGTGGTATGTGTGTGTGTTGGGGAGGGGGGGGGGGTAATTTCGCAAAACCCCTTTAGAGTGTATGTTGCATACACATACCAATTGATGCATCAAAAAATCGCTTTCCTCGGATAATTTGGAGCAGAGTTATGCTAAAAACGTGTCTTTGCACACTCCCTGATCCTAAATTGTGAAAAAAGGAGAGAATTTTGGAAAATCTTTTTATACTACGTATTGGATACATATAACTGGCCCACACATAAACAATTACTGTTCTACAATAATTTGAAGCAGATTTAACCTTGAAAACTTTCTTTTTACTCCCCCCCCCTCTTCCTATGGGAGGAAGTAGAAAGTAGTTTCAAAAATCTTTTTGTGGTGTGTGTATTGGGTATGCATAACCAATCGACATCAAAAAATCACTTTCCTAAGATAATTTGGAACAGAGTTAGTCTTGAAGTTACACTTGGAAACTTTTTTTCTCTCAACCCCCCCCCCCCTTGAACTCAAGGAGGGAAATCTCATTACAATAGGTATCGGATACATATAAACTATTTATGCTTTAAAATACATGACTGCAACTTACCTATATTTCCCAAGACGATAATGCTGAAAGGGGGGGGGGGGGTTCATGAATTTGCCCCCTTGCAACACACCTCTCAAAATCGAAAGTCACAAAAACATGAATGGGTTTTTGGAGATATGTACTGAAAACAGCCATGCGTTTTCTTTAGAATATGTACCACTTTTTTGTAAAACTCTACTCAAAAATTCCCCCCTCCCCTCTTAAAATAGAAAATTTCAAAATCACAGAAAATGCTTTCTTGTACTCAATTAGAGTTCTGCGCAACCAGACAGATGAATTTTATGTCAACCCGAACCCGACAAAAAAATTTTCATCAACCCGAACCCGACTAAAAATTTTTCATCAACCCGAAAACCGACCCGCACCTGACAAAACTGAAAAAAGGATCAATAATTTTTAACCATTTATGTGAGTTGTGAAATTCAAGCGTAAACTAGTATGTTTTGGCCACCACAAGACTTTCTTCTATACTTTCGTATATTTTACTAAGAGCAAATAATTTATTAAAAATATTATTTTTTAAGATTATCTAACAGGATGAATGCAAACGATTTTCATCTAAAAAGGAAACATTCAAAAGGTGTCATCTTCAAAAGGTATTGAAAAAAATATATGTGATTCTACTCTTCATAAAACACCAGAAAATGAAAAAATTATCGGCTAAAATCAATTACAGCGACCACAAAAAATTATCAAAATTAAGCATATTTGGCGATTTAGCGCTGTTAGGCGATACGTTTGCTAGCAACAAGATTGCCGTGTACGAACAGAACCTTGTTTTGCTTCTCCGCCAATTACTCAAAATCAATCGCCTAGCAGTGTGAAATCGCCAAATATGCTTAATTTTGATAATTTTTTGTGGTCGTTGTAATTCATTTCAGCCGACAATGTTTTCATTTTCTGGTGTTTTATGAAGAGTAGAATCACATATATTTTTTTCAATACTTTTTAAGGATGACACCTTTTGAATTTTTCCTTGTAAGAGAAATTTAACGCTAAATATCCAAAAACAGACAGTTTTATTGGCTATAAATAGCATCTTAAAAAGTACGTTTTTATAATGGTTATCTCACATATCAGGTTCCGTAGAGTTATATGCCATAGAAGTTGAGATTTAGCCTTCCCATTATCGAGGGATATTGCAGTATAGCAGCTCCACCTATTGGCCGATTAGCATCCAGATTGATTCAACATAGTGTCTCATTATGGCTTTCAAGTTTTATATATCAAGTTTTGTTTGATTATACACAATAGAACCTGAGACACAGCATCCCATTAAATTGCAAATATTGCTGTATAGCAGTGCCACCTGTTGAGCGGTTGACACAACAGTTCAGACACTTATTTAGGTCAAGGTGCATCTACATATAAATTTATATGCAATTTTATGCAGTAGTTCCTGAGATATAGCCTTCCCCTAAACTGCTGAAATCGCTGTGCAGCAGCGCCACCTGTTGTCCAATAAGAATTCAAATTGAATCATCATAATGTCTCATAATAGCCTTTTCACATATCAAGCTTTGTTTGATTATACTCAATAGAACCTGAGATATAGCCTCCTCTTAAATCTCGGAAATTGCTGTATAGCAGCGCCACCTGTTGATCAGTTGACAAATATTGATAGGCATTAATTTAGGTCAAGGTGCCTCTACATATAAATTCATATATAATTCTGAACAGTACTTCCGGAGATACAGTCGCTACAAACTTTTTGTCACACACACACAGAGACAGACATTTTCTATAAATGGTAAAATCGTGTTCTAGACCTCTCAAAACATGTAAATACGTCGAAAATTTTTATGAATCCAATACTTTTTTCTATTGAATATAGAAGAAAGTAAAAAATGCACTTCAATTTAAATGTTTGTAATTTATTATTTAATACTTATAGTCTGGAAAAAAAAAAAAGATGTATATTCTTTATTGCTTTTGTCCGATGTAGATGTTTACTATACTATAATAATTTGTGTAGCATGTATGTGATTCGCAGTTAAACATCTGCTTTTTAAGGATCACTGATCACTTTAAATTCGCATAATCAGCAACTTAGCTTCTTCTCGTTTCAGTTTTACTTCGTGCATTATTTATTCATTCTAGAGAAGACGATAAAGAATATAATCTGCCTTGATGGTATTCGTTTCCTTTATGTGTTTATTTTACATTACTTTTTTAAATTAAATCACGACAAGTATTCCCTTTATATTTGCTGTATATACAAATGGAAATGGAAGAAAATTCAAAATTTCGTTAACATACAAGCAAGGATTAAAATTAATTGAAAATGAAGATATCTTAAAAAAAAAAAATTAAAACAATTTCTACATATGATCAGTTTTAGATTTGTTTAAGAAAAGAAAACACAACAGATATTTTTTCTCATACTTATACAGATTTTTTTTTTTTTTTTTCGGGTGGATATCCATGTATAGGAATATGGAGCTCCGACACATGTCTAAAATCAGTTAAAGAACTATAATTATGTCTACAAATTTATGCTTTCAATTGTAAAATTTTTTTTTGAAAGGTGTTCTCAAGTCGACCCGACTCATTGGAAGCTAAACCCCACCCGAACCCGACCTGCAAGAGAAAAAAATTTGTCGACCCGACCCTCGAATTCAGGTAAAATCGGGTTATCCAACCCGGTGCAGGACTCTATGCTCAATACTCTCCACATGTGCAATTACTTCACCGTGAAGTAATGTGAAATTGACTTATGCTTACAATTACAGACGTGTTTTTGCCTCCTGCTCTCCAGGGAGAAAGGGGGGGGGGATTTCATAAAATTCCATTACTATAGATGTCAGATACATATAAATAATGCACCCACCGAAATTCTTGACTTCAGTTCCTACAGTTTTTCCCAGACAAATTGTGCACAAATCAAATCCCTAAAAAATTGCAAAAAACAAAAATGGGTATTTGGAAATTACATGGCTCTTTTCAACATCTTTGTTAACCATTTTTGGTAGAGTTCTACTCAAAAATCGGGAATTTGTGAAATTTTCTGCCAAAAATTTATTTTCTCCAACCAATAAAACCAATTTTCAATAACACTATCTATTCATATATTTAAAACTGCTATCTAAAAATCTGTAACGTGTTAAACGGGGATTGATAAAGTGTTTTATAATTGGCAAAAAATAAAAATGTTTCTCATTCCTATTAAATACTGGTTGTCCTTCAAATTTAACTGTTCAAATTTTAATTATCTTTAAAACTTAGGCGACCCTAGGCATGGGCCTAATCCAAAATCTGTCGCTAAATACAATATTAAAAAAAAATAAACTAGCTTTTAATAAACAGCTTATTCTTAATAAAATATGAATTTTCTCTTTTTTTTTAATACTTTTCATTAACTATTCTTTTAGTCTTAAAATAATAAAAAATACACCAGAGAACTGTTGAAAAGTAATAAGTGAAAAACTGAATAAACACCATAAACTGCAAAAAACATAAAACAATTAAGTTGGCACGAGTGCCGCAAATAAAGCGATGATGCACTATTTATAGTGTTTTATTCAAAGTTTTTTACTTAATAGCTTTTAAGCTTGCTTTCTAAACCTACTATCTTTAATCTTTTATATTCTGGTTTTCCTAAAACATTTAATAACCATTTATGAGTTTTAAATGTTCTTGTTACTGAGCAAATAAAATTAAAACAAAAAGCTTAAGTATTTTTTTGTTTGAATAAAATATCTTAAAACTGTATTTCATTGAAAATATCCCCTCTTCTTACATAGAAAAAAGAATATGGGGAATAAAGCTAAATATACGCTTTTTGAGAACAATGAATGAGTTATATTTCACATGTAAGGTTTATACGTGTTTTTCATTTTATCTAAAGGAAAAAAGGATATTGTCACTTATTTTCTAAATGTTAGTTTCATAAGAATATTCCTGTTACCCAAAAATATTTTCACCTCACGTATTTAATATTTTAAATGTATATACATAATAATTATTTTGGCAGAAATAAATGATTTTACGTGGTAAAAAAAATTATATAATTTAGGCTTACTAATATAAAAAAAGGGGGGGGGTACTTTTTTCATAACGATACTATAGGGCTGTTATAAAAAAAATGTACTGTCAAGGTCAAGGTACTAGTACTAATATGATAAAGCTATTATGAAAATTTTTAGTAATCCCATGGGGATGATAAAAAAGAGAAGTATACAAAAACTATTTTTATTTTATTAAGAATGACATAACAGATTTAAGTTATTAATGTTACTGAAGACTAAACATTAGCTCATTAAAAATATACTTTTAATAATGTGTATAACATTAAAATCATCTAAATTATTAATAAATATCAATTTTGTAATAATTTAAAACTTTTCAATAATAATGCTTGCACACATAAGCATATATGTTTGTGTTTGCAAACTTGAAAAAGAAAAGAATGTGAAAAGCTTACTAATTTATAGTTATTAATGAAGTACAAATTTGACAGCAGAATAATTTATTATATTTTTGTAGATTTAATGTTGGTGAAGATTTACGATCCGTTACGGTAGTTTTGGTTTTCAATACGGGTAAAATATAAAGTTTTAATACCTAGTAAACAAGACATGATAAACAATGTAACGAGACAGAAAGAGAAAGTGAGTATAAACTTAAAACTAATTTTAATTGAACAGAAAGTAATTACGGAAATTGTACCTGAGGGGGAAAAAAAACTGACAGTAAATTCTTATTTTAATTGCATGTATAAAAAAAGATAATTCAAAATATACATCGGTACATGAGTAAAATATGTACAGTTTTGTAAAGACAATTTATTAAAAAAGGAATGTTAATCTTAAGTGCAATTTTTATCATCGTCTTTAACTGACACTCGATAAATTTCATAAAGATGTATTTGATAAAAATTTAAATATTAACAATAACCATTCATTGCTTTTTTATTTGTACAAGGATCAATATAGTCCAGATTATTAATGCGACAAACACAGATAGCATTATTCTGGGCTATCGAAGAAAAAACATGGCTGAAAAAGTAAACAAATAGACTGCCGGAAACAAGAATCATTCAAATAAAGAATCATTCTTAAAAATTCTCCGGCAGTCTCACTGCGCAAGCGCAGTCAGACTGCCGTAACAATAATATTGTTACGGATGCCGTAGCAATAGCCACAGCCGTAAACAAAATGTACAAATGTAAACAAAGAACACAAATGTTAACAGACTCAAAATTTAAACAGTCTCTAAATGTAAACAGACTACAAATAAAAACAAACACTACAAATTTAAACAAAGGGTACAAATGCATACAGACTAAAAATGTAAACAAAAACTACAAATGTAAACAAAGACTCAAAATGTAAACAAAGTCTCTAAATGTAAACAAAGAATACACGCGTAAACGAAGAGTCTAAATGTAAAGAAAGACTACATATAAAAACAAAGACTACAAATGTAAACAAAGGGTACCAATGTAAACAAAGACTCTAAATGTAAACAAAGACAATAAATGAAAACAAAGAGTACGAATGAAAACAAAGACTCTAAATGTAAGGAAAGGCTACAATTTAAACAAAGAGTACAAATGTAAACAAAACTCAAAGTGTAAACAAAGACCCGAAATGTAAACAAAGACTACAAATGTAAACAAAGAATACAATTGTAAACAAAGATTCTAAATGTAAACAAAGTGTACAAATGTACACAAACACTCTAAATGTAAACAAAATCTCTAAATGTAAACAAAAACTCTAGATATAAACAAAGACTCTAACTGTAAACAAACACTCTAAATATAATTAAAGACTACAAATGTAAACAAAGATTACAAATGTAAATAAAGACACTAAATGTAAACAAAGACGGCAAACGTAAAGAAAGATGCTAAATGTAAACAAAGACTACAAATAAAAAGGAAGATTACAAATGTAAACAAAGTTACAAATGGAAACAAAGACTCTAAATTTAAACAAAGGCTACAAATAGAAACAATGAGTTCAAATGTAAACAAAGACTCTGAATATAAACAAAGACTACAAATGTAAACAAATAGTACAAATGTAAACGGACCCTAACTGTAAACAAAGGCTCTAAATTTAAGCAAAGACTACAAATTTAAACAAAGACTCTAAATGTAAACAGAAACTAAAAATAAAAAAAAAGTGTACAAATGTAAGCAAAGACTACAAATGTAAATAGACTCTAAATGTAAACAAAGGCTACAAATGTAAACAGACTCTAAATGTAAACAAAACTCTAAATGTAAACAAAGGCTACAAATAAAAACAAAGAGTTCAACAGTCTCTAAATGTAAACACTCTAAATGTAAACAAAGGATGCAAATGAAAAGAGACACTTAATGTAAACAAAGGCTCTAAATGTAAACAACGACTACAAATGTAAAGAAAGACTCTAAATGTAAACAAACTCTAAACAAAGGCTCTAAATGTAAACAAAGACTAAAAATCCAAAAAAGACTACAAATGTAAACAAACTCTAAATTTAAACAAAGGCTACAAATGTAAACAGACTCTAAATGTAAACAAAACTCTAAATGTAAACACTCTAAATGTAAACAAAGGCTACAAATAAAAGCAAAGACTACAAATGTAAACAAAGCCTACAAATGTAAACAAAGTGTTCAAATGAAAAGAGACACTTAATGTAAACAAAGGCTCTAAATGTAAACAACGACTACAAATGTAAAGAAAGACTCTAAATGTAAAAAAATTCTAAGTGAAAACAGACACTAAATGTAAACAAAGACTCTAAATGTAAACAAAGACTAAAAATGTAAACACTCTAAATATAAACAAAGAGAACAAATGTAAACAGAGTCTAAATGTAAACAGACTACAAATGTAAACAAAATCTCTAAATGTAAACAAAGAATACAAATGTAAACGGAGATTCTAAATGTAAACAAAGACTACAAATAAAAACAAAGACTGCAAATGTAAACAAAGGTTACAAATGTAAACAAAGACACTAAATGTAAACAGAAACTAAAAATAAAAAAAAGTGTACAAATGTAAGCAGACTACAAATGTAAACAGACTCTAAATGTAAACAAAGGCTACAAATGTAAACAGACTCTAAATGTAAACAAAACTCTAAATGTAAACAAAGGCTACAAATAAAAACAAAGAGTTCAACAGTCTCTAAATGTAAACACTCTAAATGTAAACAAAGGCTACAAATAAAAACAGAGAGTTCAAGTGTAAACAAAGACTCTAAATATAAACAAAGGCTACAAATGTAAACAAAGGATGCAAATGAAAAGAGACACTTAATGTAAACAAAGACTCTAAATGTAAACAACGACTACAAATGTAAAGAAAGACTCTAAATGTAAACAAACTCTAAACAAAGGCTCTAAATGTAAACAAAGACTAAAAATCCAAAAAAGACTACAAATGTAAACAAACTCTAAATTTAAACAAAACTCTAAATGTAAACACTCTAAATGTAAACAAAGGCTACAAATAAAAGCAAAGACTACAAATGTAAACAAAGCCTACAAATGTAAACAAAGTGTTCAAATGAAAAGAGACACTTAATGTAAACAAAGGCTCTAAATGTAAACAACGACTACAAATGTAAAGAAAGACTCTAAATGTAAAAAAATTCTAAGTGAAAACAAAGACACTAAATGTAAACAAAGACTCTAAATGTAAACAAAGACTAAAAATGTAAACAAAAAGCACAAATGTTAACAGCCTAAAAATGTAAACAAAATCTCTAAATGTAAACAAAGAATACAAATGTAAACGGAGATTCTAAATGTAAACAAAGACTACAAATAAAAACAAAGACTACAAATGTAAACAAAGGTTACAAATGTAAACAAAGACACTAAATGTAAACAAAGGTTACAAGGTAAACAAAGAGTTCATAAGTAAACAGACACTAAACGCAAACAAAGGTTCGAAATGTAAACAAAGACTACTAATGTAAACAAATCTCTAAGTTTAAACAAAGACCCTAAATGTAAACTAAAACTAATAATGTAAACAAAGAGTACAATTGCAAACAAAGATTCTAAATGTAAAGAAAGTGTACAAATGTATGCAAACACTCTGAATGCAAACAAAGACTCTAACTGTAAACAAAGACTCTAAATGTAATTAAAGACTACAAATGTAAACAAAGATGACAAATGTAAACAAAGATACTAAATGTAAACAAAGACTACAAATGTAAACAAAGGCTCTAAATGTGAACACTCTAAATGTAAACAAAGGCTACAAATGTAAACTGACTCTAAATGTAAGCAAAGACTCTAAATATAAACAAAACTCTATATGTAAACACTCTAAATGTAAACGAAGACTACAAATAAAAACTAGGAGTACAAATGTAAACAAAGGCTCTAAATGTAAACAAAGAGTGCAAATGTAAAGAGACACTGCATGTAAACAAAGACACTAAATGTAAACAAAGACTACAAATGTAAACAAAGACTCTAAATTTAAACAAACTCTAAGTGAAAACAAAGACACTAAATGTAAACAAAGACTACATATGTAAAAAAAGTCTGTGTATGTAAACAAAGACTCTAAAGAAAAACTACAAACGTAAACAGAATCTAAATGTAAACAGACTACAAATGTAAACAAAGACTACAAATGTAAACAGACTACAAATGTAAACAAAGACTACAAATGTAAACAAAGACTGTAAATGTAAACAAAGAGTACAAATGTATACAAAGACTCTAAATATAAACAAAAGCTCTAAATGCAAACAAAACTCTAACTGTAAACAAAGACTCTAAACGTAATAAAGACTACAAATGTAAACAAAGATGAAAAATGTCAACAAAGACTATAATGTAAACAAAAACTACAAACGTAAACAAAGACTAAAAATGTAAACAAGGACTACAAATGTAAACACTGTAAATGTAACCAAAGAATGTAAATGTAAACAAAGCATTTAAATGTAAACACACTCTGAATGTAAACAAAGACTGTAAATGTAAAAAAGACTTCAGATGTAAACGAAGACGCTAAACAAAAACTACAAACGTAAAAAGACTCTAAATGTAAACAAAGACTGCAAATGTAAACAAAGACTGTAAATGTAAACAAAGACTCTAAATGTACACAAAGACTACAAATGTAAACAAAGAATTCAAATGTAAACAAAGACTACAAATGTAAACAAAGGCTCTAAATGTAAAGACACTTAATGGAAAGAGACTCTAAATATAAACAAAGACTACGAATGTAAGCAAAGACTACAAATGTAAACACTCTAAATGTAAACAAAAACTAGAAACGTGAACAGAGTCTAAATGTAAACAGACTACAAATGTAAACAAAAACAACAAATGGAAACAAAGACTAAATGTGAACAAAGAATCTAAATTCTAACAGACTACAAATGTAAACAAAATGTACAAATGTAAAGAAAGAACACAAATGTTAACAGACTCAAAATTTAAACAGTCTCTAAATGTAAACAGACTACAAATAAAAACAAACACTACAAGTTTAAACAAAGGGTACAAATGCAAACAGACTAAAAATGTAAACAAAAACTACAAATGTAAAGAGACTCAAAATGTAAACAAAGTCTCTAAATGTAAACAAAGAATACACGTGTAAACGAAGAGTCTAAATGTAAAGAAAGACTACATATAAAAACAAAGACTACAAATGTAAACAAAGGGTACAAATGTAAACAAAGACTCTAAATGTAAACAAAGACAATAAATGAAAACAAAGAGTACGAATGAAAACAGACACTCAATGTAAACAAAGACTACAAATGTAAACAAAACTCAAAGTGTAAACAAAGACACGAAATGTAAACAAAGACTACAAATGTAAACAAAGAGTACAATTGTAAACAAAGATTCTAAATGTAAACAAAGTGTACAAATGTACACAAACACTCTAAATGTAAACAAAATCTCTAAATGTAAACAAAAACTCTAGATGTAAACAAAGACTCTAACTGTAAACAAACACTCTAAATATAATTAAAGACTACAAATGTAAACAAAGATTACAAATGTAAATAAAGACACTAAATGTAAACAAAGATGACAAACGCAAAGAAAGATGCTAAATGTAAACAAAGGCTACACATAAAAACAATGAGTTCAAATGTAAACAAAGACTCTAAATGTAAACAAACTCTAAGTGAAAACAGAGACACTATATGTAAACAAAGACTACAAATGCAAACAAAGTCTGTGTATGTAAACAGACTCTAAAGAAAAACTACAAACGTAAACAGACTCTAAATGTAAACAGACTACAAATGTAAACAAAGACTACAAATGTAAACAGACTACAAATGTAAACAAAGATTGTAAATGTAAACAAAGAGTACAAATGTATACAAAGACTCTAAATATAAACAAAAGCTCTAAATGTAAACAAAACTCTAACTGTAAACAAAGACTCTAAACGTAATTAAAGACTACAAATGTAAACAAAGATTACAATTGTCAACAAAGACTATAATGTAAGCAAAAACTACAAACGTAAACAAAGACTAAAAATGTAAACAAGGACTACAAATGTAAACACTGTAAATGTAACCAAAGAATGTAAATGTAAACAAAGCATTTAAATGTAAACAGACTCTAAATGTAAACAAAGAATCTAAAAGTAAACAAAGACTCCAAATGTAAACAAAGACTCCAAATGTAAACAAAGACTAGAAATGTAAACACACTCTGAATGTAAACAAAGACTGTAAATGTAAAAAAGACTACAGATGTAAACGAAGACCCTAAACAAAAACTACAAACGTAAAAAGACTCTAAATGTAAACAAAGACTGCAAATGTAAACAAAGACTGTAAATGTAAACAACGACTACAAATGTAAAGAAAGACTCTAAATGTAAACAAACTCTAAACAAAGGCTCTAAATGTAAACAAAGACTAAAAATCCAAAAAAGACTACAAATGTAAACAAACTCTAAATTTAAACAAAACTCTAAATGTAAACACTCTAAATGTAAACAAAGGCTACAAATAAAAGCAAAGACTACAAATGTAAACAAAGCCTACAAATGTAAACAAAGTGTTCAAATGAAAAGAGACACTTAATGTAAACAAAGGCTCTAAATGTAAACAACGACTACAAATGTAAAGAAAGACTCTAAATGTAAAAAAATTCTAAGTGAAAACAAAGACACTAAATGTAAACAAAGACTCTAAATGTAAACAAAGACTAAAAATGTAAACAAAAAGCACAAATGTTAACAGCCTAAAAATGTAAACAAAATCTCTAAATGTAAACAAAGAATACAAATGTAAACGGAGATTCTAAATGTAAACAGACTACAAATAAAAACAAAGACTACAAATGTAAACAAAGGTTACAAATGTAAACAAAGACACTAAATGTAAACAAAGGTTACAAGGTAAACAAAGAGTTCATAAGTAAACAGACACTAAACGCAAACAAAGGTTCGAAATGTAAACAAAGACTACAAATGTAAACAAATCTCTAAGTTTAAACAAAGACCCTAAATGTAAACTAAAACTAATAATGTAAACAAAGAGTACAATTGCAAACAAAGATTCTAAATGTAAAGAAAGTGTACAAATGTATGCAAACACTCTGAATGCAAACAAAGACTCTAACTGTAAACAAAGACTCTAAATGTAATTAAAGACTACAAATGTAAACAAAGATGACAAATGTAAACAAAGATACTAAATGTAAACAAAGACTACAAATGTAAACAAAGGCTCTAAATGTGAACACTCTAAATGTAAACAAAGGCTACAAATGTAAACTGACTCTAAATGTAAGCAAAGACTCTAAATATAAACAAAACTCTATATGTAAACACTCTAAATGTAAACGAAGACTACAAATAAAAACTAGGAGTACAAATGTAAACAAAGGCTCTAAATGTAAACAAAGAGTGCAAATGTAAAGAGACACTGCATGTAAACAAAGACACTAAATGTAAACAAAGACTACAAATGTAAACAAAGACTCTAAATTTAAACAAACTCTAAGTGAAAACAAAGACACTAAATGTAAACAAAGACTACATATGTAAAAAAAGTCTGTGTATGTAAACAAAGACTCTAAAGAAAAACTACAAACGTAAACAGAATCTAAATGTAAACAGACTACAAATGTAAACAAAGACTACAAATGTAAACAGACTACAAATGTAAACAAAGACTACAAATGTAAACAAAGACTGTAAATGTAAACAAAGAGTACAAATGTATACAAAGACTCTAAATATAAACAAAAGCTCTAAATGCAAACAAAACTCTAACTGTAAACAAAGACTCTAAACGTAATAAAGACTACAAATGTAAACAAAGATGAAAAATGTCAACAAAGACTATAATGTAAACAAAAACTACAAACGTAAACAAAGACTAAAAATGTAAACAAGGACTACAAATGTAAACACTGTAAATGTAACCAAAGAATGTAAATGTAAACAAAGCATTTAAATGTAAACACACTCTGAATGTAAACAAAGACTGTAAATGTAAAAAAGACTTCAGATGTAAACGAAGACGCTAAACAAAAACTACAAACGTAAAAAGACTCTAAATGTAAACAAAGACTGCAAATGTAAACAAAGACTGTAAATGTAAACAAAGACTCTAAATGTACACAAAGACTACAAATGTAAACAAAGAATTCAAATGTAAACAAAGACTACAAATGTAAACAAAGGCTCTAAATGTAAAGACACTTAATGGAAAGAGACTCTAAATATAAACAAAGACTACGAATGTAAGCAAAGACTACAAATGTAAACACTCTAAATGTAAACAAAAACTAGAAACGTGAACAGAGTCTAAATGTAAACAGACTACAAATGTAAACAAAAACAACAAATGGAAACAAAGACTAAATGTGAACAAAGAATCTAAATTCTAACAGACTACAAATGTAAACAAAATGTACAAATGTAAAGAAAGAACACAAATGTTAACAGACTCAAAATTTAAACAGTCTCTAAATGTAAACAGACTACAAATAAAAACAAACACTACAAGTTTAAACAAAGGGTACAAATGCAAACAGACTAAAAATGTAAACAAAAACTACAAATGTAAAGAGACTCAAAATGTAAACAAAGTCTCTAAATGTAAACAAAGAATACACGTGTAAACGAAGAGTCTAAATGTAAAGAAAGACTACATATAAAAACAAAGACTACAAATGTAAACAAAGGGTACAAATGTAAACAAAGACTCTAAATGTAAACAAAGACAATAAATGAAAACAAAGAGTACGAATGAAAACAGACACTCAATGTAAACAAAGACTACAAATGTAAACAAAACTCAAAGTGTAAACAAAGACACGAAATGTAAACAAAGACTACAAATGTAAACAAAGAGTACAATTGTAAACAAAGATTCTAAATGTAAACAAAGTGTACAAATGTACACAAACACTCTAAATGTAAACAAAATCTCTAAATGTAAACAAAAACTCTAGATGTAAACAAAGACTCTAACTGTAAACAAACACTCTAAATATAATTAAAGACTACAAATGTAAACAAAGATTACAAATGTAAATAAAGACACTAAATGTAAACAAAGATGACAAACGCAAAGAAAGATGCTAAATGTAAACAAAGGCTACACATAAAAACAATGAGTTCAAATGTAAACAAAGACTCTAAATGTAAACAAACTCTAAGTGAAAACAGAGACACTATATGTAAACAAAGACTACAAATGCAAACAAAGTCTGTGTATGTAAACAGACTCTAAAGAAAAACTACAAACGTAAACAGACTCTAAATGTAAACAGACTACAAATGTAAACAAAGACTACAAATGTAAACAGACTACAAATGTAAACAAAGACTGTAAATGTAAACAAAGAGTACAAATGTATACAAAGACTCTAAATATAAACAAAAGCTCTAAATGTAAACAAAACTCTAACTGTAAACAAAGACTCTAAACGTAATTAAAGACTACAAATGTAAACAAAGATTACAATTGTCAACAAAGACTATAATGTAAGCAAAAACTACAAACGTAAACAAAGACTAAAAATGTAAACAAGGACTACAAATGTAAACACTGTAAATGTAACCAAAGAATGTAAATGTAAACAAAGCATTTAAATGTAAACAGACTCTAAATGTAAACAAAGAATCTAAAAGTAAACAAAGACTCCAAATGTAAACAAAGACTCCAAATGTAAACAAAGACTAGAAATGTAAACACACTCTGAATGTAAACAAAGACTGTAAATGTAAAAAAGACTACAGATGTAAACGAAGACGCTAAACAAAAACTACAAACGTAAAAAGACTCTAAATGTAAACAAAGACTGCAAATGTAAACAAAGACTGTAAATGTAAACAACGACTACAAATGTAAAGAAAGACTCTAAATGTAAACAAACTCTAAACAAAGGCTCTAAATGTAAACAAAGACTAAAAATCCAAAAAAGACTACAAATGTAAACAAACTCTAAATTTAAACAAAACTCTAAATGTAAACACTCTAAATGTAAACAAAGGCTACAAATAAAAGCAAAGACTACAAATGTAAACAAAGCCTACAAATGTAAACAAAGTGTTCAAATGAAAAGAGACACTTAATGTAAACAAAGGCTCTAAATGTAAACAACGACTACAAATGTAAAGAAAGACTCTAAATGTAAAAAAATTCTAAGTGAAAACAAAGACACTAAATGTAAACAAAGACTCTAAATGTAAACAAAGACTAAAAATGTAAACAAAAAGCACAAATGTTAACAGCCTAAAAATGTAAACAAAATCTCTAAATGTAAACAAAGAATACAAATGTAAACGGAGATTCTAAATGTAAACAGACTACAAATAAAAACAAAGACTACAAATGTAAACAAAGGTTACAAATGTAAACAAAGACACTAAATGTAAACAAAGGTTACAAGGTAAACAAAGAGTTCATAAGTAAACAGACACTAAACGCAAACAAAGGTTCGAAATGTAAACAAAGACTACAAATGTAAACAAATCTCTAAGTTTAAACAAAGACCCTAAATGTAAACTAAAACTAATAATGTAAACAAAGAGTACAATTGCAAACAAAGATTCTAAATGTAAAGAAAGTGTACAAATGTATGCAAACACTCTGAATGCAAACAAAGACTCTAACTGTAAACAAAGACTCTAAATGTAATTAAAGACTACAAATGTAAACAAAGATGACAAATGTAAACAAAGATACTAAATGTAAACAAAGACTACAAATGTAAACAAAGGCTCTAAATGTGAACACTCTAAATGTAAACAAAGGCTACAAATGTAAACTGACTCTAAATGTAAGCAAAGACTCTAAATATAAACAAAACTCTATATGTAAACACTCTAAATGTAAACGAAGACTACAAATAAAAACTAGGAGTACAAATGTAAACAAAGGCTCTAAATGTAAACAAAGAGTGCAAATGTAAAGAGACACTGCATGTAAACAAAGACACTAAATGTAAACAAAGACTACAAATGTAAACAAAGACTCTAAATTTAAACAAACTCTAAGTGAAAACAAAGACACTAAATGTAAACAAAGACTACATATGTAAAAAAAGTCTGTGTATGTAAACAAAGACTCTAAAGAAAAACTACAAACGTAAACAGAATCTAAATGTAAACAGACTACAAATGTAAACAAAGACTACAAATGTAAACAGACTACAAATGTAAACAAAGACTACAAATGTAAACAAAGACTGTAAATGTAAACAAAGAGTACAAATGTATACAAAGACTCTAAATATAAACAAAAGCTCTAAATGCAAACAAAACTCTAACTGTAAACAAAGACTCTAAACGTAATAAAGACTACAAATGTAAACAAAGATGAAAAATGTCAACAAAGACTATAATGTAAACAAAAACTACAAACGTAAACAAAGACTAAAAATGTAAACAAGGACTACAAATGTAAACACTGTAAATGTAACCAAAGAATGTAAATGTAAACAAAGCATTTAAATGTAAACACACTCTGAATGTAAACAAAGACTGTAAATGTAAAAAAGACTTCAGATGTAAACGAAGACGCTAAACAAAAACTACAAACGTAAAAAGACTCTAAATGTAAACAAAGACTGCAAATGTAAACAAAGACTGTAAATGTAAACAAAGACTCTAAATGTACACAAAGACTACAAATGTAAACAAAGAATTCAAATGTAAACAAAGACTACAAATGTAAACAAAGGCTCTAAATGTAAAGACACTTAATGGAAAGAGACTCTAAATATAAACAAAGACTACGAATGTAAGCAAAGACTACAAATGTAAACACTCTAAATGTAAACAAAAACTAGAAACGTGAACAGAGTCTAAATGTAAACAGACTACAAATGTAAACAAAAACAACAAATGGAAACAAAGACTAAATGTGAACAAAGAATCTAAATTCTAACAGACTACAAATGTAAACAAAATGTACAAATGTAAAGAAAGAACACAAATGTTAACAGACTCAAAATTTAAACAGTCTCTAAATGTAAACAGACTACAAATAAAAACAAACACTACAAGTTTAAACAAAGGGTACAAATGCAAACAGACTAAAAATGTAAACAAAAACTACAAATGTAAAGAGACTCAAAATGTAAACAAAGTCTCTAAATGTAAACAAAGAATACACGTGTAAACGAAGAGTCTAAATGTAAAGAAAGACTACATATAAAAACAAAGACTACAAATGTAAACAAAGGGTACAAATGTAAACAAAGACTCTAAATGTAAACAAAGACAATAAATGAAAACAAAGAGTACGAATGAAAACAGACACTCAATGTAAACAAAGACTACAAATGTAAACAAAACTCAAAGTGTAAACAAAGACACGAAATGTAAACAAAGACTACAAATGTAAACAAAGAGTACAATTGTAAACAAAGATTCTAAATGTAAACAAAGTGTACAAATGTACACAAACACTCTAAATGTAAACAAAATCTCTAAATGTAAACAAAAACTCTAGATGTAAACAAAGACTCTAACTGTAAACAAACACTCTAAATATAATTAAAGACTACAAATGTAAACAAAGATTACAAATGTAAATAAAGACACTAAATGTAAACAAAGATGACAAACGCAAAGAAAGATGCTAAATGTAAACAAAGGCTACACATAAAAACAATGAGTTCAAATGTAAACAAAGACTCTAAATGTAAACAAACTCTAAGTGAAAACAGAGACACTATATGTAAACAAAGACTACAAATGCAAACAAAGTCTGTGTATGTAAACAGACTCTAAAGAAAAACTACAAACGTAAACAGACTCTAAATGTAAACAGACTACAAATGTAAACAAAGACTACAAATGTAAACAGACTACAAATGTAAACAAAGATTGTAAATGTAAACAAAGAGTACAAATGTATACAAAGACTCTAAATATAAACAAAAGCTCTAAATGTAAACAAAACTCTAACTGTAAACAAAGACTCTAAACGTAATTAAAGACTACAAATGTAAACAAAGATTACAATTGTCAACAAAGACTATAATGTAAGCAAAAACTACAAACGTAAACAAAGACTAAAAATGTAAACAAGGACTACAAATGTAAACACTGTAAATGTAACCAAAGAATGTAAATGTAAACAAAGCATTTAAATGTAAACAGACTCTAAATGTAAACAAAGAATCTAAAAGTAAACAAAGACTCCAAATGTAAACAAAGACTCCAAATGTAAACAAAGACTAGAAATGTAAACACACTCTGAATGTAAACAAAGACTGTAAATGTAAAAAAGACTACAGATGTAAACGAAGACGCTAAACAAAAACTACAAACGTAAAAAGACTCTAAATGTAAACAAAGACTGCAAATGTAAACAAAGACTACAAATGTAAACAAAGAATACAATTGTAAACAAAGATTCTAAATGTAAACAAAGTGTACAAATGTACACAAACACTCTAAATGTAAACAAAATCTCTAAATGTAAACAAAAACACTAGATATAAACAAAGACTCTAACTGTAAACAAACACTCTAAATATAATTAAAGACTACAAATGTAAACAAAGATTACAAATGTAAATAAAGACACTAAATGTAAACAAAGACGGCAAACGTAAAGAAAGATGCTAAATGTAAACAAAGACTACAAATAAAAAGGAAGATTACAAATGTAAACAAAGTTACAAATGGAAACAAAGACTCTAAATTTAAACAAAGGCTACAAATAGAAACAATGAGTTCAAATGTAAACAAAGACTCTGAATATAAACAAAGACTACAAATGTAAACAAATAGTACAAATGTAAACGGACCCTAACTGTAAACAAAGGCTCTAAATTTAAGCAAAGACTACAAATTTAAACAAAGACTCTAAATGTAAACAGAAACTAAAAATAAAAAAAAAGTGTACAAATGTAAGCAAAGACTACAAATGTAAATAGACTCTAAATGTAAACAAAGGCTACAAATGTAAACAGACTCTAAATGTAAACAAAACTCTAAATGTAAACAAAGGCTACAAATAAAAACAAAGAGTTCAACAGTCTCTAAATGTAAACACTCTAAATGTAAACAAAGGCTACAAATGTAAACAAAGGATGCAAATGAAAAGAGACACTTAATGTAAACAAAGGCTCTAAATGTAAACAACGACTACAAATGTAAAGAAAGACTCTAAATGTAAACAAACTCTAAACAAAGGCTCTAAATGTAAACAAAGACTAAAAATCCAAAAAAGACTACAAATGTAAACAAACTCTAAATTTAAACAAAGGCTACAAATGTAAACAGACTCTAAATGTAAACAAAACTCTAAATGTAAACACTCTAAATGTAAACAAAGGCTACAAATAAAAGCAAAGACTACAAATGTAAACAAAGCCTACAAATGTAAACAAAGTGTTCAAATGAAAAGAGACACTTAATGTAAACAAAGGCTCTAAATGTAAACAACGACTACAAATGTAAAGAAAGACTCTAAATGTAAAAAAATTCTAAGTGAAAACAGACACTAAATGTAAACAAAGACTCTAAATGTAAACAAAGACTAAAAATGTAAACACTCTAAATATAAACAAAGAGAACAAATGTAAACAGAGTCTAAATGTAAACAGACTACAAATGTAAACAAAATCTCTAAATGTAAACAAAGAATACAAATGTAAACGGAGATTCTAAATGTAAACAAAGACTACAAATAAAAACAAAGACTACAAATGTAAACAAAGGTTACAAATGTAAACAAAGACACTAAATGTAAACAAAGGTTACAAGGTAAACAAAGATTACATAAGTAAACAGACACTAAACGCAAACAAAGGTTCGAAATGTAAACAAAGACTACAAATGTAAACAAATCTCTAAGTTTAAACAAAGACACTAAATATAAACAGAAACTAAAAATAAAAAAAAGTGTACAAATGTAAGCAAAGACTACAAATGTAAACAGACTCTAAATGTAAACAAAGGCTACAAATGTAAACAGACTCTAAATGTAAACAAAACTCTAAATGTAAACAAAGGCTACAAATAAAAACAAAGAGTTCAACAGTCTCTAAATGTAAACACTCTAAATGTAAACAAAGGCTACAAATAAAAACAGAGAGTTCAAGTGTAAACAAAGACTCTAAATATAAACAAAGGCTACAAATGTAAACAAAAAGTATAAATGTAAACGGACTCTAAATGTAAAAAAAGACTACAAATGTAAACAAAGATTACAAATGTAAACAAAGGCTCTAAATGTGAACAACGACTACAAATGTAAAGAAAGACTCTAAATGTAAACAAACTCTAAACAAAGGCTCTAAATGTAAACAAAGACTAAAAATCTAAAAAAATACTACAAATGTAAACAGACTCTAAATTTAAACAAAACTCTAAATGTAAACACTCTAAATGTAAACAAAGGCTACAAATAAAAGCAAAGACTACAAATGTAAACAAAGCCTACAAATGTAAAGAAAGTGTTCAAATGAAAAGAGACACTTAATGTAAACAAAGGCTCTAAATGTAAACAACGACTACAAATGTAAAGAAAGAATCTAAATGTAAAAAAATTCTAAGTGAAAACAAAGACACTAAATGTAAACAAAGACTCTAAATGTAAACAAAGACTAAAAATGTAAACAAAAAGCAGAAATGTTAACAGCCTAAAAATGTAAACAAAATCTCTAAATGTAAACAAAGAATACAAATGTAAACGGAGATTCTAAATGTAAACAAAGACTACAAATAAAAACAAAGACTACAAATGTAAACAAAGGTTACAAATGTAAACAAAGACACTAAATGTAAACAAAGGTTACAAGGTAAACAAAGAGTACATAAGTAAACAAACACTAAACGCAAACAAAGGTTCGAAATGTAAACAAAGACTACAAATGTAAACAAATCTCTAAGTTTAAACAAAGACCCTAAATGTAAACTAAAACTAATAATGTAAACAAAGAGTACAATTGCAAACAAAGATTCTAAATGTAAAGAAAGTGTACAAATGTATGCAAACACTCTGAATGCAAACAAAGACTCTAACTGTAAACAAAGACTCTAAATGTAATTAAAGACTACAAATGTAAACAAAGATAACAAATGTAAACAAAGATACTAAATGTAAACAAAGACGCTAAATGTAAACAAAGACTAAGAATAAAAACAAAGATTACAAATGTAAACAAATGCTACAAATGTAAACAAAGGCTCTAAATGTAAACAAAGAGAACAAACGTAAACGAAACTCTAGATGTAAACAAAAATTATAAATAAAAGAGTACAATTGTAAACAAAGACTACAATTGTAAACAGACTCTAAATGTAAACAAAGACTCTAAATATAAACAAAACTCTATATGTAAACACTCTAAATGTAAACGAAGACTACAAATAAAAACTAGGAGTACAAATGTAAACAAAGGCTCTAAATGTAAACAAAGATTGCAAATGTAAAGAGACACTGCATGTAAACAATGACACTAAATGTAAACAAAGACTACAAATGTAAACAAAAACTCTAAATGTAAACAAACTCTAAGCGAAAACAAAGACACTAAATGTAAACAAAGACTACAAATGTAAACAAAGTCTGTGTATGTAAACAAAGACTCTAAAGAAAAACTACAAACGTAAACAGACTCTAAATGTAAACAGACTACAAATGTAAACAAACACTACAAATGTAAACAGACTACAAATGTAAACAAAGACTACAAATGTAAACAAAGACTGTAAATGTAAACAAAGAGTACAAATGTATACAAAGACTCTAAATATAAACAAAAGCTCTAAATGTAAACAAAACTCTAACTGTAAACAAAGACTCTAAACGTAATTAAAGACTACAAATGTAAACAAAGATGACAAATGTCAACAAAGACTATAATGTAAACAAAAACTACAAACGTAAACAAAGACTAAAAATGTAAACAAGGACTACAAATGTAAACACTGTAAATGTAACCAAAGAATGTAAATGTAAACAAAGCATTTAAATGTAAACAGACTCTAAATGTAAACAAAGAATCTAAAAGTAAACAAAGACTCCAAATGTAAACAAAGACTCCAAATGTAAACAAAGACTACAAATGTAAACACACTCTGAATGTAAACAAAGACTGTAATTGTAAAAAAGTCTTCAGATGTAAACGAAGACGGTAAACAAAAACTACAAACGTAAAAAGACTCTAAATGTAAACAAAGAATGCAAATGTAAACAAAGACTGTAAATGTAAACAAAGACTCTAAATGTACACAAAGACTACAAATGTAAACAAAGAATTCAAATGTAAACAAAGACTACAAATGTAAACAAAGGCTCTAAATGTAAAGACACTTAATGGAAAGAGAATCTAAATGTAAACAAAGACTACAAATGTAAACAAAGACTACAAATGTAAACAATCTAAATGTAAAAAAAACTAGAAACGTGAACAGAGTCTAAATGTAAACAGACTACAAATGTAAACAAAAACAACAAATGTAAACAAAGACTAAATGTGAACAAAGAATCTAAATTCTAACAGTCTACAAATGTAAACAAAATGTACAAATGTAAACAAAGAACACAAATGTTAACAGACTCAAAATTTAAACAGTCTCTAAATGTAAACAGACTACAAATAAAAACAAACACTACAAATTTAAACAAAGGGTACAAATGCAAACAGACTAAAAATGTAAACAAAAACTACAAATGTAAACAAAGTCTCCAAATGTAAACAAAGTCTCTAAATGTAAACAAAGAATACACGTGTAAACGAAGAGTCTAAATGTAAAGAAAGACTACATATAAAAACAAAGACTACAAATGTAAACAAAGGGTGCCAATGTAAACAAAGACTCTAAATGTAAACAAAGACAATAAATGAAAACAAAGAGTACGAATGAAAACAAAGACTCTAAATGTAAGGAAAGCCTACAAGGTAAACAAAGAGTACAAATGTAAACAGACACTCAATGTAAACAAAGACTACAAATGTAAACAAAACTCAAAGTGTAAGCAAAGACCCGAAATGTAAACAAAGACTACAAATGTAAACAAAGAATACAATTGTAAACAAAGATTCTAAATGTAAACAAAGTGTACAAATGTACAAAACACTCTAAATGTAAACAAAAACTCTAGATGTAAACAAAGACTCTAACTGTAAACAAACACTCTAAATATAATTAAAGACAACAAATGTAAACAAAGATTACAAATGTAAATAAAGACACTAAATGTAAACAAAGACGACAAACGTAAAGAAA
Organism: Salticus scenicus; assembly: GCA_963930645.1. NCBI lineage: Eukaryota > Metazoa > Arthropoda > Arachnida > Araneae > Salticidae > Salticus > Salticus scenicus. The sequence goes on from OZ005653.1 coordinate 340,241,365, forward strand.
GATACTAAATGTCAACAAAGACTACAAATAACAAGGAAGATTACAAATGTAAACAAAGTTACAAATTGAAACAAAGACTCTAAATTTAAACAAAGGCTACAAATAGGAACAATGAGTTCAAATGTAAACAAAGACTCTAAATATAAACAAAGACTACAAATGTAAACAAATAGTACAAATGCAAACGGACCCTAAACGTAAACAAAGGCTCTAAATTTAAACAAAGACTACAAACTTAAACAAAGACTCTAAATGTAAACAGAAAATAAAAATAAAAAAAAAGTGTACAAATGTAAGCAAAGACTACAAATGTAAACAGACTCTAAATGTAAACAAAGGCTACAAATGTAAACAGACTCTAAATGTAAACAAAACTCTAAATGTAAACAAAGGCTACAAATAAAAACAAAGAGTTCAACAGTCTCTAAATGTAAACACTCTAAATGTAAACAAAGGCTACAAATAAAAACAGAGAGTTCAAATGTAAACAAAGACTCTAAATGTAAAGAAAGACTACAAATGTAAACAAAGATTACAAATGTAAACAAAGGCTCTAAATGTGAACACTCTAAATGTAAACAAAGGCTACAAATGTAAACAAAGGGTGCAAATGAAAAGAGACACTTAATGTAAAAAAGGCTCTGAATGTAAACAAACTCTAAACAAAGGATTTAAATGTAAACAAAGACTAAAAATCTAAAAAAAGACTACAAATGTAAACAGACTCTAAATTTAAACAAAGGCTAGAAATGTAGACAGACTCTAAATGTAAAGGAAACTCTAAATGTAAACACTCTAAATGTAAACAAAGGCTACAAATAAAAGCAAAGAGTACAAATGTAAACAAAGCCTACAAATGTAAACAAAGACACCAAATGTAAACAACGACTACAAATGTAAACACTCTAAATATAAACAAAGAGAACAAATGTAAACAGAGTCTAAATGTAAACAGACTACAAATGTGAACAAAAAGTACAAGTTTAAACAAAAAGCACAAATGTTAACAGACTAAAAATGTAAACAAAATCTCTAATTGTAAACAAAAAATACAAATGTAAACGGAGATTCTAAATATAAACAAAGACTACAAATAAAAACAAAGACTACAAATGTAAACAAAGGTTACAAATGTAAACAAAGACACTAAATGTAAAGAAAGACAACAAATGAAAACAAAGTGTACAAATGAAACAAATAAAAACAAAGACTCTAAATGTAAACAAAGGTTCCAAGGTAAACAAAGAGTACAGATGTAAACAGACACTAAATGTAAACAAAGGTTCTAAATGTAAACAAAGACTACAAATGTAAACAGATCTCTAAGTTTAAACAAAGACCCTAAATGTAAACTAAAACTAATAATGTAAACAAAGAGTACAATTGTAAACAAAGATTTTAAATTTAAACAAAGAGTACAAATGTACTCAAACACTCTGAATGTAAACAAAGACTCTAACTGTAAACAAAGACTCTGAATGTAATTAAAGACTACAAATGTAAACAAAGATAACAAATGTAAACAGACACTAAATGTAAACAAAGACGCTAAATGTAAACAAAGACTAAGAATAAAAACAAAGATTACAAATGTAAACAAATGCTACTTATGGAAACAAAGACTCTAAATGTAAAGAAAGGCTACAAATAAAAACAAAGAGTACAAATGTAAATAAAGTCTACAAATGTAAACAAAAAGTACAAATGTAAACGAACACTAAATGTAAACAAAGGCTCTAAATGTAAACAAAGAGTACAAATGTAAACAAAAACTCTAGATGTAAACAAAAACTACAAATAAAAGAGTACAATTGTAAACAAAGACTACAATTGTAAACAGACTCTAAATGTAAACAAAGACTCTAAATATAAACAAAACTCTATATGTAAACACTCTAAATGTAAACGAAGACTACAAATAAAAACTAGGAGTACAAATGTAAACAAAGGCTCTAAATGTAAACAAAGAGTGCAAATGCAAAGAGACACTGCATGTAAACAAAGACACTAAATGTAAACAAAGACTACAAATGTAAACAAAGACTCTAAATTTCAACAAACTCTAAGTGAAAACAAAGACACTAAATGTAAACAAAGACTACAAATGTAAACAAAGTCTGTGAATGTAACCAAAGACTCTAAAAAAACTACAAACGTAAACAGACTCTAAATGTAAACAGACTACAAATGTAAACAAAGACTACAAATGTAAACAGACTACAAATGTAAACAAAGACTACAAATGTAAACAAAGACTGTAAATGTAAACAAAGAGTACAAATGTATAAAAAGACTCTAAATATAAACAAAAGCTCTAAATGTAAACAAAACTCTAACTGTAAACAAAGACTCTAAACGTAATTAAAGACTACAAATGTAAACAAAGATGACAAATGTCAACAAAGACTATAATGTAAACAAAAACTACAAACGTAAACAAAGACTAAAAATGTAAACAAGGACTACAAATGTAAACACTGTAAATGTAACCAAAGAATGTAAATGTAAACAAAGCATTTAAATGTAAACAGACTCTAAATGTAAACAAAGAATCTAAAAGTAAACAAAGACTCCAAATGTAAACAAAGACTCAAAATGTAAACAAAGACTACAAATGTAAACACACTCTGAGTGTAAACAAAGACTGTAAATGTAAACAAAGACTCTAAATGTACACAAAGACTACAAATGTAAACAAAGAATTCAAATGTAAACAAAGACTACAAATGTAAACAAAGGCTCTAAATGTAAAGACACTTAATGGAAAGAGATTCCAAATGTAAACAAAGACTACGAATGTAAACAAAGACTACAAATGTAAACACTCTAAATGTAAACAAAAACTAGAAACGTGAACAGAGTCTAAATGTAAACAGACTACAAATGTAAACAAAAACAACAAATGGAAACAAAGACTAAATGTGAACAAAGAATCTAAATTCTAACAGACTACAAATGTAAACAAAATGTACAAATGTAAACAAAGAACACAAATGTTAACAGACTCAAAATTTAAACAGTCTCTAAATGTAAACAGACTACAAATAAAAACAAACACTACAAATTTAAACAATGGGTACAAATGCAAACAGACTAAAAATGTAAACAAAAACTACAAATGTAAACAAAGACTCAAAATGAAAACAAAGTCTCTAAATGTAAACAAAGAATACACGTGTAAACGAAGAGTCTAAATGTAAAGAAAGACTACATATAAAAACAAAGACTACAAACGTAAACAAAGGGTACAAATGTAAACAAAGACTCTAAATGTAAACAAAGACAATAAATGAAAACAAAGAGTACGAATGAAAACAAAGAATACGAATGAAAACAAAGACTCTAAATGTAAGGATAGGCTAACAGGTAAACAAAGAGTACAAATGTAAACAGACACTCAATGTAAACAAAGACTACAAATGTAAACAAAACTCAAAGTGTAAACAAAGACCCGAAATGTAAACAAAGATTACAAATGTAAATAAAGACACTAAATGTAAACAAAGACGACAATTGTTAAGAAAGATGCTAAATGTAAACAAAGATTACAAATAAAAAGGAAGATTACAAATGTAAACAAAGTTACAAATGGAAACAAAGACTCTAAATTTAAACAAAGGCTACAAATAGGAACAATGAGTTCAAATGTAAACAAAGACTCTAAAGATAAACAAAGACTACAAATGTAAACAAAAAGTACAAATGTAAACGGACCCTAAATGTAAACAGAAACTAAAAATAAAAACAAAGTGTACAAATGTAAGCAAAGACTACAAATGTAAACAGACTCTAAATGTAAACAAAACTCTAAATGCAAACACTCTAAATATAAACAAAGGCTACAAATAAAAGGAAAGTGCACAAATGTAAACAAAGCCTACAAATGTAAACAAAGAGTTCAAATGAAAAGAGACACTTAATGTAAACAAAGGCTCTAAATGTAAACAACGACTACAAATGTAAACACTCTAAATGTAAACAAAAACTAGAAACGTGAACAGAGTCTAAATGTAAACAGACTACAAATGTAAACAAAAACAACAAATGTAAAGAGACTAAATGTGAAAAAAGAATCTAAATTTAAACTATTCTATACTATAATTTAAATTAATACTATAATACTATTAATACTATAATTTAAATTAATTATTCTCTAAATGTAAACAGACTACAAATAAAAACAAACACTACAAATTTAAACAAAGGGTACAAATTCATACAGACTAAAAATGTAAACAAAAACTACAAATGTAAACAAAGACTCAAAATGTAAACAAAGTCTCTAAATGTAAACAAAGAATACACGTGTAAACGAAGAGTCTAAATGTAAAGAAAGACTACATATAAAAACAAAGACTACAAATGTAAACAAAGGGTACCAATGTAAACAAAGACTCTAAATGTAAACAAAGACAATAAATGAAAACAAAGAGTACGAATGAAAACAAAGACTCTAAATGTAAGGAAAGGCTACAAGGTAAACAAAGAGTACAAATGTAAACAAAACTCAAAGTGTAAACAAAGACCCGAAATGTAAACAAAGACTACATATGTAAACAAAGAATACAATTGTAAACAAAGATTCTAAATGTAAACAAAGTGTACAAATGTACACAAACACTCTAAATGTAAACAAAATCTCTAAATGTAAACAAAAACTCTAGATGTAAACAAAGACTGTAACTGTAAACAAACACTCTAAATATAATTAAAGACTACAAATATAAACAAAGACTACAAATGTAAACAAATAGTACAAATGTAAACGGACCCTAAACGTAAACAAAGGCTCTAAATTTAAACAAAGACTACAAATTTAAACAAAGACTCTAAATGTAAATAGAAACTAAAAATAAAAAAAAAGTGTACAAATGTAAGCAAATACTACAAATGTAAACAGACTCTAAATGTAAACAAAGGCTACACATGTAAACAGACTCTAAATGTAAACAAAACTCTAAATGTAAACAAAGGCTATAAATAAAAACAAAGAGTTCAACAGTCTCTAAATGTAAACACTCTAAATGTAATCAAAGGCTACAAATAAAAACAGAGAGTTCAAGTGTAAACAAAGACTCTAAATATAAACAAAGGCTACAAATGTAAACAAAAAGTATAAATGTAAACGGACTCTAAATGTAAACAAAGACTACAAATGTAAACAAAGATTACAAATGTAAACAAAGGCTCTAAATGTGAACACTCTAAATGTAAACAAAGGCTACAAATGTAAACAAAGGATGCAAATGAAAAGAGACAATTAATGTAAACAAAGGCTCTAAATGTAAACAACGACTACAAATGTAAAGAAAGACTCTAAATGTAAACAAACTCTAAACAAAGGATCTAAATGTAAACAAAGACTGCAAATGTAAACAAATCTCTAAGTTTAAACAAAGACCCTAAATGTAAACTAAAACTAATAATGTAAACAAAGAGTACAATTGTAAACAAAGATTCTAAATGTAAACAAAGAGTACAAATGTATTCAAACACTCTGAATGTAAACAAAGACTCTAACTGTAAACAAAGACTCTAAATGTAATTAAAGACTACAAATGTAAACAAAGATTACAAATGTAAACAAAGACACTAAATGTAAACAAAGACGCTAAATGTAAACAAAGACTAAGTATAAAAACAAAGATTACAAATGTATACAAATGCTACTTATGGAAACAAAGACTCTAAATGTAAAGAAAGGCTACAAATAAAAACAAAGAGTACAAATGTAAATAAAGTCTACAAATGTAAACAAAAAGTACAAATGTAAACGAACACTAAATGTAAACAAAGGCTCTAAATGTAAACAAAGAGTACAAATGTAAACAAAAACTCTAGATGTAAACAAAAACTACAAATAAAAGAGTACAATTGTAAACAAAGACTACAATTGTAAACAGACTCTAAATGTAAACAAAGATTATAAATATAAACAAAACTCTATATGTAAACACTCTAAATGTAAACGAAGACTACAAATAAAAACTAGGAGTAAAAATGTAAACAAAGGCTCTAAATGTAAACAAAGGCTACAAATGTAAACAAAGAGTGCAAATGTAAAGAGACACTGCATGTAAACAAAGACACTAAATGTGAACAAAGACTACAAATGCAAACAAAGTCTGTGTATGTACACAGACTCTAAAGAAAAACTACAAACGTAAACAGACTCCAAATGTAAACAAAGATTACAAATGTCAACAAAGACTATAATGTAAACAAAAACTACAAACGTAAACAAAGACTAAAAATGTGAACAAGGACTACAAATGTAAACACTGTAAATGTAACCAAAGAATGTAAATGTAAACAAAGCATTTAAATGTAAACAGACTCTAAATGTAAACAAAGAATCTAAAAGTAAACAAAGACTCCAAATGTAAACAAAGACTCCAAATGTAAACAAAGACTCCAAATGTAAACACACTCTGAATGTAAACAAAGACTGTAAATGTAAAAAAGACTACAGATGTAAACGAAGACGCTAAACAAAAACTACAAACGTAAAAAGACTCTAAATGTAAACAAAGACTGCAAATGTAAACAAAGACTGTAAATGTAAACAAAGACTCTAAATGTACACAAAGACTACAAATGTAAACAAAGAAGTCAAATGTAAACAAATACTACAAATGTAAACAAAGGCTCTAAATGTAAAGACACTTATTGGAAAGAGACTCTAAATGTAAACAAAGACTACAAATGTAAACAGAGGCTACAAATGTAAACACTCTAAATGTAAACAAAAACTAGAAACGTAAACAGTCTAAATGTAAACAGACTACAAATGAAAACAAAAACAACATATGTAAACAAAGACTCTAAATGTGAACAAAGAATTTAAATTCTATCAGACTACAAATGTAAACAAAATGTACAAATGTAAACAAATAACACAAATGTTAACAGACTCAAAACTTAAACAGTCTCTAAATGTAAACAGACTACAAATAAAAACATACACTACAAATTTAAACAATGGGTACAAATGCAAACAGACTAAAAATGTAAACAAAAACTACAAATGTAAACAAAGACTCAAAATGTAAACAAAGTCTCTAAATGTAAACAAAAATACAAGTGTAAACGAAGAGTCTAAATGTAAAGAAAGACTACATATAAAAACAAAGACTACAAATGTAAACAAAGACTCTAAATGTAAACAAAGACAATAAATGAAAACAAAGAGTACGAATGAAAACAAAGACTCTAAATGTAAGCAAAGGCTACAAGGTAAACAAAGAGTACAAATGTAAACAGACACTCAATGTAAACAAAGACTACAAATGTAAACAAAACTCAAAGTGTAAACAAAGACCCGAAATGTAAACAAAGACTACAAATGTAAACAAAGAGTACAATTGTAAAGAAAGGTTCTAAATGTAAACAAAGTGTACAAATGTACACAAACACTCTAAATGTAAACAAAAACTCTAGATGTAAACAAAGACTCTAACTGTAAACAAACACTCTAAATATATGTAAAGAATACAAATGTAAACAAAGATTACAAATGTAAATAAAGACACTAACTGTAAACAAAGATGACAAACGTAAAGAAAGATGCTAAATGTAAACAAAGGCTAGACATAAAAACAATGAGTTCAAATGTAAACAAACTCTAAGTGAAAACAGAGACACTATATGTAAACAAAGACTACAAATGCAAACAAAGTCTGTGTATGTAAACAGACTCTAAAGAAAAACTAGAAACGTAAACAGACTCTAAATGTAAACAGACTACAAATGTAAACAAAGACTACAAATGTAAACAGACTACAAATGTAAACAAAGATTGTAAATGTAAACAAAGAGTACAAATGTATACAAAGACTCTAAATATAAACAAAAGCTCTAAATGTAAACAAAACTCTAACTGTAAACAAAGACTCTAAACGTAATTAAAGACTACAAATGTAAACAAAGACTATAATGTAAACAAAAACTACAAACGTAAACAAAGACTAAAAATGTAAACAAGGACTACAAATGTAAACACTGTAAATGTAACCAAAGAATGTAAATGTGAACAAAGCATTTAAATGTAAACAGACTCAAAATGTAAACAAAGAATCTAAAAGTAAACAAAGACTCCAAATGTAAACAAAGACTCCAAATGTAAACAAAGACTCTAAATTTCAACAAACTCTAAGTGAAAACAAAGACACTAAATGTAAACAAAGACTACAAATGTAAACAAAGTCTGTGAATGTAACCAAAGACTCTAAAAAAACTACAAACGTAAACAGACTCTAAATGTAAACAGACTACAAATGTAAACAAAGACTACAAATGTAAACAGACTACAAATGTAAACAAAGACTACAAATGTAAACAAAGACTGTAAATGTAAACAAAGAGTACAAATGTATAAAAAGACTCTAAATATAAACAAAAGCTCTAAATGTAAACAAAAATCTAACTGTAAACAAAGACTCTAAACGTAATTAAAGACTACAAATGTAAACAAAGATGACAAATGTCAACAAAGACTATAATGTAAACAAAAACTACAAACGTAAACAAAGACTAAAAATGTAAACAAGAACTACAAATGTAAACACTGTAAATGTAACCAAAGAATGTAAATGTAAACAAAGCATTTAAATGTAAACAGACTCTAAATGTAAACAAAGAATCTAAAAGTAAACAAAGACTCCAAATGTAAACAAAGACTACAAATGTAAACACACTCTGAGTGTAAACAAAGACTGTAAATGTAAACAAAGACTCTAAATGTACACAAAGACTACAAATGTAAACAAAGAATTCAAATGTAAACAAAGACTACAAATGTAAACAAAGGCTCTAAATGTAAAGACACTTAATGGAAAGAGATTCCAAATGTAAACAAAGACTACGAATGTAAACAAAGACTACAAATGTAAACACTCTAAATGTAAACAAAAACTAGAAACGTGAACAGAGTCTAAATGTAAACAGACTACAAATATAAACAAAAACAACAAATGGAAACAAAGACTAAATGTGAACAAAGAATCTAAATTCTAACAGACTACAAATGTAAACAAAATGTACAAATGTAAACAAAGAACACAAATGTTAACAGACTCAAAATTTAAACAGTCTCTAAATGTAAACAGACTACAAATAAAAACAAACACTACAAATTTAAACAATGGGTACAAATGCAAACAGACTAAAAATGTAAACAAAAACTACAAATGTAAACAAAGACTCAAAATGAAAACAAAGTCTCTAAATGTAAACAAAGAATACACGTGTAAACGAAGAGTCTAAATGTAAAGAAAGACTACATATAAAAACAAAGACTACAAACGTAAACAAAGGGTACAAATGTAAACAAAGACTCTAAATGTAAACAAAGACAATAAATGAAAACAAAGAGTACGAATGAAAACAAAGAATACGAATGAAAACAAAGACTCTAAATGTAAGGATAGGCTAACAGGTAAACAAAGAGTACAAATGTAAACAGACACTCAATGTAAACAAAGACTACAAATGTAAACAAAACTCAAAGTGTAAACAAAGACCCGAAATGTAAACAAAGATTACAAATGTAAATAAAGACACTAAATGTAAACAAAGACGACAATTGTTAAGAAAGATGCTAAATGTAAACAAAGACTACAAATAAAAAGGAAGATTACAAATGTAAACAAAGTTACAAATGGAAACAAAGACTCTAAATTTAAACAAAGGCTACAAATAGGAACAATGAGTTCAAATGTAAACAAAGACTCTAAAGATAAACAAAGACTACAAATGTAAACAAATGGTACAAATGTAAACGGACCCTAACTGTAAACAAAGGCTCTAAATTTAAGCAAAGACTACAAATTTAAACAAAGACTCTAAATGTAAACAGAAACTAAAAATAAAAAAAAAGTGTACAAATGTAAGCAAAGACTACAAATGTAAATAGACTCTAAATGTAAACAAAGGCTACAAATGTAAACAGACTCTAAATGTAAACAAAACTCTAAATGTAAACAAAGGCTACAAATAAAAACAAAGAGTTCAACAGTCTCTAAATGTAAACACTCTAAATGTAAACAAAGGCTACAAATGTAAACAAAGGATGCAAATGAAAAGAGACACTTAATGTAAACAAAGGCTCTAAATGTAAACAACGACTACAAATGTAAAGAAAGACTCTAAATGTAAACAAACTCTAAACAAAGGCTCTAAATGTAAACAAAGACTAAAAATCCAAAAAAGACTACAATTGTAAACAAACTCTAAATTTAAACAAAGGCTACAAATGTAAACAGACTCTAAATGTAAACAAAACTCTAAATGTAAACACTCTAAATGTAAACAAAGGCTACAAATAAAAGCAAAGACTACAAATGTAAACAAAGCCTACAAATGTAAACAAAGTGTTCAAATGAAAAGAGACACTTAATGTAAACAAAGGCTCTAAATGTAAACAACGACTACAAATGTAAAGAAAGACTCTAAATGTAAAAAAATTCTAAGTGAAAACAGACACTAAATGTAAACAAAGACTCTAAATGTAAACAAAGACTAAAAATGTAAACACTCTAAATATAAACAAAGAGAACAAATGTAAACAGAGTCTAAATGTAAACAGACTACAAATGTAAACAAAATCTCTAAATGTAAACAAAGAATACAAATGTAAACGGAGATTCTAAATGTAAACAAAGACTACAAATAAAAACAAAGACTACAAATGTAAACAAAGGTTACAAATGTAAACAAAGACACTAAATGTAAACAAAGGTTACAAGGTAAACAAAGATTACATAAGTAAACAGACACTAAACGCAAACAAAGGTTCGAAATGTAAACAAAGACTACAAATGTAAACAAATCTCTAAGTTTAAACAAAGACACTAAATATAAACAGAAACTAAAAATAAAAAAAAGTGTACAAATGTAAGCAAAGACTACAAATGTAAACAGACTCTAAATGTAAACAAAGGCTACAAATGTAAACAGACTCTAAATGTAAACAAAACTCTAAATGTAAACAAAGGCTACAAATAAAAACAAAGAGTTCAACAGTCTCTAAATGTAAACTCTAAATGTAAACAAAGGCTACAAATAAAAACAGAGAGTTCAAGTGTAAACAAAGACTCTAAATATAAACAAAGGCTACAAATGTAAACAAAAAGTATAAATGTAAACGGACTCTAAATGTAAAAAAAGACTACAAATGTAAACAAAGATTACAAATGTAAACAAAGGCTCTAAATATGAACATTCTAAATGTAAACAAAGGCTACAAATGTAAACAAAGGATGCAAATGAAAAGAGACACTTAATGTAAACAAAGACTCTAAATGTAAACAACGACTACAAATGTAAAGAAAGACTCTAAATGTAAACAAACTCTATACAAAGGCTCTAAATGTAAACAAAGACTAAAAATCTAAAAAAAGACTACAAATGTAAACAAACTCTAAATTTAAACAAAACTCTAAATGTAAACACTCTAAATGTAAACAAAGGCTACAAATAAAAGCAAAGACTACAAATGTAAACAAAGCCTACAAATGTAAACAAAGTGTTCAAATGAAAGGAGACACTTAATGTAAACAAAGGCTCTAAATGTAAACAACGACTACAAATGTAAAGAAAGACTCTAAATGTAAAAAAATTCTAAGTGAAAACAAAGACACTAAATGTAAACAAAGACTCTAAATGTAAACAAAGACTAAAAATGTAAACAAAAAGCAGAAATGTTAACAGCCTAAAAATGTAAACAAAATCTCTAAATGTAAACAAAGAATACAAATGTAAACGGAGATTCTAAATGTAAACAAAGACTACAAATAAAAACAAAGACTACAAATGTAAACAAAGGTTACAAATGTAAACAAAGACACTAAATGTAAACAAAGGTTACAAGGTAAACAAAGAGTACATAAGTAAACAGACACTAAACGCAAACAAAGGTTCGAAATGTAAACAAAGACTACAAATGTAAACAAATCTCTAAGTTTAAACAAAGACCCTAAATGTAAACTAAAACTAATAATGTAAACAAAGAGTACAATTGCAAACAAAGATTCTAAATGTAAAGAAAGTGTACAAATGTATGCAAACACTCTGAATGCAAACAAAGACTCTAACTGTAAACAAAGACTCTAAATGTAATTAAAGACTACAAATGTAAACAAAGATAACAAATGTAAACAAAGATACTAAATGTAAACAAAGACGCTAAATGTAAACAAAGACTAAGAATAAAAACAAAGATTACAAATGTAAACAAATGCTACAAATGTAAACAAAGGCTCTAAATGTAAACAAAGAGAACAAACGTAAACGAAACTCTAGATGTAAACAAAAATTATAAATAAAAGAGTACAATTGTAAACAAAGACTACAATTGTAAACAGACTCTAAATGTAAACAAAGACTCTAAATATAAACAAAACTCTATATGTAAACACTCTAAATGTAAACGAAGACTACAAATAAAAACTAGGAGTACAAATATAAACAAAGGCTCTAAATGTAAACAAAGATTGCAAATGTAAAGAGACACTGCATGTAAACAAAGACACTAAATGTAAACAAAGACTACAAATGTAAACAAAAACTCTAAATGTAAACAAACTCTAAGCGAAAACAAAGACACTAAATGTAAACAAAGACTACAAATGTAAACAAAGTCTGTGTATGTAAACAAAGACTCTAAAGAAAAACTACAAACGTAAACAGACTCTAAATGTAAACAGACTACAAATGTAAACAAACACTACAAATGTAAACAGACTACAAATGTAAACAAAGACTACAAATGTAAACAAAGACTGTAAATGTAAACAAAGAGTACAAATGTATACAAAGACTCTAAATATAAACAAAAGCTCTAAATGTAAACAAAACTCTAACTGTAAACAAAGACTCTAAACGTAATTAAAGACTACAAATGTAAACAAAGATGACAAATGTCAACAAAGACTATAATGTAAACAAAAACTACAAACGTAAACAAAGACTAAAAATGTAAACAAGGACTACAAATGTAAACACTGTAAATGTAACCAAAGAATGTAAATGTAAACAAAGCATTTAAATGTAAACAGACTCTAAATGTAAACAAAGAATCTAAAAGTAAACAAAGACTCCAAATGTAAACAAAGACTCCAAATGTAAACAAAGACTACAAATGTAAACACACTCTGAATGTAAACAAAGACTGTAATTGTAAAAAAGACTTCAGATGTAAACGAAGACGGTAAACAAAAACTACAAACGTAAAAAGACTCTAAATGTAAACAAAGAATGCAAATGTAAACAAAGACTGTAAATGTAAACAAAGACTCTAAATGTACACAAAGACTACAAATGTAAACAAAGAATTCAAATGTAAACAAAGACTACAAATGTAAACAAAGGCTCTAAATGTAAAGACACTTAATGGAAAGAGACTCTAAATGTAAACAAAGACTACAAATGTAAACAAAGACTACAAATGTAAACAATCTAAATGTAAAAAAAACTAGAAACGTGAACAGAGTCTAAATGTAAACAGACTACAAATGTAAACAAAAACAACAAATGTAAACAAAGACTAAATGTGAACAAAGAATCTAAATTCTAACAGTCTACAAATGTAAACAAAATGTACAAATGTAAACAAAGAACACAAATGTTAACAGACTCAAAATTTAAACAGTCTCTAAATGTAAACAGACTACAAATAAAAACAAACACTACAAATTTAAACAAAGGGTACAAATGCAAACAGACTAAAAATGTAAACAAAAACTACAAATGCAAACAAAGTCTCCAAATGTAAACAAAGTCTCTAAATGTAAACAAAGAATACACGTGTAAACGAAGAGTCTAAATGTAAAGAAAGACTACATATAAAAACAAAGACTACAAATGTAAACAAAGGGTGCCAATGTAAACAAAGACTCTAAATGTAAACAAAGACAATAAATGAAAACAAAGAGTACGAATGAAAACAAAGACTCTAAATGTAAGGAAAGCCTACAAGGTAAACAAAGAGTACAAATGTAAACAGACACTCAATGTAAACAAAGACTACAAATGTAAACAAAACTCAAAGTGTAAGCAAAGACCCGAAATGTAAACAAAGACTACAAATGTAAACAAAGAATACAATTGTAAACAAAGATTCTAAATGTAAACAAAGTGTACAAATGTACAAAACACTCTAAATGTAAACAAAAACTCTAGATGTAAACAAAGACTCTAACTGTAAACAAACACTCTAAATATAATTAAAGACAACAAATGTAAACAAAGATTACAAATGTAAATAAAGACACTAAATGTAAACAAAGACGACAAACGTAAAGAAAGATACTAAATGTCAACAAAGACTACAAATAACAAGGAAGATTACAAATGTAAACAAAGTTACAAATGGAAACAAAGACTCTAAATTTAAACAAAGGCTACAAATAGGAACAATGAGTTCAAATGTAAACAAAGACTCTAAATATAAACAAAGACTACAAATGTAAACAAATAGTACAAATGCAAACGGACCGTAAACGTAAACAAAGGCTCTAAATTTAAACAAAGACTACAAACTTAAACAAAGACTCTAAATGTAAACAGAAAATAAAAATAAAAAAAAAGTGTACAAATGTAAGCAAAGACTACAAATGTAAACAGACTCTAAATGTAAACAAAGGCTACAAATGTAAACAGACTCTAAATGTAAACAAAACTCTAAATGTAAACAAAGGCTACAAATAAAAACAAAGAGTTCAACAGTCTCTAAATGTAAACACTCTAAATGTAAACAAAGGCTACAAATAAAAACAGAGAGTTCAAATGTAAACAAAGACTCTAAATGTAAAGAAAGACTACAAATGTAAACAAAGATTACAAATGTAAACAAAGGCTCTAAATGTGAACACTCTAAATGTAAACAAAGGCTACAAATGTAAACAAAGGGTGCAAATGAAAAGAGACACTTAATGTAAAAAAGGCTCTGAATGTAAACAAACTCTAAACAAAGGATTTAAATGTAAACAAAGACTAAAAATCTAAAAAAAGACTACAAATGTAAACAGACTCTAAATTTAAACAAAGGCTAGAAATGTAGACAGACTCTAAATGTAAAGGAAACTCTAAATGTAAACACTCTAAATGTAAACAAAGGCTACAAATAAAAGCAAAGAGTACAAATGTAAACAAAGCCTACAAATGTAAACAAAGACACCAAATGTAAACAACGACTACAAATGTAAACACTCTAAATATAAACAAAGAGAACAAATGTAAACAGAGTCTAAATGTAAACAGACTACAAATGTGAACAAAAAGTACAAGTTTAAACAAAAAGCACAAATGTTAACAGACTAAAAATGTAAACAAAATCTCTAATTGTAAACAAAAAATACAAATGTAAACGGAGATTCTAAATATAAACAAAGACTACAAATAAAAACAAAGACTACAAATGTAAACAAAGGTTACAAATGTAAACAAAGACACTAAATGTAAAGAAAGACAACAAATGAAAACAAAGTGTACAAATGAAACAAATAAAAACAAAGACTCTAAATGTAAACAAAGGTTCCAAGGTAAACAAAGAGTACAGATGTAAACAGACACTAAATGTAAACAAAGGTTCTAAATGTAAACAAAGACTACAAATGTAAACAGATCTCTAAGTTTAAACAAAGACCCTAAATGTAAACTAAAACTAATAATGTAAACAAAGAGTACAATTGTAAACAAAGATTTTAAATTTAAACAAAGAGTACAAATGTACTCAAACACTCTGAATGTAAACAAAGACTCTAACTGTAAACAAAGACTCTGAATGTAATTAAAGACTACAAATGTAAACAAAGATAACAAATGTAAACAGACACTAAATGTAAACAAAGACGCTAAATGTAAACAAAGACTAAGAATAAAAACAAAGATTACAAATGTAAACAAATGCTACTTATGGAAACAAAGACTCTAAATGTAAAGAAAGGCTACAAATAAAAACAAAGAGTACAAATGTAAATAAAGTCTACAAATGTAAACAAAAAGTACAAATGTAAACGAACACTAAATGTAAACAAAGGCTCTAAATGTAAACAAAGAGTACAAATGTAAACAAAAACTCTAGATGTAAACAAAAACTACAAATAAAAGAGTACAATTGTAAACAAAGACTACAATTGTAAACAGACTCTAAATGTAAACAAAGACTCTAAATATAAACAAAACTCTATATGTAAACACTCTAAATGTAAACGAAGACTACAAATAAAAACTAGGAGTACAAATGTAAACAAAGGCTCTAAATGTAAACAAAGAGTGCAAATGCAAAGAGACACTGCATGTAAACAAAGACACTAAATGTAAACAAAGACTACAAATGTAAACAAAGACTCTAAATTTCAACAAACTCTAAGTGAAAACAAAGACACTAAATGTAAACAAAGACTACAAATGTAAACAAAGTCTGTGAATGTAACCAAAGACTCTAAAAAAACTACAAACGTAAACAGACTCTAAATGTAAACAGACTACAAATGTAAACAAAGACTACAAATGTAAACAGACTACAAATGTAAACAAAGACTACAAATGTAAACAAAGACTGTAAATGTAAACAAAGAGTACAAATGTATAAAAAGACTCTAAATATAAACAAAAGCTCTAAATGTAAACAAAACTCTAACTGTAAACAAAGACTCTAAACGTAATTAAAGACTACAAATGTAAACAAAGATGACAAATGTCAACAAAGACTATAATGTAAACAAAAACTACAAACGTAAACAAAGACTAAAAATGTAAACAAGGACTACAAATGTAAACACTGTAAATGTAACCAAAGAATGTAAATGTAAACAAAGCATTTAAATGTAAACAGACTCTAAATGTAAACAAAGAATCTAAAAGTAAACAAAGACTCCAAATGTAAACAAAGACTCAAAATGTAAACAAAGACTACAAATGTAAACACACTCTGAGTGTAAACAAAGACTGTAAATGTAAACAAAGACTCTAAATGTACACAAAGACTACAAATGTAAACAAAGAATTCAAATGTAAACAAAGACTACAAATGTAAACAAAGGCTCTAAATGTAAAGACACTTAATGGAAAGAGATTCCAAATGTAAACAAAGACTACGAATGTAAACAAAGACTACAAATGTAAACACTCTAAATGTAAACAAAAACTAGAAACGTGAACAGAGTCTAAATGTAAACAGACTACAAATGTAAACAAAAACAACAAATGGAAACAAAGACTAAATGTGAACAAAGAATCTAAATTCTAACAGACTACAAATGTAAACAAAATGTACAAATGTAAACAAAGAACACAAATGTTAACAGACTCAAAATTTAAACAGTCTCTAAATGTAAACAGACTACAAATAAAAACAAACACTACAAATTTAAACAATGGGTACAAATGCAAACAGACTAAAAATGTAAACAAAAACTACAAATGTAAACAAAGACTCAAAATGAAAACAAAGTCTCTAAATGTAAACAAAGAATACACGTGTAAACGAAGAGTCTAAATGTAAAGAAAGACTACATATAAAAACAAAGACTACAAACGTAAACAAAGGGTACAAATGTAAACAAAGACTCTAAATGTAAACAAAGACAATAAATGAAAACAAAGAGTACGAATGAAAACAAAGAATACGAATGAAAACAAAGACTCTAAATGTAAGGATAGGCTAACAGGTAAACAAAGAGTACAAATGTAAACAGACACTCAATGTAAACAAAGACTACAAATGTAAACAAAACTCAAAGTGTAAACAAAGACCCGAAATGTAAACAAAGATTACAAATGTAAATAAAGACACTAAATGTAAACAAAGACGACAATTGTTAAGAAAGATGCTAAATGTAAACAAAGATTACAAATAAAAAGGAAGATTACAAATGTAAACAAAGTTACAAATGGAAACAAAGACTCTAAATTTAAACAAAGGCTACAAATAGGAACAATGAGTTCAAATGTAAACAAAGACTCTAAAGATAAACAAAGACTACAAATGTAAACAAAAAGTACAAATGTAAACGGACCCTAAATGTAAACAGAAACTAAAAATAAAAACAAAGTGTACAAATGTAAGCAAAGACTACAAATGTAAACAGACTCTAAATGTAAACAAAACTCTAAATGCAAACACTCTAAATATAAACAAAGGCTACAAATAAAAGGAAAGTGCACAAATGTAAACAAAGCCTACAAATGTAAACAAAGAGTTCAAATGAAAAGAGACACTTAATGTAAACAAAGGCTCTAAATGTAAACAACGACTACAAATGTAAACACTCTAAATGTAAACAAAAACTAGAAACGTGAACAGAGTCTAAATGTAAACAGACTACAAATGTAAACAAAAACAACAAATGTAAAGAGACTAAATGTGAAAAAAGAATCTAAATTCTAACAGACTACAAATGTAAACAAAATGTACAAATGTAAACAAAGAACACAAATGTTAACAGACTCAAAATTTAAACAGTCTCTAAATGTAAACAGACTACAAATAAAAACAAACACTACAAATTTAAACAAAGGGTACAAATTCATACAGACTAAAAATGTAAACAAAAACTACAAATGTAAACAAAGACTCAAAATGTAAACAAAGTCTCTAAATGTAAACAAAGAATACACGTGTAAACGAAGAGTCTAAATGTAAAGAAAGACTACATATAAAAACAAAGACTACAAATGTAAACAAAGGGTACCAATGTAAACAAAGACTCTAAATGTAAACAAAGACAATAAATGAAAACAAAGAGTACGAATGAAAACAAAGACTCTAAATGTAAGGAAAGGCTACAAGGTAAACAAAGAGTACAAATGTAAACAAAACTCAAAGTGTAAACAAAGACCCGAAATGTAAACAAAGACTACATATGTAAACAAAGAATACAATTGTAAACAAAGATTCTAAATGTAAACAAAGTGTACAAATGTACACAAACACTCTAAATGTAAACAAAATCTCTAAATGTAAACAAAAACTCTAGATGTAAACAAAGACTGTAACTGTAAACAAACACTCTAAATATAATTAAAGACTACAAATATAAACAAAGACTACAAATGTAAACAAATAGTACAAATGTAAACGGACCCTAAACGTAAACAAAGGCTCTAAATTTAAACAAAGACTACAAATTTAAACAAAGACTCTAAATGTAAATAGAAACTAAAAATAAAAAAAAAGTGTACAAATGTAAGCAAATACTACAAATGTAAACAGACTCTAAATGTAAACAAAGGCTACACATGTAAACAGACTCTAAATGTAAACAAAACTCTAAATGTAAACAAAGGCTATAAATAAAAACAAAGAGTTCAACAGTCTCTAAATGTAAACACTCTAAATGTAATCAAAGGCTACAAATAAAAACAGAGAGTTCAAGTGTAAACAAAGACTCTAAATATAAACAAAGGCTACAAATGTAAACAAAAAGTATAAATGTAAACGGACTCTAAATGTAAACAAAGACTACAAATGTAAACAAAGATTACAAATGTAAACAAAGGCTCTAAATGTGAACACTCTAAATGTAAACAAAGGCTACAAATGTAAACAAAGGATGCAAATGAAAAGAGACAATTAATGTAAACAAAGGCTCTAAATGTAAACAACGACTACAAATGTAAAGAAAGACTCTAAATGTAAACAAACTCTAAACAAAGGATCTAAATGTAAACAAAGACTGCAAATGTAAACAAATCTCTAAGTTTAAACAAAGACCCTAAATGTAAACTAAAACTAATAATGTAAACAAAGAGTACAATTGTAAACAAAGATTCTAAATGTAAACAAAGAGTACAAATGTATTCAAACACTCTGAATGTAAACAAAGACTCTAACTGTAAACAAAGACTCTAAATGTAATTAAAGACTACAAATGTAAACAAAGATTACAAATGTAAACAAAGACACTAAATGTAAACAAAGACGCTAAATGTAAACAAAGACTAAGTATAAAAACAAAGATTACAAATGTATACAAATGCTACTTATGGAAACAAAGACTCTAAATGTAAAGAAAGGCTACAAATAAAAACAAAGAGTACAAATGTAAATAAAGTCTACAAATGTAAACAAAAAGTACAAATGTAAACGAACACTAAATGTAAACAAAGGCTCTAAATGTAAACAAAGAGTACAAATGTAAACAAAAACTCTAGATGTAAACAAAAACTACAAATAAAAGAGTACAATTGTAAACAAAGACTACAATTGTAAACAGACTCTAAATGTAAACAAAGATTATAAATATAAACAAAACTCTATATGTAAACACTCTAAATGTAAACGAAGACTACAAATAAAAACTAGGAGTAAAAATGTAAACAAAGGCTCTAAATGTAAACAAAGGCTACAAATGTAAACAAAGAGTGCAAATGTAAAGAGACACTGCATGTAAACAAAGACACTAAATGTGAACAAAGACTACAAATGCAAACAAAGTCTGTGTATGTACACAGACTCTAAAGAAAAACTACAAACGTAAACAGACTCCAAATGTAAACAAAGATTACAAATGTCAACAAAGACTATAATGTAAACAAAAACTACAAACGTAAACAAAGACTAAAAATGTGAACAAGGACTACAAATGTAAACACTGTAAATGTAACCAAAGAATGTAAATGTAAACAAAGCATTTAAATGTAAACAGACTCTAAATGTAAACAAAGAATCTAAAAGTAAACAGACTCCAAATGTAAACAAAGACTCCAAATGTAAACAAAGACTCCAAATGTAAACACACTCTGAATGTAAACAAAGACTGTAAATGTAAAAAAGACTACAGATGTAAACGAAGACGCTAAACAAAAACTACAAACGTAAAAAGACTCTAAATGTAAACAAAGACTGCAAATGTAAACAAAGACTGTAAATGTAAACAAAGACTCTAAATGTACACAAAGACTACAAATGTAAACAAAGAAGTCAAATGTAAACAAATACTACAAATGTAAACAAAGACTCTAAATGTAAACAAAGACAATAAATGAAAACAAAGAGTACGAATGAAAACAAAGAATACGAATGAAAACAAAGACTCTAAATGTAAGGATAGGCTAACAGGTAAACAAAGAGTACAAATGTAAACAGACACTCAATGTAAACAAAGACTACAAATGTAAACAAAACTCAAAGTGTAAACAAAGACCCGAAATGTAAACAAAGATTACAAATGTAAATAAAGACACTAAATGTAAACAAAGACGACAATTGTTAAGAAAGATGCTAAATGTAAACAAAGACTACAAATAAAAAGGAAGATTACAAATGTAAACAAAGTTACAAATGGAAACAAAGACTCTAAATTTAAACAAAGGCTACAAATAGGAACAATGAGTTCAAATGTAAACAAAGACTCTAAAGATAAACAAAGACTACAAATGTAAACAAATAGTACAAATGTAAACGGACCCTAACTGTAAACAAAGGCTCTAAATTTAAGCAAAGACTACAAATTTAAACAAAGACTCTAAATGTAAACAGAAACTAAAAATAAAAAAAAAGTGTACAAATGTAAGCAAAGACTACAAATGTAAATAGACTCTAAATGTAAACAAAGGCTACAAATGTAAACAGACTCTAAATGTAAACAAAACTCTAAATGTAAACAAAGGCTACAAATAAAAACAAAGAGTTCAACAGTCTCTAAATGTAAACACTCTAAATGTAAACAAAGGCTACAAATGTAAACAAAGGATGCAAATGAAAAGAGACACTTAATGTAAACAAAGGCTCTAAATGTAAACAACGACTACAAATGTAAAGAAAGACTCTAAATGTAAACAAACTCTAAACAAAGGCTCTAAATGTAAACAAAGACTAAAAATCCAAAAAAGACTACAATTGTAAACAAACTCTAAATTTAAACAAAGGCTACAAATGTAAACAGACTCTAAATGTAAACAAAACTCTAAATGTAAACACTCTAAATGTAAACAAAGGCTACAAATAAAAGCAAAGACTACAAATGTAAACAAAGCCTACAAATGTAAACAAAGTGTTCAAATGAAAAGAGACACTTAATGTAAACAAAGGCTCTAAATGTAAACAACGACTACAAATGTAAAGAAAGACTCTAAATGTAAAAAAATTCTAAGTGAAAACAGACACTAAATGTAAACAAAGACTCTAAATGTAAACAAAGACTAAAAATGTAAACACTCTAAATATAAACAAAGAGAACAAATGTAAACAGAGTCTAAATGTAAACAGACTACAAATGTAAACAAAATCTCTAAATGTAAACAAAGAATACAAATGTAAACGGAGATTCTAAATGTAAACAAAGACTACAAATAAAAACAAAGACTACAAATGTAAACAAAGGTTACAAATGTAAACAAAGACACTAAATGTAAACAAAGGTTACAAGGTAAACAAAGATTACATAAGTAAACAGACACTAAACGCAAACAAAGGTTCGAAATGTAAACAAAGACTACAAATGTAAACAAATCTCTAAGTTTAAACAAAGACACTAAATATAAACAGAAACTAAAAATAAAAAAAAGTGTACAAATGTAAGCAAAGACTACAAATGTAAACAGACTCTAAATGTAAACAAAGGCTACAAATGTAAACAGACTCTAAATGTAAACAAAACTCTAAATGTAAACAAAGGCTACAAATAAAAACAAAGAGTTCAACAGTCTCTAAATGTAAACTCTAAATGTAAACAAAGGCTACAAATAAAAACAGAGAGTTCAAGTGTAAACAAAGACTCTAAATATAAACAAAGGCTACAAATGTAAACAAAAAGTATAAATGTAAACGGACTCTAAATGTAAAAAAAGACTACAAATGTAAACAAAGATTACAAATGTAAACAAAGGCTCTAAATATGAACATTCTAAATGTAAACAAAGGCTACAAATGTAAACAAAGGATGCAAATGAAAAGAGACACTTAATGTAAACAAAGACTCTAAATGTAAACAACGACTACAAATGTAAAGAAAGACTCTAAATGTAAACAAACTCTATACAAAGGCTCTAAATGTAAACAAAGACTAAAAATCTAAAAAAAGACTACAAATGTAAACAAACTCTAAATTTAAACAAAACTCTAAATGTAAACACTCTAAATGTAAACAAAGGCTACAAATAAAAGCAAAGACTACAAATGTAAACAAAGCCTACAAATGTAAACAAAGTGTTCAAATGAAAGGAGACACTTAATGTAAACAAAGGCTCTAAATGTAAACAACGACTACAAATGTAAAGAAAGACTCTAAATGTAAAAAAATTCTAAGTGAAAACAAAGACACTAAATGTAAACAAAGACTCTAAATGTAAACAAAGACTAAAAATGTAAACAAAAAGCAGAAATGTTAACAGCCTAAAAATGTAAACAAAATCTCTAAATGTAAACAAAGAATACAAATGTAAACGGAGATTCTAAATGTAAACAAAGACTACAAATAAAAACAAAGACTACAAATGTAAACAAAGGTTACAAATGTAAACAAAGACACTAAATGTAAACAAAGGTTACAAGGTAAACAAAGAGTACATAAGTAAACAGACACTAAACGCAAACAAAGGTTCGAAATGTAAACAAAGACTACAAATGTAAACAAATCTCTAAGTTTAAACAAAGACCCTAAATGTAAACTAAAACTAATAATGTAAACAAAGAGTACAATTGCAAACAAAGATTCTAAATGTAAAGAAAGTGTACAAATGTATGCAAACACTCTGAATGCAAACAAAGACTCTAACTGTAAACAAAGACTCTAAATGTAATTAAAGACTACAAATGTAAACAAAGATAACAAATGTAAACAAAGATACTAAATGTAAACAAAGACGCTAAATGTAAACAAAGACTAAGAATAAAAACAAAGATTACAAATGTAAACAAATGCTACAAATGTAAACAAAGGCTCTAAATGTAAACAAAGAGAACAAACGTAAACGAAACTCTAGATGTAAACAAAAATTATAAATAAAAGAGTACAATTGTAAACAAAGACTACAATTGTAAACAGACTCTAAATGTAAACAAAGACTCTAAATATAAACAAAACTCTATATGTAAACACTCTAAATGTAAACGAAGACTACAAATAAAAACTAGGAGTACAAATATAAACAAAGGCTCTAAATGTAAACAAAGATTGCAAATGTAAAGAGACACTGCATGTAAACAAAGACACTAAATGTAAACAAAGACTACAAATGTAAACAAAAACTCTAAATGTAAACAAACTCTAAGCGAAAACAAAGACACTAAATGTAAACAAAGACTACAAATGTAAACAAAGTCTGTGTATGTAAACAAAGACTCTAAAGAAAAACTACAAACGTAAACAGACTCTAAATGTAAACAGACTACAAATGTAAACAAACACTACAAATGTAAACAGACTACAAATGTAAACAAAGACTACAAATGTAAACAAAGACTGTAAATGTAAACAAAGAGTACAAATGTATACAAAGACTCTAAATATAAACAAAAGCTCTAAATGTAAACAAAACTCTAACTGTAAACAAAGACTCTAAACGTAATTAAAGACTACAAATGTAAACAAAGATGACAAATGTCAACAAAGACTATAATGTAAACAAAAACTACAAACGTAAACAAAGACTAAAAATGTAAACAAGGACTACAAATGTAAACACTGTAAATGTAACCAAAGAATGTAAATGTAAACAAAGCATTTAAATGTAAACAGACTCTAAATGTAAACAAAGAATCTAAAAGTAAACAAAGACTCCAAATGTAAACAAAGACTCCAAATGTAAACAAAGACTACAAATGTAAACACACTCTGAATGTAAACAAAGACTGTAATTGTAAAAAAGACTTCAGATGTAAACGAAGACGGTAAACAAAAACTACAAACGTAAAAAGACTCTAAATGTAAACAAAGAATGCAAATGTAAACAAAGACTGTAAATGTAAACAAAGACTCTAAATGTACACAAAGACTACAAATGTAAACAAAGAATTCAAATGTAAACAAAGACTACAAATGTAAACAAAGGCTCTAAATGTAAAGACACTTAATGGAAAGAGACTCTAAATGTAAACAAAGACTACAAATGTAAACAAAGACTACAAATGTAAACAATCTAAATGTAAAAAAAACTAGAAACGTGAACAGAGTCTAAATGTAAACAGACTACAAATGTAAACAAAAACAACAAATGTAAACAAAGACTAAATGTGAACAAAGAATCTAAATTCTAACAGTCTACAAATGTAAACAAAATGTACAAATGTAAACAAAGAACACAAATGTTAACAGACTCAAAATTTAAACAGTCTCTAAATGTAAACAGACTACAAATAAAAACAAACACTACAAATTTAAACAAAGGGTACAAATGCAAACAGACTAAAAATGTAAACAAAAACTACAAATGCAAACAAAGTCTCCAAATGTAAACAAAGTCTCTAAATGTAAACAAAGAATACACGTGTAAACGAAGAGTCTAAATGTAAAGAAAGACTACATATAAAAACAAAGACTACAAATGTAAACAAAGGGTGCCAATGTAAACAAAGACAATAAATGAAAACAAAGAGTACGAATGAAAACAAAGACTCTAAATGTAAGGAAAGCCTACAAGGTAAACAAAGAGTACAAATGTAAACAGACACTCAATGTAAACAAAGACTACAAATGTAAACAAAACTCAAAGTGTAAGCAAAGACCCGAAATGTAAACAAAGACTACAAATGTAAACAAAGAATACAATTGTAAACAAAGATTCTAAATGTAAACAAAGTGTACAAATGTACAAAACACTCTAAATGTAAACAAAAACTCTAGATGTAAACAAAGACTCTAACTGTAAACAAACACTCTAAATATAATTAAAGACAACAAATGTAAACAAAGATTACAAATGTAAATAAAGACACTAAATGTAAACAAAGACGACAAACGTAAAGAAAGATACTAAATGTCAACAAAGACTACAAATAACAAGGAAGATTACAAATGTAAACAAAGTTACAAATGGAAACAAAGACTCTAAATTTAAACAAAGGCTACAAATAGGAACAATGAGTTCAAATGTAAACAAAGACTCTAAATATAAACAAAGACTACAAATGTAAACAAATAGTACAAATGCAAACGGACCCTAAACATAAACAAAGGCTCTAAATTTAAACAAAGACTACAAACTTAAACAAAGACTCTAAATGTAAACAGAAAATAAAAATAAAAAAAAAGTGTACAAATGTAAGCAAAGACTACAAATGTAAACAGACTCTAAATGTAAACAAAGGCTACAAATGTAAACAGACTCTAAATGTAAACAAAACTCTAAATGTAAACAAAGGCTACAAATAAAAACAAAGAGTTCAACAGTCTCTAAATGTAAACACTCTAAATGTAAACAAAGGCTACAAATAAAAACAGAGAGTTCAAATGTAAACAAAGACTCTAAATGTAAACAAAGACTACAAATGTAAACAAAGATTACAAATGTAAACAAAGGCTCTAAATGTGAACACTCTAAATGTAAACAAAGGCTACAAATGTAAACAAAGGGTGCAAATGAAAAGAGACACTTAATGTAAAAAAGGCTCTGAATGTAAACAAACTCTAAACAAAGGATTTAAATGTAAACAAAGACTAAAAATCTAAAAAAAGACTACAAATGTAAACAGACTCTAAATTTAAACAAAGGCTAGAAATGTAGACAGACTCTAAATGTAAAGGAAACTCTAAATGTAAACACTCTAAATGTAAACAAAGGCTACAAATAAAAGCAAAGAGTACAAATGTAAACAAAGCCTACAAATGTAAACAAAGACACTAAATGTAAACAACGACTACAAATGTAAACACTCTAAATATAAACAAAGAGAACAAATGTAAACAGAGTCTAAATGTAAACAGACTACAAATGTAAACAAAAAGTACAAGTTTAAACAAAAAGCACAAATGTTAACAGACTAAAAATGTAAACAAAATCTCTAATTGTAAACAAAAAATACAAATGTAAACGGAGATTCTAAATATAAACAAAGACTACAAATAAAAACAAAGACTACAAATGTAAACAAAGGTTACAAATGTAAACAAAGACACTAAATGTAAAGAAAGACAACAAATGAAAACAAAGTGTACAAATGAAACAAATAAAAACAAAGACTCTAAATGTAAACAAAGGTTCCAAGGTAAACAAAGAGTACAGATGTAAACAGACACTAAATGTAAACAAAGGTTCTAAATGTAAACAAAGACTACAAATGTAAACAAATCTCTAAGTTTAAACAAAGACCCTAAATGTAAACTAAAACTAATAATGTAAACAAAGAGTACAATTGTAAACAAAGATTTTAAATTTAAACAAAGAGTACAAATGTACTCAAACACTCTGAATGTAAACAAAGACTCTAACTGTAAACAAAGACTCTGAATGTAATTAAAGACTACAAATGTAAACAAAGATAACAAATGTAAACAAAGACACTAAATGTAAACAAAGACGCTAAATGTAAACAAAGACTAAGAATAAAAACAAAGATTACAAATGTAAACAAATGCTACTTATGGAAACAAAGACTCTAAATGTAAAGAAAGGCTACAAATAAAAACAAAGAGTACAAATGTAAATAAAGTCTACAAATGTAAACAAAAAGTACAAATGTCAACGAACACTAAATGTAAACAAAGGCTCTAAATGTAAACAAAGAGTACAAATGTAAACAAAAACTCTAGATGTAAACAAAAACTACAAATAAAAGAGTACAATTGTAAACAAAGACTACAATTGTAAACAGACTCTAAATGTAAACAAAGACTCTAAATATAAACAAAACTCTATATGTAAACACTCTAAATGTAAACGAAGACTACAAATAAAAACTAGGAGTAGAAATGTAAACAAAGGCTCTAAATGTAAACAAAGAGTGCAAATGCAAAGAGACACTGCATGTAAACAAAGACACTAAATGTAAACAAAGACTACAAATGTAAACAAAGACTCTAAATTTCAACAAACTCTAAGTGAAAACAAAGACACTAAATGTAAACAAAGACTACAAATGTAAACAAAGTCTGTGAATGTAACCAAAGACTCTAAAAAAACTACAAACGTAAACAGACTCTAAATGTAAACAGACTACAAATGTAAACAAAGACTACAAATGTAAACATACTACAAATGTAAACAAAGACTACAAATGTAAACAAAGACTGTAAATGTAAACAAAGAGTACAAATGTATAAAAAGACTCTAAATATAAACAAAAGCTCTAAATGTAAACAAAACTCTAACTGTAAACAAAGACTCTAAACGTAATTAAAGACTACAAATGTAAACAAAGATGACAAATGTCAACAAAGACTATAATGTAAACAAAAACTACAAACGTAAACAAAGACTAAAAATGTAAACAAGGACTACAAATGTAAACACTGTAAATGTAACCAAAGAATGTAAATGTAAACAAAGCATTTAAATGTAAACAGACTCTAAATGTAAACAAAGAATCTAAAAGTAAACAAAGACTCCAAATGTAAACAAAGACTCAAAATGTAAACAAAGACTACAAATGTAAACACACTCTGAGTGTAAACAAAGACTGTAAATGTAAACAAAGACTCTAAATGTACACAAAGACTACAAATGTAAACAAATAATTCAAATGTAAACAAAGACTACAAATGTAAACAAAGGCTCTAAATGTAAAGACACTTAATGGAAAGAGATTCCAAATGTAAACAAAGACTACGAATGTAAACAAAGACTACAAATGTAAACACTCTAAATGTAAACAAAAACTAGAAACGTGAACAGAGTCTAAATGTAAACAGACTACAAATGTAAACAAAAACAACAAATGGAAACAAAGACTAAATGTGAACAAAGAATCTAAATTCTAACAGACTACAAATGTAAACAAAATGTACAAATGTAAACAAAGAACACAAATGTTAACAGACTCAAAATTTAAACAGTCTCTAAATGTAAACAGACTACAAATAAAAACAAACACTACAAATTTAAACAATGGGTACAAATGCAAACAGACTAAAAATGTAAACAAAAACTACAAATGTAAACAAAGACTCAAAATGAAAACAAAGTCTCTAAATGTAAACAAAGAATACACGTGTAAACGAAGAGTCTAAATGTAAAGAAAGACTACATATAAAAACAAAGACTACAAACGTAAACAAAGGGTACAAATGTAAACAAAGACTCTAAATGTAAACAAAGACAATAAATGAAAACAAAGAGTACGAATGAAAACAAAGAATACGAATGAAAACAAAGACTCTAAATGTAAGGATAGGCTAACAGGTAAACAAAGAGTACAAATGTAAACAGACACTCAATGTAAACAAAGACTACAAATGTAAACAAAACTCAAAGTGTAAACAAAGACCCGAAATGTAAACAAAGATTACAAATGTAAATAAAGACACTAAATGTAAACAAAGACGACAATTGTTAAGAAAGATGCTAAATGTAAACAAAGACTACAAATAAAAAGGAAGATTACAAATGTAAACAAAGTTACAAATGGAAACAAAGACTCTAAATTTAAACAAAGGCTACAAATAGGAACAATGAGTTCAAATGTAAACAAAGACTCTAAAGATAAACAAAGACTACAAATGTAAACAAGAAGTACAAATGTAAACGGACCCTAAATGTAAACAGAAACTAAAAATAAAAACAAAGTGTACAAATGTAACCAAAGACTACAAATGTAAACAGACTCTAAATGTAAACAAAACTCTAAATGCAAACACTCTAAATATAAACAAAGGCTACAAATAAAAGGAAAGTGCACAAATGTAAACAAAGCCTACAAATGTAAACAAAGAGTTCAAATGAAAAGAGACACTTAATGTAAACAAAGGCTCTAAATGTAAACAACGACTACAAATGTAAACACTCTAAATGTAAACAAAGAATACACGTGTAAACGAAGAGTCTAAATGTAAAGAAAGACTACATATAAAAACAAAGACTACAAATGTAAACAAAGGGTACCAATGTAAACAAAGACTCTAAATGTAAACAAAGACAATAAATGAAAACAAAGAGTACGAATGAAAACAAAGACTCTAAATGTAAGGAAAGGCTACAAGGTAAACAAAGAGTACAAATGTAAACAAAACTCAAAGTGTAAACAAAGACCCGAAATGTAAACAAAGACTACATATGTAAACAAAGAATACAATTGTAAACAAAGATTCTAAATGTAAACAAAGTGTACAAATGTACACAAACACTCTAAATGTAAACAAAATCTCTAAATGTAAACAAAAACTCTAGATGTAAACAAAGACTGTAACTGTAAACAAACACTCTAAATATAATTAAAGACTACAAATATAAACAAAGATTACAAATGTAAATAAAGACACTAAATGTAAACAAAGACGACAAACGTAATGAAAGATGCTAAATGTAAACAAAGACTACAAATAAAAAGGAAGATTACAAATGGAAACAAAGTTATAAATGGAAACAAAGACTCTAAATTTAAACAAAGGCTACAAATAGGAACAATGAGTTCAAATGTAAACAAAGACTCTAAATATAAACAAAGACTACAAATGTAAACAAATAGTACAAATCTAAACGGACCCTAAACGTAAACAAAGGCTCTAAATTTAAACAAAGACTACAAATTTAAACAAAGACTCTAAATGTAAATAGAAACTAAAAATAAAAAAAAAGTGTACAAATGTAAGCAAATACTACAAATGTAAACTGACTCTAAATGTAAACAAAGGCTACAAATGTAAACAGACTCTAAATGTAAACAAAACTCTAAATGTAAACAAAGGCTATAAATAAAAACAAAGAGTTCAACAGTCTCTAAATGTAAACACTCTAAATGTAATCAAAGGCTACAAATAAAAACAGAGAGTTCAAGTGTAAACAAAGACTCTAAATATAAACAAAGGCTACAAATGTAAACAAAAAGTATAAATGTAAACGGACTCTAAATGTAAACAAAGACTACAAATGTAAACAAAGATTACAAATGTAAACAAAGGCTCTAAATGTGAACACTCTAAATGTAAACAAAGGCTACAAATGTAAACAAAGGATGCAAATGAAAAGAGACAATTAATGTAAACAAAGGCTCTAAATGTAAACAACGACTACAAATGTAAAGAAAGACTCTAAATGTAAACAAACTCTAAACAAAGGATCTAAATGTAAACAAAGACTGCAAATGTAAACAAATCTCTAAGTTTAAACAAAGACCCTAAATGTAAACTAAAACTAATAATGTAAACAAAGAGTACAATTGTAAACAAAGATTCTAAATGTAAACAAAGAGTACAAATGTACTCAAACACTCTGAATGTAAACAAAGACTCTAACTGTAAACAAAGACTCTAAATGTAATTAAAGACTACAAATGTAAACAAAGATTACAAATGTAAACAAAGACACTAAATGTAAACAAAGACGCTAAATGTAAACAAAGACTAAGTATAAAAACAAAGATTACAAATGTATACAAATGCTACTTATGGAAACAAAGACTCTAAATGTAAAGAAAGGCTACAAATAAAAACAAAGAGTACAAATGTAAATAAAGTCTACAAATGTAAACAAAAAGTACAAATGTAAACGAACACTAAATGTAAACAAAGGCTCTAAATGTAAACAAAGAGTACAAATGTAAACAAAAACTCTAGATGTAAACAAAAACTACAAATAAAAGAGTACAATTGTAAACAAAGACTACAATTGTAATCAGACTCTAAATGTAAACAAAGATTATAAATATAAACAAAACTCTATATGTAAACACTCTAAATGTAAACGAAGACTACAAATAAAAACTAGGAGTAAAAATGTAAACAAAGGCTCTAAATGTAAACAAAGGCTACAAATGTAAACAAAGAGTGCAAATGTAAAGAGACACTGCATGTAAACAAAGACACTAAATGTGAACAAAGACTACAAATGCAAACAAAGTCTGTGTATGTACACAGACTCTAAAGAAAAACTACAAACGTAAACAGACTCCAAATGTAAACAAAGATTACAAATGTCAACAAAGACTATAATGTAAACAAAAACTACAAACGTAAACAAAGACTAAAAATGTGAACAAGGACTACAAATGTAAACACTGTAAATGTAACCAAAGAATGTAAATGTAAACAAAGCATTTAAATGTAAACAGACTCTAAATGTAAACAAAAACTCTAGATGTAAACAAAGACTGTAACTGTAAACAAACACTCTAAATATAATTAAAGACTACAAATATAAACAAAGATTACAAATGTAAATAAAGACACTAAATGTAAACAAAGACGACAAACGTAAAGAAAGATGCTAAATGTAAACAAAGACTACAAATAAAAAGGAAGATTACAAATGTAAACAAAGTTATAAATGGAAACAAAGACTCTAAATTTAAACAAAGGCTATAAATAGGAACAATGAGTTCAAATGTAAACAAAGACTCTAAATATAAACAAAGACTACAAATGTAAACAAATAGTACAAATCTAAACGGACCCTAAACGTAAACAAAGGCTCTAAATTTAAACAAAGACTACAAATTTAAACAAAGACTCTAAATGTAAATAGAAACTAAAAATTAAAAAAAAGTGTACAAATGTAAGCAAATACTACAAATGTAAACTGACTCTAAATGTAAACAAAGGCTACAAATGTAAACAGACTCTAAATGTAAACAAAACTCTAAATGTAAACAAAGGCTATAAATAAAAACAAAGAGTTCAACAGTCTCTAAATGTAAACACTCTAAATGTAATCAAAGGCTACAAATAAAAACAGAGAGTTCAAGTGTAAACAAAGACTCTAAATATAAACAAAGGCTACAAATGTAAACAAAAAGTATAAATGTAAACGGACTCTAAATGTAAACAAAGACTACAAATGTAAACAAAGATTACAAATGTAAACAAAGGCTCTAAATGTGAACACTCTAAATGTAAACAAAGGCTACAAATGTAAACAAAGGATGCAAATGAAAAGAGACAATTAATGTAAACAAAGGCTCTAAATGTAAACAACGACTACAAATGTAAAGAAAGACTCTAAATGTAAACAAACTCTAAACAAAGGATCTAAATGTAAACAAAGACTGCAAATGTAAACAAATCTCTAAGTTTAAACAAAGACCCTAAATGTAAACTAAAACTAATAATGTAAACAAAGAGTACAATTGTAAACAAAGATTCTAAATGTAAACAAAGAGTACAAATGTACTCAAACACTCTGAATGTAAACAAAGACTCTAACTGTAAACAAAGACTCTAAATGTAATTAAAGACTACAAATGTAAACAAAGATTACAAATGTAAACAAAGACACTAAATGTAAACAAAGACGCTAAATGTAAACAAAGACTAAGTATAAAAACAAAGATTACAAATGTATACAAATGCTACTTATGGAAACAAAGACTCTAAATGTAAAGAAAGGCTACAAATAAAAACAAAGAGTACAAATGTAAATAAAGTCTACAAATGTAAACAAAAAGTACAAATGTAAACGAACACTAAATGTAAACAAAGGCTCTAAATGTAAACAAAGAGTACAAATGTAAACAAAAACTCTAGATGTAAACAAAAACTACAAATAAAAGAGTACAATTGTAAACAAAGACTACAATTGTAAACAGACTCTAAATGTAAACAAAGATTATAAATATAAACAAAACTCTATATGTAAACACTCTAAATGTAAACGAAGACTACAAATAAAAACTAGGAGTAAAAATGTAAACAAAGGCTCTAAATGTAAACAAAGGCTACAAATGTAAACAAAGAGTGCAAATGTAAAGAGACACTGCATGTAAACAAAGACACTAAATGTGAACAAAGACTACAAATGCAAACAAAGTCTGTGTATGTACACAGACTCTAAAGAAAAACTACAAACGTAAACAGACTCCAAATGTAAACAAAGATTACAAATGTCAACAAAGACTATAATGTAAACAAAAACTACAAACGTAAACAAAGACTAAAAATGTGAACAAGGACTACAAATGTAAACACTGTAAATGTAACCAAAGAATGTAAATGTAAACAAAGCATTTAAATGTAAACAGACTCTAAATGTAAACAAAGAATCTAAAAGTAAACAAAGACTCCAAATGTAAACAAAGACTCCAAATGTAAACAAAGACTCCAAATGTAAACACACTCTGAATGTAAACAAAGACTGTAAATGTAAAAAAGACTACAGATGTAAACGAAGACGCTAAACAAAAACTACAAACGTAAAAAGACTCTAAATGTAAACAAAGACTGCAAATGTAAACAAAGACTGTAAATGTAAACAAAGACTCTAAATGTACACAAAGACTACAAATGTAAACAAAGAAGTCAAATGTAAACAAATACTACAAATGTAAAGACACTTATTGGAAAGAGACTCTAAATGTAAACAAAGACTACAAATGTAAACAGAGGCTACAAATGTAAACACTCTAAATGTAAACAAAAACTAGAAACGTAAACAGTCTAAATGTAAACAGACTACAAATGAAAACAAAAACAACATATGTAAACAAAGACTCTAAATGTGAACAAAGAATTTAAATTCTATCAGACTACAAATGTAAACAAAATGTACAAATGTAAACAAATAACACAAATGTTAACAGACTCAAAACTTAAACAGTCTCTAAATGTAAACAGACTACAAATAAAAACATACACTACAAATTTAAACAATGGGTACAAATGCAAACAGACTAAAAATGTAAACAAAAACTACAAATGTAAACAAAGACTCAAAATGTAAACAAAGTCTCTAAATGTAAACAAAAATACAAGTGTAAACGAAGAGTCTAAATGTAAAGAAAGACTACATATAAAAACAAAGACTACAAATGTAAACAAAGACTCTAAATGTAAACAAAGACAATAAATGAAAACAAAGAGTACGAATGAAAACAGACACTCAATGTAAACAAAGACTACAAATGTAAACAAAACTCAAAGTGTAAACAAAGACCCGAAATGTAAACAAAGACTACAAATGTAAACAAAGAGTAACATTGTAAAGAAAGTTTCTAAATGTAAACAAAGTGTACAAATGTACACAAACACTCTAAATGTAAACAAAAACTCTAGATGTAAACAAAGACTCTAACTGTAAACAAACACTCTAAATATATGTAAAGAATACAAATGTAAAAAAAGATTACAAATGTAAATAAAGACACTAACTGTAAACAAAGATGACAAACGTAAAGAAAGATGCTAAATGTAAACAAAGGCTAGACATAAAAACAATGAGTTCAAATGTAAACAAACTCTAAGTGAAAACAGAGACACTATATGTAAACAAAGACTACAAATGCAAACAAAGTCTGTGTATGTAAACAGACTCTAAAGAAAAACTAGAAACGTAAACAGACTCTAAATGTAAACAGACTACAAATGTAAACAAAGACTACAAATGTAAACAGACTACAAATGTAAACAAAGATTGTAAATGTAAACAAAGAGTACAAATGTATACAAAGACTCTAAATATAAACAAAAGCTCTAAATGTAAACAAAACTCTAACTGTAAACAAAGACTCTAAACGTAATTAAAGACTACAAATGTAAACAAAGACTATAATGTAAACAAAAACTACAAACGTAAACAAAGACTAAAAATGTAAACAAGGACTACAAATGTAAACACTGTAAATGTAACCAAAGAATGTAAATGTGAACAAAGCATTTAAATGTAAACAGACTCAAAATGTAAACAAAGAATCTAAAAGTAAACAAAGACTCCAAATGTAAACAAAGAATCCAAATGTAAACAAAGACTCTAAATTTCAACAAACTCTAAGTGAAAACAAAGACACTAAATGTAAACAAAGACTACAAATGTAAACAAAGTCTGTGAATGTAACCAAAGACTCTAAAAAAACTACAAACGTAAACAGACTCTAAATGTAAACAGACTACAAATGTAAACAAAGACTACAAATGTAAACAGACAACAAATGTAAACAAAGACTACAAATGTAAACAAAGACTGTAAATGTAAACAAAGAGTACAAATGTATAAAAAGACTCTAAATATAAACAAAAGCTCTAAATGTAAACAAAACTCTAACTGTAAACAAAGACTCTAAACGTAATTAAAGACTACAAATGTAAACAAAGATGACAAATGTCAACAAAGACTATAATGTAAACAAAAACTACAAACGTAAACAAAGACTAAAAATGTAAACAAGGACTACAAATGTAAACACTGTAAATGTAACCAAAGAATGTAAATGTAAACAAAGCATTTAAATGTAAACAGACTCTAAATGTAAACAAAGAATCTAAAAGTAAACAAAGACTCCAAATGTAAACAAAGACTCAAAATGTAAACAAAGACTACAAATGTAAACACACTCTGAGTGTAAACAAAGACTGTAAATGTAAACAAAGACTCTAAATGTACACAAAGACTACAAATGTAAA
Source organism: Salticus scenicus (assembly GCA_963930645.1). Classification (NCBI taxonomy): domain Eukaryota; kingdom Metazoa; phylum Arthropoda; class Arachnida; order Araneae; family Salticidae; genus Salticus; species Salticus scenicus. The sequence continues at coordinate 340,277,784 of OZ005653.1, forward strand.
CAAAGAATTCAAATGTAAACAAAGACTACAAATGTAAACAAAGGCTCTAAATGTAAAGACACTTAATGGAAAGAGATTCCAAATGTAAACAAAGACTACGAATGTAAACAAAGACTACAAATGTAAACACTCTAAATGTAAACAAAAACTAGAAACGTGAACAGAGTCTAAATGTAAACAGACTACAAATGTAAACAAAAACGACAAATGGAAACAAAGACTAAATGTGAACAAAGAATCTAAATTCTAACAGACTACAAATGTAAACAAAATGTACAAATGTAAACAAAGAACACAAATGTTAACAGACTCAAAATTTAAACAGTCTCTAAATGTAAACAGACTACAAATAAAAACAAACACTACAAATTTAAACAATGGGTACAAATGCAAACAGACTAAAAATGTAAACAAAAACTACAAATGTAAACAAAGACTCAAAATGAAAACAAAGTCTCTAAATGTAAACAAAGAATACACGTGTAAACGAAGAGTCTAAATGTAAAGAAAGACTACATATAAAAACAAAGACTACAAACGTAAACAAAGGGTACAAATGTAAACAAAGACTCTAAATGTAAATAAAGACAATAAATGAAAACAAAGAGTACGAATGAAAACAAAGAATACGAATGAAAACAAAGACTCTAAATGTAAGGATAGGCTAACAGGTAAACAAAGAGTACAAATGTAAACAGTCACTCAATGTAAACAAAGACTACAAATGTAAACAAAACTCAAAGTGTAAACAAAGACCCGAAATGTAAACAAAGATTACAAATGTAAATAAAGACACTAAATGTAAACAAAGACGACAATTGTTAAGAAAGATGCTAAATGTAAACAAAGACTACAAATAAAAAGGAAGATTACAAATGTAAACAAAGTTATAAATGGAAACAAAGACTCTAAATTTAAACAAAGGCTACAAATAGGAACAATGAGTTCAAATGGAAACAAAGACTCTAAAGATAAACAAAGACTACAAATGTAAACAAAAAGTACAAATGTAAACGGACCCTAAATGTAAACAGAAACTAAAAATAAAAACAAAGTGTACAAATGTAAGCAAAGACTACAAATGTAAACAGACTCTAAATGTAAACAAAACTCTAAATGCAAACACTCTAAATATAAACAAAGGCTACAAATAAAAGGAAAGTGCACAAATGTAAACAAAGCCTACAAATGTAAACAAAGAGTTCAAATGAAAAGAGACACTTAATGTAAACAAAGGCTCTAAATGTAAACAACGACTTCAAATGTAAACACTCTAAATGTAAACAAAAACTAGAAACGTGAACAGAGTCTAAATGTAAACAGACTACAAATGTAAACAAAAACAACAAATGTAAACAGACTAAATGTGAAAAAAGAATCTAAATTCTAACAGACTACAAATGTAAACAAAATGTACAAATGTAAACAAAGAACACAAATGTTAACAGACTCAAAATTTAAACAGTCTCTAAATGTAAACAGACTACAAATAAAAACAAACACTACAAATTTAAACAAAGGGTACAAATGCATACAGACTAAAAATGTAAACAAAAACTACAAATGTAAACAAAGACTCAAAATGTAAACAGTCTCTAAATGTAAACAAAGAATACACGTGTAAACGAAGAGTCTAAATGTAAAGAAAGACTACATATAAAAACAAAGACTACAAATGTAAACAAAGGGTACCAATGTAAACAAAGACTCTAAATGTAAACAAAGACAATAAATGAAAACAAAGAGTACGAATGAAAACAAAGACTCTAAATGTAAGGAAAGGCTACAAGGTAAACAAAGAGTACAAATGTAAACAAAACTCAAAGTGTAAACAAAGACCCGAAATGTAAACAAAGACTACATATGTAAAAAAAGAATACAATTGTAAACAAAGATTCTAAATGTAAACAAAGTGTACAAATGTACACAAACACTCTAAATGTAAACAAAATCTCTAAATGTAAACAAAAACTCTAGATGTAAACAAAAACTGTAACTGTAAACAAACACTCTAAATATAATTAAAGACTACAAATATAAACAAAGATTACAAATGTAAATAAAGACACTAAATGTAAACAAAGACGACAAACGTAAAGAAAGATGCTAAATGTAAACAAAGACTACAAATAAAAAGGAAGATTACAAATGGAAACAAAGTTATAAATGGAAACAAAGACTCTAAATTTAAACAAAGGCTACAAATAGGAACAATGAGTTCAAATGTAAACAAAGACTCTAAATATAAACAAAGACTACAAATGTAAACAAATAGTACAAATGTAAACGGACCCTAAACGTAAACAAAGGCTCTAAATTTAAACAAAGACTACAAATTTAAACAAAGACTCTAAATGTAAATAGAAACTAAAAATAAAAAAAAGTGTACAAATGTAAGCAAATACTACAAATGTAAACAGACTCTAAATGTAAACAAAGGCTACAAATGTAAACAGACTCTAAATGTAAACAAAACTCTAAATGTAAACAAAGGCTATAAATAAAAACAAAGAGTTCAACAGTCTCTAAATGTAAACACTCTAAATGTAATCAAAGGCTACAAATAAAAACAGAGAGTTCAAGTGTAAACAAAGACTCTAAATATAAACAAAGGCTACAAATGTAAACAAAAAGTATAAATGTAAACGGACTCTAAATGTAAACAAAGACTACAAATGTAAACAAAGATTACAAATGTAAACAAAGGCTCTAAATGTGAACACTCTAAATGTAAACAAAGGCTACAAATGTAAACAAAGGATGCAAATGAAAAGAGACAATTAATGTAAACAAAGGCTCTAAATGTAAACAACGACTACAAATGTAAAGAAAGACTCTAAATGTAAACAAACTCTAAACAAAGGATCTAAATGTAAACAAAGACTGCAAATGTAAACAAATCTCTAAGTTTAAACAAAGACCCGAAATGTAAACAAAGACTACATATGTAAAAAAAGAATACAATTGTAAACAAAGATTCTAAATGTAAACAAAGTGTACAAATGTACACAAACACTCTAAATGTAAACAAAATCTCTAAATGTAAACAAAAACTCTAGATGTAAACAAAAACTGTAACTGTAAACAAACACTCTAAATATAATTAAAGACTACAAATATAAACAAAGATTACAAATGTAAATAAAGACACTAAATGTAAACAAAGACGACAAACGTAAAGAAAGATGCTAAATGTAAACAAAGACTACAAATAAAAAGGAAGATTACAAATGGAAACATAGTTATAAATGGAAACAAAGACTCTAAATTTAAACAAAGGCTACAAATAGGAACAATGAGTTCAAATGTAAACAAAGACTCTAAATATAAACAAAGACTACAAATGTAAACAAATAGTACAAATGTAAACGGACCCTAAACGTAAACAAAGGCTCTAAATTTAAACAAAGACTACAAATTTAAACAAAGACTCTAAATGTAAATAGAAACTAAAAATAAAAAAAAGTGTACAAATGTAAGCAAATACTACAAATGTAAACAGACTCTAAATGTAAACAAAGGCTACAAATGTAAACAGACTCTAAATGTAAACAAAACTCTAAATGTAAACAAAGGCTATAAATAAAAACAAAGAGTTCAACAGTCTCTAAATGTAAACACTCTAAATGTAATCAAAGGCTACAAATAAAAACAGAGAGTTCAAGTGTAAACAAAGACTCTAAATATAAACAAAGGCTACAAATGTAAACAAAAAGTATAAATGTAAACGGACTCTAAATGTAAACAAAGACTACAAATGTAAACAAAGATTACAAATGTAAACAAAGGCTCTAAATGTGAACACTCTAAATGTAAACAAAGGCTACAAATCTAAACAAAGGATGCAAATGAAAAGAGACAATTAATGTAAACAAAGGCTCTAAATGTAAACAAAGACTACAAATGTAAACAGAGGCTACAAATGTAAACACTCTAAATGTAAACAAAAACTAGAAACGTGAACAGAGTCTAAATGTAAACAGACTACAAATGTAAACAAAAACAACAAATGGAAACAAAGACTAAATGTGAACAAAGAATCTAAATTCTAACAGACTACAAATGTAAACAAAATGTACAAATGTAAACAAAGAACACAAATGTTAACAGACTCAAAATTTAAACAGTCTCTAAATGTAAACAGACTACAAATAAAAACAAACACTACAAATTTAAACAATGGGTACAAATGCAAACAGACTAAAAATGTAAACAAAAACTACAAATGTAAACAAAGACTCAAAATGAAAACAAAGTCTCTAAATGTAAACAAAGAATACACGTGTAAACGAAGAGTCTAAATGTAAAGAAAGACTACATATAAAAACAAAGACTACAAACGTAAACAAAGGGTACAAATGTAAACAAAGACTCTAAATGTAAATAAAGACAATAAATGAAAACAAAGAGTACGAATGAAAACAAAGAATACGAATGAAAACAAAGACTCTAAATGTAAGGATAGGCTAACAGGTAAACAAAGAGTACAAATGTAAACAGTCACTCAATGTAAACAAAGACTACAAATGTAAACAAAACTCAAAGTGTAAACAAAGACCCGAAATGTAAACAAAGATTACAAATGTAAATAAAGACACTAAATGTAAACAAAGACGACAATTGTTAAGAAAGATGCTAAATGTAAACAAAGACTACAAATAAAAAGGAAGATTACAAATGTAAACAAAGTTATAAATGGAAACAAAGACTCTAAATTTAAACAAAGGCTACAAATAGGAACAATGAGTTCAAATGTAAACAAAGACTCTAAAGATAAACAAAGACTACAAATGTAAACAAAAAGTACAAATGTAAACGGACCCTAAATGTAAACAGAAACTAAAAATAAAAACAAAGTGTACAAATGTAAGCAAAGACTACAAATGTAAACAGACTCTAAATGTAAACAAAACTCTAAATGCAAACACTCTAAATATAAACAAAGGCTACAAATAAAAGGAAAGTGCACAAATGTAAACAAAGCCTACAAATGTAAACAAAGAGTTCAAATGAAAAGAGACACTTAATGTAAACAAAGGCTCTAAATGTAAACAACGACTACAAATGTAAACACTCTAAATGTAAACAAAAACTAGAAACGTGAACAGAGTCTAAATGTAAACAGACTACAAATGTAAACAAAAACAACAAATGTAAACAGACTAAAAGTGAAAAAAGAATCTAAATTCTAACAGACTACAAATGTAAACAAAATGTACAAATGTAAACAAAGAACACAAATGTTAACAGACTCAAAATTTAAACAGTCTCTAAATGTAAACAGACTACAAATAAAAACAAACACAACAAATTTAAACAAAGGGTACAAATGCATACAGACTAAAAATGTAAACAAAAACTACAAATGTAAACAAAGACTCAAAGTGTAAACAAAGTCTCTAAATGTAAACAAAGAATACACGTGTAAACGAAGAGTCTAAATGTAAAGAAAGACTACATATAAAAACAAAGACTACAAATGTAAACAAAGGGTACCAATGTAAACAAAGACTCTAAATGTAAACAAAGACAATAAATGAAAACAAAGAGTACGAATGAAAACAAAGACTCTAAATGTAAGGAAAGGCTACAAGGTAAACAAAGAGTACAAATGTAAACAAAACTCAAAGTGTAAACAAAGACCCGAAATGTAAACAAAGACTACATATGTAAAAAAAGAATACAATTGTAAACAAAGATTCTAAATGTAAACAAAGTGTACAAATGTACACAAACACTCTAAATGTAAACAAAATCTCTAAATGTAAACAAAAACTCTAGATGTAAACAAAAACTGTAACTGTAAACAAACACTCTAAATATAATTAAAGACTACAAATATAAACAAAGATTACAAATGTAAATAAAGACACTAAATGTAAACAAAGACGACAAACGTAAAGAAAGATGCTAAATGTAAACAAAGACTACAAATAAAAAGGAAAATTACAAATGGAAACAAAGTTATAAATGGAAACAAAGACTCTAAATTTAAACAAAGGCTACAAATAGGAACAATGAGTTCAAATGTAAACAAAGACTCTAAATATAAACAAAGACTACAAATGTAAACAAATAGTACAAATGTAAACGGACCCTAAACGTAAACAAAGGCTCTAAATTTAAACAAAGACTACAAATTTAAACAAAGACTCTAAATTTAAATAGAAACTAAAAATAAAAAAAAGTGTACAAATGTAAGCAAATACTACAAATGTAAACAGACTCTAAATGTAAACAAAGGCTACAAATGTAAACAGACTCTAAATGTAAACAAAACTCTAAATGTAAACAAAGGCTATAAATAAAAACAAAGAGTTCAACAGTCTCTAAATGTAAACACTCTAAATGTAATCAAAGGCTACAAATAAAAACAGAGAGTTCAAGTGTAAACAAAGACTCTAAATATAAACAAAGGCTACAAATGTAAACAAAAAGTATAAATGTAAACGTACTCTAAATGTAAACAAAGACTACAAATGTAAACAAAGATTACAAATGTAAACAAAGGCTCTAAATGTGAACACTCTAAATGTAAACAAAGGCTACAAATGTAAACAAAGGATGCAAATGAAAAGAGACAATTAATGTAAACAAAGGCTCTAAATGTAAACAACGACTACAAATGTAAAGAAAGACTCTAAATGTAAACAAACTCTAAACAAAGGATCTAAATGTAAACAAAGACTGCAAATGTAAACAAATCTCTAAGTTTAAACAAAGACCCTAAATGTAAACTAAAACTAATAATGTAAACAAAGAGTACAATTGTAAACAAAGATTCTAAATGTAAACAAAGAGTACAAATGTACTCAAACACTCTGAATGTAAACAAAGACTCTAACTGTAAACAAAGACTCTAAATGTAATTAAAGACTACAAATGTAAACAAAGATTACAAATGTAAACAAAGACACTAAATGTAAACAAAGACGCTAAATGTAAACAAAGACTAAGTATAAAAACAAAGATTACAAATGTATACAAATGCTACTTATGGAAACAAAGACTCTAAATGTAAAGAAAGGCTACAAATAAAAACAAAGAGTACAAATGTAAATAAAGTCTACAAATGTAAACAAAAAGTACAAATGTAAACGAACACTAAATGTAAACAAAGGCTCTAAATGTAAACAAAGAGTACAAATGTAAACAAAAACTCTAGATGTAAACAAAAACTACAAATAAAAGAGTACAATTGTAAACAAAGACTACAATTGTAAACAGACTCTAAATGTAAACAAAGACACTAAATATAAACAAAACTCTATATGTAAACACTCTAAATGTAAACGAAGACTACAAATAAAAACTAGGAGTACAAATGTAAACAAAGGCTCTAAATGTAAACAAAGAGTGCAAATGCAAAGAGACACTGCATGTAATTAAAGACACTAAATGTAAACAAAGACTACAAATGTAAACAAAGACTCTAAATTTCAACAAACTCTAAGTGAAAACAAAGACACTAAATGTAAACAAAGACTACAAATGTAAACAAAGTCTGTGAATGTAACCAAAGACTCTAAAAAAACTACAAACGTAAACAGACTCTAAATGTAAACAGACTACAAATGTAAACAAAGACTACAAATGTAAACAGACTACAAATGTAAACAAAGACTACAAATGTAAACAAAGACTGTGAATGTAAACAAAGAGTACAAATGTATAAAAAGACTCTAAATATAAACAAAAGCTCTAAATGTAAACAAAACTCTAACTGTAAACAAAGACTCTAAACGTAATTAAAGACTACAAATGTAAACAAAGATGACAAATGTCAACAAAGACTATAATGTAAACAAAAACTACAAACGTAAACAAAGACTAAAAATGTAAACAAGGACTACAAATGTAAACACTGTAAATGTAACCAAAGAATGTAAATGTAAACAAAGCATTTAAATGTAAACAGACTCTAAATGTAAACAAAGAATCTAAAAGTAAACAAAGACTCCAAATGTAAACAAAGACTCAAAATGTAAACAAAGACTACAAATGTAAACACACTCTGAGTGTAAACAAAGACTGTAAATGTAAACAAAGACTCTAAATGTACACAAAGACTACAAATGTAAACAAAGAATTCAAATGTAAACAAAGACTACAAATGTAAACAAAGGCTCTAAATGTAAAGACACTTATTGGAAAGAGACTCTAAATGTAAACAAAGACTACAAATGTAAACAGAGGCTACAAATGTAAGCACTCTAAATGTAAACAAAAACTAGAAACGTAAACAGTCTAAATGTAAACAGACTACAAATGAAAACAAAAACAACATATGTAAACAAAGACTCTAAATGTGAACAAAGAATTTAAATTCTATCAGACTACAAATGTAAACAAAATGTACAAATGTAAACAAATAACACAAATGTTAACAGACTCAAAACTTAAACAGTCTCTAAATGTAAACAGACTACAAATAAAAACAAACACTACAAATTTAAACAATGGGTACAAATGCAAACAGACTAAAAATGTAAACAAAAACTACAAATGTAAACAAAGACTCAAAATGAAAACAAAGTCTCTAAATGTAAACAAAGAATACACGTGTAAACGAAGAGTCTAAATGTAAAGAAAGACTACATATAAAAACAAAGACTACAAACGTAAACAAAGGGTACAAATGTAAACAAAGACTCTAAATGTAAACAAAGACAATAAATGAAAACAAAGAGTACGAATGAAAACAAAGAATACGAATGAAAACAAAGACTCTAAATGTAAGGATAGGCTAACAGGTAAACAAAGAGTACAAATGTAAACAGACACTCAATGTAAACAAAGACTACAAATGTAAACAAAACTCAAAGTGTAAACAAAGACCCGAAATGTAAACAAAGATTACAAATGTAAATAAAGACACTAAATGTAAACAAAGACGACAATTGTTAAGAAAGATGCTAAATGTAAACAAAGACTACAAATAAAAAGGAAGATTACAAATGTAAACAAAGTTACAAATGGAAACAAAGACTCTAAATTTAAACAAAGGCTACAAATAGGAACAATGAGTTCAAATGTAAACAAAGACTCTAAAGATAAACAAAGACTACAAATGTAAACAAAAAGTACAAATGTAAACGGACCCTAAATGTAAACAGAAACTAAAAATAAAAACAAAGTGTACAAATGTAAGCAAAGACTACAAATGTAAACAGACTCTAAATGTAAACAAAACTCTAAATGCAAACACTCTAAATATAAACAAAGGCTACAAATAAAAGGAAAGTGCACAAATGTAAACAAAGCCTACAAATGTAAACAAAGAGTTCAAATGAAAAGAGACACTTAATGTAAACAAAGGCTCTAAATGTAAACAACGACTACAAATGTAAACACTCTAAATGTAAACAAAAACTAGAAACGTGAACAGAGTCTAAATGTAAACAGACTACAAATGTAAACAAAAACAACAAATGTAAACAGACTAAATGTGAAAAAAGAATCTAAATTCTAACAGACTACAAATGTAAACAAAATGTACAAATGTAAACAAAGAACACAAATGTTAACAGACTCAAAATTTAAACAGTCTCTAAATGTAAACAGACTACAAATAAAAACAAACACTACAAATTTAAACAAAGGGTACAAATGCATACAGACTAAAAATGTAAACAAAAACTACAAATATAAACAAAGACTCAAAATGTAAACAAAGTCTCTAAATGTAAACAAAGAATACACGTGTAAACGAAGAGTCTAAATGTAAAGAAAGACTACATATAAAAACAAAGACTACAAATGTAAACAAAATGTACCAATGTAAACAAAGACTCTAAATGTAAACAAAGACAATAAATGAAAACAAAGAGTACGAATGAAAACAAAGACTCTAAATGTAATTAAAGGCTACAAGGTAAACAAAGAGTACAAATGTAAACAAAACTCAAAGTGTAAACAAAGACCCGAAATGTAAACAAAGACTACATATGTAAACAAAGAATACAATTGTAAACAAAGATTCTAAATGTAAACAAAGTGTACAAATGTACACAAACACTCTAAATGTAAACAAAATCTCTAAATGTAAACAAAAACTCTAGATGTAAACAAAGACTGTAACTGTAAACAAACACTCTAAATATAATTAAAGACTACAAATATAAACAAAGATTACAAATGTAAATAAAGACACTAAATGTAAACAAAGACGACAAACGTAAAGAAAGATGCTAAATGTAAACAAAGACTACAAATAAAAAGGAAGATTACAAATGTAAACAAAGTTATAAATGGAAACAAAGACTCTAAATTTAAACAAAGGCTACAAATAGGAACAATGAGTTCAAATGTAAACAAAGACTCTAAATATAAACAAAGACTACAAATGTAAACAAATAGTACAAATGTAAACGGACCCTAAACGTAAACAAAGGCTCTAAATTTAAACAAAGACTACAAATTTAAACAAAGACTCTAAATGTAAATAGAAACTAAAAATAAAAAAAAAGTGTACAAATGTAAGCAAATACTACAAATGTAAACAGACTCTAAATGTAAACAAAGGCTACAAATGTAAACAGACTCTAAATGTAAACAAAACTCTAAATGTAAACAAAGGCTATAAATAAAAACAAAGAGTTCAACAGTCTCTAAATGTAAACACTCTAAATGTAATCAAAGGCTACAAATAAAAACAGAGAGTTCAAGTGTAAACAAAGACTCTAAATATAAACAAAGGCTACAAATGTAAACAAAAAGTATAAATGTAAACGGACTCTAAATGTAAACAAAGACTACAAATGTAAACAAAGATTACAAATGTAAACAAAGGCTCTAAATGTGAACACTCTAAATGTAAACAAAGGCTACAAATGTAAACAAAGGATGCAAATGAAAAGAGACAATTAATGTAAACAAAGGCTCTAAATGTAAACAACGACTACAAATGTAAACAAAGGCTCTAAATGTAAACAACGACTACAAATGTAAACAAAGGATCTAAATGTAAACAAAGACTGCAAATGTAAACAAATCTCTAAGTTTAAACAAAGACCCTAAATGTAAACTAAAACTAATAATGTAAACAAAGAGTACAATTGTAAACAAAGATTCTAAATGTAAACAAAGAGTACAAATGTACTCAAACACTCTGAATGTAAACAAAGACTCTAACTGTAAACAAAGACTCTAAATGTAATTAAAGACTACAAATGTAAACAAAGATTACAAATGTAAACAAAGACACTAAATGTAAACAAAGACGCTAAATGTAAACAAAGACTAAGTATAAAAACAAAGATTACAAATGTATACAAATGCTACTTATGGAAACAAAGACTCTAAATGTAAAGAAAGGCTACAAATAAAAACAAAGAGTACAAATGTAAATAAAGTCTACAAATGTAAACAAAAAGTACAAATGTAAACGAACACTAAATGTAAACAAAGGCTCTAAATGTAAACAAAGAGTACAAATGTAAACAAAAACTCTAGATGTAAACAAAAACTACAAATAAAAGAGTACAATTGTAAACAAAGACTACAATTGTAAACAGACTCTAAATGTAAACAAAGATTATAAATATAAACAAAACTCTATATGTAAACACTCTAAATGTAAACGAAGACTACAAATAAAAACTAGGAGTAAAAATGTAAACAAAGGCTCTAAATGTAAACAAAGGCTACAAATGTAAACAAAGAGTGCAAATGTAAAGAGACACTGCATGTAAACAAAGACACTAAATGTGGACAAAGACTACAAATGCAAACAAAGTCTGTGTATGTACACAGACTCTAAAGAAAAACTACAAACGTAAACAGACTCCAAATGTAAACAAAGATTACAAATGTCAACAAAGACTATAATGTAAACAAAAACTACAAACGTAAACAAAGACTAAAAATGTAAACAAGGACTACAAATGTAAACACTGTAAATGTAACCAAAGAATGTAAATGAAAACAAAGCATTTAAATGTAAACAGACTCTAAATGTAAACAAAGAATCTAAAAGTAAACAAAGACTCCAAATGTAAACAAAGACTCCAAATGTAAACACACTCTGAATGTAAACAAAGACTGTAAATGTAAAAAAGACTACAGATGTAAACGAAGACGCTAAACAAAAACTACAAACGTAAAAAGACTCTAAATGTAAACAAAGACTGCAAATGTAAACAAAGACTGTAAATGTAAACAAAGACTCTAAATGTACACAAAGACTACAAATGTAAACAAAGAAGTCAAATGTAAACAAATACTACAAATGTAAACAAAGGCTCTAAATGTAAAGACACTTATTGGAAAGAGACTCTAAATGTAAACAAAGACTACAAATGTAAACAGAGGCTACAAATGTAAACACTCTAAATGTAAACAAAAACTAGAAACGTAAACAGTCTAAATGTAAACAGACTACAAATGAAAACAAAAACAACATATGTAAACAAAGACTCTAAATGTGAACAAAGAATTTAAATTCTATCAGACTACAAATGTAAACAAAATGTACAAATGTTAACAAATAACACAAATGTTAACAGACTCAAAACTTAAACAGTCTCTAAATGTAAACAGACTACAAATAAAAACATACACTACAAATTTAAACAATGGGTACAAATGCAAACAGACTAAAAATGTAAACAAAAACTACAAATGTAAACAAAGACTCAAAATGTAAACAAAGTCTCTAAATGTAAACAAAAATACAAGTGTAAACGAAGAGTCTAAATGTAAAGAAAGACTACATAAAAAAACAAAGACTACAAATGTAAACAAAGACTCTAAATGTAAACAAAGACAATAAAAGAAAACAAAGAGTACGAATGAAAACAAAGACTCTAAATGTAAGCAAAGGCTACAAGGTAAACAAAGAGTACAAATGTAAACAGACACTCAATGTAAACAAAGACTACAAATGTAAACAAAACTCAAAGTGTAAACAAAGACCCAAAATGTAAACAAAGACTACAAATGTAAACAAAGAGTACAATTGTAAAGAAAGGTTCTAAATGTAAACAAAGTGTACAAATGTACACAAACACTCTAAATGTAAACAAAAACTCTAGATGTAAACAAAGACTCTAACTGTAAACAAACACTCTAAATATATGTAAAGAATACAAATGTAAACAAAGATTACAAATGTAAATAAAGACACTAACTGTAAACAAAGATGACAAACGTAAAGAAAGATGCTAAATGTAAACAAAGGCTAGACATAAAAACAATGAGTTCAAATGTAAACAAACTCTAAGTGAAAACAGAGACACTATATGTAAACAAAGACTACAAATGCAAACAAAGTCTGTGTATGTAAACAGACTCTAAAGAAAAACTAGAAACGTAAACAGACTCTAAATGTAAACAGACTACAAATGTAAACAGACTACAAATGTAAACAGACTACAAATGTAAACAAAGATTGTAAATGTAAACAAAGAGTACAAATGTATACAAAGACTCTAAATATAAACAAAAGCTCTAAATGTAAACAAAACTCTAACTGTAAACAAAGACTCTAAACGTAATTAAAGACTACAAATGTAAACAAAGACTATAATGTAAACAAAAACTACAAACGTAAACAAAGACTAAAAATGTAAACAAGGACTACAAATGTAAACACTGTAAATGTAACCAAAGAATGTAAATGTGAACAAAGCATTTAAATGTAAACAGACTCAAAATGTAAACAAAGAATCTAAAAGTAAACAAAGACTCCAAATGTAAACAAAGACTCCAAATGTAAACAAAGACTCTAAATTTCAACAAACTCTAAGTGAAAACAAAGACACTAAATGTAAACAAAGACTACAAATGTAAACAAAGTCTGTGAATGTAACCAAAGACTCTAAAAAAACTTTAAACGTAAACAGACTCTAAATGTAAACAGACTACAAATGTAAACAAAGACTACAAATGTAAACAGACTACAAATGTAAACAAAGACTACAAATGTAAACAAAGACTGTAAATGTAAACAAAGAGTACAAATGTATAAAAAGACTCTAAATATAAACAAAAGCTCTAAATGTAAACAAAACTCTAACTGTAAATAAAGACTCTAAACGTAATTAAAGACTACAAATGTAAACAAAGATGACAAATGTCAACAAAGACTATAATGTAAAGAAAAACTACAAACGTAAACAAAGACTAAAAATGTAAACAAGGACTACAAATGTAAACACTGTAAATGTAACCAAAGAATGTAAATGTAAACAAAGCATTTAAATGTAAACAGACTCTAAATGTAAACAAAGAATATAAAAGTAAACAAAGACTCCAAATGTAAACAAAGACTCAAAATGTAAACAAAGACTACAAATGTAAACACACTCTGAGTGTAAACAAAGACTGTAAATGTAAACAAAGACTCTAAATGTACACAAAGACTACAAATGTAAACAAAGAATTCAAATGTAAACAAAGACTACAAATGTAAACAAAGGTTCTAAATGTATAGACACTTAATGGAAAGAGATTCCAAATGTAAACAAAGACTACGAATGTAAACAAAGACTACAAATGTAAACACTCTAAATGTAAACAAAAACTAGAAACGTGAACAGAGTCTAAATGTAAACAGACTACAAATGTAAACAAAAACAACAAATGGAAACAAAGACTAAATGTGAACAAAGAATCTAAATTCTAACAGACTACAAATGTAAACAAAATGTACAAATGTAAACAAAGAACACAAATGTTAACAGACTCAAAATTTAAACAGTCTCTAAATGTAAACAGACTACAAATAAAAACAAACACTACAAATTTAAACAATGGGTACAAATGCAAACAGACTAAAAATGTAAACAAAAACTACAAATGTAAACAAAGACTCAAAATGAAAACAAAGTCTCTAAATGTAAACAAAGAATACACGTGTAAACGAAGAGTCTAAATGTAAAGAAAGACTACATATAAAAACAAAGACTACAAACGTAAACAAAGGGTACAAATGTAAACAAAGACTCTAAATGTAAACAAAGACAATAAATGAAAACAAAGAGTACGAATGAAAACAAAGAATACGAATGAAAACAAAGACTCTAAATGTAAGGATAGGCTAACAGGTAAACAAAGAGTACAAATGTAAACAGACACTCAATGTAAACAAAGACTACAAATGTAAACAAAACTCAAAGTGTAAACAAAGACCCGAAATGTAAACAAAGATTACAAATGTAAATAAAGACACTAAATGTAAACAAAGACGACAATTGTTAAGAAAGATGCTAAATGTAAACAAAGACTACAAATAAAAAGGAAGATTACAAATGTAAACAAAGTTACAAATGGAAACAAAGACTCTAAATTTAAACAAAGGCTACAAATAGGAACAATGAGTTCAAATGTAAACAAAGACTCTAAAGATAAACAAAGACTACAAATGTAAACAAAAAGTACAAATGTAAACGGACCCTAAATGTAAACAGAAACTAAAAATAAAAACAAAGTGTACAAATGTAAGCAAAGACTACAAATGTAAACAGACTCTAAATGTAAACAAAACTCTAAATGCAAACACTCTAAATATAAACAAAGGCTACAAATAAAAGGAAAGTGCACAAATGTAAACAAAGCCTACAAATGTAAACAAAGAGTTCAAATGAAAAGAGACACTTAATGTAAACAAAGGCTCTAAATGTAAACAACGACTACAAATGTAAACACTCTAAATGTAAACAAAAACTAGAAACGTGAACAGAGTCTAAATGTAAACAGACTACAAATGTAAACAAAAACAACAAATGTAAACAGACTAAATGTGAAAAAAGAATCTAAATTCTAACAGACTACAAATGTAAACAAAATCTACAAATGTAAACAAAGAACACAAATGTTAACAGACTCAAAATTTAAACAGTCTCTAAATGTAAACAGACTACAAATAAAAACAAACACTACAAATTTAAACAAAGGGTACAAATGCATACAGACTAAAAATGTAAACAAAAACTACAAATGTAAACAAAGACTCAAAATGTAAACAAAGTCTCTAAATGTAAACAAAGAATACACATGTAAACGAAGAGTCTAAATGTAAAGAAAGACTACATATAAAAACAAAGACTACAAATGTAAACAAAGGGTACCAATGTAAACAAAGACTCTAAATGTAAACAAAGACAATAAATGAAAACAAAGAGTACGAATGAAAACAAAGACTCTAAATGTAAGGAAAGGCTACAAGGTAAACAAAGAGTACAAATGTAAACAAAACTCAAAGTGTAAACAAAGACCCGAAATGTAAACAAAGACTACATATGTAAACAAAGAATACAATTGTAAACAAAGATTCTAAATGTAAACAAAGTGTACAAATGTACACAAACACTCTAAATGTAAACAAAATCTCTAAATGTAAACAAAAACTCTAGATGTAAACAAAGACTGTAACTGTAAACAAACACTCTAAATATAATTAAAGACTACAAATATAAACAAAGATTACAAATGTAAATAAAGACACTAAATGTAAACAAAGACGACAAACGTAAAGAAAGCTGCTAAATGTAAACAAAGACTACAAATAAAAAGGAAGATTACAAATGGAAACAAAGTTATAAATGGAAACAAAGACTCTAAATTTAAACAAAGGCTACAAATAGGAACAATGAGTTCAAATGTAAACAAAGACTCTAAATATAAACAAAGACTACAAATTTAAACAAAGACTCTAAATGTAAATAGAAACTAAAAATAAAAAAAAAGTGTACAAATGTAAGCAAATACTACAAATGTAAACAGACTCTAAATGTAAACAAAGGCTACAAATGTAAACAGACTCTAAATGTAAACAAAACTCTAAATGTAAACAAAGGCTATAAATAAAAACAAAGAGTTCAACAGTCTCTAAATGTAAACACTCTAAATGTAATCAAAGGCTACAAATAAAAACAGAGAGTTCAAGTGTAAACAAAGACTCTAAATATAAACAAAGGCTACAAATGTAAACAAAAAGTATAAATATAAACGGACTCTAAATGTAAACAAAGACTACAAATGTAAACAAAGATTACAAATGTAAACAAAGGCTCTAAATGTGAACACTCTAAATGTAAACAAAGGCTACAAATGTAAACAAAGGATGCAAATGAAAAGAGACAATTAATGTAAACAAAGGCTCTAAATGTAAACAACGACTACAAATGTAAAGAAAGACTCTAAATGTAAACAAACTCTAAACAAAGGATCTAAATGTAAACAAAGACTGCAAATGTAAACAAATCTCTAAGTTTAAACAAAGACCCTAAATGTAAACTAAAACTAATAATGTAAACAAAGAGTACAATTGTAAACAAAGATTCTAAATGTAAACAAAGTGTACAAATGTACTCAAACACTCTGAATGTAAAGAAAGACTCTAACTGTAAACAAAGACTCTAAATGTAATTAAAGACTACAAATGTAAACAAAGATTACAAATGTAAACAAAGACACTAAATGTGAACAAAGACGCTAAATGTAAACAAAGACTAAGTATAAAAACAAAGATTACAAATGTATACAAATGCTACTTATGGAAACAGACTCTAAATGTAAAGAAAGGCTACAAATAAAAACAAAGAGTACAAATGTAAATAAAGTCTACAAATGTAAACAAAAAGTACAAATGTAAGCGAACACTAAATGTAAACAAAGGCTCTAAATGTAAACAAAGAGTACAAATGTAAACAAAAACTCTAGATGTAAACACTCTAAATGTAAACGAAGACTACAAATAAAAACTAGGAGTAAAAATGTAAACAAAGGCTCTAAATGTAAACAAAGGCTACAAATGTAAACAAAGAGTGCAAATGTAAAGAGACACTGCATGTAAACAAAGACACTAAATGTGAACAAAGACTACAAATGCAAACAAAGTCTGTGTATGTACACAGACTCTAAAGAAAAACTACAAACGTAAACAGACTCCAAATGTAAACAAAGATTACAAATGTCAACAAAGACTATAATGTAAACAAAAACTACAAACGTAAACAAAGACTAAAAATGTAAACAAGGACTACAAATGTAAACACTGTAAATGTAACCAAAGAATGTAAATGTAAACAAAGCATTTAAATGTAAACAGACTCTAAATGTAAACAAAGAATCTAAAAGTAAACAAAGACTCCAAATGTAAACAAAGACTCCAAATGTAAACAAAGACTCCAAATGTAAACACACTCTGAATGTAAACAAAGACTGTAAATGTAAAAAAGACTACAGATGTAAACGAAGACGCTAAACAAAAACTACAAACGTAAAAAGACTCTAAATGTAAACAAAGACTGTAAATGTAAACAAAGACTCTAAATGTACACAAAGACTACAAATGTAAACAAAGAAGTCAAATGTAAACAAATACTACAAATGTAAACAAAGGCTCTAAATGTAAAGACACTTATTGGAAAGAGACTCTAAATGTAAACAAAGACTACAAATGTAAACAGAGGCTACAAATGTAAACACTCTAAATGTAAACAAAAACTAGAAACGTAAACAGTCTAAATGTAAACAGACTACAAATGAAAACAAAAACAACATATGTAAACAAAGACTCTAAATGTGAACAAAGAATTTAAATTATATCAGACTACAAATGTAAACAAAATGTACAAATGTAAACAAATAACACAAATGTTAACAGACTCAAAACTTAAACAGTCTCTAAATGTAAACAGACTACAAATAAAAACATACACTACAAATTTAAACAATGGGTACAAATGCAAACAGACAAAAAATGTAAACAAAAACTACAAATGTAAACAAAGACTCAAAATGTAAACAAAGTCTCTAAATGTAAACAAAGAATACAAGTGTAAACGAAGAGTCTAAATGTAAAGAAAGACTACATATAAAAACAAAGACTACAAATGTAAACAAAGACTCTAAATGTAAACAGAGACAATAAATGAAAACAAAGAGTACGAATGAAAACAAAGACTCCAAATGTAAGCAAAGGCTACAAGGTAAACAAAGAGTACAAATGTAAACAGACACTCAATGTAAACAAAGACTACAAATGTAAACAAAACTCAAAGTGTAAACAAAGACCCGAAATGTAAACAAAGACTACAAATGTAAACAAAGAGTACAATTGTAAAGAAAGGTTCTAAATGTAAACAAAGTGTACAAATGTACACAAACACTCTAAATGTAAACAAAAACTCTAGATGTAAACAAAGACTCTAACTGTAAACAAACACTCTAAATATATGTAAAGAATACAAATGTAAACAAAGATTACAAATGTAAATAAAGACATTAACTGTAAACAAAGATGACAAACGTAAAGAAAGATGCTAAATGTAAACAAAGGCTACACATAAAAACAATGAGTTCAAATGTAAACAAACTCTAAGTGAAAACAGAGACACTATATGTAAACAAAGACTACAAATGCAAACAAAGTCTGTGTATGTAAACAGACTCTAAAGAAAAACTAGAAACGTAAACAGACTCTAAATGTAAACAGACTACAAATGTAAAAAAAGACTACAAATGTAAACAGACTACAAATGTAAACAAAGATTGTAAATGTAAACAAAGAGTACAAATGTATACAAAGACTCTAAATATAAACAAAAGCTCTAAATGTAAACAAAACTCTAACTGTAAACAAAGACTCTAAACGTAATTAAAGACTACAAATGTAAACAAAGACTATAATGTAAACAAAAACTACAAACGTAAACAAAGACTAAAAATGTAAACAAGGACTACAAATGTAAACACTGTAAATGTAACCAAAGAATGTAAATGTGAACAAAGCATTTAAATGTAAACAGACTCAAAATGTAAACAAAGAATCTAAAAGTAAACAAAGACTCCAAATGTAAACAAAGACTCCAAATGTAAACAAAGACTACAAATGTAAACACACTCTGAATGTAAACAAAGACTGTAAATGTAAAAAAGACTACAGATGTAAACGAAGACGCTAAACAAAAACTACAAACGTAAAAAGACTCTAAATGTAAACAAAGACTGCAAATGTAAACAAAGACTGTAAATGTAAACAAAGACTCTTAATGTGCACAAAGACTACAAATGTAAACAAAGAATTCAAATGTAAACAAAGACTACAAATGTAAAAAAAGGCTCTAAATGTAAACAAAACTCTAAATGCAAACACTCTAAATATAAACAAAGGCTACAAATAAAAGGAAAGTGCACAAATGTAAACAAAGCCTACAAATGTAAACAAAGAGTTCAAATGAAAAGAGACACTTAATGTAAACAAAGGCTCTAAATGTAAACAACGACTACAAATGTAAACACTCTAAATGTAAACAAAAACTAGAAACGTGAACAGAGTCTAAATGTAAACAGACTACAAATGTAAACAAAAACAACAAATGTAAACAGACTAAAAGTGAAAAAAGAATCTAAATTCTAACAGACTACAAATGTAAACAAAATGTACAAATGTAAACAAAGAACACAAATGTTAACAGACTCAAAATTTAAACAGTCTCTAAATGTAAACAGACTACAAATAAAAACATACACTACAAATTTAAACAATGGGTACAAATGCAAACAGACAAAAAATGTAAACAAAAACTACAAATGTAAACAAAGACTCAAAATGTAAACAAAGTCTCTAAATGTAAACAAAGAATACAAGTGTAAACGAAGAGTCTAAATGTAAAGAAAGACTACATATAAAAACAAAGACTACAAATGTAAACAAAGACTCTAAATGTAAACAGAGACAATAAATGAAAACAAAGAGTACGAATGAAAACAAAGACTCCAAATGTAAGCAAAGGCTACAAGGTAAACAAAGAGTACAAATGTAAACAGACACTCAATGTAAACAAAGACTACAAATGTAAACAAAACTCAAAGTGTAAACAAAGACCCGAAATGTAAACAAAGACTACAAATGTAAACAAAGAGTACAATTGTAAAGAAAGGTTCTAAATGTAAACAAAGTGTACAAATGTACACAAACACTCTAAATGTAAACAAAAACTCTAGATGTAAACAAAGACTCTAACTGTAAACAAACACTCTAAATATATGTAAAGAATACAAATGTAAACAAAGATTACAAATGTAAATAAAGACATTAACTGTAAACAAAGATGACAAACGTAAAGAAAGATGCTAAATGTAAACAAAGGCTACACATAAAAACAATGAGTTCAAATGTAAACAAACTCTAAGTGAAAACAGAGACACTATATGTAAACAAAGACTACAAATGCAAACAAAGTCTGTGTATGTAAACAGACTCTAAAGAAAAACTAGAAACGTAAACAGACTCTAAATGTAAACAGACTACAAATGTAAAAAAAGACTACAAATGTAAACAGACTACAAATGTAAACAAAGATTGTAAATGTAAACAAAGAGTACAAATGTATACAAAGACTCTAAATATAAACAAAAGCTCTAAATGTAAACAAAACTCTAACTGTAAACAAAGACTCTAAACGTAATTAAAGACTACAAATGTAAACAAAGACTATAATGTAAACAAAAACTACAAACGTAAACAAAGACTAAAAATGTAAACAAGGACTACAAATGTAAACACTGTAAATGTAACCAAAGAATGTAAATGTGAACAAAGCATTTAAATGTAAACAGACTCAAAATGTAAACAAAGAATCTAAAAGTAAACAAAGACTCCAAATGTAAACAAAGACTCCAAATGTAAACAAAGACTACAAATGTAAACACACTCTGAATGTAAACAAAGACTGTAAATGTAAAAAAGACTACAGATGTAAACGAAGACGCTAAACAAAAACTACAAACGTAAAAAGACTCTAAATGTAAACAAAGACTGCAAATGTAAACAAAGACTGTAAATGTAAACAAAGACTCTTAATGTGCACAAAGACTACAAATGTAAACAAAGAATTCAAATGTAAACAAAGACTACAAATGTAAAAAAAGGCTCTAAATGTAAACAAAACTCTAAATGCAAACACTCTAAATATAAACAAAGGCTACAAATAAAAGGAAAGTGCACAAATGTAAACAAAGCCTACAAATGTAAACAAAGAGTTCAAATGAAAAGAGACACTTAATGTAAACAAAGGCTCTAAATGTAAACAACGACTACAAATGTAAACACTCTAAATGTAAACAAAAACTAGAAACGTGAACAGAGTCTAAATGTAAACAGACTACAAATGTAAACAAAAACAACAAATGTAAACAGACTAAAAGTGAAAAAAGAATCTAAATTCTAACAGACTACAAATGTAAACAAAATGTACAAATGTAAACAAAGAACACAAATGTTAACAGACTCAAAATTTAAACAGTCTCTAAATGTAAACAGACTACAAATAAAAACAAACACAACAAATTTAAACAAAGGGTACAAATGCATACAGACTAAAAATGTAAACAAAAACTACAAATGTAAACAAAGACTCAAAGTGTAAACAAAGTCTCTAAATGTAAACAAAGAATACACGTGTAAACGAAGAGTCTAAATGTAAAGAAAGACTACATATAAAAACAAAGACTACAAATGTAAACAAAGGGTACCAATGTAAACAAAGACTCTAAATGTAAACAAAGACAATAAATGAAAACAAAGAGTACGAATGAAAACAAAGACTCTAAATGTAAGGAAAGGCTACAAGGTAAACAAAGAGTACAAATGTAAACAAAACTCAAAGTGTAAACAAAGACCCGAAATGTAAACAAAGACTACATATGTAAAAAAAGAATACAATTGTAAACAAAGATTCTAAATGTAAACAAAGTGTACAAATGTACACAAACACTCTAAATGTAAACAAAATCTCTAAATGTAAACAAAAACTCTAGATGTAAACAAAAACTGTAACTGTAAACAAACACTCTAAATATAATTAAAGACTACAAATATAAACAAAGATTACAAATGTAAATAAAGACACTAAATGTAAACAAAGACGACAAACGTAAAGAAAGATGCTAAATGTAAACAAAGACTACAAATAAAAAGGAAGATTACAAATGGAAACAAAGTTATAAATGGAAACAAAGACTCTAAATTTAAACAAAGGCTACAAATAGGAACAATGAGTTCAAATGTAAACAAAGACTCTAAATATAAACAAAGACTACAAATGTAAACAAATAGTACAAATGTAAACGGACCCTAAACGTAAACAAAGGCTCTAAATTTAAACAAAGACTACAAATTTAAACAAAGACTCTAAATGTAAATAGAAACTAAAAATAAAAAAAAGTGTACAAATGTAAGCAAATACTACAAATGTAAACAGACTCTAAATGTAAACAAAGGCTACAAATGTAAACAGACTCTAAATGTAAACAAAACTCTAAATGTAAACAAAGGCTATAAATAAAAACAAAGAGTTCAACAGTCTCTAAATGTAAACACTCTAAATGTAATCAAAGGCTACAAATAAAAACAGAGAGTTCAAGTGTAAACAAAGACTCTAAATATAAACAAAGGCTACAAATGTAAACAAAAAGTATAAATGTAAACGTACTCTAAATGTAAACAAAGACTACAAATGTAAACAAAGATTACAAATGTAAACAAAGGCTCTAAATGTGAACACTCTAAATGTAAACAAAGGCTACAAATGTAAACAAAGGATGCAAATGAAAAGAGACAATTAATGTAAACAAAGGCTCTAAATGTAAACAACGACTACAAATGTAAAGAAAGACTCTAAATGTAAACAAACTCTAAACAAAGGATCTAAATGTAAACAAAGACTGCAAATGTAAACAAATCTCTAAGTTTAAACAAAGACCCTAAATGTAAACTAAAACTAATAATGTAAACAAAGAGTACAATTGTAAACAAAGATTCTAAATGTAAACAAAGAGTACAAATGTACTCAAACACTCTGAATGTAAACAAAGACTCTAACTGTAAACAAAGACTCTAAATGTAATTAAAGACTACAAATGTAAACAAAGATTACAAATGTAAACAAAGACACTAAATGTAAACAAAGACGCTAAATGTAAACAAAGACTAAGTATAAAAACAAAGATTACAAATGTATACAAATGCTACTTATGGAAACAAAGACTCTAAATGTAAAGAAAGGCTACAAATAAAAACAAAGAGTACAAATGTAAATAAAGTCTACAAATGTAAACAAAAAGTACAAATGTAAACGAACACTAAATGTAAACAAAGGCTCTAAATGTAAACAAAGAGTACAAATGTAAACAAAAACTCTAGATGTAAACAAAAACTACAAATAAAAGAGTACAATTGTAAACAAAGACTACAATTGTAAACAGACTCTAAATGTAAACAAAGACACTAAATATAAACAAAACTCTATATGTAAACACTCTAAATGTAAACGAAGACTACAAATAAAAACTAGGAGTACAAATGTAAACAAAGGCTCTAAATGTAAACAAAGAGTGCAAATGCAAAGAGACACTGCATGTAAACAAAGACACTAAATGTAAACAAAGACTACAAATGTAAACAAAGACTCTAAATTTCAACAAACTCTAAGTGAAAACAAAGACACTAAATGTAAACAAAGACTACAAATGTAAACAAAGTCTGTGAATGTAACCAAAGACTCTAAAAAAACTACAAACGTAAACAGACTCTAAATGTAAACAGACTACAAATGTAAACAAAGACTACAAATGTAAACAGACTACAAATGTAAACAAAGACTACAAATGTAAACAAAGACTGTGAATGTAAACAAAGTGTACAAATGTATAAAAAGACTCTAAATATAAACAAAAGCTCTAAATGTAAACAAAACTCTAACTGTAAACAAAGACTCTAAACGTAATTAAAGACTACAAATGTAAACAAAGATGACAAATGTCAACAAAGACTATAATGTAAACAAAAACTACAAACGTAAACAAAGACTAAAAATGTAAACAAGGACTACAAATGTAAACACTGTAAATGTAACCAAAGAATGTAAATGTAAACAAAGCATTTAAATGTAAACAGACTCTAAATGTAAACAAAGAATCTAAAAGTAAACAAAGACTCCAAATGTAAACAAAGACTCAAAATGTAAACAAAGACTACAAATGTAAACACACTCTGAGTGTAAACAAAGACTGTAAATGTAAACAAAGACTCTAAATGTACACAAAGACTACAAATGTAAACAAAGAATTCAAATGTAAACAAAGACTACAAATGTAAACAAAGGCTCTAAATGTAAAGACACTTATTGGAAAGAGACTCTAAATGTAAACAAAGACTACAAATGTAAACAGAGGCTACAAATGTAAACACTCTAAATGTAAACAAAAACTAGAAACGTAAACAGTCTAAATGTAAACAGACTACAAATGAAAACAAAAACAACATATGTAAACAAAGACTCTAAATGTGAACAAAGAATTTAAATTCTATCAGACTACAAATGTAAACAAAATGTACAAATGTAAACAAATAACACAAATGTTAACAGACTCAAAACTTAAACAGTCTCTAAATGTAAACAGACTACAAATAAAAACAAACACTACAAATTTAAACAATGGGTACAAATGCAAACAGACTAAAAATGTAAACAAAAACTACAAATGTAAACAAAGACTCAAAATGAAAACAAAGTCTCTAAATGTAAACAAAGAATACACGTGTAAACGAAGAGTCTAAATGTAAAGAAAGACTACATATAAAAACAAAGACTACAAACGTAAACAAAAGGTACAAATGTAAACAAAGACTCTAAATGTAAACAAAGACAATAAATGAAAACAAAGAGTACGAATGAAAACAAAGAATACGAATGAAAACAAAGACTCTAAATGTAAGGATAGGCTAACAGGTAAACAAAGAGTACAAATGTAAACAGACACTCAATGTAAACAAAGACTACAAATGTAAACAAAACTCAAAGTGTAAACAAAGACCCGAAATGTAAACAAAGATTACAAATGTAAATAAAGACACTAAATGTAAACAAAGACGACAATTGTTAAGAAAGATGCTAAATGTAAACAAAGACTACAAATAAAAAGGAAGATTACAAATGTAAACAAAGTTACAAATGGAAACAAAGACTCTAAATTTAAACAAAGGCTACAAATAGGAACAATGAGTTCAAATGTAAACAAAGACTCTAAAGATAAACAAAGACTACAAATGTAAACAAAAAGTACAAATGTAAACGGACCCTAAATGTAAACAGAAACTAAAAATAAAAACAAAGTGTACAAATGTAAGCAAAGACTACAAATGTAAACAGACTCTAAATGTAAACAAAACTCTAAATGCAAACACTCTAAATATAAACAAAGGCTACAAATAAAAGGAAAGTGCACAAATGTAAACAAAGCCTACAAATGTAAACAAAGAGTTCAAATGAAAAGAGACACTTAATGTAAACAAAGGCTCTAAATGTAAACAACGACTACAAATGTAAACACTCTAAATGTAAACAAAAACTAGAAACGTGAACAGAGTCTAAATGTAAACAGACTACAAATGTAAACAAAAACAACAAATGTAAACAGACTAAATGTGAAAAAAGAATCTAAATTCTAACAGACTACAAATGTAAACAAAATGTACAAATGTAAACAAAGAACACAAATGTTAACAGACTCAAAATTTAAACAGTCTCTAAATGTAAACAGACTACAAATAAAAACAAACACTACAAATTTAAACAAAGGGTACAAATGCATACAGACTAAAAATGTAAACAAAAACTACAAATGTAAACAAAGACTCAAAATGTAAACAAAGTCTCTAAATGTAAACAAAGAATACACGTGTAAACGAAGAGTCTAAATGTAAAGAAAGACTACATATAAAAACAAAGACTACAAATGTAAACAAAATGTACCAATGTAAACAAAGACTCTAAATGTAAACAAAGACAATAAATGAAAACAAAGAGTACGAATGAAAACAAAGACTCTAAATGTAATTAAAGGCTACAAGGTAAACAAAGAGTACAAATGTAAACAAAACTCAAAGTGTAAACAAAGACCCGAAATGTAAACAAAGACTACATATGTAAACAAAGAATACAATTGTAAACAAAGATTCTAAATGTAAACAAAGTGTACAAATGTACACAAACACTCTAAATGTAAACAAAATCTCTAAATGTAAACAAAAACTCTAGATGTAGACAAAGACTGTAACTGTAAACAAACACTCTAAATATAATTAAAGACTACAAATATAAACAAAGATTACAAATGTAAATAAAGACATTAAATGTAAACAAAGACGACAAACGTAAAGAAAGATGCTAAATGTAAACAAAGACTACAAATAAAAAGGAAGATTACAAATGTAAACAAAGTTATAAATGGAAACAAAGACTCTAAATTTAAACAAAGGCTACAAATAGGAACAATGAGTTCAAATGTAAACAAAGACTCTAAATATAAACAAAGACTACAAATGTAAACAAATAGTACAAATGTAAACGGACCCTAAACGTAAACAAAGGCTCTAAATTTAAACAAAGACTACAAATTTAAACAAAGACTCTAAATGTAAATAGAAACTAAAAATAAAAAAAAAGTGTACAAATGTAAGCAAATACTACAAATGTAAACAGACTCTAAATGTAAACAAAGGCTACAAATGTAAACAGACTCTAAATGTAAACAAAACTCTAAATGTAAACAAAGGCTATAAATAAAAACAAAGAGTTCAACAGTCTCTAAATGTAAACACTCTAAATGTAATCAAAGGCTACAAATAAAAACAGAGAGTTCAAGTGTAAACAAAGACTCTAAATATAAACAAAGGCTACAAATGTAAACAAAAAGTATAAATGTAAACGGACTCTAAATGTAAACAAAGACTACAAATGTAAACAAAGATTACAAATGTAAACAAAGGCTCTAAATGTGAACACTCTAAATGTAAACAAAGGCTACAAATGTAAACAAAGGATGCAAATGAAAAGAGACAATTAATGTAAACAAAGGCTCTAAATGTAAACAACGACTACAAATGTAAACAAAGGATCTAAATGTAAACAAAGACTGCAAATGTAAACAAATCTCTAAGTTTAAACAAAGACCCTAAATGTAAACTAAAACTAATAATGTAAACAAAGAGTACAATTGTAAACAAAGATTCTAAATGTAAACAAAGAGTACAAATGTACTCAAACACTCTGAATGTAAACAAAGACTCTAACTGTAAACAAAGACTCTAAATGTAATTAAAGACTACAAATGTAAACAAAGATTACAAATGTAAACAAAGACACTAAATGTAAACAAAGACGCTAAATGTAAACAAAGACTAAGTATAAAAACAAAGATTACAAATGTATACAAATGCTACTTATGGAAACAAAGACTCTAAATGTAAAGAAAGGCTACAAATAAAAACAAAGAGTACAAATGTAAATAAAGTCTACAAATGTAAACAAAAAGTACAAATGTAAACGAACACTAAATGTAAACAAAGGCTCTAAATGTAAACAAAGAGTACAAATGTAAACAAAAACTCTAGATGTAAACAAAAACTACAAATAAAAGAGTACAATTGTAAACAAAGACTACAATTGTAAACAGACTCTAAATGTAAACAAAGATTATAAATATAAACAAAACTCTATATGTAAACACTCTAAATGTAAACGAAGACTACAAATAAAAACTAGGAGTAAAAATGTAAACAAAGGCTCTAAATGTAAACAAAGGCTACAAATGTAAACAAAGAGTGCAAATGTAAAGAGACACTGCATGTAAACAAAGACACTAAATGTGAACAAAGACTACAAATGCAAACAAAGTCTGTGTATGTACACAGACTCTAAAGAAAAACTACAAACGTAAACAGACTCCAAATGTAAACAAAGATTACAAATGTCAACAAAGACTATAATGTAAACAAAAACTACAAACGTAAACAAAGACTAAAAATGTAAACAAGGACTACAAATGTAAACACTGTAAATGTAACCAAAGAATGTAAATGTAAACAAAGCATTTAAATGTAAACAGACTCTAAATGTAAACAAAGAATCTAAAAGTAAACAAAGACTCCAAATGTAAACAAAGACTCCAAATGTAAACACACTCTGAATGTAAACAAAGACTGTAAATGTAAAAAAGACTACAGATGTAAACGAAGACGCTAAACAAAAACTACAAACGTAAAAAGACTCTAAATGTAAACAAAGACTGCAAATGTAAACAAAGACTGTAAATGTAAACAAAGACTCTAAATGTACACAAAGACTACAAATGTAAACAAAGAAGTCAAATGTAAACAAATACTACAAATGTAAACAAAGGCTCTAAATGTAAAGACACTTATTGGAAAGAGACTCTAAATGTAAACAAAGACTACAAATGTAAACAGAGGCTACAAATGTAAACACTCTAAATGTAAACAAAAACTAGAAACGTAAACAGTCTAAATGTAAACAGACTACAAATGAAAACAAAAACAACATATGTAAACAAAGACTCTAAATGTGAACAAAGAATTTAAATTCTATCAGACTACAAATGTAAACAAAATGTACAAATGTTAACAAATAACACAAATGTTAACAGACTCAAAACTTAAACAGTCTCTAAATGTAAACAGACTACAAATAAAAACATACACTACAAATTTAAACAATGGGTACAAATGCAAACAGACTAAAAATGTAAACAAAAACTACAAATGTAAACAAAGACTCAAAATGTAAACAAAGTCTCTAAATGTAAACAAAAATACAAGTGTAAACGAAGAGTCTAAATGTAAAGAAAGACTACATAAAAAAACAAAGACTACAAATGTAAACAAAGACTCTAAATGTAAACAAAGACAATAAATGAAAACAAAGAGTACGAATGAAAACAAAGACTCTAAATGTAAGCAAAGGCTACAAGGTAAACAAAGAGTACAAATGTAAACAGACACTCAATGTAAACAAAGACTACAAATGTAAACAAAACTCAAAGTGTAAACAAAGACCCAAAATGTAAACAAAGACTACAAATGTAAACAAAGAGTACAATTGTAAAGAAAGGTTCTAAATGTAAACAAAGTGTACAAATGTACACAAACACTCTAAATGTAAACAAAAACTCTAGATGTAAACAAAGACTTTAACTGTAAACAAACACTCTAAATATATGTAAAGAATACAAATGTAAACAAAGATTACAAATGTAAATAAAGACACTAACTGTAAACAAAGATGACAAACGTAAAGAAAGATGCTAAATGTAAACAAAGGCTAGACATAAAAACAATGAGTTCAAATGTAAACAAACTCTAAGTGAAAACAGAGACACTATATGTAAACAAAGACTACAAATGCAAACAAAGTCTGTGTATGTAAACAGACTCTAAAGAAAAACTAGAAACGTAAACAGACTCTAAAGGTAAACAGACTACAAATGTAAACAAAGACTACAAATGTAAACAGACTACAAATGTAAACAAAGATTGTAAATGTAAACAAAGAGTACAAATGTATACAAAGACTCTAAATATAAACAAAAGCTCTAAATGTAAACAAAACTCTAACTGTAAACAAAGACTCTAAACGTAATTAAAGACTACAAATGTAAACAAAGACTATAATGTAAACAAAAACTACAAACGTAAACAAAGACTAAAAATGTAAACAAGGACTACAAATGTAAACACTGTAAATGTAACCAAAGAATGTAAATGTGAACAAAGCATTTAAATGTAAACAGACTCAAAATGTAAACAAAGAATCTAAAAGTAAACAAAGACTCCAAATGTAAACAAAGACTCCAAATGTAAACAAAGACTCTAAATTTCAACAAACTCTAAGTGAAAACAAAGACACTAAATGTAAACAAAGACTACAAATGTAAACAAAGTCTGTGAATGTAACCAAAGACTCTAAAAAAACTACAAACGTAAACAGACTCTAAATGTAAACAGACTACAAATGTAAACAAAGACTACAAATGTAAACAGACTACAAATGTAAACAAAGACTACAAATGTAAACAAAGACTGTAAATGTAAACAAAGAGTACAAATGTATAAAAAGACTCTAAATATAAACAAAAGCTCTAAATGTAAACAAAACTCTAACTGTAAATAAAGACTCTAAACGTAATTAAAGACTACAAATGTAAACAAAGATGACAAATGTCAACAAAGACTATAATGTAAAGAAAAACTACAAACGTAAACAAAGACTAAAAATGTAAACAAGGACTACAAATGTAAACACTGTAAATGTAACCAAAGAATGTAAATGTAAACAAAGCATTTAAATGTAAACAGACTCTAAATGTAAACAAAGAATATAAAAGTAAACAAAGACTCCAAATGTAAACAAAGACTCAAAATGTAAACAAAGACTACAAATGTAAACACACTCTGAGTGTAAACAAAGACTGTAAATGTAAACAAAGACTCTAAATGTACACAAAGACTACAAATGTAAACAAAGAATTCAAATGTAAACAAAGACTACAAATGTAAACAAAGGTTCTAAATGTATAGACACTTAATGGAAAGAGATTCCAAATGTAAACAAAGACTACGAATGTAAACAAAGACTACAAATGTAAACACTCTAAATGTAAACAAAAACTAGAAACGTGAACAGAGTCTAAATGTAAACAGACTACAAATGTAAACAAAAACAACAAATGGAAACAAAGACTAAATGTGAACAAAGAATCTAAATTCTAACAGACTACAAATGTAAACAAAATGTACAAATGTAAACAAAGAACACAAATGTTAACAGACTCAAAATTTAAACAGTCTCTAAATGTAAACAGACTACAAATAAAAACAAACACTACAAATTTAAACAATGGGTACAAATGCAAACAGACTAAAAATGTAAACAAAAACTACAAATGTAAACAAAGACTCAAAATGAAAACAAAGTCTCTAAATGTAAACAAAGAATACACGTGTAAACGAAGAGTCTAAATGTAAAGAAAGACTACATATAAAAACAAAGACTACAAACGTAAACAAAGGGTACAAATGTAAACAAAGACTCTAAATGTAAACAAAGACAATAAATGAAAACAAAGAGTACGAATGAAAACAAAGAATACGAATGAAAACAAAGACTCTAAATGTAAGGATAGGCTAACAGGTAAACAAAGAGTACAAATGTAAACAGACACTCAATGTAAACAAAGACTACAAATGTAAACAAAACTCAAAGTGTAAACAAAGACCCGAAATGTAAACAAAGATTACAAATGTAAATAAAGACACTAAATGTAAACAAAGACGACAATTGTTAAGAAAGATGCTAAATGTAAACAAAGACTACAAATAAAAAGGAAGATTACAAATGTAAACAAAGTTACAAATGGAAACAAAGACTCTAAATTTAAACAAAGGCTACAAATAGGAACAATGAGTTCAAATGTAAACAAAGACTCTAAAGATAAACAAAGACTACAAATGTAAACAAAAAGTACAAATGTAAACGGACCCTAAATGTAAACAGAAACTAAAAATAAAAACAAAGTGTACAAATGTAAGCAAAGACTACAAATGTAAACAGACTCTAAATGTAAACAAAACTCTAAATGCAAACACTCTAAATATAAACAAAGGCTACAAATAAAAGGAAAGTGCACAAATGTAAACAAAGCCTACAAATGTAAACAAAGAGTTCAAATGAAAAGAGACACTTAATGTAAACAAAGGCTCTAAATGTAAACAACGACTACAAATGTAAACACTCTAAATGTAAACAAAAACTAGAAACGTGAACAGAGTTTAAATGTAAACAGACTACAAATGTAAACAAAAACAACAAATGTAAACAGACTAAATGTGAAAAAAGAATCTAAATTCTAACAGACTACAAATGTAAACAAAATCTACAAATGTAAACAAAGAACACAAATGTTAACAGACTCAAAATTTAAACAGTCTCTAAATGTAAACAGACTACAAATAAAAACAAACACTACAAATTTAAACAAAGGGTACAAATGCATACAGACTAAAAATGTAAACAAAAACTACAAATGTAAACAAAGACTCAAAATGTAAACAAAGTCTCTAAATGTAAACAAAGAATACACGTGTAAACGAAGAGTCTAAATGTAAAGAAAGACTACATATAAAAACAAAGACTACAAATGTAAACAAAGGGTACCAATGTAAACAAAGACTCTAAATGTAAACAAAGACAATAAATGAAAACAAAGAGTACGAATGAAAACAAAGACTCTAAATGTAAGGAAAGGCTACAAGGTAAACAAAGAGTACAAATGTAAACAAAACTCAAAGTGTAAACAAAGACCCGAAATGTAAACAAAGACTACATATGTAAACAAAGAATACAATTGTAAACAAAGATTCTAAATGTAAACAAAGTGTACAAATGTACACAAACACTCTAAATGTAAACAAAATCTCTAAATGTAAACAAAAACTCTAGATGTAAACAAAGACTGTAACTGTAAACAAACACTCTAAATATAATTAAAGACTACAAATATAAACAAAGATTACAAATGTAAATAAAGACACTAAATGTAAACAAAGACGACAAACGTAAAGAAAGATGCTAAATGTAAACAAAGACTACAAATAAAAAGGAAGATTACAAATGGAAACAAAGTTATAAATGGAAACAAAGACTCTAAATTTAAACAAAGGCTACAAATAGGAACAATGAGTTCAAATGTAAACAAAGACTCTAAATATAAACAAAGACTACAAATTTAAACAAAGACTCTAAATGTAAATAGAAACTAAAAATAAAAAAAAAGTGTACAAATGTAAGCAAATACTACAAATGTAAACAGACTCTAAATGTAAACAAAGGCTACAAATGTAAACAGACTCTAAATGTAAACAAAACTCTAAATGTAAACAAAGGCTATAAATAAAAACAAAGAGTTCAACAGTCTCTAAATGTAAACACTCTAAATGTAATCAAAGGCTACAAATAAAAACAGAGAGTTCAAGTGTAAACAAAGACTCTAAATATAAACAAAGGCTACAAATGTAAACAAAAAGTATAAATATAAACGGACTCTAAATGTAAACAAAGACTACAAATGTAAACAAAGATTACAAATGTAAACAAAGGCTCTAAATGTGAACACTCTAAATGTAAACAAAGGCTACAAATGTAAACAAAGGATGCAAATGAAAAGAGACAATTAATGTAAACAAAGGCTCTAAATGTAAACAACGACTACAAATGTAAAGAAAGACTCTAAATGTAAACAAACTCTAAACAAAGGATCTAAATGTAAACAAAGACTGCAAATGTAAACAAATCTCTAAGTTTAAACAAAGACCCTAAATGTAAACTAAAACTAATAATGTAAACAAAGAGTACAATTGTAAACAAAGATTCTAAATGTAAACAAAGAGTACAAATGTACTCAAACACTCTGAATGTAAAGAAAGACTCTAACTGTAAACAAAGACTCTAAATGTAATTAAAGACTACAAATGTAAACAAAGATTACAAATGTAAACAAAGACACTAAATGTGAACAAAGACGCTAAATGTAAACAAAGACTAAGTATAAAAACAAAGATTACAAATGTATACAAATGCTACTTATGGAAACAGACTCTAAATGTAAAGAAAGGCTACAAATAAAAACAAAGAGTACAAATGTAAATAAAGTCTACAAATGTAAACAAAAAGTACAAATGTAAGCGAACACTAAATGTAAACAAAGGCTCTAAATGTAAACAAAGAGTACAAATGTAAACAAAAACTCTAGATGTAAACACTCTAAATGTAAACGAAGACTACAAATAAAAACTAGGAGTAAAAATGTAAACAAAGGCTCTAAATGTAAACAAAGGCTACAAATGTAAACAAAGAGTGCAAATGTAAAGAGACACTGCATGTAAACAAAGACACTAAATGTGAACAAAGACTACAAATGCAAACAAAGTCTGTGTATGTACACAGAATCTAAAGAAAAACTACAAACGTAAACAGACTCCAAATGTAAACAAAGATTACAAATGTCAACAAAGACTATAATGTAAACAAAAACTACAAACGTAAACAAAGACTAAAAATGTAAACAAGGACTACAAATGTAAACACTGTAAATGTAACCAAAGAATGTAAATGTAAACAAAGCATTTAAATGTAAACAGACTCTAAATGTAAACAAAGAATCTAAAAGTAAACAAAGACTCCAAATGTAAACAAAGACTCCAAATGTAAACACACTCTGAATGTAAACAAAGACTGTAAATGTAAAAAAGACTACAGATGTAAACGAAGACGCTAAACAAAAACTACAAACGTAAAAAGACTCTAAATGTAAACAAAGACTGTAAATGTAAACAAAGACTCTAAATGTACACAAAGACTACAAATGTAAACAAAGAAGTCAAATGTAAACAAATACTACAAATGTAAACAAAGGCTCTAAATGTAAAGACACTTATTGGAAAGAGACTCTAAATGTAAACAAAGACTACAAATGTAAACAGAGGCTACAAATGTAAACACTCTAAATGTAAACAAAAACTAGAAACGTAAACAGTCTAAATGTAAACAGACTACAAATGAAAACAAAAACAACATATGTAAACAAAGACTCTAAATGTGAACAAAGAATTTAAATTATATCAGACTACAAATGTAAACAAAATGTACAAATGTAAACAAATAACACAAATGTTAACAGACTCAAAACTTAAACAGTCTCTAAATGTAAACAGACTACAAATAAAAACATACACTACAAATTTAAACAATGGGTACAAATGCAAACAGACAAAAAATGTAAACAAAAACTACAAATGTAAACAAAGACTCAAAATGTAAACAAAGTCTCTAAATGTAAACAAAGAATACAAGTGTAAACGAAGAGTCTAAATGTAAAGAAAGACTACATATAAAAACAAAGACTACAAATGTAAACAAAGACTCTAAATGTAAACAAAGACAATAAATGAAAACAAAGAGTACGAATGAAAACAAAGACTCCAAATGTAAGCAAAGGCTACAAGGTAAACAAAGAGTACAAATGTAAACAGACACTCAATGTAAACAAAGACTACAAATGTAAACAAAACTCAAAGTGTAAACAAAGACCCGAAATGTAAACAAAGACTACAAATGTAAACAAAGAGTACAATTGTAAAGAAAGGTTCTAAATGTAAACAAAGTGTACAAATGTACACAAACACTCTAAATGTAAACAAAAACTCTAGATGTAAACAAAGACTCTAACTGTAAACAAACACTCTAAATATATGTAAAGAATACAAATGTAAACAAAGATTACAAATGTAAATAAAGACATTAACTGTAAACAAAGATGACAAACGTAAAGAAAGATGCTAAATGTAAACAAAGGCTACACATAAAAACAATGAGTTCAAATGTAAACAAACTCTAAGTGAAAACAGAGACACTATATGTAAACAAAGACTACAAATGCAAACAAAGTCTGTGTATGTAAACAGACTCTAAAGAAAAACTAGAAACGTAAACAGACTCTAAATGTAAACAGACTACAAATGTAAACAAAGACTACAAATGTAAACAGACTACAAATGTAAACAAAGATTGTAAATGTAAACAAAGAGTACAAATGTATACAAAGACTCTAAATATAAACAAAAGCTCTAAATGTAAACAAAACTCTAACTGTAAACAAAGAATCTAAACGTAATTAAAGACTACAAATGTAAACAAAGACTATAATGTAAACAAAAACTACAAACGTAAACAAAGACTAAAAATGTAAACAAGGACTACAAATGTAAACACTGTAAATGTAACCAAAGAATGTAAATGTGAACAAAGCATTTAAATGTAAACAGACTCAAAATGTAAACAAAGAATCTAAAAGTAAACAAAGACTCCAAATGTAAACAAAGACTCCAAATGTAAACAAAGACTTCAAATGTAAACACACTCTGAATGTAAACAAAGACTGTAAATGTAAAAAAGACTACAGATGTAAACGAAGACGCTAAACAAAAACTACAAACGTAAAAAGACTCTAAATGTAAACAAAGACTGCAAATGTAAACAAAGACTGTAAATGTA
Source organism: Salticus scenicus (assembly GCA_963930645.1). Classification (NCBI taxonomy): domain Eukaryota; kingdom Metazoa; phylum Arthropoda; class Arachnida; order Araneae; family Salticidae; genus Salticus; species Salticus scenicus. Next base: position 340,314,698 of record OZ005653.1, read on the forward strand.
AACAAAGTCTCTTAATGTGCACAAAGACTACAAATGTAAACAAAGAATTCAAATGTAAACAAAGACTACAAATGTAAAAAAAGGCTCTAAATGTAAAGACACTTATTGGAAAGAGACTCTAAATGTAAACAAAGACTACAAATGTAAACAAAGGCTACAAATGTAAACACTCTAAATGTAAACAAAAACTAGAAACGTAAACAGAGTTTAAATGTAAACAGACTACAAGTGAAAACAAAAACAACAAATGTAAACAAAGACTCTAAATGTGAACAAAGAATCTAAATTCTAACAGACTACAAATGTAAACAAAATGTACAAATGTAAACAAATAACACAAATGTTAACAGACTCAAAACTTTCTCTAAATGTAAACAGACTACAAATAAAAACAAACATTACAAATTTAAACAAAGGGTACAAATGCAATCAGACTAAAAATGTAAACAAAAACTACAAATGTAAACAAAGACTCAAAATGTAAACAAAGTCTCTAAATGTAAACAAAGACAATAAATGAAAACAAAGAGTACGAATGAAAACAAAGACTCTAAATGTAAGCAAAGGCTACAAGGTAAACAAAGAGTACAAATGTGAACAGACACTCAATGTAAACAAAGACTACAAATGTAAACAAAACTCAAAGTGTAAAGAAAGACCCGAAAAGTCTACAAATGTAAACAAAGAGTTTAATTGTAAACAAAGGTTCTAAATGTAAACAAAATCTCTAAATGTAAACAAAAACTCTAGATGTAAACAAAGACTCTAAACGTAATTAAAGACTCCAAATGTAAACAAAGACTTCAAATGTAAACAAAGACTACAAATGTAAACACACTCTGAATGTAAACAAAGACTGTAAATGTAAAAAGGAAGATTACAAATGTAAACAAAGTTACAAATGGAAACAAAGACTCTAAATATAAACAAAGACTACAAATGTAAACAAAAAGTACAAATGTAAACGGACCCTAAATGTAAACAAAGGCTCTAAATTTAAACAAAGACTGCAAATGTAAACAAAGACTCTAAATGTAAACAGAAACTAAAAATAAAAACAAAGTGTACAAATGTAAGCAATGACTACAAATGTAAACAGACTCTAAATGTAAACAAAGGCTAAAAATAAAAACAGAGAGTTCAAATGTAAACAAAGACTCTATATATAAACAAAGTCTACAAATGTAAACAAAAACTACAAATGTAAACAGACTACAAATGTAATCAAAGACTACAAATGTAAACAAAGATTGTAAATGTAAACAAAGAGTACAAATGTATACAAAGACTCTAAATATAAACAAAAGCTCTAAATGTAAACAAAACTCTAACTGTAAACAAAGACTCTAAAGGTAATTAAAGACTACAAATGTAAACAAAGATTACAAATGTCAACAAAGACTATAATGTAAACAAAAACTACAAACGTAAACAAAGACAAAAAATGTAAACAAAGACTACAAATGTAAACAATGTAAATGTCACCAAAGAACGTAAATGTAAACAAAGCATTTAAATGTACATAGACTCTAAATGTAAACAAAGAATCTAAAAGTAAACAAAGACTCCAAATGTAAACAAAGACTCCAAATGTAAACACACTCTGAATGTAAACAAAGACTGTAAATGTAAAAAACTTCAGATGTAAACGAAGACGCTAAACAAAAACTACAAACGTAAAAAGACTCTAAATGTAAACAAAAACAACAAATGTAAACAAAGACTAAATGTGTACAAAGAATGTAAATTCTAACAGTCTCTAAATGTAAACAGACTACAAATAAAAACAAACACTACAAATTTAAACAAAGGGTACAAATGCAAACAGACTAAAAATGTAAACAAAAACTACAAATGTAAACAAAGACTCAAAATGCAAACAAAGTCTCTAAATGTAAACAAAAAATACAAGAATAAACGAAGAGTCTAAATGTAAAGAAAGACAACATATAAAAACAAAGACTACAAATGTAAACAAAGGGTACAAATGTAAACAAAGACTCTAAATGTAAACAAAGACAATAAATGAAAACAAAGAGTATGAATGAAAACAAAGACTCTAAATGTAAGCAAAGGCTACAAGGTAAACAAAGAGTACAAATGTAAACAGACACTCAATGTAAACAAAGACTACAAATGTAAACGAAACTCAAAGTGTAAACAAAGACCCGAAATGTAAACAAAGACTACAAATGTAAACAAAGAGTACAATTGTAAACAAAGTGTACAAACGTACACAAACACTCTAAATGTAAACAAAATCTCTAAATGTAAACAAAAACTCTAGATGTAAACAAAGACTCTAACTGTAAACAAACACTCTAAATATAATTAAAGACTACCAATGTAAATAAAGATTACAAATGTAAATAAAGACACTAAATGTAAACAAAGACGACAAACGTAAAGAAAGATGCTAAATGTAAACAAAGACTACAAAAAAAAAACGAAGATTACAAATGTAAACAAAGGCTACAAATAGAAACAATGAGTTCAAATGTAAACAAAGACTCTAAATATAAACTAAGCCTGCAAATGTAAACAAAAAGTACAAATGTAAACGGACCCTAAATGTAAACAAAGGCTCTAAATTTAAACAAAGACTACAAATGTAAACAAAACTCTAAATGTAAACAAAGAGTTCAACAGTCTCTAAATGTAAACACTCTAAATGTAAGCAAAGGCTACAAATAAAAACAGAGAGTTCAAATGTAAACACTCTAAATATAAACAAAGGCTACAAATGTAAACAAAAAGTACAAATGTAAACGGACTCTAAATGTAAACAAAGACTACAAATGTAAACAGTGATTACAAATGTAAACAAAGACTACAAATGTAAACAATGATTACAAATGTAAACAAAGACTACAAATGTAAAAAAAGGCTACAAATGTAAACAAAGGGTGCAAATGAAAAGAGACACTTAATGTAAACAAAGGCTCTAAATGTAAACAACGACTAGAAATGTAAAGAAAGACAATATAAACAAACTGTAAACAAAGGCTCTAAATGTTAACAAAGACTAAAAAACTAAAAAAAGGCTACAAATGTAAACAGATTCTAAATTTAAACAAAAGCTACAAATGTAAACAGACTCTAAATGTAAACAAAGGCTACAAATAAAAGCAAAGAGTACAAATGTAAACAAAGAGTTCAAATGAAAAGAGACACTTAATGTAAACAAAGGCTCTAAATGTAAACAACGACTACAAATGTAAAGAAAGACTCTAAATGTAAAAAAATTCTAAGTGAAAACAAAGACACTAAATGTAAACAAAGACTCTAAATGTAAACAAAGACTAAAAATGTAAACACTCTAAATATAAATAAAGAGAACAAATGTAAACAGAGTCTAAATGTAAACAGACTACAAATGTAAACAAAAAGTACAAGTTTAAACAAAAAGCACAAATGTTAACAGAATAAAAATGTAAACAAAATCTCTAAATGTTAACAAAGAATACAAATGTAAACGGAGATTCTAAATGTAAACAAAGACTACAAATAAAAACAAAGACTAAAAACGTAAACAAAGGTTACAAATGTAAACAAAGACACTAAATGTAAACAAAGGTTACAAGGTAAACAAAGAGTACATATGTAAACAGACACTAAATGTAAACAAAGACTACAAATGTAAACAAATCTCTAACTTTAAACAAAGACCCTAAAAGTAAACTAAAACTAATAATGTAAACAAAGAGTACAATTGTAAACAAAGATTCTAAATGTAAACAAAGAGTACAAATGTACTCAAACACTCTGAATGTAAACAAAGACTCTAACTGTAAACAAAGACTCTAAATGTAATTAAAGACTACAAATGTAAACAAAGGTAACAAATGTAAACAAAGACTAAGAATAAAAACAAAGATTACATATGTAAACAAATGCTACTTATGGTAACAAAGACTCTAAATGTAAAGAAAGGCTACAAATAAAAACAAAGAGTACAAATGTAAATAAAGTCTACAAATGTAAACAAAAAGTACAAATGTAAACGAACACTAAATGTAAACAAAGGCTCTAAATGTAAACAAAGAGTACAAATGTAAACAAAAACTCTAGATGTAAACAAAAACTACAAATAAAAGAGTACAATTGTAAACAAAGACTACAATTGTAAAGAGACTCTAAATGTAAACAAAGACTCTAAATATAAACAAAACTCTATATGTAAACACTCTAAATGTAAACGAAGACTACAAATAAAAACTAGGAGTACAAATGTAAACAAAGGCTCTAAATGTAAACAAAGTGTACAAATGTACACAAACACTCTAAATGTAAACAAAATCTCTAAATGTAAACAAAAACTCTAGATGTAAACAAAGACTCTAACTGTAAACAAACATTTTAAATATAATTAAAGACTGCAAATGTAAACAAAGATTACAAATGTAAATAAAGACACTAAATGTAAACAAAGATGACAAACGTAAAGAAAGATGCTAAATTTAAACAAAGGCTACACATAAAAACAATGAGTTCAAATGTAAACAAAGACTCTAAATGTAAACAAACTCTAAGTGAAAACAAAGACACTATATGTAAACAAAGACTACAAATGCAAACAAAGTCTGTGTATGTAAACAGACTCTAAAGAAAAACTACAAACGTAAACAGACTCTAAATGTAAACAAATTACAAATGTAAACAAAGACTACAAATGTAAACAGACTACAAATGTAATCAAAGACTACAAATGTAAACAAAGATTGTAAATGTAAACAAAGAGTACAAATGTATACACTCTAAATATAAACAAAAGCTCTAAATGTAAACAAAGACTCTAAACGTAATTAAAGACAACAAATGTAAACAAAGATTACAAATGTCAACAAAGACTATAATGTAAACAAAAACTACAAACGTAAACAAAGACTTAAAATGTAAACAAGGACTACAAATGTAAACACTGTAAATGTAACCAAAGAATGTAAATGTAAACAAAGCATTTAAATGTAAACAGACTCTAAATGTAAACAAAGAATCTAAAAGTAAACAGACTCCAAATGTAAACAAAGACTCCAAATGTAAACAAAGACTACAAATGTAAACACACTCTGAATGTAAACAAAGACTGTAAAAGTAAAAAAGACTACAAATGTAAACGAGGACGCTAAACAAGAACTACAAACGTAAAAAGACTCTAAATGTAAACAAAGACTGCAAATGTAAACAAAGACTGTAAATGTAAACAAAGACTCTAAATGTACACAAAGACTACAAATGTAAACAAAGAATTCAAATGTAAACAAAGACTAAAAATGTAAACAAAGGCTCTAAATGTAAAGACACTTATTGGAAAGAGACTCTAAATGTAAACAAAGGCTACAAATGTAAACACTCTAAATGTAAACAAAAACTAGAAACGTAAACAGAATCTAAATGTAAACAAAACTCTAAATGTAAACACTCTAAATGTAAACAAAGGCTACAAATAAAAGCAAAGAGTACAAATGTAAACAAAGCCTACAAATGTAAACAAAGCCTACAAATGTAAACAAAGAGTTCAAATGAAAAGAGACACTTAATGTAGACAAAGGCTCTAAATGTAAACAACGACTACAAATGTAAAGAAAGACTCTAAATGTAAACAAATTCTAAGTGAAAACAAGGACACTAAATGTAAACAAAGACTCTAAATGTTAACAAAGACTAAAAATGTAAACACTCTAAATATAAACAAAGAGAACAAATGTAAACAGAGTCTAAATGTTAACAGACTAAAAATGTAAACAAAGGTTACAAGGTAAACAAAGAGTACATATGTAAACAGACTCTAAATGTAGACAAAGGTTCTAAATGTAAACAAAGGTACAAATGTAAACAAATCTCTAAGTTTAAACAAAGACCCTAAATGTAAACTAAAACTAATAATGTAAACAAACAGTACAATTGTAAACAAAGATTCTAAATGTAAACAAAGACAACAAATGTACGCAAACACTCTGAATGTAAACAAAGACTCTAACTGTAAACAAAGATTCTAAATGTAATTAAAGACTACAAATGTAAACAAAGATAACAAATGTAAACAAAGACACTAAATGTAAACAAAGACACGAAATGTAAACAAAGACTAAGAATAAAAACAAAGATTACAAATGTAAACAAATGCTACAAATAGAAACAGACTCTAAATGTAAAGAAAGGCTACAAATAAAAACAAAGAGTACAAATGTAAATAAAGTCTACAAATGTAAACAAAAAGTACAAATGTAAACGAACACTAAATGTAAACAAAGGCTCTAAATGTATACAAAGAGTACAAATGTAAACAAAAATTCTAGATGTAAACAAAAACTACAAATAAAAGAGTACAATTGTAAACAAAGACTACAATTGTAAACAGAATCTAAATGTAAACAAAGACTCTAAATATAAACAAAACTCTACATGTAAACACTCTAAATGTAAACGAAGACTGCAAATAAAAACTAGGAGTACAGATGTAAACAAAGGCTCTAAATGTAAACAAAGGCTACAAATGTAAACAAAGAGTGCAAATGTAAAGAGACACTGCATGTAAACAAAGACACTAAATGTAAACAAAGACTACAAATGTAAACAAAGACTCTAAATGTAAACAAACTCTAAGTGAAAACAAAGACACTAAATGTAAACAAAGACTACAAATGTAAACAAAGTCTGTGTATGTAAACAGACTCTAAAGAAAAACTACAAACGTAAACAGACTCTAAATGTAAACAGACTACAAATGTATACAAAGACTACAAATGTAAACAGACTACAAATGTAATCAAAGACTACAAATGTAAACAAAGATTGTAAATGTAAACAAAGTGTACAAATGTATACAAAGACTCTAAATATAAATAAAAGCTCTAAATGTAAACAAAACACTAACTGTAAACAAAGACTCTAAACGTAATTAAAGACTACAAATGTAAACAAAGATTACAAATGTCAACAAAGACTATAATGTAAACAAAAACTACAAACGTAAACAGACTAAAAATGTAAACAAGGACTACAAATGTAAACACTGTAAATGTAACCAAAGAATGTAAATGTAAACAAAGCATTTAAATGTAAACAGACTCTAAATGTAAACAAAGAATCTAAAAGTAAACAAAGACTCCAAATGTAAACAAAGACTCCAAATGTAAACAAAGACTACAAATGTAAACACACTCTGAATGTAAACAAAGACTGTAAATGTAAAAGAGACTACAGATGTAAACGAAGACGCTAAACAAAAACTACAAACGTAAAAAGACTCTAAATGTAAACAAAGACTGCAAATGTAAACAAAGACTGTAAATCTAAACAAAGACTCTTAATGTACACAAAGACTACAAATGTAAACAAAGAATTCAAAGGTAAACAAAGACTACAAATGTAAAAAAAGGCTCTAAATGTAAAGACACTTATTGGAAAAAGACTCTAAATGTAAACAAAAACTATAAACGTAAACAGAGTTTAAATGTAAACAGACTACAAGTGAAAACAAAAACAACAAATTTAAACAAAGACTCTAAATGTGAACAAAGAATCTAAATTCTAACAGACTACAAATGTAAACAAAATGTACAAATGTAAACAAATAACACAAATGTTAACAGACTCAAAACTTTCTCTAAATGTAAACAGACTACAAATAAAAACAAACATTACAAATTTAAACAAAGGGTACAAATGTAATCAGACTAAAAATGTAAACAAAAACTACAAATGTAAACAAAGACTCAAAATGTAAACATAGTCTCTAAATGTAAACAAAGAATACAAGTGTAAACGAAGAGTCTAAATCTAAAGAAAGACTACATATAAAAACAAAGACTACAAATGTAAACAAAGGTACAAATGTAAACAAAGACTCTAAATGTAAACAAAGACAATAAATGAAAACAAAGAGTACGAATGAAAACAAAGACTCTAAATGTAAGCAAAGGCTACAAGGTAAACAAAGAGTACAAATGTAAACAGACACTCAATGTAAACAAAGACTACAAATGTAAACAAAACTCAAAGTGTAAACAAAGACCCGAAATGTAAACAAAGTCTACAAATGTAAACAAAGAGTACAATTGTAAACAAAGGTTCTAAATGTAAACAAAATCTCTAAATGTAAACAAAAACTCTAGATGTAAACAAAGACTCTAACTGTAAACAAACACTCTAAATATAATTAAAGACTACAAATGTAAACAAAGATTACAAATGTAAATAAAGACACTAAATGTAAACAAAGATGACAAACGTAAAGAAAGATGCTAAATGTAAACAAAAACTACAAATAAAAACGAAGATTACAAATGTAAACAAAGTTACAAATGGAAACAAAGACTCTAAATTTAAACAAAGGCTACAAATAGAAACAATGAGTTCAAATGTAAACAAAGACTCTAAATATAAACAAAGCCTACCAATGTAAACAAAAAGTACAAATGTAAACGGACCCTAAATGTAAACAAAGGCTCTAAATTTAAACAAAGACTACAAATGTAAACAAAGAATCTAAATGTAAACAGAAACTAAAAATAAAAACAAAGTGTACAAATGTAAGCAAAGACCACAAATGTAAACAGACTCTAAATGTAAACAAAGGCTACAAATGTAAACAGACTCTAAATGTAAACAAAACTCTAAATGTAAACAAAGGCTACAAATAAAAACAAAGAGTTCAACAGTCTCTAAATGTAAACACTCTAAATGTAAACAAAGGCTACAAATAAAAACAGAGAGTTCAAATGCAAACAAAGACTCTAAATATAAACAAAGGCTACAAATGTAAACAAACTCTAAATTTAAAAAAAGGCTACAAATGTAAACAGACTCTAAATGTAAACAAAACTCTAAATGTAAACACTCTAAATGTAAACAAAGGCTACAAATAAAAGTAAAGAGTACAAATGTAAACAAAGCCTACAAATGTAAACAAAGATTTCAAATGAAAAGACCCACTTAATGTAAAAAAAGGCTCTAAATGCAAACAACGACTACAAATGTAAAGAAAGACTCTAAATGTAAACAAATTCTAAGTGAAAACAAAGACACTAAATGTAAACAAAGACTAAAAATGTAAACACTCTAAATATAAACAAAGAGAACAAATGTAAACAGAGTCTAAATGTAAACAGACTACAAATGTAAACAAAAAGTACAAGTTTAAGCAAAAAGCACAAATGTTAACAGACTAAAAATGTAAACAAAATCTCTAAAAGTAAACAAAGAATACAAATGTAAACGAAGATTCTAAATGTAAACAAAGACTACAAATAAAAACAAAGACTACAAATGTAAACAAAGATTACAAATGTAAACAAAGATTACAAATGTAAAGAAAGACACTAAATGTAAACAAAGACAACAAATAAAAACAAAGTGTACAAATGAAAACAAATAAAAACAAAGTGTACAAATGAAAACAAATAAAAACAAAGACTCTAAATGTAAACAAAGGTTACAAGGTAAACAAAGAGTACATATGTAAACAGACACTAAATGTAAACAAAGGTTCTAAATGTAAACAAAGACTACAAATGTAAACAAATCTCTAAGTTTAAACAAAGACCCTAAATGTAAACTAAAACTAATAATGTAAACAAACAGTACAATTGTAAACAAAGATTCTAAATGTAAACAAAGAGTACAAATGTACGCAAACACTCCGAATGTAAACAAAGACTCTAAATGTAAACAACGACTACAAATGTAAAGAAAGACTCTAAATGTAAACAAACTCTAAACAAAGGCTCTAAATGTAAACAAAGACTAAAAATGTAAAAAAAGACTACAAATATAAACATTCTCTAAATTTAAACAAAGGCTACAAATGTAAACAGACTCTAAATGTAAACAAAACTCTAAATGTAAACACTCTAAATGTAAACAAAACTCTAAATGTAAACACTCTAAATGTAAACAAAGGCTACAAATAAAAGCAAAGAGTACAAATGTAAACAAAGCCTACAAATGTAAACAAAGAGTTCAAATGAAAAGAGACACTTAATGTAAACAAAGGCTCTAAATGTAAACAACGACTACAAATGTAAAGAAAGACTCTAAATGTAAACAAATTCTAAGTGAAAACAAAGACACTAAAAGTAAACAAAGACTCTAAGTGTAAACAAAGACTAAAAATGTAAACACTCTAAATATAAACAAAGAGATCAAATGTAAACAGAGTCTAAATGTAAACAGACTACAAATGTAAACATAAAGTACAAGTTTAAACAAAAAGCACAAATGTTAACAGACTAAAAATGTAAACAAAATCTCTAAATGTAAACAAAAAAATACAAATTTGAACGGAGATTCTAAATGTAAACAAAGACTACAAATAAAAACAAAGACTACAAATGTAAACAAAGGTTACAAATGTAAACAAAGACACTAAATGTAAACAAAGGTTACAAGGTAAACAAAGAGTACATATGTAAACAGACACAAAATGTAAACAAAGGTTCTAAATGTAAACAAAGACTACAAACGTAAACATATCTCTAAGTTTAAACAAAGACCCTAAATGTAAACTAAAACTAATAATGTAAACAAAGAGTAAAGTAATTGTAAACTAATTGTAAACAAAGATTCTAAATGTAAACAAAGAGTACAAATGTACTCAAACACTCTGAATGTAAACAAAGACTCTAACTGTAAACAAAGACTCTAAATGTAATTAAAGACTACAAATGTAAACAAAGATAACAAATGTAAACAAAGACACTAAATGTAAACAAAGACGCTAAATATAAACAAAGACTAAGAATAAAAACAAAGATTACAAATGTAAACAAATGCTACTTATGGAAACAAAGACTAAATGTTAAGAAAGGACAAAAATAAAAACAAAGAGTACAAATGTAAATAAAGTCTACAAATGTAAACAAAAAGTACAAATGTAAACGAACACTAAATGTAAACAAAGGCTCTAAATGTAAACAAAGAGTACAAATGTAAACAAAAACTCTAGATGTAAACAAAAACTACAAATAAAAGAGTACAATTGTAAACAAAGACTACAATTGTAAACAGACTCTAAATGTAAACAAAGACTCTAAATATAAACAAAACTCTATATGTAAACACTCTAAATGTAAACAAAGAATACAAATGTAAACGGAGATTCGAAATGTAAACAAAGACTACAAATAAAAACAGACTACAAATGTAAACAAAGGTTACAAATGTAAACAAAGACACTAAATGTAAACAAAGGTTACAAGGTAAACAAAGAGTACATATGTAAACAGACACTAAACGTAAACAAAGGTTCTAAATGTAAACAAAGACTACAAATGTAAACAAATCTCTAAGTTTAAACAAAGACCCTAAATATAAACTAAAACTAATAATGTAAACAAAGAGTACAATTGCAAACAAAGATTCTAAATGTAAACAAAGAGTACAAATGTACGCAAACACTCTGAATGTAAACAAAGACTCTAACTGTAAACAAAGACTCTAAATGTAATTAAAGACTACAAATGTAAACAAAGTTAACAAATGTAAACAAAGATACTAAATGTAAACAAAGACGCTAAATGTAAACAAAGACTAAGAATAAAAACAAAGATTACAAATGTAAACAAATGCTACAAATGGAATCAAAGACTCTAAATGTAAAGAAAGGCTACAAATGAAAACAAAGAGTACAAATGTAAATAAATTCTACAAATGTAAACAAAAAGTACAAATGTAAACAGATTCTAAATGTAAACAAAGACTCTAAATATAAACAAAACTCTATATGTAAACACTCTAAATGTAAACGAAGACTACAAGTAAAAACTAGGAGTACAAATGTAAACAAAGGCTCTAAATGTAAACAAAGAGTGCAAATGTAAAGAGACACTGCATGTAAACAAAGACACTAAATGTAAACAGACTACAAATGTAAACAAAGACTACAAATGTAAACAGACTACAAATGTAAACAAAGACTACAAATGTAAACAAAGACTGTAAATGTAAACAAAGAGTACAAATGTATACAAAGACTCTAAATATAAACAAAAGCTCTAAATGTAAACAAAGACTCTAAACGTAATTAAAGACTACAAATGTAAACAAAGATGACAAATGTCAACAAAGACTATAATGTAAACAAAAACTACAAACGTAAACAAAGGCTAAAAATGTAAACAAGGACTACAAATGTAAACACTGTAAATGTAACCAAAGAATGTAAATGTAAACAAAGCATTTAAATGTAAACAGACTCTAAATGTAAACAAAGAATCTAAAAGTAAACAAAGACTCCAAATGTAAACAAAGACTCCAAATGTAAACAAAGAATACAAATGTAAACACACTCTGAATGTAAACAAAGACTGTAAATGTAAAAAAGACTTCAGATGTAAAGACGCTAAACAAAAACTACAAGCGTAAAAAGACTCTAAATGTAAAGAAAGACTGCAAATGTAAACAAAGACTGTAAATGTAAACAAAGACTCTAAATGTACACAAAGACTACAAATGTAAACAAAGAATTCAAATCTAAACAAAGACTACAAATGTAAACAAAGGATCTAAATGTAAAGACACTTAATGGAAAGAGACTCTAAATGTAAACAAAGACTACGAATGTAAACAAAGACTACAAATGTAAACACTCTACATGTAAACAAAAACTAGAAACGTGAACAGAGTCTAAATGTAAACAGACTACAAATGTAAAAAAAAACAAGAAATGGAAACAAAGACTAAATGTGAACAAAGAATCTAAATTCTAACAGACTACAAATGTAAACAAAATGTACAAATGTAAACAAAGAACACAAATGTTAACAGACTCAAAATGTAAACAGTCTCTAAATGTAAACAGACTACAAATAAAAACAAACACTACAAATTTAAACAAAGGGTACAAATGCAAACAGACTAAAAATGTAAACAAAAACTACAAATGTAAACAAAGACTCAAAATGTAAACAAAGTCTCTAAATGTAAAGAAAGAATACACGTGTAAACGAAGAGTCTAAATGTAAAGAAAGACTACATATAAAAACAAAGACTACAAATGTAAACAAAGGGTACAAATGTAAACAAAGACTCTAAATGTAAACAAAGACAATAAACGAAAACAAAGAGTACGAATGAAAACAAAGACTCTAAATGTAAGGAAAGGCTAACAGGTAAACAAAGAGTAGAAATGTATAAAAAGACTCTAAATATAAACAAAAGCTCTAAATGTAAACAAAACTCTAACTGTAAACAAAGACTCTAAACGTAATTAAAGACTACAAATGTAAACAAAGATGACAAATGTCAACAAAGACTATAATGTAAACAAAAACTACAAACGTAAACAAAGACTAAAAATGTAAACAAGGACTACAAATGTAAACACTGTAAATGTAACCAAAGAATGTAAATGTAAACAAAGCATTTAAATGTAAACAGACTCTAAATGTAAACAAAGAATCTAAAAGTAAACAAAGACTCCAAATGTAAACAAAGACTCAAAATGTAAACAAAGACTACAAATGTAAACACACTCTGAGTGTAAACAAAGACTGTAAATGTAAACAAAGACTGTAAATGTACACAAAGACTACAAATGTAAACAAAGAATTCAAATGTAAACAAAGACTACAAATGTAAACAAAGGCTCTAAATGTAAAGACACTTATTGGAAAGAGACTCTAAATGTAAACAAAGACTACAAATGTAAACAGAGGCTACAAATGTAAACACTCTAAATGTAAACAAAAACTAGAAACGTAAACAGTCTAAATGTAAACAGACTACAAATGAAAACAAAAACAACATATGTAAACAAAGACTCTAAATGTGAACAAAGAATTTAAATTCTATCAGACTACAAATGTAAACAAAATGTACAAATATAAACAAATAACACAAATGTTAACAGACTCAAAACTTAAACAGTCTCTAAATGTAAACAGACTACAAATAAAAACAAACACTACAAATTTAAACAATGGGTACAAATGCAAACAGACTAAAAATGTAAACAAAAACTACAAATGTAAACAAAGACTCAAAATGAAAACAAAGTCTCTAAATGTAAACAAAGAATACACGTGTAAACGAAGAGTCTAAATGTAAAGAAAGACTACATATAAAAACAAAGACTACAAATGTAAACAAAGGGTACAAATGTAAACAAAGACTCTAAATGTAAACAAAGACAATAAATGAAAACAAAGAGTACGAATGAAAACAAAGACTCTAAATGTAAGCAAAGGCTACAAGGTAAACAAAGAGTACAAATGTAAACAGACACTCAATGTAAACAAAGACTACAAATGTAAACAAAACTCAAAGTGTAAACAAAGACCCGAAATGTAAACAAAGTCTACAAATGTAAACAAAGAGTACAATTGTAAACAAAGGTTCTAAATGTAAACAAAATCTCTAAATGTAAACAAAAACTCTAGATGTAAACAAAGACTCTAACTGTAAACAAACACTCTAAATATAATTAAAGACTACAAATGTAAACAAAGATTACAAATGTAAATAAAGACACTAAATGTAAACAAAGATGACAAACGTAAAGAAAGATGCTAAATGTAAACAAAAACTACAAATAAAAACGAAGATTACAAATGTAAACAAAGTTACAAATGGAAACAAAGACTCTAAATTTAAACAAAGGCTACAAATAGAAACAATGAGTTCAAATGTAAACAAAGACTCTAAATATAAACAAAGCCTACCAATGTAAACAAAAAGTACAAATGTAAACGGACCCTAAATGTAAACAAAGGCTCTAAATTTAAACAAAGACTACAAATGTAAACAAAGAATCTAAATGTAAACAGAAACTAAAAATAAAAACAAAGTGTACAAATGTAAGCAAAGACCACAAATGTAAACAGACTCTAAATGTAAACAAAGGCTACAAATGTAAACAGACTCTAAATGTAAACAAAACTCTAAATGTAAACAAAGGCTACAAATAAAAACAAAGAGTTCAACAGTCTCTAAATGTAAACACTCTAAATGTAAACAAAGGCTACAAATAAAAACAGAGAGTTCAAATGCAAACAAAGACTCTAAATATAAACAAAGGCTACAAATGTAAACAAACTCTAAATTTAAAAAAAGGCTACAAATGTAAACAGACTCTAAATGTAAACAAAACTCTAAATGTAAACACTCTAAATGTAAACAAAGGCTACAAATAAAAGTAAAGAGTACAAATGTAAACAAAGCCTACAAATGTAAACAAAGATTTCAAATGAAAAGACCCACTTAATGTAAAAAAAGGCTCTAAATGCAAACAACGACTACAAATGTAAAGAAAGACTCTAAATGTAAACAAATTCTAAGTGAAAACAAAGACACTAAATGTAAACAAAGACTAAAAATGTAAACACTCTAAATATAAACAAAGAGAACAAATGTAAACAGAGTCTAAATGTAAACAGACTACAAATGTAAACAAAAAGAACAAGTTTAAGCAAAAAGCACAAATGTTAACAGACTAAAAATGTAAACAAAATCTCTAAAAGTAAACAAAGAATACAAATGTAAACGAAGATTCTAAATGTAAACAAAGACTACAAATAAAAACAAAGACTACAAATGTAAACAAAGATTACAAATGTAAACAAAGATTACAAATGTAAAGAAAGACACTAAATGTAAACAAAGACAACAAATAAAAACAAAGTGTACAAATGAAAACAAATAAAAACAAAGACTCTAAATGTAAACAAAGGTTACAAGGTAAACAAAGAGTACATATGTAAACAGACACTAAATGTAAACAAAGGTTCTAAATGTAAACAAAGACTACAAATGTAAACAAATCTCTAAGTTTAAACAAAGACCCTAAATGTAAACTAAAACTAATAATGTAAACAAACAGTACAATTGTAAACAAAGATTCTAAATGTAAACAAAGAGTACAAATGTACGCAAACACTCCGAATGTAAACAAAGACTCTAAATGTAAACAACGACTACAAATGTAAAGAAAGACTCTAAATGTAAACAAACTCTAAACAAAGGCTCTAAATGTAAACAAAGACTAAAAATGTAAAAAAAGACTACAAATGTAAACATTCTCTAAATTTAAACAAAGGCTACAAATGTAAACAGACTCTAAATGTAAACAAAACTCTAAATGTAAACACTCTAAATGTAAACAAAACTCTAAATGTAAACACTCTAAATGTAAACAAAGGCTACAAATAAAAGCAAAGAGTACAAATGTAAACAAAGCCTACAAATGTAAACAAAGAGTTCAAATGAAAAGAGACACTTAATGTAAACAAAGGCTCTAAATGTAAACAACGACTACAAATGTAAAGAAAGACTCTAAATGTAAAAAAATTCTAAGTGAAAACAAAGACACTAAATATAAACAAAGACTCTAAATGTAAACAAAGACTAAAAATATAAACACTCTAAATATAAACAAAGAGAACATATGAAAACAGAGTCTAAATGTAAACAGACTAAAAATGTAAAGAAAAAGTACAAGTTTAAACAAAAAGCACAAATGTTAACAGACTAAAAATGTAAACAAAATCTCTAAATGTAAACAAAAAAATACAAATTTGAACGGAGATTCTAAATGTAAACAAAGACTACAAATAAAAACAAAGACTACAAATGTAAACAAAGGTTACAAATGTAAACAAAGACACTAAATGTAAACAAAGGTTACAAGGTAAACAAAGAGTACATATGTAAACAGACACAAAATGTAAACAAAGGTTCTAAATGTAAACAAAGACTACAAACGTAAACATATCTCTAAGTTTAAACAAAGACCCTAAATGTAAACTAAAACTAATAATGTAAACAAAGAGTAAAGTAATTGTAAACTAATTGTAAACAAAGATTCTAAATGTAAACAAAGAGTACAAATGTACTCAAACACTCTGAATGTAAACAAAGACTCTAACTGTAAACAAAGACTCTAAACGTAATTAAAGACTACAAATGTAAACAAAGATAACAAATGTAAACAAAGACACTAAATGTAAACAAAGACGCTAAATATAAACAAAGACTAAGAATAAAAACAAAGATTACAAATGTAAACAAATGCTACTTATGGAAACAAAGACTCTAAATGTTAAGAAAGGACAAAAATAAAAACAAAGAGTACAAATGTAAATAAAGTCTACAAATGTAAACAAAAAGTACAAATGTAAACGAACACTAAATGTAAACAAAGGCTCTAAATGTAAACAAAGAGTACAAATGTAAACAAAAACTCTAGATGTAAACAAAAACTACAAATAAAAGAGTACAATTGTAAACAAAGACTACAATTGTAAACAGACTCTAAATGTAAACAAAGACTCTAAATATAAACAAAACTCTATATGTAAACACTCTAAATGTAAACAAAGAATACAAATGTAAACGGAGATTCGAAATGTAAACAAAGACTACAAATAAAAACAGACTACAAATGTAAACAAAGGTTACAAATGTAAACAAAGACACTAAATGTAAACAAAGGTTACAAGGTAAACAAAGAGTACATATGTAAACAGACACTAAACGTAAACAAAGGTTCTAAATGTAAACAAAGACTACAAATGTAAACAAATCTCTAAGTTTAAACAAAGACCCTAAATATAAACTAAAACTAATAATGTAAACAAAGAGTACAATTGCAAACAAAGATTCTAAATGTAAACAAAGAGTACAAATGTACGCAAACACTCTGAATGTAAACAAAGACTCTAACTGTAAACAAAGACTCTAAATGTAATTAAAGACTACAAATGTAAACAAAGTTAACAAATGTAAACAAAGATACTAAATGTAAACAAAGACGCTAAATGTAAACAAAGACTAAGAATAAAAACAAAGATTACAAATGTAAACAAATGCTACAAATGGAATCAAAGACTCTAAATGTAAAGAAAGGCTACAAATGAAAACAAAGAGTACAAATGTAAATAAATTCTACAAATGTAAACAAAAAGTACAAATGTAAACAGATTCTAAATGTAAACAAAGACTCTAAATATAAACAAAACTCTATATGTAAACACTCTAAATGTAAACGAAGACTACAAGTAAAAACTAGGAGTACAAATGTAAACAAAGGCTCTAAATGTAAACAAAGAGTGCAAATGTAAAGAGACACTGCATGTAAACAAAGACACTAAATGTAAACAGACTACAAATGTAAACAAAGACTACAAATGTAAACAGACTACAAATGTAAACAAAGACTACAAATGTAAACAAAGACTGTAAATGTAAACAAAGAGTACAAATGTATACAAAGACTCTAAATATAAACAAAAGCTCTAAATGTAAACAAAGACTCTAAACGTAATTAAAGACTACAAATGTAAACAAAGTTGACAAATGTCAACAAAGACTATAATGTAAACAAAAACTACAAACGTAAACAAAGGCTAAAAATGTAAACAAGGACTACAAATGTAAACACTGTAAATGTAACCAAAGAATGTAAATGTAAACAAAGCATTTAAATGTAAACAGACTCTAAATGTAAACAAAGAATCTAAAAGTAAACAAAGACTCCAAATGTAAACAAAGACTCCAAATGTAAACAAAGAATACAAATGTAAACACACTCTGAATGTAAACAAAGACTGTAAATGTAAAAAAGACTTCAGATGTAAAGACGCTAAACAAAAACTACAAGCGTAAAAAGACTCTAAATGTAAAGAAAGACTGCAAATGTAAACAAAGACTGTAAATGTAAACAAAGACTCTAAATGTACACAAAGACTACAAATGTAAACAAAGAATTCAAATCTAAACAAAGACTGCAAATGTAAACAAAGGCTCTAAATGTAAAGACACTTAATGGAAAGAGACTCTAAATGTAAACAAAGACTACGAATGTAAACAAAGACTACAAATGTAAACACTCTACATGTAAACAAAAACTAGAAACGTGAACAGAGTCTAAATGTAAACAGACTACAAATGTAAAAAAAAACAAGAAATGGAAACAAAGACTAAATGTGAACAAAGAATCTAAATTCTAACAGACTACAAATGTAAACAAAATGTACAAATGTAAACAAAGAACACAAATGTTAACAGACTCAAAATGTAAACAGTCTCTAAATGTAAACAGACTACAAATAAAAACAAACACTACAAATTTAAACAAAGGGTACAAATGCAAACAGACTAAAAATGTAAACAAAAACTACAAATGTAAACAAAGACTCAAAATGTAAACAAAGTCTCTAAATGTAAAGAAAGAATACACGTGTAAACGAAGAGTCTAAATGTAAAGAAAGACTACATATAAAAACAAAGACTACAAATGTAAACAAAGGGTACAAATGTAAACAAAGACTCTAAATGTAAACAAAGACAATAAACGAAAACAAAGAGTACGAATGAAAACAAAGACTCTAAATGTAAGGAAAGGCTAACAGGTAAACAAAGAGTAGAAATGTAAAGAGACACTCAATGTAAACAAAGACTACAAATGTAAACAAAACTCAAAGTGTAAACAAAGACCCGAAATGTAAACAAAGACTACAAATGTAAACAAAGAGTACAATTGTAAACAAAGATTCTAAATGTAAACAAAGTGTACAAATGTACACAAACACTCTAAATGTAAACAAAATCTCTAAATGTAAACAAAAACTCTAGATGTAAACAAAGACTCTAACTGTAAACAAACACTCTAAATATAATTAAAGACTACAAATGTAAACAAAGATTACATATGTAAATAAAGACACTAAATGTAAACAAAGACGACAAACGTTAAGAAAGATGCTAAATGTAAACAAAGACTACAAATAAAAGAAAGATTACAAATGTAAACAAAGTTACAAATGGAAACAAAGACTCTAAATTTAAACAAAGGCTACAAATAGGAACAATGAGTTCAAATGTAAACAAAGACTCTAAATATAAACAAAGACTACAAATATAAATAAAAGTACAAATGTAAACGGACCCTAAATGTAAACAAAGGCTCTAAATTTAAACAAAGACTACAAATGTAAACAAAGACTCTAAATGTAAACAGAAACTAAAAATAAAAACAAAGTGTACAAATGTAAGCAAAGACTACAAATGTAAACAGACTCTAAATGTAAACAAAACTCTAAATGCAAACACTCTAAATGTAAACAAAGGCTACAAATAAAAGGAAAGAGTACAAATGTAAACAAAGCCTACAAATGTAAACAAATAGTTCAAATGAAAAGAGACACTTAATGTAAACAAAGGCTCTAAATGTAAACAACGACTACAAATGTAAAGAAAGACTCTAAATGTAAACAAATTCTAAGTGAAAACAAAGACACTAAAAGTAAACAAAGACTCTAAGTGTAAACGAAGACTAAAAATGTAAACACTCTAAATATAAACAAAGAGATCAAATGTAAACAGAGTCTAAATGTAAACAGACTACAAATGTAAACATAAAGTACAAGTTTAAACAAAAAGCACAAATGTTAACAGACTAAAAATGTAAACAAAATCTCTAAATGTAAACAAAGAATACAAATGTAAACGGAGATTCTAAATATAAACAAAGACTACAAATAAAAACAAAGACTACAAATGTAAACAAAGGTTACATATGTAAACAAAGACACTAAATGTAAACAAAGTGTACAAATGAAAACAAATAAAAACAAAGACTCTAAATGTAAACAAAGGTTACAAGGTAAACAAAGAGTACATATGTAAACAGACACTAAATGTAAACAAAGGTTCTAAATGTAAACAAAGACTACAAATAAAAAGGAAGATTACAAATGTAAACAATGTTACAAATGGAAAAAAAGACTGTAAATTTAAACAAAGGCTACAAATGTAAACAAAAAGTACAAATGTAAACGGACCCTAAATGTAAACAAAGGCTCTAAATTTAAACATAGACTACAAATGTAAACAAAGACTCTAAATGTAAACAGAAACTAAAAATAAAAACAAAGTGTACAAATGTAAGCAAAGACTACAAATGTAAACAGAATCTAAATGTAAACAAAGGCTACAAATAAAAACAGAGAGTACAAATGTAAACAAAGACTCTAAATATAAACAAAGGCTACAAATGTAAACAAAAAGTACAAATGTAAACGGAGTCTGAATGTAAACAAAGACTACAAATGTAAACAAAGATTACAAATGTAAACAAAGACTACAAATGTAAACAAAGTCTCTAAATGTGAACACTCTAAATGTAAACAAAGGCTACAAATGTAAACAAAGGATGCAAATGAAAAGAGACACTTAATGTAAACAAAGGCTCTAAATGTAAACAACGACTACAAATGTAAAGAAAGACTCTAAATGTAAACAAACTCTAAACAAAGGCTCTAAATATAAACAAAGACTAAAAAATCTAAAAAAAGACTACAAATGTAAACAGACTCTAAATTTAAACAAAGGCTACAAATGTAAACAGACTCTAAATGTAAACAAAACTCTAAATGTAAACACTCTAAATGTAAACAAAAGCTACAAATAAAAGCAAAGAGTACAAATGTAAACAAAGCCTACAAATGTAAACAAAGAGTTCAAATGAAAAGAGACACTTAATGTAAACAAAGGCTCTAAATGTAAACAACGACTACAAATGTAAAGAAAGACTCTAAATGTAAAAAAATTCTAAGTGAAAACAAAGACACTAAATGTAAACAAAGACTCTAAATGTAAACAAAGACTAAAAATGTAAACACTCTAAATATAAACAAAGAGAACAAATGTAAACAGAGTCTAAATGTAAACAGACTACAAATGTAAACAAAAAGTACATGTTTAAACAAAAAGCACAAATGTTAACAGACTAAAAATGTAAACAAAATCTCTAAATGTAAACAAAGAATACAAATGTAAACGGAGATTCTAAATGTAAACAAAGACTACAAATAAAAACAAAGACTACAAATGTAAACAAAGGTTACAAATGTAAACAAAGACACTAAATGTAAACAAAGGTTACAAGGTAAACAAAGAGTACATATGTAAACAGACACTAAACGCAAACAAAGGTTGTAAATGTAAACAAAGACTGCAAATGTAAACAAATCTCTAAGTTTAAACAAAGACCCTAAATGTAAACTAAAACTAATAATGTAAACAAAGAGTACAATTGCAAACAAAGATTCTAAATGTAAACAAAGACTACAAGTGTACGCAAACACTCTGAATGTAAACAAAGACTCTAACTGTAAACAAAGACTCTAAATGTAATTAAAGACTACAAATGTAAACAAAGATAACAAATGTTAACAAAGATACTAAATGTAAACAAAGACGCTAAATGTAAACAAAGACTAAGAATTAAAACAAAGATTACAAATGTAAACAAATGCTACAAATGGAAACAAAGACTCTAAATATAAACAAAACTCTATATGTAAACATTCTAAATGTAAACGAAGACTACAAATAAAAACTAGGAGTACAAATGTAAACATAGGCTCTAAATGTAAACAAAGAGTGCAAACGTAAAGAGACACTGCATGTAAACAAAGACACTAAATGTAAACAAAGACTACAAATGTAAACAAAAACTCTAAATGTAAACAAACTCTAAGTGAAAACAAAGACACTAAATGTAAACAAAGACTACAAATGTAAACATACTCTGTGTATGTAAACAAACACTCTAAAGAAAAACTACAAACGTAAACAGTCTCTAAATGTAAACAGACTACAAATGTAAACAAAGTCTACAAATGTAAACAGACTACAAATGTAAACAAAGACTACAAATGTAAACAAAGACTGTAAATGTAAACAAAGAGTACAAATGTATACAAAGACTCTAAATATAAACAAAAGCTCTAAATGAAAACAAAACTCTAACTGTAAACAAAGACTCTAAACGTAATTAAAGACTACAAATGTAAACAAAGATGACAAACGTCAACAAAGACTATAATGTAAACAAAAACTACAAACGTAAACAAAGACTAAAAATGTAAACAAGGTCTACAAATGTAAACACTGTAAATGTAACCAAAGAATGTAAATGTAAACAAAGTCTTTAAATGTGAGTAAAGAATACACGTGTAAACGAAGAGTCTAAATGTAAAGAAAGACTACATATAAAAACGAAGACTACAAATGTAAACAAAGGGTACAAATGTAAACAAGGACTCTAAATGTAAACAATAACAATAAATGAAAACAAAGAGTTCGAATGAAAACAAAGACCCTAAATGTAAGGAATGGCTACAAGGTAAACAAAGAGTACAAATGTAAACAGACACTCAATGTAAACAAAGACTACAAATGTAAACAAAACTCAAAGTGTAAACAAAGACCCGAAATGTAAACAAAGACTACAAATGTAAACAAAGAGTACAATTGTAAACAAAGATTCTAAATGTAAACAAAGTGTACAAATGTACACAAACACTCTAAATGTAAACAAAATCTCTAAATGTAAACAAAAACTCTAGATGTAAACAAAGACTCTAACTGTAAACAAACACTCTAAATATAATTAGACTACAAATGTAAACAAAGATTACAAATGTAAATAAAGACACTAAATGTAAACAAAGACGACAAACGTAAAGAAAGATGCTAAATGTAAACAAAGACTACAAATAAAAAGGAAGATTACAAATGTAAACAAAGTTACAATTGAAACAAAGACTCTAAATTTAAACAAAGGCTACAAATGTAAACAGACTCTAAATGTAAACAAAACTCTAAATGTAAACACTCTAAATGTAAACAAAAGCTACAAATAAAAGCAAAGAGTACAAATGTAAACAAAGCCTACAAATGTAAACAAAGAGTTCAAATGAAAAGAGACACTTAATGTAAACAAAGGCTCTAAATGTAAACAACGACTACAAATGTAAAGAAAGACTCTAAATGTAAAAAAATTCTAAGTGAAAACAAAGACACTAAATGTAAACAAAGACTCTAAATGTAAACAAAGACTAAAAATGTAAACACTCTAAATATAAACAAAGAGAACAAATGTAAACAGAGTCTAAATGTAAACAGACTACAAATGTAAACAAAAAGTACATGTTTAAACAAAAAGCACAAATGTTAACAGACTAAAAATGTAAACAAAATCTCTAAATGTAAACAAAGAATACAAATGTAAACGGAGATTCTAAATGTAAACAAAGACTACAAATAAAAACAAAGACTACAAATGTAAACAAAGGTTACAAATGTAAACAAAGACACTAAATGTAAACAAAGGTTACAAGGTAAACAAAGAGTACATATGTAAACAGACACTAAACGCAAACAAAGGTTGTAAATGTAAACAAAGACTGCAAATGTAAACAAATCTCTAAGTTTAAACAAAGACCCTAAATGTAAACTAAAACTAATAATGTAAACAAAGAGTACAATTGCAAACAAAGATTCTAAATGTAAACAAAGACTACAAGTGTACGCAAACACTCTGAATGTAAACAAAGACTCTAACTGTAAACAAAGACTCTAAATGTAATTAAAGACTACAAATGTAAACAAAGATAACAAATGTAAACAAAGATACTAAATGTAAACAAAGACGCTAAATGTAAACAAAGACTAAGAATTAAAACAAAGATTACAAATGTAAACAAATGCTACAAATGGAAACAAAGACTCTAAATATAAACAAAACTCTATATGTAAACATTCTAAATGTAAACGAAGACTACAAATAAAAACTAGGAGTACAAATGTAAACATAGGCTCTAAATGTAAACAAAGAGTGCAAACGTAAAGAGACACTGCATGTAAACAAAGACACTAAATGTAAACAAAGACTACAAATGTAAACAAAAACTCTAAATGTAAACAAACTCTAAGTGAAAACAAAGACACTAAATGTAAACAAAGACTACAAATGTAAACATACTCTGTGTATGTAAACAAACACTCTAAAGAAAAACTACAAACGTAAACAGTCTCTAAATGTAAACAGACTACAAATGTAAACAAAGTCTACAAATGTAAACAGACTACAAATGTAAACAAAGACTACAAATGTAAACAAAGACTGTAAATGTAAACAAAGAGTACAAATGTATACAAAGACTCTAAATATAAACAAAAGCTCTAAATGAAAACAAAACTCTAACTGTAAACAAAGACTCTAAACGTAATTAAAGACTACAAATGTAAACAAAGATGACAAACGTCAACAAAGACTATAATGTAAACAAAAACTACAAACGTAAACAAAGACTAAAAATGTAAACAAGGTCTACAAATGTAAACACTGTAAATGTAACCAAAGAATGTAAATGTAAACAAAGTCTTTAAATGTGAGTAAAGAATACACGTGTAAACGAAGAGTCTAAATGTAAAGAAAGACTACATATAAAAACGAAGACTACAAATGTAAACAAAGGGTACAAATGTAAACAAGGACTCTAAATGTAAACAATAACAATAAATGAAAACAAAGAGTTCGAATGAAAACAAAGACCCTAAATGTAAGGAATGGCTACAAGGTAAACAAAGAGTACAAATGTAAACAGACACTCAATGTAAACAAAGACTACAAATGTAAACAAAACTCAAAGTGTAAACAAAGACCCGAAATGTAAACAAAGACTACAAATGTAAACAAAGAGTACAATTGTAAACAAAGATTCTAAATGTAAACAAAGTGTACAAATGTACACAAACACTCTAAATGTAAACAAAATCTCTAAATGTAAACAAAAACTCTAGATGTAAACAAAGACTCTAACTGTAAACAAACACTCTAAATATAATTAGACTACAAATGTAAACAAAGATTACAAATGTAAATAAAGACACTAAATGTAAACAAAGACGACAAACGTAAAGAAAGATGCTAAATGTAAACAAAGACTACAAATAAAAAGGAAGATTACAAATGTAAACAAAGTTACAAATGGAAACAAAGACTCTAAATTTAAACAAAGGCTACAAATACGAACAATGAGTTCAAATGTAAACAAAGACTCTAAATATAAACAAAGACTACAAATGTAAACAAAAAGTACAAATGTAAACGGACCCTAAATGTAAACAAAGGCTCTAAATTTAAACAAAGACTGCAAATGTAAACAAAGACTCTAAATGTAAACAGAAACTAAAAATAAAAACAAAGTGTACAAATGTAAGCAATGACTACAAATGTAAACAGACTGTAAATGTAAACAAAGGCTAAAAATGTAAACAGACTCTAAATGTAAACAAAACTCTAAATGTAAACAAAGGCTACAAATAAAAACAAAGAGTTCAACAGTCTCTAAATGTAAACACTCTAAATGTAAACAAAGGCTACAAATAAAAACAGAGAGTTCAAATGTAAACAAAGACTCTATATATAAACAAAGTCTACAAATGTAAACAAAGACTACAAATGTGAACAGACTACAAATGTAATCAAAGACTACAAATGTAAACAAAGATTGTAAATGTAAACAAAGAGTACAAATGTCAACAAAGACTATAATGTAAACAAAAACTACAAACGTAAACAAAGACTAAAAATGTAAACAAAGACTACAAATGTAAACAATGTAAATGTCACCAAAGAACGTAAATGTAAACAAAGCATTTAAATGTACATAGACTCTAAATGTAAACAAAGAATCTAAAAGTAAACAAAGACTCCAAATGTAAACAAAGACTCCAAATGTAAACAAAGACTACAAATGTAAACACACTCTGAATGTAAACAAAGACTGTAAATGTAAAAAAGACTTCCTATGTAAACGAAGACGCTAAACAAAAACTACAAACGTAAAAAGACTCTAAATGTAAACAAAAACAACAAATGTAAACAAAGACTAAATGTGAACAAAGAATCTAAATTCTAACAGTCTCTAAATGTAAACAGACTACAAATAAAAACAAACACTACAAATTTAAACAAAGGGTACAAATGCAAAAAGACTAAAAATGTAAACAAAAACTACAAATGTAAACAAAGACTCAAAATGTAAACAAAGTCTCTAAATGTAAACAAAGAATACAAGAATAAACGAAGAGTCTAAATGTAAAGAAAGACAACATATAAAAACAAAGACTACAAATGTAAACAATGCGTACAAATGTAGACAAAGACTCTAAATGTAAACAAAGACAATAAATGAAAACAAAGAGTATGAATGAAAACAAAGACTCTAAATGTAAGCAAAGGCTACAAGGTAAACAGAGTACAAATGTAAACAGACACTCAATGTAAACAAAGACTACAAATGTAAACAAAACTCAAAGTGTAAACAAAGACCCGAAATGTAAACAAAGACTACAAATGTAAACAAAGAGTACAATTGTAAACAAAGTGTACAAACGTACACAAACACTCTAAATGTAAACAAAATCTCTAAATGTAAACAAAAACTCTAGATGTAAACAAAGACTCTAACTGTAAACAAACACTCTAAATATAATTAAAGACTACAAATGTAAATAAAGATTACAAATGTAAATAAAGACACTAAATGTAAACAAAGACGACAAACGTAAAGAAAGATGCTAAATGTAAACAAAGACTACAAAAAAAAAACGAAGATTACAAATGTAAACAAAAGCTACAAATAGAAACAATGAGTTCAAATGTAAACAAAGACTCTAAATATAAACAAAGCCTGCAAATGTAAACAAAAAGTACAAATGTAAACGGACCCTAAATGTAAACAAAGGCTCTAAATTTAAACAAAGACTACAAATGTAAACAAAGACTCTAAATGTAAACAGAAACTAAAAATAAAAACAAAGTGTAAAAATGTAAGCAAAGACTACAAATGTAAACGGACTCTAAATGTAAACAAAGGCTACAAATGTAAACAGACTCTAAATGTAAACAAAACTCTAAATGTAAACAAAGGCTACAAATAAAAACAAAGAGTTCAACAGTCTCTAAATGTAAACACTCTAAATATAAACAAAGGCTACAAATGTAAACAATGATTACAAATGTAAACAAAGACTACAAATGTAAACAATGATTACAAATGTAAACAAAGACTACAAATGTAAAAAAAGGCTACAAATGTAAACAAAGGGTGCGAATGAAAAGAGACACTTAATGTTAACAAAGACTAAAAAACTAAAAAAAGGCTACAAATGTAAACAGACTCTAAATTTAAACAAAGACAACAAATGTAAACAGACTCTAAATGTAAACAAAACTCTAAATGTAAACACTCTAAATGTAAACAAAGGTTACAAATAGAAGCAGACTAAAAACGTAAACAAAGGTCACAAATGTAAACAAAGACACTAAATGTAAACAAAGGTTACAAGGTAAACAAAGAGTACATATGTAAACAGACACTAAATGTAAACAAAGGTTCTAAATGTAAACAAAGACTACAAATGTAAACAAATCTCTAAGTTTAAACAAAGACCCTAAATGTAAACTAAAACTAATAATGTAAACAAAGAGTACAATTGTAAACAAAGATTCTAAATGTAAACAAAGAGTACAAATATACTCAAACACTCTGAATGTAAACAAAGACTCTAACTGTAAACAAAGACTCTAAATGTAATTAAAGACTACAAATGTAAACAAAGATAACAAATGTAAACAAAGACACTAAATGTAAACAAAGACGCTAAATGTAAACAAAGACTAAGAATAAAAACAAAGATTACAAATGTAAACAAATGCTACTTATGGAAACAAAGACTCTAACGGTAATAAAAGGCTACAAATAAAAACAAAGAGTACAAATGTAAATAAAGTCTACAAATGTAAACAAAAAGTACAAATGTAAACGAACACTAAATGTAAACAAAGGCTCTAAATGTAAACGAAGAGTACAAATGTAAACAAAAACTCTAGATGTAAACAAAAACTACAAATAAAAGAGTACAATTGTAAACAAAGACTGCAATTGTAAACAGACTCTAAATGTAAACAAAGACTCTAAATATAAACAAAACTCTATATGTAAACACTCTAAATGTAAACGAAGACTACAAATAAAAACTAGGAGTACAAATGTAAACAAAGGCTCTAAATGTAAACAAAGGCAACAAATGTAAACAAAGAGTGCAAATGTAAAGAGACACTGCATGTAAACAAAGACACTAAATGTGAACAAAGACTACAAATGTAAACAAAATCTGTGTATGTAAACAGACTCTAAAGAAAAACTAGAAACATAAACAGACTCTAAATGTAAACAGACTACAAATGTAAACAAAGACTACAAATGTAAACAGACTACAAATGTAATCAAAGACTACAAATGTAAACAAAGATTACAAATGTCAACAAAAACTATAATGTAAACAAAAACTACAAACGTAAACAAAGACTAAAAATGTAAACAAGGACTACAAATGTAAACTCTGTAAATGTAACCAAAGAATGTAAATGTAAACAAAGCATTTAAATATTAACAGACTCTAAATGTAAACAAAGAATCTAAAAGTAAACAAAAACTCCAAATGTAAACAAAGACTCCAAATGTAAACAAAGACTACAAATGTAAACACACTCTGAATGTAAACAAAGACTGTAAATGTAAAAAAGACTACAGATGTAAACGAAGACGCTAAACAAAAACTACAAACGTAAAAAGACTCTAAATGTAAACAAAGACTGCAAATGTAAACAAAGACTGTAAATGTAAACAAAGACTCTAAATGTACACAAAGACTACAAATGTAAACAAAGAATTCAAATGTAAACAAAGACTACAAATGTAAATAAAGGCTCTAAATGTAAAGGCACTTATTGGAAAGAGACTCTAAATGTAAACAAAGACTACAAATGTAAACAAAGGCTACAAATGTAAACACTCTAAATGTAAACAAAAACTAGAAACGTAAACAGGGTCTAAATGTAAACAGACTACAAATGAAAACAAAAACAGCAAATGTAAACAAAGACTCTAAATGTGAACAAAGAATCTAAATTCTAACAGACTACAAATGTAAACAAAATGTACAAATGTAAACAAATAACACAAATGTTCACAGACTCAAAATTTAAACAGTCTCTAAATGTAAACAGACCACAAATAAAAACAAACACTAAAAATTTAAACAAAGGGTACAAATGCAAACAGACTAAAAATGTAAACAAAAACTACAAATGTAAACAAAGACTCAAAATGTAAACAAAGTCTCTAAATGTAAACAAAGAACACAAGAATAAACGAAGAGTCTAAATGTAAAGAAAGACAACATATAAAAACAAAGACTACAAATGTAAACAAAGGGTACAAATGTAAACAAAGACTCTAAATGTAAACAAAGACAATAAATGAAAAAAAAGAGTACCAATGAAAACAAAGACTCTAAATGTAAGCAAAGGCTACAAGGTAAACAAAGAGTACAAATGTAAACAGACACTCAATGTAAACAAAGACTACAAATGTAAACAAAACTCAAAGTGTAAACAAAGACCCGAAATGTAAACAAAGACTACAAATGTAAACAAAGAGTACAATTGTAAACAAAGTGTACAAACGTACACAAACACTCTAAATGTAAACAAAATCTCTAAATGTAAACAAAAACTCTAGATGTAAACAAAGACTCTAACTGTAAACAAACACTCTAAATATAATTAAAGACTACAAATGTAAATAAAGATTACAAATGTAAATAAAGACACTAAATGTAAACAAAGACGACAAACGTAAAGAAAGATGCTAAATGTAAACAAAGACTACAAATAAAAACGAAGATTACAAATGTAAACAAAAAGTACAAACGTAAACGGACCCTAAATGTAAACAAAGGCTCTAAATTTAAACAAAGACTACAAATGTAAACAAAGACTCTAAATGTAAACAGAAACTAAAAATAAAAACAAAGTGTAAAAATGTAAGGAAAGACAACAAATGTAAACAGACTCTAAATGTAAACAAAGGCTACAAATGTAAACAGACTCTAAATGTAAACAAAACTCTAAATGTAAACAAAGGCTACAAATAAAAACAAAGAGTTCAACAGTCTCTAAATGTAAACACTCTAAATGTAAGCAAAGGCTACAAATAAAAACAGAGAGTTCAAATGTAAACACTCTAAATATAAACAAAGGCTACAAATGTAAACAAAAAGTACAAATGTAAACGGACTCTAAATGTAAACAAAGACTACAAATGTAAACAGTGATTACAAATGTAAACAAAGACTACAAATGTAAACAATGATTACAAATGTAAACAAAGACTACAAGTGTAAAAAAAGGCTACAAATGTAAACAAAGGGTGCAAATGAAAAGAGACACTTAATGTAAACAAAGGCTCTAAATGTAAACAACGACTACAAATGTAAAGAAAGACTCTAAATATAAACAAACTGTAAACAAAGGCTCTAAATGTTAACAAAGACTAAAAAACTAAAAAAAGGCTACAAATGTAAACAGACTCTAAATTTAAACAAAGGCTACAAATGTAAACAGACTCTAAATGTAAACAAAACTCTAAATGTAAACACTCTAAATGTAAACAAAAGCTACAAATAAAAGCAAAGAGTACAAATGTAAACAAAGAGTTCAAATGAAAAGAGACACTTAATGTAAACAAAGGCTCTAAATGTAAACAACGACTACAAATGTAAAGAAAGACTCTAAATGTAAAAAAATTCTAAGTGAAAACAAAGACACTAAATGTAAACAAAGACTCTAAATGTAAACAAAGACTAAAAATGTAAACACTCTAAATATAAACAAAGAGAACAAATGTAAACAGAGTCTAAATGTAAACAGACTACAAATGTAAACAAAAAGTACAAGTTTAAACAAAAAGCACAAATGTTAACAGAATAAAAATGTAAACAAAATCTCTAAATGTTAACAAAGAATACAAATGTAAACGGAGATTCTAAATGTAAACAAAGACTACAAATAAAAACAAAGACTAAAAACGTAAACAAAGGTTACAAATGTAAACAAAGACACTAAATGTAAACAAAGGTTCTAAATGTAAACAAAGACTACAAATGTAAACAAATCTCTAAGTTTAAACAAAGACCCTAAATGTAAACTAAAACTAATAATGTAAAAAAAGAGTACAATTGTAAACAAAGATTCTAAATGTAAACAAAGAGTACAAATGTACTCAAACACTCTGAATGTAAACATAGACTCTAACTGTAAACAAAGACTCTAAATGTAATTAAAGACTACAAATGTAAACAAAGGTAACAAATGTAAACAAAGACTAAGAATAAAAACAAAGATTACATATGTAAACAAATGCTACTTATGGTAACAAAGACTCTAAATGTAAAGAAAGGCTACAAATAAAAACAAAGAGTACAAATGTAAATAAAGTCTACAAATGTAAACAAAAAGTACAAATGTAAACGAACACTAAATGTAAACAAAGGCTCTAAATGTAAACAAAGAGTACAAATGTAAACAAAAACTCTAGATGTAAACAAAAACTACAAATAAAAGAGTACAATTGTAAACAAAGACTACAATTGTAAAGAGACTCTAAATGTAAACAAAGACTCTAAATATAAACAAAACTCTATATGTAAACACTCTAAATGTAAACGAAGACTACAAATAAAAACTAGGAGTACAAATGTAAACAAAGGCTCTAAATGTAAACAAAGTGTACAAATGTACACAAACACTCTAAATATAAACAAAATCTCTAAATGTAAACAAAAACTCTAGATGTAAACAAAGACTCTAACTGTAAACAAACACTCTAAATATAATTAAAGACTGCAAATGTAAACAAAGATTACAAATGTAAATAAAGACACTAAATGTAAACAAAGATGACAAACGTAAAGAAAGATGCTAAATTTAAACAAAGGCTACACATAAAAACAATGAGTTCAAATGTAAACAAAGACTCTAAATGTAAACAAACTCTAAGTGAAAACAAAGACACTATATGTAAACAAAGACTACAAATGCAAACAAAGTCTGTGTATGTAAACAGACTCTAAAGAAAAACTACAAACGTAAACAGACTCTAAATGTAAACAAATTACAAATGTAAACAAAGACTACAAATGTAAACAGACTACAAATGTAATCAAAGACTACAAATGTAAACAAAGATTGTAAATGTAAACAAAGAGTACAAATGTATACAAAGACTCTAAATATAAACAAAAGCTCTAAATGTAAACAAAGACTCTAAACGTAATTAAAGACTACAAATGTAAACAAAGATTACAAATGTCAACAAAGACTATAATGTAAACAAAAACTACAAACGTAAACAAAGACTAAAAATGTAAACAAGGACTACAAATGTAAACACTGTAAATGTAACCAAAGAATGTAAATGTAAACAAAGCATTTAAATGTAAACAGACTCTAAATGTAAACAAAGAATCTAAAAGTAAACAAAGACTCCAAATGTAAACAAAGACTCCAAATGTAAACAAAGACTACAAATGTAAACACACTCTGAATGTAAACAAAGACTGTAAATGTAAAAAAGACTACAGATGTAAACGAAGGCGCTAAACAAAAACTACAAACGTAAAAAGACTCTAAATGTAAACAAAGACTGCAAATGTAAACAAAGACTGTAAATGTAAACAAAGACTCTAAAAGTACACAAAGACTACAAATGTAAACAAAGAATTCAAATGTAAACAAAGACTACAAATGTAAACAAAGGCTCTAAATGTAAAGACACTTATTGGAAAGAGACTCTAAATGTAAACAAAGACTACAAATGTAAACAAAGGCTACAAATGTAAACACTCTAAATGTAAACAAAAACTAGAAACGTAAACAAAATCTAAATGTAAACAAAACTCTAAATGTAAACACTCTAAATGTAAACAAAGGCTACAAATAAAAGCAAAGAGTACAAATGTAAACAAAGCCTACAAATGTAAACAAAGAGTTCAAATGAAAAGAGACACTTAATGTAGACAAAGGCTCTAAATGTAAGCAACGACTACAAATGTAAACACTCTAAATATAAACAAAGAGAACAAATGTAAACAGAGTCTAAATGTTAACAGACTAAAAATGTAAACAAAATTTCTACATGTAAACAAAGAATACAAATGTAAACGGAGATTCTAAATGTAAACAAAGACTACAAATAAAAACAAAGACTACAAATGTAAACAAAGATTACAAATGTAAAGAAAGACACTAAATGTAAACAAAGACAACAAATAAAAACAGAGTGTACAAATGAAAACAAATAAAAACAAAGACTCTAAATGTAAACAAAGGTTACAAGGTAAACAAAGAGTACATATGTAAACAGACTCTAAATGTAGACAAAGGTTCTAAATGTAAACAAAGGTACAAATGTAAACAAATCTCTAAGTTTAAACAAAGACCCTAAATGTAAACTAAAACTAATAATGTAAACAAACAGTACAATTGTAAACAAAGATTCTAAATGTAAACAAAGACAACAAATGTACGCAAACACTCTGAATGTAAACAAAGACTCTAACTGTAAACAAAGATTCTAAATGTAATTAAAGACTACAAATGTAAACAAAGATAACAAATGTAAACAAAGACACTAAATGTAAACAAAGACACGAAATGTAAACAAAGACTAAGAATAAAAACAAAGATTACAAATGTAAACAAATGCTACAAATGGAAACAGACTCTAAATGTAAAGAAAGGCTACAAATAAAAACAAAGAGTACAAATGTAAATAAAGTCTACAAATGTAAACAAAAAGTACAAATGTAAACGAACACTAAATGTAAACAAAGGCTCTAAATGTAAACAAAGAGTACAAATGTAAACAAAAATTCTAGATGTAAACAAAAACTACAAATAAAAGAGTACAATTGTAAACAAAGACTACAATTGTAAACAGAATCTAAATGTAAACAAAGACTCTAAATATAAACAAAACTCTACATGTAAACACTCTAAATGTAAACGAAGACTGCAAATAAAAACTAGGAGTACAAATGTAAACAAAGGCTCTAAATGTAAACAAAGGCTACAAATGTAAACAAAGAGTGCAAATGTAAAGAAACACTGCATGTAAACAAAGACACTAAATGTAAACAAAGACTACAAATGTAAACAAAGTCTCTAAATGTAAACAAACTCTAAGTGAAAACAAAGACACTAAATGTAAACAAAGACTACAAATGTAAACAAAGTCTGTGTATGTAAACAGACTCTAAAGAAAAACTACAAACGTAAACAGACTCTAAATGTAAACAGACTACAAATGTAAACATAGACTACAAATGTAAACAGACTACAAATGTAATCAAAGACTACAAATGTAAACAAAGATTGTAAATGTAAACAAAGTGTACAAATGTATACAAAGACTCTAAATATAAATAAAAGCTCTAAATGTAAACAAAACACTAACTGTAAACAAAGACTCTAAACGTAATTAAAGACTACAAATGTAAACAAAGATTACAAATGTCAACAAAGACTATAATGTAAACAAAAACTACAAACGTAAACAGACTAAAAATGTAAACAAGGACTACAAATGTAAACACTGTAAATGTAACCAAAGAATGTAAATGTAAACAAAGCATTTAAATGTAAACAAAGAATCCAAATGTAAACAAAGACTCCAAATGTAAACAAAGACTACAAATGTAAACACACTCTGAATGTAAACAAAGACTGTAAATGTAAAAAAGACTACAGATGTAAACGAAGACGCTAAACAAAAACTATAAACGTAAAAAGACTCTAAATGTAAACAAAGACTGCAAATGTAAACAAAGACTGTAAATGTAAACAAAGACTCTAAATGTGCACAAAAACTACAAATGTAAACAAAGAGTTCAAATGTAAACAAATACTACAAATGTAAACACAGGCTCTAAATGTAAAGACACTTATTGGAAAGAGACTCTAAATGTAAACAAAGACTATAAATGTAAACAAAGATTACAAATGTAAACACTCTAAATGTAAACAAAAACTAGAAACGTAAACAGAGTCTAAATGTAAACAGACTACAAATGAAAACAAAAACAACAAATGTAAACAAAGACTCCAAATGTGAACAAAGAATCTAAATTCTAAAACACTACAAATGTAAACAAAATGTACAAATGTAAACAAATAACACAAATGTTAACAGACTCAAAATTTAAACAGTCTCTAAATGTAAACAGACTACAAATAAAATCAAACACTACAAATTTAAACAAAGGGTACAAATGCAAACAGACTAAAAATGTAAACAAAAACTACAAATGTAAACAAAGACTCAAAATGTAAACAAAGTCTCTAAATGTAAACAAAGAATACAAGTGTAAACGAAGACTCTAAATGTAAAGAAAGACTACATATTAAAACAAAGACTGCAAATGTAAACAAAGACTCTAAATGTAAACAACGACAATAAATGAAAACAAAGAGTACAAATGAAAACAAAGACTCTAAATGTAAACAAAAGCTACAAGGTAAACAAAGAATACAAATTTAAACAGACACTAAATGTAAACAAAAACTACAAATGTAAACAAAGACTATAAATGTAAACAAAACTCTAAGTGTAAACAAAGACCCTAAATGTAAACAAAGACTACAAATGTAAACAAAGAGTACAATTGTAAACAAAGGTTCTAAATGTAAACAAAGTGTACAAAAGTACACAAATACTCTAAATGTAAACAAAATCTCTAAATGTAAACAAAAACTAATAATGTAAACAAAGAGTACAATTGTAAACAAAGATTCTAAATGTAAACAAAGATTCTAAATGTAAACAAAGAGTACAAATGTACTCAAACACTCTGAATGTAAACAAAGACTCTAACTGTAAACAAAGACTCTAAATGTAATTAAAGACTACAAATGTAAACAAAGGTAACAAATGTAAACAAAGACTAAGAATAAAAACAAAGATTACATATGTAAACAAATGCTACTTATGGTAACAAAGACTCTAAATGTAAAGAAAGGCTACAAATAAAAACAAAGAGTACAAACGTAAACAAAGACTAAAAATGTAAACAAAGACTACAAATGTAAACAATGTAAATGTCACCAAAGAACGTAAATGTAAACAAAGCATTTAAATGTACATAGACTCTAAATGTAAACAAAGAATCTAAAAGTAAACAAAGACTCCAAATGTAAACAAAGACTCCAAATGTAAACAAAGACTACAAATGTAAACACACTCTGAATGTAAACAAAGACTGTAAATGTAAAAAAGACTTCAGATGTAAACGAAGACGCTAAACAAAAACTACAAACGTAAAAAGACTCTAAATGTAAACAAAAACAACAAATGTAAACAAAGACTAAATGTGAACAAAGAATCTAAATTCTAACAGTCTCTAAATGTAAACAGACTACAAATAAAAAGAAACACTACAAATTTAAACAAAGGGTACAAATGCAAACAGACTAAAAATGTAAACAAAAACTACAAATGTAAACAAAGACTCAAAATGTAAACAAAGTCTCTAAATGTAAACAAAGAATACAAGAATAAACGAAGAGTCTAAATGTAAAGAAAGACAACATATAAAAACAAAGACTACAAATGTAAACAAAGGGTACAAATGTAAACAAAGACTCTAAATGTAATCAAAGACAATAAATGAAAACAAAGAGTATGAATGAAAACAAAGACTCTAAATGTAAGCAAAGGCTACAAGGTAAACAAAGAGTACAAATGTAAACAGACACTCAATGTAAACAAAGACTACAAATGTAAACAAAACTCAAAGTGTAAACAAAGACCCGAAATGAAAACAAAGACTACAAATGTAAACAAAGAGTACAATTGTAAACAAAGTGTACAAACGTACACAAACACTCTAAATGTAAACAAAATCTCTAAATGTAAACAAAAACTCTAGATGTAAACAAAGACTCTAACTGTAAACAAACACTCTAAATATAATTAAAGACTACAAATGTAAATAAAGATTACAAATGTAAATAAAGACACTAAATGTAAACAAAGACGACAAACGTAAAGAAAGATGCTAAATGTAAACAAAGACTACAAAAAAAAACGAAGATTACAAATGTAAACAAAGGCTACAAATAGAAACAATGAGTTCAAATGTAAACAAAGACTCTAAATATAAACAAAGCCTGCAAATGTAAACAAAAAGTACAAATGTAAACGGACCCTAAATGTAAACAAAGGCTCTAAATTTAAACAAAGACTACAAATGTAAACAAAGACTCTAAATGTAAACAGAAACTAAAAATAAAAACAAAGTGTAAAAATGTAAGCAAAGACTACAAATGTAAACAGACTCTAAATGTAAACAAAGGCTACAAATGTAAACAGACTCTAAATGTAAACAAAACTCTAAATATAAACAAAGGCTACAAATGTAAACAAAAAGTACAAATGTAAACGGACTCTAAATGTAAACAAAGACTACAAATGTAAACAATGATTACAAATGTAAACAAAGACTACAAATGTAAACAATGATTACAAATGTAAACAAAGACTACAAATGTAAAAAAAGGCTACAAATGTAAAAAAAGGGTGCGAATGAAAAGAGACACTTAATGTTAACAAAGACTAAAAAACTAAAAAAAGGCTACAAATGTAAACAGACTCTAAATTTAAACAAAGACTACAAATGTAAACAGACTCTAAATGTAAACAAAACTCTAAATGTAAACACTCTAAATGTAAACAAAGGCTACAAATAAAAGCAGACTAAAAACGTAAACAAAGGTTACAAATGTAAACAAAGACACTAAATGTAAACAAAGGTTACAAGGTAAACAAAGAGTACATATGTAAACAGACACTAAATGTAAACAAAGGTTCTAAATGTAAACAAAGACTACAAATGTAAACAAATCTCTAAGTTTAAACAAAGACCCTAAATGTAAACTAAAACTAATAATGTAAACAAAGAGTACAATTGTAAACAAAGATTCTAAATGTAAACAAAGAGTACAAATGTACTCAAACACTCTGAATGTAAACAAAGACTCTAACTGTAAACAAAGACTCTAAATGTAATTAAAGACTACAAATGTAAACAAAGATAACAAATGTAAACAAAGACACTAAATGTAAACAAAGACGCTAAATGTAAACAAAGACTAAGAATAAAAACAAAGATTACAAATGTAAACAAATGCTACTTATGGAAACAAAGACTCTAAATGTAAAGAAAGGCTACAAATAAAAACAAAGAGTACAAATGTAAATAAAGTCTACAAATGTAAACAAAAAGTACAAATGTAAACGAACACTAAATGTAAACAAAGGCTCTAAATGTAAACAAAGAGTACAAATGTAAACAAAAACTCTAGATGTAAACAAAAACTACAAATAAAAGAGTACAATTGTAAACAAAGACTACAATTGTAAACAGACTCTAAATGTAAACAAAGACTCTAAATATAAACAAAACTCTATATGTAAACAGTCTAAATGTAAACGAAGACTACAAATAAAAACTAGGAGTACAAATGTAAACAAAGGCTCTAAATGTAAACAAAGGCAACAAATGTAAACAAAGAGTACAAATGTAAAGAGACACTGCATGTAAACAAAGACACTAAATGTGAACAAAGACTACAAATGTAAACAAAATCTGTGTATGTAAACAGACTCCAAAGAAAAACTAGAAACATAAACAGACTCTAAATGTAAACAGACTACAAATGTAAACAAAGACTACAAATGTAAACAGACTACAAATGTAATCAAAGACTACAAATGTAAACAAAGATTGTTTATGTAAACAAAGAGTACAAATGTATACAAAGACTCTAAATATAAACAAAAGCTCTAAATGTAAACAAAACACTAACTGTAAACAAAGACTCTAAACGTAATTAAAGACTACAAATGTAAACAAAGATTACAAATGTCAACAAAAACTATAATGTAAACAAAAACTAAAACGTAAACAAAGACTAAAAATGTAAACAAGGACTACAAATGTAAACACTGTAAATGTAACCAAAGAATGTAAATGTAAACAAAGCATTTAAATATAAACAGACTCTAAATGTAAACAAAGAATCTAAAAGTAAACAAAAACTCCAAATGTAAACAAAGACTCCAAATGTAAACAAAGACTCCAAATGTAAACACACTCTGAATGTAAACAAAGACTGTAAATGTAAAAAAGACTACAGATGTAAACGAAGACGCTAAACAAAAACTACAAACGTAAAAAGACTCTAAATGTAAACAAAGACTGCAAATGTAAACAACGACTGTAAATGCAAACAAAGACTCTAAATGTACACAAAGACTACAAATGTAAACAAAGAATTCAAATGTAAACAAAGACTACAAATGTAAATAAAGGCTCTAAATGTAAAGGCACTTATTGGAAAGAGACTCTAAATGTAAACAAAGACTACAAATGTAAACAAAGGCTACAAATGTAAACACTCTAAATGTAAACAAAAACTAGAAACGTAAACAGGGTCTAAATGTAAACAGACTACAAATGAAAACAAAAACAGCAAATGTAAACAAAGACTCTAAATGTGAACAAAGAATCTAAATTCTAACAGACTACAAATGTAAACAAAATGTACAAATGTAAACAAATAACACAAATGTTAACAGACTCAAAATTTAAACAGTCTCTAAATGTAAACAGACTACAAATAAAAACAAACACTACAAATTTAAACAAAGGGTACAAATGCAAACAGACTAAAAATGTAAACAAAAACTACAAATGTAAACAAAGACTCAAAATGTAAACAAAGTCTCTAAATGTAAACAAAGAATACAAGAATAAACGAAGAGTCTAAATGTAAAGAAAGACAACATATAAAAACAAAGACTACAAATGTAAACAAAGGGTACAAATGTAAACAAAAACTCTAAATGTAAACAAAGACAATAAATGAAAAAAAAGAGTACGAATGAAAACAGACTCTAAATGTAAGCAAAGGCTACAAGGTAGACAAAGTGTACAAATGTAAACAGACACTCAATGTAAACAAAGACTACAAATGTAAACTCAAAGTGTAAACAAAGACCCGAAATGTAAACAAAGACTACAAATGTAAACAAAGAGTACAATTGTAAACAAAGTGTACAAACGTACACAAACACTCTAAATGTAAACAAAATCTCTAAATGTAAACAAAAACTCTAGATGTAAACAAAGACTCTAACTGTAAACAAACACTCTAAATATAATTAAACACTACAAATGTAAATAAAGATTACAAATGTAAATAAAGACACTAAATGTAAACAAAGACGACAAACGTAAAGAAAGATGCTAAATGTAAACAAAGACTACAAATAAAAACGAAGATTACAAATGTAAACAAAAAGTACAAACGTAAACGGACTCTAAATGTAAACAAAGGCTCTAAATTTAAACAAAGACTACAAATGTAAACAAAGACTCTAAATGTAAACAGAAACTAAAAATAAAAACAAAGTGTAAAAATGTAAGGAAAGACAACAAATGTAAACAGACTCTAAATGTAAACAAAGGCTACAAATGTAAACAGACTCTAAATGTAAACAAAACTCTAAATGTAAACAAAGGCTACAAATAAAAACAAAGAGTTCAACAGTCTCTAAATGTAAACACTCTAAATGTAAGCAAAGGCTACAAATAAAAACAGAGAGTTCAAATGTAAACACTCTAAATATAAACAAAGGCTACAAATGTAAACAAAAAGTACAAATGTAAACGGACTCTAAATGTAAACAAAGACTACAAATGTAAACAGTGATTACAAATGTAAACAAAGACTACAAATGTAAACAATGATTACAAATGTAAACAAAGACTACAAATGTAAAAAAAGGCTACAAATGTAAACAAAGGGTGCAAATGAAAAGAGACACTTAATGTAAACAAAGGCTCTAAATGTAAACAACGACTACAAATGTAAACAGACTCTAAATGTAAACAAAACTCTAAATGTAAACACTCTAAATGTAAACAAAGGCTACAAATAAAAGCAAAGAGTACAAATGTAAACAAAGAGTTCAAATGAAAAGAGACACTTAATGTAAACAAAGGCTCTAAATGTAAACAACGACTACAAATGTAAAGAAAGACTCTAAATGTAAAAAAATTCTAAATGAAAACAAAGACACTAAATGTAAACAAAGACTCTAAATGTAAACAAAGACTAAAAATGTAAACACTCTAAATATAAACAAAGAGAACAAATGTAAACAGAGTCTAAATGTAAACAGACTACAAATGTAAACAAAAAGTACAAGTTTAAACAAAAAGCACAAATGTTAACAGAATAAAAATGTAAACAAAATCTCTAAATGTTAACAAAGAATACAAATGTAAACGGAGATTCTAAATGTAAACAAAGACTACAAATAAAAACAAAGACTAAAAACGTAAACAAAGGTTACAAATGTAAACAAAGACACTAAATGTAAACAAAGGTTACAAGGTAAACAAAGAGTACATATGTAAACAGACACTAAATGTAAACAAAGGTTCTAAATGTAAACAAAGACTACAAATGTAAACAAATCTCTAAGTTTAAACAAAGACCCTAAATGTAAACTAAAACTAATAATGTAAACAAAGAGTACAATTGTAAACAAAGATTCTAAATGTAAACAAAGAGTACAAATGTACTCAAACACTCTGAATGTAAACAAAGACTCTAACTGTAAACAAAGACTCTAAATGTAATTAAAGACTACAATTGTAAACAAAGGTAACAAATGTAAACAAAGACTAAGAATAAAAACAAAGATTACATATGTAAACAAATGCTACTTATGGTAACAAAGACTCTAAATGTAAAGAAAGGCTACAAATAAAAACAAAGAGTACAAATGTAAATAAAGTCTACAAATGTAAACAAAAAGTACAAATGTAAACGAACACTAAATGTAAACAAAGGCTCTAAATGTAAACAAAGAGTACAAATGTAAACAAAAACTCTAGATGTAAACAAAAACTCTAGATGTAAACAAAAACTACAAATAAAAGAGTACAATTGTAAACAAAGACTACAATTGTAAAGAGACTCTAAATGTAAACAAAGACTCTAAATATAAACAAAACTCTATATGTAAACACTCTAAATGTAAACGAAGACTACAAATAAAAACTGGGAGTACAAATGTAAACAAAGGCTCTAAATGTAAACAAAGTGTACAAATGTACACAAACACTCTAAATGTAAACAAAATCTCTAAATGTAAACAAAAACTCTAGATGTAAACAAAGACTCTAACTGTAAACAAACACTCTAAATATAATTAAAGACTGCAAATGTAAACAAAGATTACAAATGTAAATAACGACACTAAATGTAAACAAAGATGACAAACGTAAAGAAAGATGCTAAATTTAAACAAAGGCTACACATAAAAACAATGATTTCAAATGCAAACAAAGACTCTAAATGTAAACAAACTCTAAGTGAAAACAAAGACACTATATGTAAACAAAGACTACAAATGCAAACAAAGTCTGTGTATGTAAACAGACTCTAAAGAAAAACTACAAACGTAAACAGACTCTAAATGTAAACAAATTACAAATGTAAACAAAGACTACAAATGTAAACAGACTACAAATGTAATCAAAGACTACAAATGTAAACAAAGATTGTAAATGTAAA
Organism: Salticus scenicus; assembly: GCA_963930645.1. Lineage (NCBI taxonomy): Eukaryota > Metazoa > Arthropoda > Arachnida > Araneae > Salticidae > Salticus > Salticus scenicus. Next base: position 340,358,046 of record OZ005653.1, read on the forward strand.
CAAAGAGTACAAATGTATACAAAGACTCTAAATATAAACAAAAGCTCTAAATGTAAACAAAGACTCTAAACGTAATTAAAGACTACAAATGTAAACAAAGATTACAAATGTCAACAAAGACTATAATGTAAACAAAAACTACAAACGTAAACAAAGACTCAAAATGTAAACAAAGTCTCTAAATGTAAACAAAGAATACAAGAATAAACGAAGAGTCTAAATGTAAAGAAAGACAACATATAAAAACAAAGACTACAAATGTAAACAAAGGGTACAAATGTAAACAAAAACTCTAAATGTAAACAAAGACAATAAATGAAAAAAAAGAGTACGAATGAAAACAGACTCTAAATGTAAGCAAAGGCTACAAGGTAGACAAAGAGTACAAATGTAAACAGACACTCAATGTAAACAAAGACTACAAATGTAAACAAAGAGTACAATTGTAAACAAAGTGTACAAACGTACACAAACACTCTAAATGTAAACAAAATCTCTAAATGTAAACAAAAACTCTAGATGTAAACAAAGACTCTAACTGTAAACAAACACTCTAAATATAATTAAAGACTACAAATGTAAATAAAGATTACAAATGTAAATAAAGACACTAAATGTAAACAAAGACGACAAACGTAAAGAAAGATGCTAAATGTAAACAAAGACTACAAAAAAAACGAAGATTACAAATGTAAACAAAGGCTACAAATAGAAACAATGAGTTCAAATGTAAACAAAGACTCTAAATATAAACAAAGCCTGCAAATGTAAACAAAGACTACAAAAAAAAACGAAGATTACAAATGTAAACAAAGGCTACAAATAGAAACAATGAGTTCAAATGTAAACAAAGACTCTAAATATAAACAAAGCCTGCAAATGTAAACAAAAAGTACAAATGTAAACGGACCCTAAATGTAAACAAAGGCTCTAAATTTAAACAAAGACTACAAATGTAAACAAAGACTCTAAATGTAAACAGAAACTAAAAATAAAAACAAAGTGTAAAAATGTAAGCAAAGACTACAAATGTAAACAGACTCTAAATGTAAACAAAGGCTACAAATGTAAACAGACTCTAAATGTAAACAAAACTCTAAATGTAAACAAAGGCTACAAATAAAAACAAAGAGTTCAACAGTCTCTAAATGTAAACACTCTAAATATAAACAAAGGCTACAAATGTAAACAAAAAGTACAAATGTAAACGGACTCTAAATGTAAACAAAGACTACAAATGTAAACAATGATTACAAATGTAAACAAAGACTACAAATGTAAACAATAATTACAAATGTAAACAAAGACTACAAATGTAAAAAAAGGCTACAAATGTAAAAAAAGGGTGCGAATGAAAAGAGACACTTAATGTTAACAAAGACTAAAAAACTAAAAAAAGGCTACAAATGTAAACAGACTCTAAATTTAAACAAAGACTACAAATGTAAACAGACTCTAAATGTAAACAAAACTCTAAATGTAAACACTCTAAATGTAAACAAAGGCTACAAATAAAAGCAGATTAAAAACGTAAACAAAGGTTACAAATGTAAACAAAGACACTAAATGTAAACAAAGGTTACAAGGTAAACAAAGAGTACATATGTAAACAGACACTAAATGTAAACAAAGGTTCTAAATGTAAACAAAGACTACAAATGTAAACAAATCTCTAAGTTTAAACAAAGACCCTAAATGTAAACTAAAACTAATAATGTAAACAAAGAGTACAATTGTAAACAAAGATTCTAAATGTAAACAAAGAGTACAAATGTACTCAAACACTCTGAATGTAAACAAAGTCTCTAACTGTAAACAAAGACTCTAAATGTAATTAAAGACTACAAATGTAAACAAAGATAACAAATGTAAACAAAGACACTAAATGTAAACAAAGACGCTAAATGTAAACAAAGACTAAGAATAAAAACAAAGATTACAAATGTAAACAAATGCTACTTATGGAAACAAAGACTCTAAATGTAAAGAAAGGCTACAAATAAAAACAAAGAGTACAAATGTAAATAAAGTCTACAAATGTAAACAAAAAGTACAAATGTAAACGAACACTAAATGTAAACAAAAGCTCTAAATGTAAACAAAGAGTACAAATGTAAACAAAAACTCTAGATGTAAACAAAAACTACAAATAAAAGAGTACAATTGTAAACAAAGACTACAATTGTAAACAGACTCTAAATGTAAACAAAGACTCTAAATATAAACAAAACTCTATATGTAAACACTCTAAATGTAAACGAAGACTACAAATAAAAACTAGGAGTACAAATGTAAACAAAGGCTCTAAATGTAAACAAAGGCAACAAATGTAAACAAAAAGTACAAATGTAAAGAGACACTGCATGTAAACAAAGACACTAAATGTGAACAAAGACTACAAATGTAAACAAAATCTGTGTATGTAAACAGACTCCAAAGAAAAACTAGAAACATAAACAGACTCCAAATGTAAACAGACTACAAATGTAAACAAAGACTACAAATGTAAACAGACTACAAATGTAATCAAAGACTACAAATGTAAACAAAGATTGTTTATGTAAACAAAGAGTACAAATGTATACAAAGACTCTAAATATAAACAAAAGCTCTAAATGTAAACAAAACACTAACTGTAAACAAAGACTCTAAACGTAATTAAAGACTACAAATGTAAACAAAGATTACAAATGTCAACAAAAACTATAATGTAAACAAAAACTAAAACGTAAACAAAGACTAAAAATGTAAACAAGGACTACAAATGTAAACACTGTAAATGTAACCAAAGAATGTAAATGTAAACAAAGCATTTAAATATAAACAGACTCTAAATGTAAACAAAGAATCTAAAAGTAAACAAAAACTCCAAATGTAAACAAAGACTCCAAATGTAAACAAAGACTCCAAATGTAAACACACTCTGAATGTAAACAAAGACTGTAAATGTAAAAAAGACTACAGATGTAAACGAAGACGCTAAACAAAAACTACAAACGTAAAAAGACTCTAAATGTAAACAAAGACTGCAAATGTAAACAAAGACTGTAAATGCAAACAAAGACTCTAAATGTACACAAAGACTACAAATGTAAACAAAGAATTCAAATGTAAACAAAGACTACAAATGTAAATAAAGGCTCTAAATGTAAAGGCACTTATTGGAAAGAGACTCTAAATGTAAACAAAGACTACAAATGAAAACAAAAACAGCAAATGTAAACAAAGACTCTAAATGTGAACAAAGAATCTAAATTCTAACAGACTACAAATGTAAACAAAATGTACAAATGTAAACAAATAACACAAATGTTAACAGACTCAAAATTTAAACAGTCTCTAAATGTAAACAGACTACAAATAAAAACAAACACTACAAATTTAAACAAAGGGTACAAATGCAAACAGACTAAAAATGTAAACAAAAACTACAAATGTAAACAAAGACTCAAAATGTAAACAAAGTCTCTAAATGTAAACAAAGAATACAAGAATAAACGAAGAGTCTAAATGTAAAGAAAGACAACATATAAAAACAAAGACTACAAATGTAAACAAAGGGTACAAATGTAAACAAAAACTCTAAATGTAAACAAAGACAATAAATGAAAAAAAAGAGTACGAATGAAAACAGACTCTAAATGTAAGCAAAGGCTACAAGGTAGACAAAGTGTACAAATGTAAACAGACACTCAATGTAAACAAAGACTACAAATGTAAACTCAAAGTGTAAACAAAGACCCGAAATGTAAACAAAGACTACAAATGTAAACAAAGAGTACAATTGTAAACAAAGTGTACAAACGTACACAAACACTCTAAATGTAAACAAAATCTCTAAATGTAAACAAAAACTCTAGATGTAAACAAAGACTCTAACTGTAAACAAACACTCTAAATATAATTAAACACTACAAATGTAAATAAAGATTACAAATGTAAATAAAGACACTAAATGTAAACAAAGACGACAAACGTAAAGAAAGATGCTAAATGTAAACAAAGACTACAAATAAAAACGAAGATTACAAATGTAAACAAAAAGTACAAACGTAAACGGACTCTAAATGTAAACAAAGGCTCTAAATTTAAACAAAGACTACAAATGTAAACAAAGACTCTAAATGTAAACAGAAACTAAAAATAAAAACAAAGTGTAAAAATGTAAGGAAAGACAACAAATGTAAACAGACTCTAAATGTAAACAAAGGCTACAAATGTAAACAGACTCTAAATGTAAACAAAACTCTAAATGTAAACAAAGGCTACAAATAAAAACAGAGAGTTCAAATGTAAACACTCTAAATATAAACAAAGGCTACAAATGTAAACAAAAAGTACAAATGTAAACGGACTCTAAATGTAAACAAAGACTACAAATGTAAACAGTGATTACAAATGTAAACAAAGACTACAAATGTAAACAATGATTACAAATGTAAACAAAGACTACAAATGTAAAAAAAGGCTACAAATGTAAACAAAGGGTGCAAATGAAAAGAGACACTTAATGTAAACAAAGGCTCTAAATGTAAACAACGACTACAAATGTAAACAGACTCTAAATGTAAACAAAATTCTAAATGTAAACACTCTAAATGTAAACAAAGGCTACAAATAAAAGCAAAGAGTACAAATGTAAACAAAGAGTTCAAATGAAAAGAGACACTTAATGTAAACAAAGGCTCTAAATGTAAACAAAGACGACAAACGTAAAGAAAGATGCTAAATGTAAACAAAGACTACAAATAAAAACGAAGATTACAAATGTAAACAAAAAGTACAAACGTAAACGGACTCTAAATGTAAACAAAGGCTCTAAATTTAAACAAAGACTACAAATGTAAACAAAGACTCTAAATGTAAACAGAAACTAAAAATAAAAACAAAGTGTAAAAATGTAAGGAAAGACAACAAATGTAAACAGACTCTAAATGTAAACAAAGGCTACAAATGTAAACAGACTCTAAATGTAAACAAAACTCTAAATGTAAACAAAGGCTACAAATAAAAACAGAGAGTTCAAATGTAAACACTCTAAATATAAACAAAGGCTACAAATGTAAACAAAAAGTACAAATGTAAACGGACTCTAAATGTAAACAAAGACTACAAATGTAAACAGTGATTACAAATGTAAACAAAGACTACAAATGTAAACAATGATTACAAATGTAAACAAAGACTACAAATGTAAAAAAAGGCTACAAATGTAAACAAGGGGTGCAAATGAAAAGACACACTTAATGTAAACAAAGGCTCTAAATGTAAACAACGACTACAAATGTAAACAGACTCAAAATGTAAACAAAATTCTAAATGTAAACACTCTAAATGTAAACAAAGGCTACAAATAAAAGCAAAGAGTACAAATGTAAACAAAGAGTTCAAATGAAAAGAGACACTTAATGTAAACAAAGGCTCTAAATGTAAACAACGACTACAAATGTAAAGAAAGACTCTAAATGTAAAAAAATTCTAAATGAAAACAAAGACACTAAATGTAAACAAAGACTCTAAATGTAAACAAAGACTAAAAATGTAAACACTCTAAATATAAACAAAGAGAACAAATGTAAACAGAGTCTAAATGTAAACAGACTACAAATGTAAACAAAAAGTACAAGTTTAAACAAAAAGCACAAATGTTAACAGAATAAAAATGTAAACAAAATCTCTAAATGTTAACAAAGAATACAAATGTAAACGGAGATTCTAAATGTAAACAAAGACTACAAAAAAAAACAAAGACTAAAAACGTAAACAAAGGTTACAAATGTAAACAAAGACACTAAATGTAAACAAAGGTTACAAGGTAAACAAAGAGTACATATGTAAACAGACACTAAATGTAAACAAAGGTTCTAAATGTAAACAAAGACTACAAATGTAAACAAATCTCTAAGTTTAAACAAAGACCCTAAATGTAAACTAAAACTAATAATGTAAACAAAGAGTACAATTGTAAACAAAGATTCTAAATGTAAACAAAGAGTACAAATGTACTCAAACACTCTGAATGTAAACAAAGACTCTAACTGTAAACAAAGACTCTAAATGTAATTAAAGACTACAATTGTAAACAAAGGTAACAAATGTAAACAAAGACTAAGAATAAAAACAAAGATTACATATGTAAACAAATGCTACTTATGGTAACAAAGACTCAAAATGTAAAGAAAGGCTACAAATAAAAACAAAGAGTACAAATGTAAATAAAGTCTACAAATGTAAACAAAAAGTACAAATGTAAACGAACACTAAATGTAAACAAAGGCTCTAAATGTAAACAAAGAGTACAAATGTAAACAAAAACTCTAGATGTAAACAAAAACTACAAATAAAAGAGTACAATTGTAAACAAAGACTACAATTGTAAAGAGACTCTAAATGTAAACAAAGACTCTAAATATAAACAAAACTCTATATGTAAACACTCTAAATGTAAACGAAGACTACAAATAAAAACTAGGAGTACAAATGTAAACAAAGGCTCTAAATGTAAACAAAGTGTACAAATGTACACAAACACTCTAAATGTAAACAAAATCTCTAAATGTAAACAAAAACTCTAGATGTAAACAAAGACTCTAACTGTAAACAAACACTCTAAATATAATTAAAGACTGCAAATGTAAACAAAGATTACAAATGTAAATAACGACACTAAATGTAAACAAAGATGACAAACGTAAAGAAAGATGCTAAATTTAAACAAAGGCTACACATAAAAACAATGATTTCAAATGCAAACAAAGACTCTAAATGTAAACAAACTCTAAGTGAAAACAAAGACACTATATGTAAACAAAGACTACAAATGCAAACAAAGTCTGTGTATGTAAACAGACTCTAAAGAAAAACTACAAACGTAAACAGACTCTAAATGTAAACAAATTACAAATGTAAACAAAGACTACAAATGTAAACAGACTACAAATGTAATCAAAGACTACAAATGTAAACAAAGATTGTAAATGTAAACAAAGAGTACAAATGTATACAAAGACTCTAAATATAAACAAAAGCTCTAAATGTAAACAAAGACTCTAAACGTAATTAAAGACTACAAATGTAAACAAAGATTACAAATGTCAACAAAGACTATAATGTAAACAAAAACTACAAACGTAAACAAAGACTAAAAATGTAAACAAGGACTACAAATGTAAACACTGTAAATGTAACCAAAGAATGTAAATGTAAACAAAGCATTTAAATGTAAACAGACTCTAAATGTAAACAAAGAATCTAAAAGTAAACAAAGACTCAAAATGTAAACAAAGACTCCAAATGTAAACAAAGACTACAAATGTAAACACACTCTGAATGTAAACAAAGACTGTAAATGTAAAAAAGACTACAGATGTAAACGAAGACGCTAAACAAAAACTACAAACGTAAAAAGACTCTAAATGTAAACAAAGACTGCAAATGTAAACAAAGACTGTAAATGTAAACAAAGACTCTAAATGTACACAAAGACTACAAATGTAAACAAAGAATTCAAATGTAAACAAAGGCTCTAAATCTAAAGACACTTATTGGAAAGAGACTCTAAATGTAAACAAAGACTACAAATGTAAACAAAGGCTACAAATGTAAACACTCTAAATGTAAACAAAAACTAGAAACGTAAACAGAATCTAAATGTAAACAAAACTCTAAATGTAAACACTCTAAATGTAAACAAATTCTAAGTGAAAACAAAGACACTAAATGTAAACAAAGACTCTAAATGTAAACAAAGACTGTAAATGTAAACAAAGACTCTAAAAGTACACAAAGACTACAAATGTAAACAAAGAATTCAAATCTAAACAAAGACTACAAATGTAAACAAAGGCTCTAAATGTAAAGACACTTATTGGAAAGAGACTCTAAATGTAAACAAAGACTACAAATGTAAACAAAAGCTACAAATGTAAACACTCTAAATGTAAACAAAAACTAGAAACGTAAACAGAATCTAAATGTAAACAAAACTCTAAATGTAAACACTCTAAATGTAAACAAAGGCTACAAATAAAAGCAAAGAGTACAAATGTAAACAAAGCCTACAAATGTAAACAAAGAGTTCAAATGAAAAGAGACACTTAATGTAGACAAATGCTCTAAATGTAAACAACGACTACAAATGTAAACACTCTAAATATAAACAAAGAGAACAAATGTAAACAGAGTCTAAATGTTAACAGACTAAAAATGTAAACAAAATTTCTACATGTAAACAAAGAATACAAATGTAAACGGAGATTCTAAATGTAAACAAAGACTACAAATAAAAACAAAGACAACAAATGTAAACAAAGGTTACAAGGTAAACAAAGAGTACATATGTAAACAGACTCTAAATGTAGACAAAGGTTCTAAATGTAAACAAAGGTACAAATGTAAACAAATCTATAAGTTTAAACAAAGACCCTAAATGAAAACTAAAACTAATAATGTAAACAAACAGTACAATTGTGAACAAAGATTCTAAATGTAAACAAAGACAACAAATGTACGCAAACACTCTGAATGTAAACAAAGACTCTAACTGTAAACAAAGATTCTAAATGTAATTAAAGACTACAAATGTAAACAAAGATAACAAATGTAAACAAAGACACTAAATGTAAACAAAGACACGAAATGTAAACAAAGACTAAGAATAAAAACAAAGATTACATATGTAAACAAATGCTACAAATGGAAACAGACTCTAAATGTAAAGAAAGGCTACAAATAAAAACAAAGAGTACAAATGTAAATAAAGTCTACAAATGTAAACAAAAAGTACAAATGTAAACGAACACTAAATGTAAACAAAGGCTCTAAATGTAAACAAAGAGTGCAAATGTAAACAAAAACTACAAATAAAAGAGTACAATTGTAAACAAAGACTACAATTGTAAACAGAATCTAAATGTAAACAAAGACTCTAAATATAAACAAAACTCTACATGTAAACACTCTAAATGTAAACGAAGACTGCAAATAAAAACTAGGAGTACAAATGTAAACAAAGGCTCTAAATGTAAACAAAGGCTACAAATGTAAACAAAGAGTGCAAATGTAAAGAGACACTGCATGTAAACAAAGACACTAAATGTAAACAAAGACTACAAATGTAAACAAAGTCTCTAAATGTAAACAAACTCTAAGTGAAAACAAAGACACTAAATGTAAACAAAGACTACAAATGTAAACAAAGTCTGTGTATGTAAACAGACTCTAAAGAAAAACTACAAACGTAAACAGACTCTAAATGTAAACAGACTACAAATGTAAACAAAGACTACAAATGTAAACAGACTACAAATGTAATCAAAGACTACAAATGTAAACAAAGATTGTAAATGTAAACAAAGTGTACAAATGTATACAAAGACTCTAAATATAAATAAAAGCTCTAAATGTAAACAAAACACTAACTGTAAACAAAGACTCTAAACGTAATTAAAGACTACAAATGTAAACAAAGATTACAAATGTCAACAAAGACTATAATGTAAACAAAAACTACAAACGTAAACAGACTAAAAATGTAAACAAGGACTACAAATGTAAACACTGTAAATGTAACCAAAGAATGTAAATGTAAACAAAGCATTTAAATGTAAACAAAGAATCCAAATGTAAACAAAGACTCCAAATGTAAACAAAGACTACAAATGTAAACACACTCTGAATGTAAACAAAGACTGTAAATGTAAAAAAGACTACAGATGTAAACGAAGACGCTAAACAAAAACTATAAACGTAAAAAGACTCTAAATGTAAACAAAGACTGCAAATGTAAACAAAGACTGTAAATGTAAACAAAGACTCTAAATGTGCACAAAAACTACAAATGTAAACAAAGAGTTCAAATGTAAACAAATACTACAAATGTAAACACAGGCTCTAAATGTAAAGACACTTATTGGAAAGAGACTCTAAATGTAAATAAAGACTATAAATGTAAACAAAGATTACAAATGTAAACACTCTAAATGTAAACAAAAACTAGAAACGTAAACAGAGTCTAAATGTAAACAGACTACAAATGAAAACAAAAACAACAAATGTAAACAAAGACTCCAAATGTGAACAAAGAATCTAAATTCTAAAAGACTACAAATGTAAACAAAATGTACAAATGTAAACAAATAACACAAATGTTAACAGACTCAAAATTTAAACAGTCTCTAAATGTAAACAGACTACAAATAAAATCAAACACTACAAATTTAAACAAAGGGTACAAATGCAAACAGACTAAAAATGTAAACAAAAACTACAAATGTAAACAAAGACTCAAAATGTAAACAAAGTCTCTAAATGTAAACAAAGAATACAAGTGTAAACGAAGACTCTAAATGTAAAGAAAGACTACATATTAAAACAAAGACTGCAAATGTAAACAAAGACTCTAAATGTAAACAACGACAATAAATGAAAACAAAGAGTACAAATGAAAACAAAGACTCTAAATGTAAACAAAAGCTACAAGGTAAACAAAGAATACAAATTTAAACAGACACTAAATGTAAACAAAGACTACAAATGTAAACAAAGACTATAAATGTAAACAAAACTCTAAGTGTAAACAAAGACCCTAAATGTAAACAAAGACTACAAATGTAAACAAAGAGTACAATTGTAAACAAAGGCTCTAAATGTAAACAAAGTGTACAAATGTACACAAATACTCTAAATGTAAACAAAATCTCTAAATGTAAACAAAAACTAATAATGTAAACAAAGAGTACAATTGTAAACAAAGATTCTAAATGTAAACAAAGAGTACAAATGTACTCAAACACTCTGAATGTAAACAGACTCTAACTGTAAACAAAGACTCTAAATGTAATTAAAGACTACAAATGTAAACAAAGGTAACAAATGTAAACAAAGACTAAGAATAAAAACAAAGATTACATACGTAAACAAATGCTACTTCTGGTAACAAAGACTCTAAATGTAAAGAAAGGCTACAAATAAAAACAAAGAGTACAAACGTAAACAAAGACTAAAAATGTAAACAAAGACTACAAATGTAAACAATGTAAATGTCACCAAAGAACGTAAATGTAAACAAAGAATCTAAAAGTAAACAAAGACTCCAAATGTAAACAAAGACTCCAAATGTAAACAAAGACTACAAATGTAAACACACTCTGAATGTAAACAAAGACTGTAAATGTAAAAAAGACTTCAGATGTAAACGAAGACGCTAAACAAAAACTACAAACGTAAAAAGACTCTAAATGTAAACAAAAACAACAAATGTAAACAAAGACTAAATGTGAACAAAGAATCTAAATTATAACAGTCTCTAAATGTAAACAGACTACAAATAAAAACAAACACTACAAATTTAAACAAAGGGTACAAATGCAAACAGACTAAAAATGTAAACAAAAACTACAAATGTAAACAAAGACTCAAAATGTAAACAAAGAATACAAGAATAAACGAAGAGTCTAAATGTAAAGAAAGACAACATATAAAAACAAAGACTACAAATGTAAACAAAGACTCAAAATGTAAACAAAGAATACAAGAATAAACGAAGAGTCTAAATGTAAAGAAAGACAACATATAAAAACAAAGACTACAAATGTAAACAAAGGGTACAAATGTAAACAAAGACTCTAAATGTAAACAAAGACAATAAATGAAAACAAAGAGTATGAATGAAAACAAAGACTCTAAATGTAAGCAAAGGCTACAAGGTAAACAAAGAGTACAAATGTAAACAGACACTCAATGTAAACAAAGACTACAAATGTAAACAAAACTCAAAGTGTAAACAAAGACCCGAAATGTAAACAAAGACTACAAATGTAAACAAAGAGTACAATTGTAAACAAAGTGTACAAACGTACACAAACACTCTAAATGTAAACAAAATCTCTAAATGCAAACAAAAACTCTAGATGTAAACAAAGACTCTAACTGTAAACAAACACTCTAAATATAATTAAAGACTACAAATGTAAATAAAGATTACAAATGTAAATAAAGACACTAAATGTAAACAAAGACGACAAACGTAAAGAAAGATGCTAAATGTAAACAAAGACTACAAAAAAAAAAACGAAGATTACAAATGTAAACAAAGGCTACAAATAGAAACAATGAGTTCAAATGTAAACAAAGACTCTAAATATAAACAAAGCCTGCAAATGTAAACAAAAAGTACAAATGTAAACGGACCCTAAATGTAAACAAAGGCTCTAAATTTAAACAAAGACTACAAATGTAAACAAAGACTCTAAATGTAAACAGAAACTAAAAATAAAAACAAAGTGTAAAAATGTAAGCAAAGTCTACAAATGTAAACAGACTCTAAATGTAAACAAAGGCTACAAATGTAAACAGACTCTAAATGTAAACAAAACTCTAAATGTAAACAAAGGCTACAAATAAAAACAAAGAGTTCAACAGTCTCTAAATGTAAACACTCTAAATATAAACAAAGGCTACAAATGTAAACAAAAAGTACAAATGTAAACGGACTCTAAATGTAAACAAAGACTACAAATGTAAACAATGATTACAAATGTAAACAAAGACTACAAATGTAAACAATGATTACAAATGTAAACAAAGACTACAAATGTAAAAAAAGGCTACAAATGTAAACAAAGGGTGCGAATGAAAAGAGACACTTAATGTTAACAAAGACTAAAAAACTAAAAAAAAGGCTACAAATGTAAACAGACTCTAAATTTAAACAAAGACTACAAATGTAAACAGACTCTAAATGTAAACAAAACTCTAAATGTAAACACTCTAAATGTAAACAAAGGCTACAAATAAAAGCAGACTAAAAACGTAAACAAAGGTTACAAATGTAAACAAAGACACTAAATGTAAACAAAGGTTACAAGGTAAACAAAGAGTACATATGTAAACAGACACTAAATGTAAACAAAGGTTCTAAATGTAAACAAAGACTACAAATGTAAACAAATCTCTAAGTTTAAACAAAGACCCTAAATGTAAACTAAAACTAATAATGTAAACAAAGAGTACAATTGTAAACAAAGATTCTAAATGTAAACAAAGAGTACAAATGTACTCAAACACTCTGAATGTAAACAAAGACTCTAACTGTAAACAAAGACTCTAAATGTAATTAAAGACTACAAATGTAAACAAAGATAACAAATGTAAACAAAGACACTAAATGTAAACAAAGACGCTAAATGTTAACAAAGACTAAGAATAAAAACAAAGATTACAAATGTAAACAAATGCTACTTATGGAAACAAAGACTCTAAATGTAAAGAAAGGCTACAAATAAAAACAAAGAGTACAAATGTAAATAAAGTCTACAAATGTAAACAAAAAGTACAAATGTAAACGAACACTAAATGTAAACAAAGGCTCTAAATGTAAACAAAGAGTACAAATGTAAACAAAAACTCTAGATGTAAACAAAAACTACAAATAAAAGAGTACAATTGTAAACAAAGACTACAATTGTAAACAGACTCTAAATGTAAACAAAGACTCTAAATATAAACAAAACTCTATATGTAAACACTCTAAATGTAAACGAAGACTACAAATAAAAACTAGGAGTACAAATGTAAACAAAGGCTCTAAATGTAAACAAAGGCAACAAATGTAAACAAAGAGTGCAAATGTAAAGAGACACTGCATGTAAACAAAGACACTAAATGTGAACAAAGACTACAAATGTAAACAAAATCTGTGTATGTAAACAGACTCTAAAGAAAAACTAGAAACATAAACAGACTCTAAATGTAAACAGACTACAAATGTAAACAAAGACTACAAATGTAAACAGACTACAAATAAAAACAAAGATTGTTTATGTAAACAAAGAGTACAAATGTATACAAAGACTCTAAATATAAACAAAAGCTCTAAATGTAAACAAAACACTAACTGTAAACAAAGACTCTAAACGTAATTAAAGACTACAAATGTAAACAAAGATTACAAATGTCAACAAAAACTATAATGTAAACAAAAACTAAAACGTAAACAAAGACTAAAAATGTAAACAAGGACTACAAATGTAAACACTGTAAATGTAACCAAAGAATGTAAATGTAAACAAAGCATTTAAATATAAACAGACTCTAAATGTAAACAAAGAATCTAAAAGTAAACAAAAACTCCAAATGTAAACAAAGACTCCAAATGTAAACAAAGACTACAAATGTAAACACACTCTGAATGTAAACAAAGACTGTAAATGTAAAAAAGACTACAGATGTAAACGAAGACGCTAAACAAAAACTACAAACGTAAAAAGACTCTAAATGTAAACAAAGACTGCAAATGCAAACAAAGACTCTAAATGTACACAAAGACTACAAATGTAAACAAAGAATTCAAATGTAAACAAAGACTACAAATGTAAATAAAGGCTCTAAATGTAAAGGCACTTATTGGAAAGAGACTCTAAATGTAAACAAAGACTACAAATGTAAACAAAGGCTACAAATGTAAACACTCTAAATGTAAACAAAAACTAGAAACGTAAACAGGGTCTAAATGTAAACAGACTACAAATGAAAACAAAAACAGCAAATGTAAACAAAGACTCTAAATGTGAACAAAGAATCTAAATTCTAACAGACTACAGATGTAAACAAAATGTACAAATGTAAACAAATAACACAAATGTTAACAGACTCAAAATTTAAACAGTCTCTAAATGTAAACAGACTACAAATAAAAACAAACACTACAAATTTAAACAAAGGGTACAAATGCAAACAGACTAAAAATGTAAACAAAAACTACAAATGTAAACAAAGACTCAAAATGTAAACAAAGTCTCTAAATGTAAACAAAGAATACAAGAATAAACGAAGAGTCTAAATGTAAAGAAAGACAACATATAAAAACAAAGACTACAAATGTAAACAAAGGGTACAAATGTAAACAAAGACTCTAAATGTAAACAAAGACAATAAATGAAAAAAAAGAGTACGAATGAAAACAGACTCTAAATGTAAGCAAAGGCTACAAGGTAGACAAAGAGTACAAATGTAAACAGACACTCAATGTAAACAAAGACTACAAATGTAAACAAAACTCAAAGTGTAAACAAAGACCCGAAATGTAAACAAAGACTACAAATGTAAACAAAGAGTACAATTGTAAACAAAGTGTACAAACGTACACAAACACTCTAAATGTAAACAAAATCTCTAAATGTAAACAAAGACTCTAACTGTAAACAAACACTCTAAATATAATTAAAGACTACAAATGTAAATAAAGATTACAAATGTAAATAAAGACACTAAATGTAAACAAAGACGACAAACGTAAAGAAAGATGCTAAATGTAAACAAAGACTACAAATAAAAACGAAGATTACAAATGTAAACAAAAAGTACAAACGTAAACGGACCCTAAATGTAAACAAAGGCTCTAAATTTAAACAAAGACTACAAATGTAAACAAAGACTCTAAATGTAAACAGAAACTAAAAATAAAAACAAAGTGTAAAAATGTAAGGAAAGACAACAAATGTAAACAGACTCTAAATGTAAACAAAGGCTACAAATGTAAACAGACTCTAAATGTAAACAAAACTCTAAATGTAAACAAAGGCTACAAATAAAAACAAAGAGTTCAACAGTCTCTAAATGTAAACACTCTAAATGTAAGCAAAGGCTACAAATAAAAACAGAGAGTTCAAATGTAAACACTCTAAATATAAACAAAGGCTTCAAATGTAAACAAAAAAAACAAATGTAAACGGACTCTAAATGTAAACAAAGACTACAAATGTAAACAGTGATTACAAATGTAAACAAAGACTACAAATGTAAACAATGATTACAAATGTAAACAAAGACTACAAATGTAAAAAAAGGCTACAAATGTAAACAAAGGGTGCAAATGAAAAGAGACACTTAATGTAAACAAAGGCTCTAAATGTAAACAACGACTACAAATGTAAAGAAAGACTCTAAATATAAACAAACTGCAAACAAAGGCTCTAAATGTTAACAAAGACTAAAAAACTAAAAAAAGGCTACAAATGTAAACAGACTCTAAATTTAAACAAAGGCTACAAATGTAAACAGACTCTAAATGTAAACAAAACTCTAAATGTAAACACTCTAAATGTAAACAAAGGCTACAAATAAAAGCAAAGAGTAGAAATGTAAACAAAGAGTTCAAATGAAAAGAGACACTTAATGTAAACAAAGGCTCTAAATGTAAACAACGACTACAAATGTAAAGAAAGACTCTAAATGTAAAAAAATTCTAAATGAAAACAAAGACACTAAATGTAAACAAAGACTCTAAATGTAAACAAAGACTAAAAATGTAAACACTCTAAATATAAACAAAGAGAACAAATGTAAACAGAGTCTAAATGTAAACAGACTACAAATGTAAACAAAAAGTACAAGTTTAAACAAAAAGCACAAATGTTAACAGAATAAAAATGTAAACAAAATCTCTAAATGTTAACAAAGAATACAAATGTAAACGGAGATTCTAAATGTAAACAAAGACTACAAATAAAAACAAAGACTAAAAACGTAAACAAAGGTTACAAATGTAAACAAAGACACTAAATGTAAACAAAGGTTACAAGGTAAACAAAGAGTACATATGTAAACAGACACTAAATGTAAACAAAGGTTCTAAATGTAAACAAAGACTACAAATGTAAACAAATCTCTAAGTTTAAACAAAGACCCTAAATGTAAACTAAAACTAATAATGTAAACAAAGAGTACAATTGTAAACAAAGATTCTAAATGTAAACAAAGAGTACAAATGTACTCAAACACTCTGAATGTAAACAAAGACTCTAACTGTAAACAAAGATTCTAAATCTAATTAAAGACTACAATTGTAAACAAAGGTAACAAATGTAAACAAAGACTAAGAATAAAAACAAAGATTACATATGTAAACAAATGCTACTTATGGTAACAAAGACTCTAAATGTAAAGAAAGGCTACAAATAAAAACAAAGAGTACAAATGTAAATAAAGTCTACAAATGTAAACAAAAAGTACAAATGTAAACGAACACTAAATGTAAACAAAGGCTCTAAATATAAACAAAACTCTATATGTAAACACTCTAAATGTAAACGAAGACTACAAATAAAAACTAGGAGTACAAATGTAAACAAAGGCTCTAAATGTAAACAAAGTGTACAAATGTACACAAACACTCTAAATGTAAACAAAATCTCTAAATGTAAACAAAAACTCTAGATGTAAACAAAGACTCTAACTGTAAACAAACACTCTAAATATAATTAAAGACTGCAAATGTAAACAAAGATTACAAATGTAAATAACGACACTAAATGTAAACAAAGATGACAAACGTAAAGAAAGATGCTAAATTTAAACAAAGGCTACACATAAAAACAATGATTTCAAATGCAAACAAAGACTCTAAATGTAAACAAACTCTAAGTGAAAACAAAGACACTATATGTAAACAAAGACTACAAATGCAAACAAAGTCTGTGTTTGTAAACAGACTCTAAAGAAAAACTACAAACGTAAAGAGACTCTAAATGTAAACAAATTACAAATGTAAACAAAGACTACAAATGTAAACAGACTACAAATGTAATCAAAGACTACAAATGTAAACAAAGATTGTAAATGTAAACAAAGAGTACAAATGTATACAAAGACTCTAAATATAAACAAAAGCTCTAAATGTAAACAAAGACTCTAAACGTAATTAAAGACTACAAATGTAAACAAAGATTACAAATGTCAACAAAGACTATAATGTAAACAAAAACTACAAACGTAAACAAAGACTCAAAATGTAAACAAAGTCTCTAAATGTAAACAAAGAATACAAGAATAAACGAAGAGTCTAAATGTAAAGAAAGACAACATATAAAAACAAAGACTACAAATGTAAACAAAGGGTACAAATGTAAACAAAGACTCTAAATGTAAACAAAGACAATAAATGAAAAAAAAGAGTACGAATGAAAACAGACTCTAAATGTAAGCAAAGGCTACAAGGTAGACAAAGAGTACAAATGTAAACAGACACTCAATGTAAACAAAGACTACAAATGTAAACAAAACTCAAAGTGTAAACAAAGACCCGAAATGTAAACAAAGACTACAAATGTAAACAAAGAGTACAATTGTAAACAAAGTGTACAAACGTACACAAACACTCTAAATGTAAACAAAATCTCTAAATGTAAACAAAAACTCTAGATGTAAACAAAGACTCTAACTGTAAACAAACACTCTAAATATAATTAAAGACTACAAATGTAAATAAAGATTACAAATGTAAATAAAGACACTAAATGTAAACAAAGACGACAAACGTAAAGAAAGATGCTAAATGTAAACAAAGACTACAAATAAAAACGAAGATTACAAATGTAAACAAAAAGTACAAACGTAAACGGACTCTAAATGTAAACAAAGGCTCTAAATTTAAACAAAGACTACAAATGTAAACAAAGACTCTAAATGTAAACAGAAACTAAAAATAAAAACAAAGTGTAAAAATGTAAGGAAAGACAACAAATGTAAACACTCTAAATGTAAACAAAGGCTACAAATGTAAACAGACTCTAAATGTAAACAAAACTCTAAATGTAAACAAAGGCTACAAATAAAAACAAAGAGTTCAACAGTCTCTAAATGTAAACACTCTAAATGTAAGCAAAGGCTACAAATAAAAACAGAGAGTTCAAATGTAAACACTCTAAATATAAACAAAGGCTACAAATGTAAACAAAAAGTACAAATGTAAACGGACTCTAAATGTAAACAAAGACTACAAATGTAAACAGTGATTACAAATGTAAACAAAGACTACAAATGTAAACAATGATTACAAATGTAAACAAAGACTACAAATGTAAAAAAAGGCTACAAATGTAAACAAAGGGTGCAAATGAAAAGAGACACTTAATGTAAACAAAGGCTCTAAATGTAAACAACGACTACAAATGTAAACAGACTCTAAATGTAAACAAAACTCTAAATGTAAACACTCTAAATGTAAACAAAGGCTACAAATAAAAGCAAAGAGTACAAATGTAAACAAAGAGTTCAAATGAAAAGAGACACTTAATGTAAACAAAGGCTCTAAATGTAAACAACGACTACAAATGTAAAGAAAGACTCTAAATGTAAAAAAATTCTAAATGAAAACAAAGACACTAAATGTAAACAAAGACTCTAAATGTAAACAAAGACTAAAAATGTAAACACTCTAAATATAAACAAAGAGAACAAATGTAAACAGAGTCTAAATGTAAACAGACTACAAAGGTATACAAAAAGTACAAGTTTAAACAAAAAGCACAAATGTTAACAGAATAAAAATATAAACAAAATCTCTAAATGTTAACAAAGAATACAAATGTAAACGGAGATTCTAAATGTAAACAAAGACTACAAATAAAAACAATGACTAAAAACGTAAACAAAGGTTACAAATGTAAACAAAGACACTAAATGTAAACAAAGGTTACAAGGTAAACAAAGAGTACATATGTAAACAGACACTAAATGTAAACAAAGGTTCTAAATGTAAACAAAGACTACAAATTTAAACAAATCTCTAAGTTTATAACAAAGACCCTAAATGTAAACTAAAACTAATAATGTAAACAAAGAGTACAATTGTAAACAAAGATTCTAAATGTAAACAAAGAGTACAAATGTACTCAAACACTCTGAATGTAAACAAAGACTCTAACTGTAAACAAAGACTCTAAATGTAATTAAAGACTACAATTGTAAACAAAGGTAACAAATGTAAACAAAGACTAAGAATAAAAACAAAGATTACATATGTAAACAAATGCTACTTATGGTAACAAAGACTCTAAATGTAAAGAAAGGCTACAAATAAAAACAAAGAGTACAAATGTAAATAAAGTCTACAAATGTAAACAAAAAGTACAAATGTAAACGAACACTAAATGTAAACAAAGGCTCTAAATGTAAACAAAGAGTACAAATGTAAACAAAAACTCTAGATGTAAACAAAAACTACAAATAAAAGAGTACAATTGTAAACAAAGACTACAATTGTAAAGAGACTCTAAATGTAAACAAAGACTCTAAATATAAACAAAACTCTATATGTAAACACTCTAAATGTAAACGAAGACTACAAATAAAAACTAGGAGTACAAATGTAAACAAAGGCTCTAAATCTAAACAAAGTGTACAAATGTACACAAACACTCTAAATGTAAACAAAATCTCTAAATGTAAACAAAAACTCTAGATGTAAACAAAGACTCTAACTGTAAACAAACACTCTAAATATAATTAAAGACTGTAAATGTAAACAAAGATTACAAATGTAAATAACGACACTAAATGTAAACAAAGATGACAAACGTAAAGAAAGATGCTAAATTTAAACAAAGGCTACACATAAAAACAATGATTTCAAATGCAAACAAAGACTCTAAATGTAAACAAACTCTAAGTGAAAACAAAGACACTATATGTAAACAAAGACTACAAATGCAAACAAAGTCTGTGTATGTAAACAGACTCTAAAGAAAAACTACAAACGTAAACACACTCTAAATGTAAACAAATTACAAATGTAAACAAAGACTACAAATGTAAACAGACTACAAATGTAATCAAAGACTACAAATGTAAACAAAGATTGTAAATGTAAACAAAGAGTACAAATGTATACAAAGACTCTAAATATAAACAAAAGCTCTAAATGTAAACAAAGACTCTAAACGTAATTAAAGACTACAAATGTAAACAAAGATTACAAATGTCAACAAAGACTATAATGTAAACAAAAACTACAAACGTAAACAAAGACTAAAAATGTAAACAAGGACTACAAATGTAAACACTGTAAATGTAACCAAAGAATGTAAATGTAAACAAAGCATTTAAATGTAAACAGACTCTAAATGTAAACAAAGAATCTAAAAGTAAACAAAGACTCCAAATGTAAACAAAGACTCCAAATGTAAACAAAGACTACAAATGTAAACACACTCTGAATGTAAACAAAGACTGTAAATGTAAAAAAGACTACAGATGTAAACGAAGACGCTAAACAAAAACTACAAACGTAAAAAGACTCTAAATGTAAACAAAGACTGCAAATGTAAACAAAGACTGTAAATGTAAACAAAGACTCTAAATGTACACAAAGACTACAAATGTAAACAAAGAATTCAAATGTAAACAAAGGCTCTAAATCTAAAGACACTTATTGGAAAGAGACTCTAAATGTAAACAAAGACTATAAATGTAAACAAAGATTACAAATGTAAACACTCTAAATGTAAACAAAAACTAGAAACGTAAACAGAATCTAAATGTAAACAAAACTCTAAATGTAAACACTCTAAATGTAAACAAAGGCTACAAATAAAAGCAAAGAGTACAAATGTAAACAAAGCCTACAAATGTAAACAAAGAGTTCAAATGAAAAGAGACACTTAATGTAGACAAATGCTCTAAATGTAAACAACGACTACAAATGTAAACACTCTAAATATAAACAAAGAGAACAAATGTAAACAGAGTCTAAATGTTAACAGACTAAAAATGTAAACAAAATTTCTACATGTAAACAAAGAATACAAATGTAAACGGAGATTCTAAATGTAAACAAAGAATACAAATGTAAACGGAGATTCTAAATGTAAACAAAGACTACAAATAAAAACAAAGACTACAAATGTAAACAAAGGTTACAAGGTAAACAAAGAGTACATATGTAAACAGACTCTAAATGTAGACAAAGGTTCTAAATGTAAACAAAGGTACAAATGTAAACAAATCTATAAGTTTAAACAAAGACCCTAAATGTAAACTAAAACTAATAATGTAAACAAACAGTACAATTGTAAACAAAGATTCTAATTGTAAACAAAGACAACAAATCTACGCAAACACTCTGAATGTAAACAAAGACTCTAACTGTAAACAAAGATTCTAAATGTAATTAAAGACTACAAATGTAAACAAAGATAACAAATGTAAACAAAGACACTAAATGTAAACAAAGACACGAAATGTAAACAAAGACTAAGAATAAAAACAAAGATTACATATGTAAACAAATGCTACAAATGGAAACAGACTCTAAATGTAAAGAAAGGCTACAAATAAAAACAAAGAGTACAAATGTAAATAAAGTCTACAAATGTAAACAAAAAGTACAAATGTAAACGAACACTAAATGTAAACAAAGGCTCTAAATGTAAACAAAGGCTACAAATGTAAACAAAGAGTGCAAATGTAAAGAGACACTGCATGTAAACAAAGACACTAAATGTAAACAAAGACTACAAATGTAAACAAAGTCTCTAAATGTAAACAAACTCTAAGTGAAAACAAAGACACTAAATGTAAACAAAGACTACAAATGTAAACAAAGTCTGTGTATGTAAACAGACTCTAAAGAAAAACTACAAACGTAAACAGACTCTAAATGTAAACAGACTACAAATGTAAACAAAGACTACAAATGTAAACAGACTACAAATGTAATCAAAGACTACAAATGTAAACAAAGATTGTAAATGTAAACAAAGTGTACAAATGTATACAAAGACTCTAAATATAAATAAAAGCTCTAAATGTAAACAAAACACTAACTGTAAACAAAGACTCTAAACGTAATTAAAGACTACAAATGTAAACAGACTCTAAATGTAAACAAAACTCTAAATGTAAACAAAGGCTACAAATAAAAACAAAGAGTTCAACAGTCTCTAAATGTAAACACTCTAAATATAAACAAAGGCTACAAATGTAAACAAAAAGTACAAATGTAAACGGACTCTAAATGTAAACAAAGACTACAAATGTAAACAATGATTACAAATGTAAACAAAGACTACAAATGTAAACAATGATTACAAATGTAAACAAAGACTACAAATGTAAAAAAAGGCTACAAATGTAAACAAAGGGTGCGAATGAAAAGAGACACTTAATGTTAACAAAGACTAAAAAACTAAAAAAAAGGCTACAAATGTAAACAGACTCTAAATTTAAACAAAGACTACAAATGTAAACAGACTCTAAATGTAAACAAAACTCTAAATGTAAACACTCTAAATGTAAACAAAGGCTACAAATAAAAGCAGACTAAAAACGTAAACAAAGGTTACAAATGTAAACAAAGACACTAAATGTAAACAAAGGTTACAAGGTAAACAAAGAGTACATATGTAAACAGACACTAAATGTAAACAAAGGTTCTAAATGTAAACAAAGACTACAAATGTAAACAAATCTCTAAGTTTAAACAAAGACCCTAAATGTAAACTAAAACTAATAATGTAAACAAAGAGTACAATTGTAAACAAAGATTCTAAATGTAAACAAAGAGTACAAATGTACTCAAACACTCTGAATGTAAACAAAGACTCTAACTGTAAACAAAGACTCTAAATGTAATTAAAGACTACAAATGTAAACAAAGATAACAAATGTAAACAAAGACACTAAATGTAAACAAAGACGCTAAATGTTAACAAAGACTAAGAATAAAAACAAAGATTACAAATGTAAACAAATGCTACTTATGGAAACAAAGACTCTAAATGTAAAGAAAGGCTACAAATAAAAACAAAGAGTACAAATGTAAATAAAGTCTACAAATGTAAACAAAAAGTACAAATGTAAACGAACACTAAATGTAAACAAAGGCTCTAAATGTAAACAAAGAGTACAAATGTAAACAAAAACTCTAGATGTAAACAAAAACTACAAATAAAAGAGTACAATTGTAAACAAAGACTACAATTGTAAACAGACTCTAAATGTAAACAAAGACTCTAAATATAAACAAAACTCTATATGTAAACACTCTAAATGTAAACGAAGACTACAAATAAAAACTAGGAGTACAAATGTAAACAAAGGCTCTAAATGTAAACAAAGGCAACAAATGTAAACAAAGAGTGCAAATGTAAAGAGACACTGCATGTAAACAAAGACACTAAATGTGAACAAAGACTACAAATGTAAACAAAATCTGTGTATGTAAACAGACTCTAAAGAAAAACTAGAAACATAAACAGACTCTAAATGTAAACAGACTACAAATGTAAACAAAGACTACAAATGTAAACAGACTACAAATAAAAACAAAGATTGTTTATGTAAACAAAGAGTACAAATGTATACAAAGACTCTAAATATAAACAAAAGCTCTAAATGTAAACAAAACACTAACTGTAAACAAAGACTCTAAACGTAATTAAAGACTACAAATGTAAACAAAGATTACAAATGTCAACAAAAACTATAATGTAAACAAAAACTAAAACGTAAACAAAGACTAAAAATGTAAACAAGGACTACAAATGTAAACACTGTAAATGTAACCAAAGAATGTAAATGTAAACAAAGCATTTAAATATAAACAGACTCTAAATGTAAACAAAGAATCTAAAAGTAAACAAAAACTCCAAATGTAAACAAAGACTCCAAATGTAAACAAAGACTACAAATGTAAACACACTCTGAATGTAAACAAAGACTGTAAATGTAAAAAAGACTACAGATGTAAACGAAGACGCTAAACAAAAACTACAAACGTAAAAAGACTCTAAATGTAAACAAAGACTGCAAATGCAAACAAAGACTCTAAATGTACACAAAGACTACAAATGTAAACAAAGAATTCAAATGTAAACAAAGACTACAAATGTAAATAAAGGCTCTAAATGTAAAGGCACTTATTGGAAAGAGACTCTAAATGTAAACAAAGACTACAAATGTAAACAAAGGCTACAAATGTAAACACTCTAAATGTAAACAAAAACTAGAAACGTAAACAGGGTCTAAATGTAAACAGACTACAAATGAAAACAAAAACAGCAAATGTAAACAAAGACTCTAAATGTGAACAAAGAATCTAAATTCTAACAGACTACAGATGTAAACAAAATGTACAAATGTAAACAAATAACACAAATGTTAACAGACTCAAAATTTAAACAGTCTCTAAATGTAAACAGACTACAAATAAAAACAAACACTACAAATTTAAACAAAGGGTACAAATGCAAACAGACTAAAAATGTAAACAAAAACTACAAATGTAAACAAAGACTCAAAATGTAAACAAAGTCTCTAAATGTAAACAAAGAATACAAGAATAAACGAAGAGTCTAAATGTAAAGAAAGACAACATATAAAAACAAAGACTACAAATGTAAACAAAGGGTACAAATGTAAACAAAGACTCTAAATGTAAACAAAGACAATAAATGAAAAAAAAGAGTACGAATGAAAACAGACTCTAAATGTAAGCAAAGGCTACAAGGTAGACAAAGAGTACAAATGTAAACAGACACTCAATGTAAACAAAGACTACAAATGTAAACAAAACTCAAAGTGTAAACAAAGACCCGAAATGTAAACAAAGACTACAAATGTAAACAAAGAGTACAATTGTAAACAAAGTGTACAAACGTACACAAACACTCTAAATGTAAACAAAATCTCTAAATGTAAACAAAGACTCTAACTGTAAACAAACACTCTAAATATAATTAAAGACTACAAATGTAAATAAAGATTACAAATGTAAATAAAGACACTAAATGTAAACAAAGACGACAAACGTAAAGAAAGATGCTAAATGTAAACAAAGACTACAAATAAAAACGAAGATTACAAATGTAAACAAAAAGTACAAACGTAAACGGACCCTAAATGTAAACAAAGGCTCTAAATTTAAACAAAGACTACAAATGTAAACAAAGACTCTAAATGTAAACAGAAACTAAAAATAAAAACAAAGTGTAAAAATGTAAGGAAAGACAACAAATGTAAACAGACTCTAAATGTAAACAAAGGCTACAAATGTAAACAGACTCTAAATGTAAACAAAACTCTAAATGTAAACAAAGGCTACAAATAAAAACAAAGAGTTCAACAGTCTCTAAATGTAAACACTCTAAATGTAAGCAAAGGCTACAAATAAAAACAGAGAGTTCAAATGTAAACACTCTAAATATAAACAAAGGCTTCAAATGTAAACAAAAAAAACAAATGTAAACGGACTCTAAATGTAAACAAAGACTACAAATGTAAACAGTGATTACAAATGTAAACAAAGACTACAAATGTAAACAATGATTACAAATGTAAACAAAGACTACAAATGTAAAAAAAGGCTACAAATGTAAACAAAGGGTGCAAATGAAAAGAGACACTTAATGTAAACAAAGGCTCTAAATGTAAACAACGACTACAAATGTAAAGAAAGACTCTAAATATAAACAAACTGCAAACAAAGGCTCTAAATGTTAACAAAGACTAAAAAACTAAAAAAAGGCTACAAATGTAAACAGACTCTAAATTTAAACAAAGGCTACAAATGTAAACAGACTCTAAATGTAAACAAAACTCTAAATGTAAACACTCTAAATGTAAACAAAGGCTACAAATAAAAGCAAAGAGTAGAAATGTAAACAAAGAGTTCAAATGAAAAGAGACACTTAATGTAAACAAAGGCTCTAAATGTAAACAACGACTACAAATGTAAAGAAAGACTCTAAATGTAAAAAAATTCTAAATGAAAACAAAGACACTAAATGTAAACAAAGACTCTAAATGTAAACAAAGACTAAAAATGTAAACACTCTAAATATAAACAAAGAGAACAAATGTAAACAGAGTCTAAATGTAAACAGACTACAAATGTAAACAAAAAGTACAAGTTTAAACAAAAAGCACAAATGTTAACAGAATAAAAATGTAAACAAAATCTCTAAATGTTAACAAAGAATACAAATGTAAACGGAGATTCTAAATGTAAACAAAGACTACAAATAAAAACAAAGACTAAAAACGTAAACAAAGGTTACAAATGTAAACAAAGACACTAAATGTAAACAAAGGTTACAAGGTAAACAAAGAGTACATATGTAAACAGACACTAAATGTAAACAAAGGTTCTAAATGTAAACAAAGACTACAAATGTAAACAAATCTCTAAGTTTAAACAAAGACCCTAAATGTAAACTAAAACTAATAATGTAAACAAAGAGTACAATTGTAAACAAAGATTCTAAATGTAAACAAAGAGTACAAATGTACTCAAACACTCTGAATGTAAACAAAGACTCTAACTGTAAACAAAGATTCTAAATCTAATTAAAGACTACAATTGTAAACAAAGGTAACAAATGTAAACAAAGACTAAGAATAAAAACAAAGATTACATATGTAAACAAATGCTACTTATGGTAACAAAGACTCTAAATGTAAAGAAAGGCTACAAATAAAAACAAAGAGTACAAATGTAAATAAAGTCTACAAATGTAAACAAAAAGTACAAATGTAAACGAACACTAAATGTAAACAAAGGCTCTAAATGTAAACAAAGAGTACAAATGTAAACAAAAACTCTAGATGTAAACAAAAACTACAAATAAAAGAGTACAATTGTAAACAAAGACTACAATTGTAAAGAGACTCTAAATGTAAACAAAGACTCTAAATATAAACAAAACTCTATATGTAAACACTCTAAATGTAAACGAAGACTACAAATAAAAACTAGGAGTACAAATGTAAACAAAGGCTCTAAATGTAAACAAAGTGTACAAATGTACACAAACACTCTAAATGTAAACAAAATCTCTAAATGTAAACAAAAACTCTAGATGTAAACAAAGACTCTAACTGTAAACAAACACTCTAAATATAATTAAAGACTGCAAATGTAAACAAAGATTACAAATGTAAATAACGACACTAAATGTAAACAAAGATGACAAACGTAAAGAAAGATGCTAAATTTAAACAAAGGCTACACATAAAAACAATGATTTCAAATGCAAACAAAGACTCTAAATGTAAACAAACTCTAAGTGAAAACAAAGACACTATATGTAAACAAAGACTACAAATGCAAACAAAGTCTGTGTATGTAAACAGACTCTAAAGAAAAACTACAAACGTAAAGAGACTCTAAATGTAAACAAATTACAAATGTAAACAAAGACTACAAATGTAAACAGACTACAAATGTAATCAAAGACTACAAATGTAAACAAAGATTGTAAATGTAAACAAAGAGTACAAATGTATACAAAGACTCTAAATATAAACAAAAGCTCTAAATGTAAACAAAGACTCTAAACGTAATTAAAGACTACAAATGTAAACAAAGATTACAAATGTCAACAAAGACTATAATGTAAACAAAAACTACAAACGTAAACAAAGACTCAAAATGTAAACAAAGTCTCTAAATGTAAACAAAGAATACAAGAATAAACGAAGAGTCTAAATGTAAAGAAAGACAACATATAAAAACAAAGACTACAAATGTAAACAAAGGGTACAAATGTAAACAAAGACTCTAAATGTAAACAAAGACAATAAATGAAAAAAAAGAGTACGAATGAAAACAG
The DNA here is from genome assembly GCA_963930645.1 of Salticus scenicus. Taxonomy (NCBI): domain Eukaryota; kingdom Metazoa; phylum Arthropoda; class Arachnida; order Araneae; family Salticidae; genus Salticus; species Salticus scenicus. The sequence goes on from OZ005653.1 coordinate 340,386,434, forward strand.
ACTCTAAATGTAAGCAAAGGCTACAAGGTAGACAAAGAGTACAAATGTAAACAGACACTCAATGTAAACAAAGACTACAAATGTAAACAAAACTCAAAGTGTAAACAAAGACCCGAAATGTAAACAAAGACTACAAATGTAAACAAAGAGTACAATTGTAAACAAAGTGTACAAACGTACACAAACACTCTAAATGTAAACAAAATCTCTAAATGTAAACAAAAACTCTAGATGTAAACAAAGACTCTAACTGTAAACAAACACTCTAAATATAATTAAAGACTACAAATGTAAATAAAGATTACAAATGTAAATAAAGACACTAAATGTAAACAAAGACGACAAACGTAAAGAAAGATGCTAAATGTAAACAAAGACTACAAATAAAAACGAAGATTACAAATGTAAACAAAAAGTACAAACGTAAACGGACTCTAAATGTAAACAAAGGCTCTAAATTTAAACAAAGACTACAAATGTAAACAAAGACTCTAAATGTAAACAGAAACTAAAAATAAAAACAAAGTGTAAAAATGTAAGGAAAGACAACAAATGTAAACACTCTAAATGTAAACAAAGGCTACAAATGTAAACAGACTCTAAATGTAAACAAAACTCTAAATGTAAACAAAGGCTACAAATAAAAACAAAGAGTTCAACAGTCTCTAAATGTAAACACTCTAAATGTAAGCAAAGGCTACAAATAAAAACAGAGAGTTCAAATGTAAACACTCTAAATATAAACAAAGGCTACAAATGTAAACAAAAAGTACAAATGTAAACGGACTCTAAATGTAAACAAAGACTACAAATGTAAACAGTGATTACAAATGTAAACAAAGACTACAAATGTAAACAATGATTACAAATGTAAACAAAGACTACAAATGTAAAAAAAGGCTACAAATGTAAACAAAGGGTGCAAATGAAAAGAGACACTTAATGTAAACAAAGGCTCTAAATGTAAACAACGACTACAAATGTAAACAGACTCTAAATGTAAACAAAACTCTAAATGTAAACACTCTAAATGTAAACAAAGGCTACAAATAAAAGCAAAGAGTACAAATGTAAACAAAGAGTTCAAATGAAAAGAGACACTTAATGTAAACAAAGGCTCTAAATGTAAACAACGACTACAAATGTAAAGAAAGACTCTAAATGTAAAAAAATTCTAAATGAAAACAAAGACACTAAATGTAAACAAAGACTCTAAATGTAAACAAAGACTAAAAATGTAAACACTCTAAATATAAACAAAGAGAACAAATGTAAACAGAGTCTAAATGTAAACAGACTACAAAGGTATACAAAAAGTACAAGTTTAAACAAAAAGCACAAATGTTAACAGAATAAAAATATAAACAAAATCTCTAAATGTTAACAAAGAATACAAATGTAAACGGAGATTCTAAATGTAAACAAAGACTACAAATAAAAACAATGACTAAAAACGTAAACAAAGGTTACAAATGTAAACAAAGACACTAAATGTAAACAAAGGTTACAAGGTAAACAAAGAGTACATATGTAAACAGACACTAAATGTAAACAAAGGTTCTAAATGTAAACAAAGACTACAAATTTAAACAAATCTCTAAGTTTATAACAAAGACCCTAAATGTAAACTAAAACTAATAATGTAAACAAAGAGTACAATTGTAAACAAAGATTCTAAATGTAAACAAAGAGTACAAATGTACTCAAACACTCTGAATGTAAACAAAGACTCTAACTGTAAACAAAGACTCTAAATGTAATTAAAGACTACAATTGTAAACAAAGGTAACAAATGTAAACAAAGACTAAGAATAAAAACAAAGATTACATATGTAAACAAATGCTACTTATGGTAACAAAGACTCTAAATGTAAAGAAAGGCTACAAATAAAAACAAAGAGTACAAATGTAAATAAAGTCTACAAATGTAAACAAAAAGTACAAATGTAAACGAACACTAAATGTAAACAAAGGCTCTAAATGTAAACAAAGAGTACAAATGTAAACAAAAACTCTAGATGTAAACAAAAACTACAAATAAAAGAGTACAATTGTAAACAAAGACTACAATTGTAAAGAGACTCTAAATGTAAACAAAGACTCTAAATATAAACAAAACTCTATATGTAAACACTCTAAATGTAAACGAAGACTACAAATAAAAACTAGGAGTACAAATGTAAACAAAGGCTCTAAATCTAAACAAAGTGTACAAATGTACACAAACACTCTAAATGTAAACAAAATCTCTAAATGTAAACAAAAACTCTAGATGTAAACAAAGACTCTAACTGTAAACAAACACTCTAAATATAATTAAAGACTGTAAATGTAAACAAAGATTACAAATGTAAATAACGACACTAAATGTAAACAAAGATGACAAACGTAAAGAAAGATGCTAAATTTAAACAAAGGCTACACATAAAAACAATGATTTCAAATGCAAACAAAGACTCTAAATGTAAACAAACTCTAAGTGAAAACAAAGACACTATATGTAAACAAAGACTACAAATGCAAACAAAGTCTGTGTATGTAAACAGACTCTAAAGAAAAACTACAAACGTAAACACACTCTAAATGTAAACAAATTACAAATGTAAACAAAGACTACAAATGTAAACAGACTACAAATGTAATCAAAGACTACAAATGTAAACAAAGATTGTAAATGTAAACAAAGAGTACAAATGTATACAAAGACTCTAAATATAAACAAAAGCTCTAAATGTAAACAAAGACTCTAAACGTAATTAAAGACTACAAATGTAAACAAAGATTACAAATGTCAACAAAGACTATAATGTAAACAAAAACTACAAACGTAAACAAAGACTAAAAATGTAAACAAGGACTACAAATGTAAACACTGTAAATGTAACCAAAGAATGTAAATGTAAACAAAGCATTTAAATGTAAACAGACTCTAAATGTAAACAAAGAATCTAAAAGTAAACAAAGACTCCAAATGTAAACAAAGACTCCAAATGTAAACAAAGACTACAAATGTAAACACACTCTGAATGTAAACAAAGACTGTAAATGTAAAAAAGACTACAGATGTAAACGAAGACGCTAAACAAAAACTACAAACGTAAAAAGACTCTAAATGTAAACAAAGACTGCAAATGTAAACAAAGACTGTAAATGTAAACAAAGACTCTAAATGTACACAAAGACTACAAATGTAAACAAAGAATTCAAATGTAAACAAAGGCTCTAAATCTAAAGACACTTATTGGAAAGAGACTCTAAATGTAAACAAAGACTATAAATGTAAACAAAGATTACAAATGTAAACACTCTAAATGTAAACAAAAACTAGAAACGTAAACAGAATCTAAATGTAAACAAAACTCTAAATGTAAACACTCTAAATGTAAACAAAGGCTACAAATAAAAGCAAAGAGTACAAATGTAAACAAAGCCTACAAATGTAAACAAAGAGTTCAAATGAAAAGAGACACTTAATGTAGACAAATGCTCTAAATGTAAACAACGACTACAAATGTAAACACTCTAAATATAAACAAAGAGAACAAATGTAAACAGAGTCTAAATGTTAACAGACTAAAAATGTAAACAAAATTTCTACATGTAAACAAAGAATACAAATGTAAACGGAGATTCTAAATGTAAACAAAGAATACAAATGTAAACGGAGATTCTAAATGTAAACAAAGACTACAAATAAAAACAAAGACTACAAATGTAAACAAAGGTTACAAGGTAAACAAAGAGTACATATGTAAACAGACTCTAAATGTAGACAAAGGTTCTAAATGTAAACAAAGGTACAAATGTAAACAAATCTATAAGTTTAAACAAAGACCCTAAATGTAAACTAAAACTAATAATGTAAACAAACAGTACAATTGTAAACAAAGATTCTAATTGTAAACAAAGACAACAAATCTACGCAAACACTCTGAATGTAAACAAAGACTCTAACTGTAAACAAAGATTCTAAATGTAATTAAAGACTACAAATGTAAACAAAGATAACAAATGTAAACAAAGACACTAAATGTAAACAAAGACACGAAATGTAAACAAAGACTAAGAATAAAAACAAAGATTACATATGTAAACAAATGCTACAAATGGAAACAGACTCTAAATGTAAAGAAAGGCTACAAATAAAAACAAAGAGTACAAATGTAAATAAAGTCTACAAATGTAAACAAAAAGTACAAATGTAAACGAACACTAAATGTAAACAAAGGCTCTAAATGTAAACAAAGGCTACAAATGTAAACAAAGAGTGCAAATGTAAAGAGACACTGCATGTAAACAAAGACACTAAATGTAAACAAAGACTACAAATGTAAACAAAGTCTCTAAATGTAAACAAACTCTAAGTGAAAACAAAGACACTAAATGTAAACAAAGACTACAAATGCAAACAAAGTCTGTGTATGTAAACAGACTCTAAAGAAAAACTACAAACGTAAACAGACTCTAAATGTAAACAGACTACAAATGTAAACAAAGACTACAAATGTAAACAGACTACAAATGTAATCAAAGACTACAAATGTAAACAAAGATTGTAAATGTAAACAAAGTGTACAAATGTATACAAAGACTCTAAATATAAATAAAAGCTCTAAATGTAAACAAAACACTAACTGTAAACAAAGACTCTAAACGTAATTAAAGACTACAAATGTAAACAAAGATTACAAATGTCAACAAAGACTATAATGTAAACAAAAACTACAAACGTAAACAGACTAAAAATGTAAACAAGGACTACAAATGTAAACACTGTAAATGTAACCAAAGAATGTAAATGTAAACAAAGCATTTAAATGTAAACAAAGAATCCAAATGTAAACAAAGACTCCAAATGTAAACAAAGACTACAAATGTAAACACACTCTGAATGTAAACAAAGACTGTAAATGTAAAAAAGACTACAGATGTAAACGAAGACGCTAAACAAAAACTATAAACGTAAAAAGACTCTAAATGTAAACAAAGACTGCAAATGTAAACAAAGACTGTAAATGTAAACAAAGACTCTAAATGTGCACAAAAACTACAAATGTAAACAAAGAGTTCAAATGTAAACAAATACTACAAATGTAAACACAGGCTCTAAATGTAAAGACACTTATTGGAAAGAGAGTCTAAATGTAAACAAAGACTATAAATGTAAACAAAGATTACAAATGTAAACACTCTAAATGTAAACAAAAACTAGAAACGTAAACAGAGTCTAAATGTAAACAGACTACAAATGAAAACAAAAACAACAAATGTAAACAAAGACTCCAAATGTGGACAAAGAATCTAAATTCTAAAAGACTACAAATGTAAACAAAATGTACAAATGTAAACAAATAACACAAATGTTAACAGACTCAAAATTTAAACAGTCTCTAAATGTAAACAGACTACAAATAAAATCAAACACTACAAATTTAAACAAAGGGTACAAATGCAAACAGACTAAAAATGTAAACAAAAACTACAAATGTAAACAAAGACTCAAAATGTAAACAAAGTCTCTAAATGTAAACAAAGAATACAAGTGTAAACGAAGACTCTAAATGTAAAGAAAGACTACATATTAAAACAAAGACTGCAAATGTAAACAAAGACTCTAAATGTAAACAACGACAATAAATGAAAACAAAGAGTACAAATGAAAACAAAGACTCTAAATGTAAACAAAAGCTACAAGGTAAACAAAGAATACAAATTTAAACAGACACTAAATGTAAACAAAGACTACAAATGTAAACAAAGACTATAAATGTAAACAAAACTCTAAGTGTAAACAAAGACCCTAAATGTAAACAAAGACTACAAATGTAAACAAAGAGTACAATTGTAAACAAAGGCTCTAAATGTAAACAAAGTGTACAAATGTACACAAATACTCTAAATGTAAACAAAATCTCTAAATGTAAACAAAAACTAATAATGTAAACAAAGAGTACAATTGTAAACAAAGATTCTAAATGTAAACAAAGAGTACAAATGTACTCAAACACTCTGAATGTAAACAAAGACTCTAACTGTAAACAAAGACTCTAAATGTAATTAAAGACTACAAATGTAAACAAAGGTAACAAATGTAAACAAAGACTAAGAATAAAAACAAAGATTACATACGTAAACAAATGCTACTTCTGGTAACAAAGACTCTAAATGTAAAGAAAGGCTACAAATAAAAACAAAGAGTACAAACGTAAACAAAGACTAAAAATGTAAACAAAGACTACAAATGTAAACAATGTAAATGTCACCAAAGAACGTAAATGTAAACAAAGAATCTAAAAGTAAACAAAGACTCCAAATGTAAACAAAGACTCCAAATGTAAACAAAGACTACAAATGTAAACACACTCTGAATGTAAACAAAGACTGTAAATGTAAAAAAGACTTCAGATGTAAACGAAGACGCTAAACAAAAACTACAAACGTAAAAAGACTCTAAATGTAAACAAAAACAACAAATGTAAACAAAGACTAAATGTGAACAAAGAATCTAAATTATAACAGTCTCTAAATGTAAACAGACTACAAATAAAAACAAACACTACAAATTTAAACAAAGGGTACAAATGCAAACAGACTAAAAATGTAAACAAAAACTACAAATGTAAACAAAGACTCAAAATGTAAACAAAGAATACAAGAATAAACGAAGAGTCTAAATGTAAAGAAAGACAACATATAAAAACAAAGACTACAAATGTAAACAAAGGGTACAAATGTAAACAAAGACTCTAAATGTAAACAAAGACAATAAATGAAAACAAAGAGTATGAATGAAAACAAAGACTCTAAATGTAAGCAAAGGCTACAAGGTAAACAAAGAGTACAAATGTAAACAGACACTCAATGTAAACAAAGACTACAAATGTAAACAAAACTCAAAGTGTAAACAAAGACCCGAAATGTAAACAAAGACTACAAATGTAAACAAAGAGTACAATTGTAAACAAAGTGTACAAACGTACACAAACACTCTAAATGTAAACAAAATCTCTAAATGTAAACAAAAACTCTAGATGTAAACAAAGACTCTAACTGTAAACAAACACTCTAAATATAATTAAAGACTACAAATGTAAATAAAGATTACAAATGTAAATAAAGACACTAAATGTAAACAAAGACGACAAACGTAAAGAAAGATGCTAAATGTAAACAAAGACTACAAAAAAAAAAACGAAGATTACAAATGTAAACAAAGGCTACAAATAGAAACAATGAGTTCAAATGTAAACAAAGACTCTAAATATAAACAAAGCCTGCAAATGTAAACAAAAAGTACAAATGTAAACGGACCCTAAATGTAAACAAAGGCTCTAAATTTAAACAAAGACTACAAATGTAAACAAAGACTCTAAATGTAAACAGAAACTAAAAATAAAAACAAAGTGTAAAAATGTAAGCAAAGACTACAAATGTAAACAGACTCTAAATGTAAACAAAGGCTACAAATGTAAACAGACTCTAAATGTAAACAAAACTCTAAATGTAAACAAAGGCTACAAATGTAAACAAAAAGTACAAATGTAAACGGACTCTAAATGTAAACAAAGACTACAAATGTAAACAATGATTACAAATGTAAACAAAGACTACAAATGTAAACAATGATTACAAATGTAAACAAAGACTACAAATGTAAAAAAAGGCTACAAATGTAAACAAAGGGTGCGAATGAAAAGAGACACTTAATGTTAACAAAGACTAAAAAACTAAAAAAAGGCTACAAATGTAAACAGACTCTAAATTTAAACAAAGACTACAAATGTAAACAGACTCTAAATGTAAACAAAACTCTAAATGTAAACACTCTAAATGTAAACAAAGGCTACAAATAAAAGCAGACTAAAAACGTAAACAAAGGTTACAAATGTAAACAAAGACACTAAATGTAAACAAAGGTTCTAAATGTAAACAAAGACTACAAATGTAAACAAATCTCTAAGTTTAAACAAAGACCCTAAATGTAAACTAAAACTAATAATGTAAACAAAGAGTACAATTGTAAACAAAGATTCTAAATGTAAACAAAGAGTACAAATGTACTCAAACACTCTAAATGTAAACAAAGACTCTAACTGTAAACAAAGACTCTAAATGTAATTAAAGACTACAAATGTAAACAAAGATAACAAATGTAAACAAAGACACTAAATGTAAACAAAGACGCTAAATGTAAACAAAGACTAAGAATAAAAACAAAGATTACAAATGTAAACAAATGCTACTTATGGAAACAAAGACTCTAAATGTAAAGAAAGGCTACAAATAAAAACAAAGAGTACAAATGTAAATAAAGTCTACAAATGTAAACAAAAAGTACAAATGTAAACGAACACTAAATGTAAACAAAGGCTCTAAATGTAAACAAAGAGTACAAATGTAAACAAAAACTCTAGATGTAAACAAAAACTACAAATAAAAGAGTACAATTGTAAACAAAGACTACAATTGTAAACAGACTCTAAATGTAAACAAAGACTCTAAATATAAACAAAACTCTATATGTAAACACTCTAAATGTAAACGAAGACTACAAATAAAAACTAGGAGTACAAATGTAAACAAAGGCTCTAAATGTAAACAAAGGCAACAAATGTAAACAAAGAGTGCAAATGTAAAGAGACACTGCATGTAAACAAAGACACTAAATGTGAACAAAGACTACAAATGTAAACAAAATCTGTGTATGTAAACAGACTCTAAAGAAAAACTAGAAACATAAACAGACTCTAAATGTAAACAGACTACAAATGTAAACAAAGACTACAAATGTAAACAGACTACAAATGTAATCAAAGACTACAAATAAAAACAAAGATTGTTTATGTAAACAAAGAGTACAAATGTATACAAAGACTCTAAATATAAACAAAAGCTCTAAATGTAAACAAAACACTAACTGTAAACAAAGACTCTAAACGTAATTAAAGACTACAAATGTAAACAAAGATTACAAATGTCAACAAAAACTATAATGTAAACAAAAACTAAAACGTAAACAAAGACTAAAAATGTAAACAAGGACTACAAATGTAAACACTGTAAATGTAACCAAAGAATGTAAATGTAAACAAAGCATTTAAATATAAACAGACTCTAAATGTAAACAAAGAATCTAAAAGTAAACAATAACTCCAAATGTAAACAAAGACTCCAAATGTAAACAAAGACTACAAATGTAAACACACTCTGAATGTAAACAAAGACTGTAAATGTAAAAAAGACTACAGATGTAAACGAAGACGCTAAACAAAAACTACAAACGTAAAAAGACTCTAAATGTAAACAAAGACTGCAAATGCAAACAAAGACTCTAAATGTACACAAAGACTACAAATGTAAACAAAGAATTCAAATGTAAACAAAGACTACAAATGTAAATAAAGGCTCTAAATGTAAAGGCACTTATTGGAAAGAGACTCTAAATGTAAACAAAGACTACAAATGTAAACAAAGGCTACAAATGTAAACACTCTAAATGTAAACAAAAACTAGAAACGTAAACAGGGTCTAAATGTAAACAGACTACAAATGAAAACAAAAACAGCAAATGTAAACAAAGACTCTAAATGTGAACAAAGAATCTAAATTCTAACAGACTACAGATGTAAACAAAATGTACAAATGTAAACAAATAACACAAATGTTAACAGACTCAAAATTTAAACAGTCTCTAAATGTAAACAGACTACAAATAAAAACAAACACTACAAATTTAAACAAAGGGTACAAATGCAAACAGACTAAAAATGTAAACAAAAACTACAAATGTAAACAAAGACTCAAAATGTAAACAAAGTCTCTAAATGTAAACAAAGAATACAAGAATAAACGGAGAGTCTAAATGTAAAGAAAGACAACATATAAAAACAAAGACTACAAATGTAAACAAAGGGTACAAATGTAAACAAAGACTCTAAATGTAAACAAAGACAATAAATGAAAAAAAAGAGTACGAATGAAAACAGACTCTAAATGTAAGCAAAGGCTACAAGGTAGACAAAGAGTACAAATGTAAACAGACACTCAATGTAAACAAAGACTACAAATGTAAACAAAACTCAAAGTGTAAACAAAGACCCGAAATGTAAACAAAGACTACAAATGTAAACAAAGAGTACAATTGTAAACAAAGACACTAAATGTAAACAAAGACGACAAACGTAAAGAAAGATGCTAAATGTAAACAAAGACTACAAATAAAAACGAAGATTACAAATGTAAACAAAAAGTACAAACGTAAACGGACCCTAAATGTAAACAAAGGCTCTAAATTTAAACAAAGACTACAAATGTAAACAAAGACTCTAAATGTAAACAGAAACTAAAAATAAAAACAAAGTGTAAAAATGTAAGGAAAGACAACAAATGTAAACAGACTCTAAATGTAAACAAAGGCTACAAATGTAAACAGACTCTAAATGTAAACAAAACTCTAAATGTAAACAAAGGCTACAAATAAAAACAAAGAGTTCAACAGTCTCTAAATGTAAACACTCTAAATGTAAGCAAAGGCTACAAATAAAAACAGAGAGTTCAAATGTAAACACTCTAAATATAAACAAAGGCTACAAATGTAAACAAAAAGTACAAATGTAAACGGACTCTAAATGTAAACAAAGACTACAAATGTAAACAGTGATTACAAATGTAAACAAAGACTACAAATGTAAACAATGATTACAAATGTAAACAAAGACTACAAATGTAAAAAAAGGCTACAAATGTAAACAAAGGGTGCAAATGAAAAGAGACACTTAATGTAAACAAAGGCTCTAAATGTAAACAACGACTACAAATGTAAAGAAAGACTCTAAATATAAACAAACTGCAAACAAAGGCTCTAAATGTTAACAAAGACTAAAAAACTAAAAAAAGGCTACAAATGTAAACAGACTCTAAATTTAAACAAAGGCTACAAATGTAAACAGACTCTAAATGTAAACAAAACTCTAAATGTAAACACTCTAAATGTAAACAAAGGCTACAAATAAAAGCAAAGAGTACAAATGTAAACAAAGAGTTCAAATGAAAAGAGACACTTAATGTAAACAAAGGCTCTAAATGTAAACAACGACTACAAATGTAAAGAAAGACTCTAAATGTAAAAAAATTCTAAATGAAAACAAAGACACTAAATGTAAACAAAGACTCTAAATGTAAACAAAGACTAAAAATGTAAACACTCTAAATATAAACAAAGAGAACAAATGTAAACAGAGTCTAAATTTAAACAGACTACAAATGTAAACAAAAAGTACAAGTTTAAACAAAAAGCACAAATGTTAACAGAATAAAAATGTAAACAAAATCTCTAAATGTTAACAAAGAATACAAATGTAAACGGAGATTCTAAATGTAAACAAAGACTACAAATAAAAACAAAGACTAAAAACGTAAACAAAGGTTACAAATGTAAACAAAGACACTAAATGTAAACAAAGGTTACAAGGTAAACAAAGAGTACATATGTAAACAGACACTAAATGTAAACAAAGGTTCTAAATGTAAACAAAGACTACAAATGTAAACAAATCTCTAAGTTTAAACAAAGACCCTAAATGTAAACTAAAACTAATAATGTAAACAAAGAGTACAATTGTAAACAAAGATTCTAAATGTAAACAAAGAGTACAAATGTACTCAAACACTCTGAATGTAAACAAAGACTCTAACTGTAAACAAAGACTCTAAATGTAATTAAAGACTACAATTGTAAACAAAGGTAACAAATGTAAACAAAGACTAAGAATAAAAACAAAGATTACATATGTAAACAAATGCTACTTATGGTAACAAAGACTCTAAATGTAAAGAAAGGCTACAAATAAAAACAAAGAGTACAAATGTAAATAAAGTCTACAAATGTAAACAAAAAGTACAAATGTAAACGAACACTAAATGTAAACAAAGGCTCTAAATGTAAACAAAGAGTACAAATGTAAACAAAAACTCTAGATGTAAACAAAAACTACAAATAAAAGAGTACAATTGTAAACAAAGACTACAATTGTAAAGAGACTCTAAATGTAAACAAAGACTCTAAATATAAACAAAACTCTATATGTAAACACTCTAAATGTAAACGAAGACTACAAATAAAAACTAGGAGTACAAATGTAAACAAAGGCTCTAAATGTAAACAAAGTGTACAAATGTACACAAACACTCTAAATTTAAACAAAATCTCTAAATGTAATAAACAAAGGCTACACATAAAAACAATGATTTCAAATGTAAACAAAGACTCTGAATGTAAACAACGACAATAAATGAAAACAAAGAGTACAAATGGAAACAAAGACTCTAAATGTAAACAAAAGCTACAAGGTAAACAAAGAATACAAATTTAAACAGACACTAAATGTAAACAAAGACTACAAATGTAAACAAAGACTATAAATGTAAACAAAACTCTAAGTGTAAACAAAGACCCTAAATGTAAACAAAGACTACAAATGTAAACAAAGAGTACAATTGTAAACAAAGGTTCTAAATGTAAACAAAAAGCACAAATGTACACAAATACTCTAAATGTAAACAAAATCTCTAAATGTAAACAAAAACTAATAATGTAAACAAAGAGTACAAATGTACTCAAACACTCTGAATGTAAACAAAGACTCTAACTGTAAACAAAGTCTCTAAATGTAATTAAAGACTACAAATGTAAACAAAGGTAACAAATGTAAACAAAGACTAAGAATAAAAACAAAGATTACATATGTAAACAAATGCTACTTATGGTAACAAAGACTCTAAATGTAAAGAAAGGCTACAAATAAAAACAAAGAGTACAAACGTAAACAAAGACTAAAAATGTAAACAAAGACTACAAATGTAAACAATGTAAATGTCACCAAAGAACGTAAATGTAAACAAATCATTTAAATGTACATAGACTCTAAATGTAAACAAAGAATCTAAAAGTAAACAAAGACTCCAAATGTAAACAAAGACTACAAATGTAAACACACTCTGAATGTAAACAAAGACTGTAAATGTAAAAAAGACTTCAGATGTAAACGAAGACGCTAAACAAAAACTACAAACGTAAAAAGACTCTAAATGTAAACAAAAACAACAAATGTAAACAAAGACTAAATGTGAACAAAGAATCTAAATTCTAACAGTCTCTAAATGTAAACAGACTACAAATAAAAACAAACACTACAAATTTAAACAAAGGGTACAAATGCAAACAGACTAAAAATGTAAACAAAAACTACAAATGTAAACAAAGACTCAAAATGTAAACAAAGTCTCTAAATGTAAACAAAGAATACAAGAATAAACGAAGAGTCTAAATGTAAAGAAAGACAACATATAAAAACAAAGACTACAAATGTAAACAAAGGGTACAAATGAAAACAAAGACTCTAAATGTAAGCAAAGGCTACAAGGTAAACAAAGAGTACAAATGTAAACAGACACTCAATGTAAACAAAGACTACAAATGTAAACAAAACTCAAAGTGTAAACAAAGACCCGAAATGTAAACAAAGACTACAAATGTAAACAAAGAGTACAATTGTAAACAAAGTGTACAAACGTACACAAACACTCTAAATGTAAACAAAATCTCTAAATGTAAACAAAAACTCTAGATGTAAACAAAGACTCTAACTGTAAACAAACACTCTAAATATAATTAAAGACTACAAATGTAAATAAAGATTACAAATGTAAATAAAGACACTAAATGTAAACAAAGACGACAAACGTAAAGAAAGATGATAAATGTAAACAAAGACTACAAAAAAAACGAAGATTACAAATGTAAACAAAGGCTACAAATAGAAACAATGAGTTCAAATGTAAACAAAGACTCTAAATATAAACAAAGCCTGCAAATGTAAACAAAAAGTACAAATGTAAACGGACCCTAAATGTAAACAAAGGCTCTAAATTTAAACAAAGACTACAAATGTAAACAAAGACTCTAAATGTAAACAGAAACTAAAAATAAAAACAAAGTGTAAAAATGTAAGCAAAGACTACAAATGTAAACAGACTCTAAATGTAAACAAAGGCTACAAATGTAAACAGACTCTAAATGTAAACAAAACTCTAAATGTAAACAAAGGCTACAAATAAAAACAAAGAGTTCAACAGTCTCTAAATGTAAACACTCTAAATATAAACAAAGGCTACAAATGTAAACAAAAAGTACAAATGTAAACGGACTCTAAATGTAAACATAGACTACAACTGTAAACAATGATTAAAAATGTAAACAAAGACTACAAATGTAAACAATGATTACAAATGTAAACAAAGACTACAAATGTAAAAAAAGGCTACAAATGTAAACAAAGGGTGCAAATGAAAAGAGACCCTTAATGTTAACAAAGACTAAAAAACTAAAAAAAGGCTACAAATGTAAACAGACTCTAAATTTAAACAAAACTCTAAATGTAAACACTCTAAATGTAAACAAAGGCTACAAATAAAAGCAGACTAAAAACGTAAACAAAGGTTACAAATGTAAACAAAGACACTAAATGTAAACAAAGGTTACAAGGTAAACAAAGAGTACATATGTAAACAGACACTAAATGTAAACAAAGGTTCTAAATGTAAACAAAGACTAAAAATGTAAACAAATCTCTAAGTTTAAACAAAGACCCTAAATGTAAACTAAAACTAATAATGTAAACAAAGAGTACAATTGTAAACAAAGATTCTAAATGTAAACAAAGAGTACAAATGTACTCAAACACTCTGAATGTAAACAAAGACTAACTGTAAACAAAGACTCTAAATGTAATTAAAGACTACAAATGTAAACAAAGATAACAAATGTAAACAAAGACACTAAATGTAAACAAAGACGCTAAATGTAAACAAAGACTAAGTATAAAAACAAAGATTACAAATGTAAACAAATGCTACTTATGGAAACAAAGACTCTAAATGTAAAGAAAGGCTACAAATAAAAACAAAGAGTACAAATGTAAATAAAGTCTACAAATGTAAACAAAGACTACAAATGTAAACAAAGTCTCTAAATGTAAACAAAGAATACAAGAATAAACGAAGAGTCTAAATGTAAAGAAAGACAACATATAAAAATAAAGACTACAAATGTAAACAAAGGGTACAAATGTAAACAAAGACTCTAAATGTAAACAAAGACTACAAATGTAAACAGTGATTACAAATGTAAACAAAGACTACAAATGTAAACAATGATTACAAATGTAAACAAAGACTACAAATGTAAAAAAAGGCTACAAATGTAAACAAAGGGTGCAAATGAAAAGAGACACTAAATTTAAACAAAGACTACAAATGTAAACAGACTCTAAATGTAAACAAAACTCTAAATGTAAACACTCTAAATGTAAACAAAGGCTACAAATAAAAGCAGACTAAAAACGTAAACAAAGGTTACAAATGTAAACAAAGACACTAAATGTAAACAAAGGTTCTAAATGTAAACAAAGACTACAAATGTAAACAAATCTCTAAGTTTAAACAAAGACCCTAAATGTAAACTAAAACTAATAATGTAAACAAAGAGTACAATAATGTAAACAAAAGCAAAGAGTACAAATGTAAACAAAGAGTTCAAATGAAAAGAGACACTTAATGTAAACAAAGGCTCTAAATGTAAACAACGACTACAAATGTAAAGAAAGACTCTAAATGTAAAAAAATTCTAAATGAAAACAAAGACACTAAATGTAAACAAAGACTCTAAATGTAAACAAAGACTAAAAATGTAAACACTCTAAATATAAACAAAGAGAACAAATGTAAACAGAGTCTAAATGTAAACAGACTACAAATGTAAACAAAAAGTACAAGTTTAAACAAAAAGAACAAATGTTAACAGAATAAAAATGTAAACAAAATCTCTAAATGTTAACAAAGAATACAAATGTAAACGGAGATTCTAAATGTAAACAAAGACTACAAATAAAAACAAAGACTAAAAACGTAAACAAAGGTTACAAATGTAAACAAAGACACTAAATGTAAACAAAGGTTACAAGGTAAACAAAGAGTACATATGTAAACAGACACTAAATGTAAACAAAGGTTCTAAATGTAAACAAAGACTACAAATGTAAACAAATCTCTAAGTTTAAACAAAGACCCTAAATGTAAACTAAAACTAATAATGTAAACAAAGAGTACAATTGTAAACAAAGATTCTAAATGTAAACAAAGAGTACAAATGTACTCAAACACTCTGAATGTAAACAAAGACTCTAACTGTAAACAAAGACTCTAAATGTAATTAAAGACTACAATTGTAAACAAAGGTAACAAATGTAAACAAAGACTAAGAATAAAAACAAAGATTACATATGTAAACAAATGCTACTTATGGTAACAAAAACTCTAAATGTAAAGAAAGGCTACAAATAAAAACAAAGAGTACAAATGTAAATAAAGTCTACAAATGTAAACAAAAAGTACAAATGTAAACGAACACTAAATGTAAACAAAGGCTCTAAATGTAAACAAAGAGTACAAATGTAAACAAAAACTCTAGATGTAAACAAAAACTACAAATAAAAGAGTACAATTGTAAACAAAGACTACAATTGTAAAGAGACTCTAAATGTAAACAAAGACTCTAAATATAAACAAAACTCTATATGTAAACACTCTAAATGTAAACGAAGACTACAAATAAAAACTAGGAGTACAAATGTAAACAAAGGCTCTAAATGTAAACAAAGTGTACAAATGTACACAAACACTCTAAATGTAAACAAAATCTCTAAATGTAAACAAAAACTCTAGATGTAAACAAAGACTCTAACTGTAAACAAACACTCTAAATATAATTAAAGACTGCAAATGTAAACAAAGATTACAAATGTAAATAACGACACTAAATGTAAACAAAGACAACAAATAAAAACAGAATAAATGTAAACAAAGATGACAAACGTAAAGAAAGATGCTAAATTTAAACAAAGGCTACACATAAAAACAATGATTTCAAATGCAAACAAAGACTCTAAATGTAAACAAACTCTAAGTGAAAACAAAGACACTATATGTAAACAAAGACTACAAATGCAAACAAAGTCTGTGTATGTAAACAGACTCTAAAGAAAAACTACAAACGTAAACAGACTCTAAATGTAAACAAATTACAAATGTAAACAAAGACTACAAATGTAAACAGACTACAAATGTAATCAAAGACTACAAATGTAAACAAAGATTGTAAATGTAAACAAAGAGTACAAATGTATACAAAGACTCTAAATATAAACAAAAGCTCTAAATGTAAACAAAGACTCTAAACGTAATTAAAGACTACAAATGTAAACAAAAATTACAAATGTCAACAAAGACTATAATGTAAACAAAAACTACAAACGTAAACAAAGACTAAAAATGTAAACAAGGACTACAAATGTAAACACTGTAAATGTAACCAAAGAATGTAAATGTAAACAAAGCATTTAAATGTAAACAGACTCTAAATGTAAACAAAGAATCTAAAAGTAAACAAAGACTCCAAATGTAAACAAAGACTCGAAATGTAAACAAAGACTACAAATGTAAACACACTCTGAATGTAAACAAAGACTGTAAATGAAAAAAAGACTACAGATGTAAACGAAGGCGCTAAACAAAAACTACAAACGTAAAAAGACTCTAAATGTAAACAAAGACTGCAAATGTAAACAAAGACTGTAAATGTAAACAAAGAATCTAAAAGTAAACAAAGACTCCAAATGTAAACAAAGACTCCAAATGTAAACAAAGACTACAAATGTAAACACACTCTGAATGTAAACAAAGACTGTAAATGTAAAAAAGACTACAGATGTAAACGAAGACGCTAAACAAAAACTACAAACGTAAAAAGACTCTAAATGTAAACAAAGACTGCAAATGTAAACAAAGACTGTAAATGTAAACAAAGACTCTAAATGTACACAAAGACTACAAATGTAAACAAAGAATTCAAATGTAAACAAAGGCTCTAAATCTAAAGACACTTATTGGAAAGAGACTCTAAATGTAAACAAAGACTACAAATGTAAACAAAGGCTACAAATGTAAACACTCTAAATGTAAACAAAAACTAGAAACGTATACAGAATCTAAATGTAAACAAAACTCTAAATGTAAACACTCTAAATGTAAACAAAGGCTACAAATAAAAGCAAAGAGTACAAATGTAAACAAAGCCTACAAATGTAAACAAAGAGTTCAAATGAAAAGAGACACTTAATGTAGACAAAGGCTCTAAATGTAAACAACGACTACAAATGTAAAGAAAGACTCTAAATGTAAACAAATTCTAAGTGAAAACAAAGACACTAAATGTAAACAAAGACTCTAAATGTAAACAAATACTAAAAATGTAAACACTCTAAATATAAACAAAGAGAACAAATGTAAACAGAGTCTAAATGTTAACAGACTAAAAATGTAAACAAAATTTCTAAATGTAAACAAAGAATACAAATGTAAACGGAGATTCTAAATGTAAACAAAGACTACAAATAAAAACAAAGACTACAAATGTAAACAAAGATTACAAATGTAAAGAAAGACACTAAATGTAAACAAAGACAACAAATAAAAACAGAGTGTACAAATGAAAACAAATAAAAACAAAGACTCTAAATGTAAACAAAGGTTACAAGGTAAACAAAGAGTACATATGTAAACAGACTCTAAATGTAGACAAAGGTTCTAAATGTAAACAAAGGTACAAATGTAAACAAATCTCTAAGTTTAAACAAAGACCCTAAATGTAAACTAAAACAAACAGTACAATTGTAAACAAAGATTCTAAATGTAAACAAAGACAACAAATGTACGCAAACACTCTGAATGTAAACAAAGACTCTAACTGTAAACAAAGATTCTAAATGTAATTAAAGACTACAAATGTAAACAAAGATAACAAATGTAAACAAAGACACTAAATGTAAACAAAGACACGAAATGTAAACAAAGACTAAGAATAAAAACAAAGATTACAAATGTAAACAAATGCTACAAATGGAAACAGACTCTAAATGTAAAGAAAGGCTACAAATAAAAACAAAGAGTACAAATGTAAATAAAGTCTACAAATGTAAACAAAAAGTACAAATGTAAACGAACACTAAATGTAAACAAAGGCTCTAAATGTAAACAAAGAGTACAAATGTAAACAGAAATTCTAGATGTAAACAAAAACTACAAATAAAAGAGTACAATTGTAAACAAAGACTGCAATTGTAAACAGAATCTAAATGTAAACAAAGACTCCAAATATAAACAAAACTCTACATGTAAACACTCTAAATGTAAACGAAGACTGCAAATAAAAACTAGGAGTACAAATGTAAACAAAGGCTCTAAATGTAAACAAAGAGTGCAAATGTAAAGAGACACTGCATGTAAACAAAGACACTAAATGTAACAAAGACTACAAATGTAAACAAAGACTACAAATGTAAACAAAGTCTGTGTATGTAAACAGACTCTAAAGAAAAACTACAAACGTAAACAGACTCTAAATGTAAACAGACTACAAATGTAAACAAAGACTACAAATGTAAACAGACTACAAATGTAATCAAAGACTACAAATGTAAACAAAGATTGTAAATGTAAACAAAGTGTACAAATGTATACAAAGACTCTAAATATAAATAAAAGCTCTAAATGTAAACAAAACACTAACAACAAACAAAGACTCTAAACGTAATTAAAGACTACAAATGTAAACAAAGATTACAAATGTCAACAAAGACTATAATGTAAACAAAAATTACAAACGTAAACAGACTAAAAATGTAAACAAGGACTACAAATGTAAACACTGTAAATGTAACCAAAGAATGTAAATGTAAACAAAGCATTTAAATGTAAACAAAGAATCCAAATGTAAACAAAGACTCCAAATGTAAACAAAGACTACAAATGTAAACACACTCTGAATGTAAACAAAGACTGTAAATGTAAAAAAGACTACAGATGTAAACGAAGACGCTAAACAAAAACTATAAACGTAAAAAGACTCTAAATGTAAACAAAGACTGCAAATGTAAACAAAGACTGTAAATGTAAACAAAGACTCTAAATGTGCACAAAAACTACAAATGTAAACAAAGAGTTCAAATGTAAACAAATACTACAAATGTAAACACTGGCTCTAAATGTAAAGACACTTATTGGAAAGAGACTCTAAATGTAAACAAAGACTATAAATGTAAACAAAGATTACAAATGTAAACACTCTAAATGTAAACAAAAACTAGAAACGTAAACAGAGTCTAAATGTAAATACACTACAAATGAAAACAAAAACAACAAATGTAAACAAAGACTCCAAATGTGAACAAAGAATCTAAATTCTAACAGACTACAAATGTAAACAAACTGTACAAATGTAAACAAATAACACAAATGTTAACAGACTCAAAATTTAAACAGTCTCTAAATGTAAACAGACTACAAATAAAATCAAACACTACAAATTTAAACAAAGGGTACAAATGCAAACAGACTAAAAATGTAAACAAAAACTACAAATGTAAACAAAGACTCAAAATGTAAACAAAGTCTCTAAATGTAAACAAAGAATACAAGTGTAAACGAAGACTCTAAATGTAAAGAAAGACTACATATTAAAACAAAGACTACAAATGTAAACAAAGACTCTAAATGTAAACAACGACAATAAATGAAAACAAAGAGTACAAATGAAAACAAAGACTCTAAATGTAAACAAAAGCTACAAGGTAAACAAAGAATACAAATTTAAACAGACACTAAATGTAAACAAAGACTACAAATGTAAACAAAGACTATAAATGTAAACAAAACTCTAAGTGTAAACAAAGACCCTAAATGTAAACAAAGACTACAAATGTAAACAAAGAGTACAATTGTAAACAAAGGTTCTAAATGTAAACAAAGTGTACAAATGTACACAAATACTCTAAATGTAAACAAAATCTCTAAATGTAAACAAAAACTCTAGATGTAAACAAAGACTCTAACTGTAAACAAACACTCTAAATATAATTAAAGACTACAAATGTAAACAAAGATTACAAATGTAAATAAAGACACTAAATATAAACAAAGATGACAAACGTAAAGAGAGATGCTAAATGTAAACAAAGGCTACAAATAAAAACAGAGAGTTCAAATGTA
Source organism: Salticus scenicus (assembly GCA_963930645.1). Classification (NCBI taxonomy): domain Eukaryota; kingdom Metazoa; phylum Arthropoda; class Arachnida; order Araneae; family Salticidae; genus Salticus; species Salticus scenicus. Next base: position 340,407,593 of record OZ005653.1, read on the forward strand.
AACAAAGACTCTAAATATAAACAAAGGCTACAAATGTAAACAAAAAGTACAAATGTAAACGGACTCTAAATGTAAACAAAGACTACAAATGTAAACAATGATTACAAATGTAAACAAAGACTACAAATGTAAACAAAGGCTCTAAATGTGAACACTCTAAATGTAAACAAAGGCTACAAATGTAAACAAAGGGTGCAAATGAAAAGAGACACTTAATGTAAACAAACGCTCTAAATGTAAACAACGACTACAAGTGTAAAGAAAGACTCTAAATGTAAACAAACTCTAAACAAAAGCTCTAAATGTAAACAAAGACTAAAAATCTAAAAAAAGACTACAAATGTAAACAGACTCTAAATTTAAACAAAACTCTAAATGTAAAAACTCTAAATGTAAACAAAGGCTACAAATAAAAGCAAAGAGTACAAATGTAAACAAAGCCTACAAATGTAAACAAAGATTTCAAATGAAAAGAGACACTTAATGTAAACAAAGGCTCTAAATGCAAACAACGACTACAAATGTAAAGAAAGACTCTAAATGTAAACAAATTCTAAGTGAAAACAAAGACACTAAATGTAAACAAAGACTAAAAATGTAAACAAAAACTCTAGATGTAAACAAAAACTACAAATAAAAGAGTACAATTGTAAACAAAGACTACAATTGTAAACAGACTCTAAATGTAAACAAAGACTCTAAATATAAACAAAACTCTATATGTAAACACTCTAAATGTAAACGAAGACTACAAATAAAAACTAGGAGTGCAAATGTAAACAAAGGCTCTAAATGTAAACAAAGGCTAGAAATGTAAAGAGACACTGCATGTAAACAAAGACACTAAATATAAACAAAGACAACAAATGTAAATAAAGACTCTAAATGTAAACAAACTCTAAGTGAAAACAAAGACACTAAATGTAAACAAAGACTACAAATGTAAACAAAGACTACAAATGTAAACAGACTACAAATGTAATCAAAGACTACAAATGTAATTAAAGATTGTAAATGTAAACAAAGAGTACAAATGTATACAAAGACTCTAAATATAAACAAAATCTCTAAATGAAAACAAAACTCTAACTGTAAACAAAGACTCTAAACGTAATTAAAGACTACAAATGTAAACAAAGATGACAAATGTCAACAAAGACTATAATGTAAACAAAAACTACAAACGTAAACTAAGACTAAAAATGTAAACAAGGACTACAAATGTAAACACTGTAAATGTAACCACTGTAAATGTAACCAAAGAATATAAATGTAAACAAAGCATTTAAATGTAAACAGACTCTAAATGTAAACAAAGAATTTAAAAGTAAACAAAGACTCCAAATGTAAACAAAGACTCCAAATGTAAACAAAGACTATAAATGTAAACACACTCTGAATGTAAACAAAGACTGTAAATGTAAAAAAGACTTCAGATGTAAACGAAGACGCTAAACAAAAACTACAAACGTAAAAAGACTCTAAATGTAAACAAAGACTGCAAATGTAAACAAAGACTGTAAATGTACACAAAGACTCTAAATGTACACAAAGACTACAAATGTAAACAAAGAATTCAAATGTAAACAAAGACTACAAATGTAAACAAAGCCTCTAAATGTAAAGACACTTATTGGAAAGAGACTCTAAATGTAAACAAAGACTACAAATGTAAACACTCTAAATGTAAACAAAAACTAGAAACGTGAACAGAGTCTAAATGTAAACAGACTACAAATGTAAACAAAAACAACAAATGTAAACAAAGACTAAATGTAAACAAAGAATCTAGATTCTAACAGACTACAAATGTAAACAAAATGTACAAATGTAAACAAAGAACACAAATGTTAACAGACGCAAAATTTAAACAGTCTCTAAATGTAAACAGACTACAAACAAAAACAAAACCTACAAATTTAAACAAAGGCTACAAATGCAAACATACTACAAATGTAAACAAAGACTCAAAATGTAAACAAAGTCTCTAAATGTTAACAAAGAATACACGTGTAAACGAAGAGTCTAAATGTAAAGAAAGACTACATATAAAAACAAAGACTACAAATGTAAACAAAGAGTACGAATGAAAACAAAGACTCTAAATGTAAGGAAAGGCTACAAGGTAAACAAAGAGTACAAATGTAAACAGACACTCAATGTAAACAAAGACTACAAATGTAAACAAAACTCAAAGTGTAAACAAAGACCCGAAATGTAAACAAAAACTACAAACGTAAACAAAGAGTACAATTGTAAACAAAGATTCTAAATGTAAACAATGCGTACAAATGTACACAAACACTCTAAGTGTAAACAAAATCTCTAAATGTAAACAAAAACTCTAGATGTAAACAAAGACTCTAACTGTAAACAAACACTCTAAATATAATTAAAGACTACAAATGTAAACAAAGATTACAAATATAAATAAAGACACTAAATGTAAACAAAGACGACGAACGTAAAGAAAGATGCTAAATGTAAACAAAGACTACAAATAAAAAGGAAGATTACAAATGGAAACAAAGACTCTAAATTTAAACAAAGGCTACAAATAGGAACAATGACTTCAAATGTAAACAAAGACTCTAAATATGAACAAAGACTACAAATGTAAACAAAAAGTATAAATGTAAACGGTCACTATATGTAATCAAAGACTATAAATGTAAACAAAGTTTACAAATGTAAACAAAGGCTCTAAATGTGAACACTCTAAATGTAAACAAAGGCTACAAATGTAAACAAAGGGTGCAAATGAAAAGAGACACTTAATGTAAAAAAAGGCTCTGAATGTAAACAACGACTACAAATGTAAAGAAAGACTCTAAATGTAAACAAACTCTAAACAAAGGCTCTAAATGTAAACAAAGACTAAAAATCTAAAAAAAGACTACAAATGTAAACAGACTCTAAATTTAAACAAAGGCTACAAATGTAAACAGACTCTAAATGTAAACAAAACTCTAAATGTAAACAAAGGCTACAAATAAAAGCAAAGAGTACAAATGTAAACAAAGCCTACAAATGTAAACAAAGAGTTCAAATGAAAAGAGACACTTAATGTAAACAAAGGCTCTAAATGTAAACAACGACTACAAATGTAAAGAAAGACTCTAAATGTAAACAAATTCTAAGTGAAAACAAAGGCACTAAATGTAAACAAAGACTCTAAATGTAAACAAAGACTCTAAATGTAAACAAAGACTAAAAATGTAAACACTCTAAATATAAACAAAGAGAACAAATGTAAACAGAGTCTAAATGTAAACAGACTACAAATGTAAACAAAAAGTACAAGTTTAAACAAAAAGAACAAATGTTAACAGAATAAAAATGTAAACAAAATCTCTAAATGTTAACAAAGAATACAAATGTAAACGGAGATTCTAAATGTAAACAAAGACTACAAATAAAAACAAAGACTAAAAACGTAAACAAAGATTACAAATGTAAACAAAGACACTAAATGTAAACAAAGGTTACAAGGTAAACAAAGAGTACATATGTAAACAGACACTAAATGTAAACAAAGGTTCTAAATGTAAACAAAGACTACAAATGTAAACAAATCTCTAAGTTTAAACAAAGACCCTAAATGTAAACTAAAACTAATAATGTAAACAAAGAGTAAAATTGTAAACAAAGATTCTAAATGTAAACAAAGAGTACAAATGTACTCAAACACTCTGAATGTAAACAAAGACTCTAACTGTAAACAAAGACTCTAAATGTAATTAAAGACTACAATTGTAAACAAAGGTAACAAATGTAAACAAAGACTAAGAATAAAAACAAAGATTACATATGTAAACAAATGCTACTTATGGTAACAAAAACTCTAAATGTAAAGAAAGGCTACAAATAAAAACAAAGAGTACAAATGTAAATAAAGTCTACAAATGTAAACAAAAAGTACAAATGTAAACGAACACTAAATGTAAACAAAGGCTCTAAATGTAAACAAAGAGTACAAATGTAAACAAAAACTCTAGATATAAACAAAAACTACAAATAAAAGAGTACAATTGTAAACAAAGACTACAATTGTAAAGAGACTCTAAATGTAAACAAAGACTCTAAATATAAACAAAACTCTATATGTAAACACTCTAAATGTAAACGAAGACTACAAATAAAAACTAGGAGTACAAATGTAAACAAAGGCTCTAAATGTAAACAAAGTGTACAAATGTACACAAACACTCTAAATGTAAACAAAATCTCTAAATGTAAACAAAAACTCTAGATGTAAACAAAGACTCTAACTGTAAACAAACACTCTAAATATAATTAAAGACTGCAAATGTAAACAAAGATTACAAATGTAAATAACGACACTAAATGTAAACAAAGATGACAAACGTAAAGAAAGATGCTAAATTTAAACAAAGGCTACACATAAAAACAATGATTTCAAATGCAAACAAAGACTCTAAATGTAAACAAACTCTAAGTGAAAACAAAGACACTATATGTAAACAAAGACTACAAATGCAAACAAAGTCTGTGTATGTAAACAGACTCTAAAGGAAAACTACAAACGTAAACAGACTGTAAATGTAAACAAATTACAAATGTAAACAAAGACTACAAATGTAAACAGACTACAAATGTAATCAAAGACTACAAATGTAAACAAAGATTGTAAATGTAAACAAAGAGTACAAATGTATACAAAGACTCTAAATATAAACAAAAGCTCTAAATGTAAACAAAGACTCTAAACGTAATTAAAGACTACAAATGTAAACAAAAATTACAAATGTCAACAAAGACTATAATGTAAACAAAAACTACAAACGTAAACAAAGACTAAAAATGTAAACAAGGACTACAAATGTAAACACTGTAAATGTAACCAAAGAATGTAAATGTAAACAAAGCATTTAAATGTAAACAGACTCTAAATGTAAACAAAGAATCTAAAAGTAAACAAAGAATCTAAAAGTAAACAAAGACTCCAAATGTAAACAAACACTCCAAATGTAAACAAAGACTACAAATGTAAACACACTCTGAATGTAAACAAAGACTGTAAATGTAAAAAAGACTACAGATGTAAACGAAGACGCTAAACAAAAACTACAAACGTAAAAAGACTCTAAATGTAAACAAAGACTGCAAATGTAAACAAAGACTGTAAATGTAAACAAAGACTCTAAATGTACACAAAGACTACAAATGTAAACAAAGAATTCAAATGTAAACAAAGGCTCTAAATCTAAAGACACTTATTGGAAAGAGACTCTAAATGTAAACAAAGACTACAAATGTAAACAAAGGCTACAAATGTAAACACTCTAAATGTAAACAAAAACTAGAAACGTAAACAGAATCTAAATGTAAACAAAACTCTAAATGTAAACACTCTAAATGTAAACAAAGGCTACAAATAAAAGCAAAGAGTACAAATGTAAACAAAGCCTACAAATGTAAACAAAGAGTTCAAATGAAAAGAGACACTTAATGTAGACAAAGGCTCTAAATGTAAACAACGACTACAAATGTAAAGAAATTCTAAGTGAAAACAAAGACACTAAATGTAAACAAAGACTCTAAATGTAAACAAAGACTAAAAATGTAAACACTCTAAATATAAACAAAGAGAACAAATGTAAACAGAGTCTAAATGTTAACAGACTAAAAATGTAAACAAAATTTCTAAATGTAAACAAAGAATACAAATGTAAACGGAGATTCTAAATGTAAACAAAGACTACAAATAAAAACAAAGACTACAAATGTAAACAAAGATTACAAATGTAAAGAAAGACACTAAATGTAAACAAAGACAACAAATAAAAACAGAGTGTACAAATGAAAACAAATAAAAACAAAGACTCTAAATGTAAACAAAGGTTACAAGGTAAACAAAGAGTACATATGTAAACAGACTCAAAATGTAGACAAAGGTTCTAAATGTAAACAAAGGTACAAATGTAAACAAATCTCTAAGTTTAAACAAAGACCCTAAATGTAAACTAAAACAAACAGTACAATTGTAAACAAAGATTCTAAATGTAAACAAAGACAACAAATGTACGCAAACACTCTGAATGTAAACAAAGACTCTAACTGTAAACAAAGATTCTAAATGTAATTAAAGACTACAAATGTAAACAAAGATAACAAATGTAAACAAAGACACTAAATGTAAACAAAGACACGAAATGTAAACAAAGACTAAGAATAAAAACAAAGATTACAAATGTAAACAAATGCTACAAATGGAAACAGACTCTAAATGTAAAGAAAGGCTACAAATAAAAACAAAGAGTACAAATGTAAATAAAGTCTACAAATGTAAACAAAAAGTACAAATGTAAACGAACACTAAATGTAAACAAAGGCTCTAAATGTAAACAAAGAGTACAAATGTAAACAGAAATTCTAGATGTAAACAAAAACTACAAATAAAAGAGTACAATTGTAAACAAAGACTACAATTGTAAACAGAATCTAAATGTAAACAAAGACTCTAAATATAAACAAAACTCTACATGTAAACACTCTAAATGTAAACGAAGACTGCAAATAAAAACTAGGAGTACAAATGTAAACAAAGGCTCTAAATGTAAACAAAGGCTACAAATGTAAACAAAGAGTGCAAATGTAAAGAGACACTGCATGTAAACAAAGACACTAAATGTAACAAAGACTACAAATGTAAACAAAGACTCTAAATGTAAACAAACTCTAAGTGAAAACAAAGACACTAAATGTAAACAAAGACTACAAATGTAAACAAAGTCTGTGTATGTAAACAGACTCTAAAGAAAAACTACAAACGTAAACAGACTCTAAATGTAAACAGACTACAAATGTAAACAAAGACTACAAATGTAAACAGACTACAAATGTAATCAAAGACTACAAATGTAAACAAAGATTGTAAATGTAAACAAAGTGTACAAATGTATACAAAGACTCTAAATATAAATAAAATCTCTAAATGTAAACAAAACACTAACTGCAAACAAAGACTCTAAACGTAATTAAAGACTACAAATGTAAACAAAGATTACAAATGTCAACAAAGACTATAATGTAAACAAAAACTACAAACGTAAACAGACTAAAAATGTAAACAAGGACTACAAATGTAAACACTGTAAATGTAACCAAAGAATGTAAATGTAAACAAAGCATTTAAATGTAAACAAAGAATCCAAATGTAAACAAAGACTCCAAATGTAAACAAAGACTACAAATGTAAACACACTCTGAATGTAAACAAAGACTGTAAATGTGAAAAAGACTACAGATGTAAACGAAGACGCTAAACAAAAACTATAAACGTAAAAAGACTCTAAATGTAAACAAAGACTGCAAATGTAAACAAAGACTGTAAATGTAAACAAAGACTCTAAATGTGCACAAAAACTACAAATGTAAACAAAGAGTTCAAATGTAAACAAATACTACAAATGTAAACACTGGCTCTAAATGTAAAGACACTTATTGGAAAGAGACTCTAAATGTAAACAAAGACTATAAATGTAAACAAAGATTACAAATGTAAACACTCTAAATGTAAACAAAAACTAGAAACGTAAACAGAGTCTAAATGTAAATACACTACAAATGAAAACAAAAACAACAAATGTAAACAAAGACTCCAAATGTGAACAAAGAATCTAAATTCTAACAGACTACAAATGTAAACAAACTGTACAAATGTAAACAAATAACACAAATGTTAACAGACTCAAAATTTAAACAGTCTCTAAATGTAAACAGACTACAAATAAAATCAAACACTACAAATTTAAACAAAGGGTACAAATGCAAACAGACTAAAAATGTAAACAAAAACTACAAATGTAAACAAAGACTCAAAATGTAAACAAAGTCTCTAAATGTAAACAAAGAATACAAGTGTAAACGAAGACTCTAAATGTAAAGAAAGACTACATATTAAAACAAAGACTACAAATGTAAACAAAGACTCTAAATGTAAACAACGACAATAAATGAAAACAAAGAGTACAAATGAAAACAAAGACTCTAAATGTAAACAAAAGCTACAAGGTAAACAAAGAATACAAATTTAAACAGACACTAAATGTAAACAAAGACTACAAATGTAAACAAAGACTATAAATGTAAACAAAACTCTAAGTGTAAACAAAGACCCTAAATGTAAACAAAGACTACAAATGTAAACAAAGATGACAAATGTCAACAAAGACTATAATGTAAACAAAAACTACAAACGTAAACTAAGACTAAAAATGTAAACAAGGACTACAAATGTAAACACTGTAAATGTAACCACTGTAAATGTAACCAAAGAATATAAATGTAAACAAAGCATTTAAATGTAAACAGACTCTAAATGTAAACAAAGAATTTAAAAGTAAACAAAGACTCCAAATGTAAACAAAGACTCCAAATGTAAACAAAGACTACAAATGTAAACACACTCTGAATGTAAACAAAGACTGTAAATGTAAAAAAGACTTCAGATGTAAACGAAGACGCTAAACAAAAACTACAAACGTAAAAAGACTCTAAATGTAAACAAAGACTGCAAATGTAAACAAAGACTGTAAATGTACACAAAGACTCTAAATGTAAAGACACTTATTGGAAAGAGACTCTAAATGTAAACAAAGACTACAAATGTAAACACTCTAAATGTAAACAAAAACTAGAAACGTGAACAGAGTCTAAATGTAAACAGACTACAAATGTAAACAAAAACAACAAATGTAAACAAAGACTAAATGTAAACAAAGAATCTAGATTCTAACAGACTACAAATGTAAACAAAATGTACAAATGTAAACAAAGAACACAAATGTTAACAGACGCAAAATTTAAACAGTCTCTAAATGTAAACAGACTACAAACAAAAACAAAACCTACAAATTTAAACAAAGGCTACAAATGCAAACATACTAAAAATGTAAACAAAAACTACAAATGTAAACAAAGACTCAAAATGTAAACAAAGTCTCTAAATGTAAACAAAGAATACACGTGTAAACGAAGAGTCTAAATGTAAAGAAAGACTACATATAAAAACAAAGACTACAAATGTAAACAAAGGGTACCAATGTAAACAAAGACTCTAAATGTAAACAAAGACAATAAATGAAAACAAAGAGTACGAATGAAAACAAAGACTCTAAATGTAAGGAAAGGCTACAAGGTAAACAAAGAGTACAAATGTAAACAGACACTCAATGTAAACAAAGACTACAAATGTAAACAAAATTCAAAGTGTAAACAAAGACCCGAAATGTAAACAAAAACTACAAACGTAAACAAAGAGTACAATTGTAAACAAAGATTCTAAATGTAAACAATGTGTACAAATGTACACAAACACTCTAAGTGTAAACAAAATCTCTAAATGTAAACAAAAACTCTAGATGTAAACAAAGACTCTAACTGTAAACAAACACTCTAAATATAATTAAAGACTACAAATGTAAACAAAGATTACAAATGTAAATAAAGACACTAAATGTAAACAAAGACGACGAACGTAAAGAAAGATGCTAAATGTAAACAAAGACTACAAATAAAAAGGAAGATTACAAATGGAAACAAAGTTACAAATGGAAACAAAGACTCTAAATTTAAACAAAGGCTACAAATAGGAACAATGAGTTCAAATGTAAACAAAGACTCTAAATATGAACAAAGACTACAAATGTAAACAAAAAGTATAAATGTAAACGGTCACTATATGTAATCAAAGACTACAAATGTAAACAAAGTTTACAAATGTAAACAAAGGCTCTAAATGTGAACACTCTAAATGTAAACAAAGGCTACAAATGTAAACAAAGGGTGCAAATGAAAAGAGACACTTAATGTAAAAAAAGGCTCTGAATGTAAACAACGACTACAAATGTAAAGAAAGACTCTAAATGTAAACAAACTCTAAACAAAGGCTCTAAATGTAAACAAAGACTAAAAATCTAAAAAAAGACTACAAATGTAAACAGACTCTAAATTTAAACAAAGGCTACAAATGTAAACAGACTCTAAATGTAAACAAAACTCTAAATGTAAACAAAGGCTACAAATAAAAGCAAAGAGTACAAATGTAAACAAAGCCTACAAACGTAAACAAAGAGTTCAAATGAAAAGAGACACTTAATGTAAACAAAGGCTCTAAATGTAAACAACGACTACAAATGTAAAGAAAGACTCTAAATGTAAACAAATTCTAAGTGAAAACAAAGGCACTAAATGTAAACAAAGACTCTAAATGTAAACAAAGACTAAAAATGTAAACACTCTAAATATAAACAAAGAGAACAAATGTAAACAGAGTCTAAATGTAAACAGACTACAAATGTAAACAAAATCTCTAAATGTAAACAAAGAATACAAATGTAAACGGAGATTCTAAATATAAGCAAAGACTACAAATAAAAACAAAGACTACAAATGTAAACAAAGGTTACAAATGTAAACAAAGACACTAAATGTAAACAAAGGTTACAAGGTAAACAAAGAGTACATATGTAAACAGACACTAAATGTAAACAAAGGTTCTAAATGTAAACAAAGACTACAAATAAAAAGGAAGATTACAAATGTAAACAAAGTTACAAATGGAAACAAAGACTCTAAATTTAAACAAAGGCTACAAATAGAAACAATGAGTTCAAATGTAAACAAAGACTCTAAATATCAAGAAAGACTACAAATGTAAACAAAAAGTACAAATGTAAACGGACCCTAAATGTAAACATAGGCTCTAAATTTAAACATAGACTACAAATGTAAACAAAGACTTAAATGTAAACAGAAACTAAAAATAAAAACAAAGTGTACAAATGTAAGCAAAGACTACAAATGTAAACAGACTCTAAATGTAAACAAAGGCTACAAATGTAAACAGACTCTAAATGTAAACAAAACTCTAAATGTAAACAAAGGCTACAAATAAAAACAGAGAGTTCAAATGTAAACAAAGACTCTAAATATAAACAAAGGCTACAAATGTAAAAAAAGTACAAATGTAAACGGAGTCTAAATGTAAACAAAGACTACAAATGTAAACAAAGATTACAAATGTAAACAAAGACTACAAATGTAAACAAAGGCTCTAAATGTGAACATTCTAAATGTAAACAAAGGCTACAAATGTAAACAAAAAATACAAATGAAAAGAGACACTTAATGTAAACAAGGGCTCTAAATGTAAACAACGACTACAAATGTAAAGAAAGACTCTAAATGTAAACAAACTCTAAACAAAGGCTCTAAATGTAAACAAAGACTAAAAATCTAAAAAAAGACTACAAATGTAAACAGACTCTAAATTTATACAAAGGCTACAAATGTAAACAGACTCTAAATGTAAACAAAACTCTAAATGTAAACACTCTAAATGGAAACAAAGGCTACAAATAAAAGCAAAGAGTACAAATGTAAACAAAGCCTACAAATGTAAACATTGAGTTCAAATGAAAAGAGACACTTAATGTAAACAAAGGCTCTAAATGTAAACAACGACAACAAATGTAAAGAAAGACTCTAAATGTAAAAAAATTCTAAGTGAAAACAAAGACACTAAATGTAAACAAAGACTCTAAATGTAAACAAAGACTAAAAATGTAAACACTCTATATATAAACAAAGAGAACAAATGTAAACAGAGTCTAAATGTAAACAGACTACAAATGTAAACAAAAAGTACAAGTTTAAACAAAAAGCACAAATGTTAACAGACTAAAAATGTAAACAAAATCTCTAAATGTAAACAAAGAATACAAATGTAAACGGAGATTCTAAATATAAGCAAAGACTACAAATAAAAACAAAGACTAAAAACGTAAACAAAGGTTACAAATGTAAACAAAGACACTAAATGTAAACAAAGGTTACAAGGTAAACAAAGAGTACATATGTAAACAGACACTAAATGTAAACAAAGGTTCTAAATGTAAACAAAGACTACAAATGTAAACAAATCTCTAAATTTAAACAAAGACCCTAAATGTAAACTAAAACTAATAATGTAAACAAAGAGTACAATTGTAAACAAAGATTCTAAATGTAAACAAAGAGTACAAATGTACTCAAACACTCTGAATGTAAACAAAGACTCTAACTGTAAAGAAATACTCTAAATGTAATTAAAGACTAGAAATGTAAACAAAAATAACAAATGTAAACAAAGACACTAAATGTAAACAAAGACGCTAAATGTAAACAAAGACTGAGAATAAAAACAAAGATTACAAATGTAAACAAATGCTACTTATGGAAACAAAGACTCTAAATTTAAACAAAGGCTACAAATGTAAACAGACTCTAAATGTAAACAAAACTCTAAATGTAAACAAAGGCTACAAATAAAAGCAAAGAGTACAAATGTAAACAAAGCCTACAAATGTAAACAAAGAGTTCAAATGAAAAGAGACACTTAATGTAAACAAAGGCTCTAAATGTAAACAACGACTACAAATGTAAAGAAAGACTCTAAATGTAAACAAATTCTAAGTGAAAACAAAGGCACTAAATGTAAACAAAGACTCTAAATGTAAACAAAGACTAAAAATGTAAACACTCTAAATATAAACAAAGAGAACAAATGTAAACAGAGTCTAAATGTAAACAGACTACAAATGTAAACAAAATCTCTAAATGTAAACAAAGAATACAAATGTAAACGGAGATTCTAAATATAAGCAAAGACTACAAATAAAAACAAAGACTACAAATGTAAACAAAGGTTACAAATGTAAACAAAGACACTAAATGTAAACAAAGGTTACAAGGTAAACAAAGAGTACATATGTAAACAGACACAAAATGTAAACAAAGGTTCTAAATGTAAACAAAGACTACAAATAAAAAGGAAGATTACAAATGTAAACAAAGTTACAAATGGAAACAAAGACTCTAAATTTAAACAAAGGCTACAAATAGAAACAATGAGTTCAAATGTAAACAAAGACTCTAAATATCAAGAAAGACTACAAATGTAAACAAAAAGTACAAATGTAAACGGACCCTAAATGTAAACATAGGCTCTAAATTTAAACATAGACTACAAATGTAAACAAAGACTTAAATGTAAACAGAAACTAAAAATAAAAACAAAGTGTACAAATGTAAGCAAAGACTACAAATGTAAACAGACTCTAAATGTAAACAAAGGCTACAAATGTAAACAGACTCTAAATGTAAACAAAACTCTAAATGTAAACAAAGGCTACAAATAAAAACAGAGAGTTCAAATGTAAACAAAGACTCTAAATATAAACAAAGGCTACAAATGTAAAAAAAGTACAAATGTAAACGGAGTCTAAATGTAAACAAAGACTACAAATGTAAACAAAGATTACAAATGTAAACAAAGACTACAAATGTAAACAAAGGCTCTAAATGTGAACATTCTAAATGTAAACAAAGGCTACAAATGTAAACAAAAAATACAAATGAAAAGAGACACTTAATGTAAACAAGGGCTCTAAATGTAAACAACGACTACAAATGTAAAGAAAGACTCTAAATGTAAACAAACTCTAAACAAAGGCTCTAAATGTAAACAAAGACTAAAAATCTAAAAAAAGACTACAAATGTAAACAGACTCTAAATTTATACAAAGGCTACAAATGTAAACAGACTCTAAATGTAAACAAAACTCTAAATGTAAACACTCTAAATGGAAACAAAGGCTACAAATAAAAGCAAAGAGTACAAATGTAAACAAAGCCTACAAATGTAAACATTGAGTTCAAATGAAAAGAGACACTTAATGTAAACAAAGGCTCTAAATGTAAACAACGACAACAAATGTAAAGAAAGACTCTAAATGTAAAAAAATTCTAAGTGAAAACAAAGACACTAAATGTAAACAAAGACTCTAAATGTAAACAAAGACTAAAAATGTAAACACTCTATATATAAACAAAGAGAACAAATGTAAACAGAGTCTAAATGTAAACAGACTACAAATGTAAACAAAAAGTACAAGTTTAAACAAAAAGCACAAATGTTAACAGACTAAAAATGTAAACAAAATCTCTAAATGTTAACAAAGAATACAAATGTAAACGGAGATTCTAAATGTAAACAAAGACTACAAATAAAAACAAAGACTAAAAACGTAAACAAAGGTTACAAATGTAAACAAAGACACTAAATGTAAACAAAGGTTACAAGGTAAACAAAGAGTACATATGTAAACAGACACTAAATGTAAACAAAGGTTCTAAATGTAAACAAAGACTACAAATGTAAACAAATCTCTAAATTTAAACAAAGACCCTAAATGTAAACTAAAACTAATAATGTAAACAAAGAGTACAATTGTAAACAAAGATTCTAAATGTAAACAAAGAGTACAAATGTACTCAAACACTCTGAATGTAAACAAAGACTCTAACTGTAAAGGAATACTCTAAATGTAATTAAAGACTAGAAATGTAAACAAAAATAACAAATGTAAACAAAGACACAAAATGTAAACAAAGACGCTAAATGTAAACAAAGACTGAGAATAAAAACAAAGATTACAAATGTAAACAAATGCTACTTATGGAAACAAAGACTCTAAATGTAAAGAAAGGCTACAAATAAAAACAAAGAGTACAAATGTAAATAAAGTCTACAAATGTAAACAAAAAGTACAAATGTAAACGAACAAAAAGTACAAAACTCTAACTGAAAACAAAGACTCTAAATGTAATTAAAGACTACAAATGTAAACAAAGACTTTAATGTAAACAAAGACTAAATATGTAAACAAGGTCTACAAATGTAAACTCTAAATGTAAACAAAGCCTTTAAATGTAAACAGACTCTAAATGTAAACAAAGACTACAAGTGTAAACAAAGAATACAAATTTAAACAGACACTAAATGTAAACAAAGACTACAAATGTAAACAAAGAGTACAATTGTAAACAAAGGTTCTAAATGTAAACAAAGTGTACAAATGTACACAAATACTCTAAATGTAAACAAAATCTCTAAATGTAAACAAAAACTAATAATGTAAACAAAGAGTACAATTGTAAACAAAGATTCTAAATGTAAACAAAGAGTACAAATGTACTCAAACACTCTGAATGTAAACAAAGACTCTAACTATAAACAAAGACTCTAAATGTAATTAAAGACTACAAATGTAAACAAAGGTAACAAATGTAAACAAAGACTAAGAATAAAAACAAAGATTACATATGTAAACAAATGCAACTTATGGTAACAAAGACTCTAAATGTAAAGAAAGGCTACAAATAAAAACAAAGAGTACAAACGTAAACAAAGACTAAAAATGTAAACAAAGACTACAAATGTAAACAATGTAAATGTCACCAAAGAACGTAAATGTAAACAAAGCATTTAAATGTACATAGACTCTAAATGTAAACAAAGAATCTAAAAGTAAACAAAGACTCCAAATGTAAACAAAGACTCCAAATGTAAACAAAGACTACAAATGTAAACACACTCTGAATGTAAACAAAGACTGTAAATGTAAAAAAGACTTCAGATGTAAACGAAGACGCTAAACAAAAACTACAAACGTAAAAAGACTCTAAATGTAAACAAAAACAACAAATGTAAACAAAGACTAAATGTGAACAAAGAATCTAAATTCTAACAGTCTCTAAATGTAAACAGACTACAAATAAAAACAAACACTACAAATTTAAACAAAGAGTACAAATGCAAACAGACTAAAAATGTAAACAAAAACTACAAATGTAAACAAAGACTCAAAATGTAAACAAAGTCTCTAAATGTAAACAAAGAATACAAGAATAAACGAAGAGTCTAAATGTAAAGAAAGACAACATATAAAAACAAAGACTACAAATGTAAACAAAGGGTACAAATGTAAACAAAGACTCTAAATGTAAACAAAGACAATAAATGAAAACAAAGAGTATGAATGAAAACAAAGACTCTAAATGTAAGCAAAGGCTACAAAGTAAACAAAGAGTACAAATGTAAACAGACACTCAATGTAAACAAAGACTACAAATGTAAACAAAACTCAAAGTGTAAACAAAGACCCGAAATGTAAACACAGACTACAAATGTAAACAAAGAGTACAATTGTAAACAAAGTGTACAAACGTACACAAACACTCTAAATGTAAACAAAATCTCTAAATGTAAACAAAAACTCTAGATGTAAACAAAGACTCTAACTGTAAACAAACACTCTAAATATAATTAAAGACTACAAATGTAAATAAAGATTACAAATGTAAATACAGACACTAAATTTAAACAAAGACGACAAACGTAAAGAAAGATGCTAAATGTAAACAAAGACTACAAAAAAAACGAAGATTACAAATGTAAACAAAGGCTACAAATAGAAACAATGAGTTCAAATGTAAACAAAGACTCTAAATATAAACAAAGCCTGCAAATGTAAACAAAAAGTACAAATGTAAACGGACCCTAAATGTAAACAAAGGCTCTAAATTTAAACAAAGACTACAAATGTAAACAAAGACTCTAAATGTAAACAGAAACTAAAAATAAAAACAAAGTGTAAAAATGTAAGCAAAGCCTACAAATGTAAACAGACTCTAAATGTAAACAAAGGCTACAAATGTAAACAGACTCTAAATGTAAACAAAACTCTAAATGTAAACAAAGGCTACAAATAAAAACAAAGAGTTCAACAGTCTCTAAATGTAAACACTCTAAATATAAACAAAGGCTACAAATGTAAACAAAAAGTACAAATGTAAACGGACTCTAAATGTAAACAAAGACTACAAATGTAAACAATGATTACAAATGTAAACAAAGACTACAAATGTAAACAATGATTACAAATGTAAACAAAGACTACAAATGTAAAAAAAGGCTACAAATGTAAACAAAGGGTGCGAATGAAAAGAGACACTTAATGTTAACAAAGACTAAAAAACTAAAAAAAGGCTACAAATGTAAACAGACTCTAAATTTAAACAAAGACTACAAATGTAAACAGACTCTAAATGTAAACAAAACTCTAAATGTAAACACTCTAAATGTAAACAAAGGCTACAAATAAAAGCAAAGAGTAGAAATGTAAACAAAGCCTACAAATGTAAAGAAAGACACTAAATGTAAACAAAGGTTACAAGGTAAACAAAGAGTACATATGTAAACAGACACTAAATGTAAACAAAGGTTCTAAATGTAAACAAAGACTACAAATGTAAACAAATCTCTAAGTTTAAACAAAGACCCTAAATGTAAACTAAAACTAATAATGTAAACAAAGAGTACAATTGTAAACAAAGATTCTAAATGTAAACAAAGAGTACAAATGTACTCAAACACTCTGAATGTAAACAAAGACTCTAACTGTAAACAAAGACTCTAAATGTAATTAAAGACTACAAATGTAAACAAAGATAACAAATGTAAACAAAGACACTAAATGTAAACAAAGACGCTAAATGTAAACAAAGACTAAGAATAAAAACAAAGATTACAAATGTAAACAAATGCTACTTATGGAAACAAAGACTCTAAATGTAAAGAAAGGCTACAAATAAAAACAAAGAGTACAAATGTAAATAAAGTCTACAAATGTAAACAAAAAGTACAAATGTAAACGAACACTAAATGTAAACAAAGGCTCTAAATGTAAACAGAGTACAAATGTAAACAAAAACTCTAGATGTAAACAAAAACTACAAATAAAAGAGTACAATTGTAAACAAAGACTACAATTGTAAACAGACTCTAAATGTAAACAAAGACTCTAAATATAAACAAAACTCTATATGTAAACACTCTAAATGTAAACGAAGACTACAAATAAAAACTAGGAGTACAAATGTAAACAAAGGCTCTAAATGTAAACAAAGGCAACAAATGTAAACAAAGAGTGCAAATGTAAAGAGACACTGCATGTAAACAAAGACACTAAATGTGAACAAAGACTACAAATGTAAACAAAATCTGTGTATGTAAACAGACTCTAAAGAAAAACTAGAAACATAAACAGACTCTAAATGTAAACAGACTACAAATGTAATCAGACTACAAATGTAAACAAAGATTGTTTATGTAAACAAAGAGTACAAATGTATACAAAGACTCTAAATATAAACAAAAGCTCTAAATGTAAACAAAACTCTAACTGTAAACAAAGACTCTAAACGTAATTAAAGACTACAAATGTAAACAAAGATTACAAATGTCAACAAAAACTATAATGTAAACAAAAACTAAAACGTAAACAAAGACTAAAAATGTAAACAAGGACTACAAATGTAAACACTGTAAATGTAACCAAAGAATGTAAATGTAAACAAAGCATTTAAATATAAACAGACTCTAAATGTAAACAAAGAATCTAAAAGTAAACAAAAACTCCAAATGTAAACAAAGACTCCAAATGTAAACAAAGACTACAAATGTAAACACACTCTGAATGTAAACAAAGACTGTAAATGTAAAAAAGACTACAGATGTAAACGAAGACGCTAAACAAAAACTACAAACGTAAAAAGACTCTAAATGTAAACAAAGACTGCAAATGTAAACAAACACTGTAAATGTAAACAAAGACTCTAAATGTACACAAAGACTACAAATGTAAACAAAGAATTCAAATGTAAACAAAGACTACAAATGTAAATAAAGGCTCTAAATGTAAAGGCACTTATTGGAAAGAGACTCTAAATGTAAACAAAGACTACAAATGTAAACAAAGGCTACAAATGTAAACACTCTAAATGTAAACAAAAACTAGAAACGTAAACAGGGTCTAAATGTAAACAGACTACAAATGAAAACAAAAACAGCAAATGTAAACAAAGACTAAATGTGAACAAAGAATCTAAATTCTAACAGACTACAAATGTAAACAAAATGTACAAATTTAAACAAATAACACAAATGTTAACAGACTCAAAATTTAAACAGTCTCTAAATGTAAACAGACTACAAATAAAAACAAACACTACAAATTTAAACAAAGGGTACAAATGCAAACAGACTAAAAATGTAAACAAAAACTACAAATGTAAACAAAGACTCAAAATGTAAACAAAGTCTCTAAATGTAAACAAAGAATACAAGAATAAACGAAGAGTCTAAATGTAAAGAAAGACAACATATAAAAACAAAGACTACAAATGTAAACAAAGGGTACAAATGTAAACAAAGACTCTAAATGTAAACAAAGACAATAAATGAAAAAAAAGAGTACGAATGAAAACAGACTCTAAATGTAAGCAAAGGCTACAAGGTAGACAAAGAGTACAAATGTAAACAGACACTCAATGTAAACAAAGACTACAAATGTAAACAAAACTCAAAGTGTAAACAAAGACCCGAAATGTAAACAAAGACTACAAATGTAAACAAAGAGTACAATTGTAAACAAAGTGTACAAACGTACACAAACACTCTAAATGTAAACAAAATCTCTAAATGTAAACAAAAACTCTAGATGTAAACAAAGACTCTAACTGTAAACACTCTAAATATAATTAAAGACTACAAATGTAAACAAAGACGACAAACGTAAAGAAAGATGCTAAATGTAAACAAAGACTACAAATAAAAACGAAGATTACAAATGTAAACAAAAAGTACAAACGTAAACGGACCCTAAATGTAAACAAAGGCTCTAAATTTAAACAAAGACTACAAATGTAAACAAAGACTCTAAATGTAAACAGAAACTAAAAATAAAAACAAAGTGTAAAAATGTAAGGAAAGACAACAAATGTAAACAGACTCTAAATGTAAACAAAGGCTACAAATGTAAACAGACTCTAAATGTAAACAAAACTCTAAATGTAAACAAAGGCTACAAATAAAAACAAAGAGTTCAACAG
Organism: Salticus scenicus; assembly: GCA_963930645.1. Classification (NCBI taxonomy): domain Eukaryota; kingdom Metazoa; phylum Arthropoda; class Arachnida; order Araneae; family Salticidae; genus Salticus; species Salticus scenicus. The sequence goes on from OZ005653.1 coordinate 340,427,393, forward strand.
TCTCTAAATGTAAACACTCTAAATGTAAGCAAAGGCTACAAATAAAAACAGAGAATTCAAATGTAAACACTCTAAATATAAACAAAGGCTACAAATGTAAACAAAAAGTACAAATGTAAACGGACTCTAAATTTAAACAAAGACTACAAATGTAAACAGTGATTACAAATGTAAACAAAGACTACAAATGTAAACAATGATTACAAATGTAAACAAAGACTACAAATATAAAAAAGGCTACAAATGTAAACAAAGGGTGCAAATGAAAAGAGACACTTAATGTAAACAAAGGCTCTAAATGTAAACAACGACTACAAATGTAAAGAAAGACTCTAAATATAAACAAACTGTAAACAAAGGCTCTAAATGTTAACAAAGACTAAAAAACTAAAAAAAGGCTACAAATGTAAACAGACTCTAAATTTAAACAAAGGCTACAAATGTAAACAGACTCTAAATGTAAACAAAACTCTAAATGTAAACACTCTAAATGTAAACAAAGGCTACAAATAAAAGCAAAGAGTACAAATGTAAACAAAGAGTTCAAATGAAAAGAGACACTTAATGTAAACAAAGGCTCTAAATGTAAACAACGACTACAAATGTAAAGAAAGACTCTAAATTTAAAAAAATTCTAAATGAAAACAGACACTAAATGTAAACAAAGACTCTAAATGTAAACAAAGACTAAAAATGTAAACACTCTAAATATAAACAAAGAGAACAAATGTAAACAGAGTCTAAATGTAAACAAAAAGTACAAGTTTAAACAAAAAGCACAAATGTTAACAGAATAAAAATGTAAACAAAATCTCTAAATGTTAACAAAGAATACAAATGTAAACGGAGATTATAAATGTAAACAAAGACTACAAATAAAAACAAAGACTAAAAACGTAAACAAAGGTTACAAGGTAAACAAAGAGTACATATGTAAACAGACACTAAATGTAAACAAAGGTTCTAAATGTAAACAAAGACTACAAATGTAAACAAATCTCTAAGTTTAAACAAAGACCCTAAATGTAAACTAAAACTAATAATGTAAACAAAGAGTACAATTGTAAACAAAGATTCTAAATTTAAACAAAGAGTACAAATGTACTCAAACACTCTGAATGTAAACAAAGACTCTAACTGTAAACAAAGACTCTAAATGTAATTAAAGACTACAATTGTAAACAAAGGTAACAAATGTAAACAAAGACTAAGAATAAAAACAAAGATTACATATGTAAACAAATGCTACTTATGGTAACAAAGACTCTAAATGTAAAGAAAGGCTACAAATAAAAACAAAGAGTACAAATGTAAATAAAGTCTACAAATGTAAACAAAAAGTACAAATGTAAACGAACACTAAATGTAAACAAAGGCTCTAAATGTAAACAAAGAGTACAAATGTAAACAAAAACTCTAGATGTAAACAAAAACTACAAATAAAAGAGTACAATTGTAAACAAAGACTACAATTGTAAAGAGACTCTAAATGTAAACAAAGACTCTAAATATAAACAAAACTCTATATGTAAACACTCTAAATGTAAACGAAGACTACAAATAAAAACTAGGAGTACAAATGTAAACAAAGGCTCTAAATGTAAACAAAGTGTACAAATGTACACAAACACTCTAAATGTAAACAAAATCTCTAAATGTAAACAAAAACTCTAGATGTAAACAAAGACTCTAACTGTAAAAAACACTCTAAATATAATTAAAGACTGCAAATGTAAACAAAGTTTACAAATGTAAATAAAGACACTAAATGTAAACAAAGATGACAAACGTAAAGAAAGATGCTAAATTTAAACAAAGGCTACACATAAAAACAATGAGTTCAAATGTAAACAAAGACTCTAAATGTAAACAAACTCTAAGTGAAAACAAAGCCACTATATGTAAACAAAGACTACAAATGCAAACAAAGTCTGTGTATGTAAACAGACTCTAAAGAAAAACTACAAACGTAAACAGACTCTAAATGTAAACAAATTACAAATGTAAACAAAGACTACAAATGTAAACAGACTACAAATGTAATCAAAGACTACAAATGTAAACAAAGATTGTAAATGTAAACAAAGAGTACAAATGTATACAAAGACTCTAAATATAAACAAAAGCTCTAAATGTAAACAAAGACTCTAAACGTAATTAAAGACTACAAATGTAAACAAAGATTACAAATGTCAACAAAGACTATAATGTAAACAAAAACTACAAACGTAAACAAAGACTAAAAATGTAAACAAGGACTACAAATGCAAACACTGTAAATGTAACCAAAGAATGTAAATGTAAACAAAGCATTTAAATGTAAACAGACTCTAAATGTAAACAAAGAATCTAAAAGTAAACAAAGACTCCAAATGTAAACAAAGACTCCAAATGTAAACAAAGACTACAAATGTAAACACACTCTGAATGTAAACAAAGACTGTAAATGTAAAAAAGACTACAGATGTAAACGAAGACGCTAAACAAAAACTACAAACGTAGAAAGACTCTAAATGTAAACAAAGACTGCAAATGTAAACAAAGACTGTAAATGTAAACAAAGACTCTAAATGTACACAAAGACTACAAATGTAAACAAAGAATTCAAATGTAAACAAAGACTACAAATGTAAACAAAGGCTCTAAATGTAAAGACACTTATTGGAAAGAGACTCTAAATGTAAACGAAGACTACAAATGTAAACAAAGGCTACAAATGTAAACACTCTAAATGTAAACAAAAACTAGAAACGTAAACAGAATCTAAATGTAAACAAAACTCTAAATGTAAACACTCTAAATGTAAACAAAGGCTACAAATAAAAGCAAAGAGTACAAATGTAAACAAAGCCTACAAATGTAAACAAAGGCTCTAAATGTGAACATTCTAAATGTAAACAAAGGCTACAAATGTAAACAAAAAATACAAATGAAAAGAGACACTTAATGTAAACAAGGGCTCTAAATGTAAGCAACGACTACAAATGTAAAGAAAGACTCTAAATGTAAACAAACTCTAAACAAAGGCTCTAAATGTAAACAAAGACTAAAAATCTAAAAAAAGACTACAAATGTAAACAGACTCTAAATTTATACAAAGGATACAAATGTAAACAGACTCTAAATGTAAACAAAATTCTAAATGTAAACACTCTAAATGGAAACAAAGGCTACAAATAAAAGCAAAGAGTACAAATGTAAACAAAGCCTACAAATGTAAACATTGAGTTCAAATGAAAAGAGACACTTAATGTAAACAAAGGCTCTAAATGTAAACAACGACAACAAATGTAAAGAAAGACTCTAAATGTAAAAAAATTCTAAGTGAAAACAAAGACACTAAATGTAAACAAAGACTCTAAATGTAAACAAAGACTAAAAATGTAAACACTCTATATATAAACAAAGAGAACAAATGTAAACAGAGTCTAAATGTAAACAGACTACAAATGTAAACAAAAAGTACAAGTTTAAACAAAAAGCACAAATGTTAACAGACTAAAAATGTAAACAAAATCTCTAAATGTTAACAAAGAATACAAATGTAAACGGAGATTATAAATGTAAACAAAGACTACAAATAAAAACAAAGACTAAAAACGTAAACAAAGGTTACAAATGTAAACAAAGACACTAAATGTAAACAAAGGTTACAAGGTAAACAAAGAGTACATATGTAAACAGACACTAAATGTAAACAAAGGTTCTAAATGTAAACAAAGACTACAAATGTAAACAAATCTCTAAATTTAAACAAAGACCCTAAATGTAAACTAAAACTAATAATGTAAACAAAGAGTACAATTGTAAACAAAGATTCTAAATGTAAACAAAGAGTACAAATGTACTCAAACACTCTGAATGTAAACAAAGACTCTAACTGTAAAGGAATACTCTAAATGTAATTAAAGACTAGAAATGTAAACAAAAATAACAAATGTAAACAAAGACACTAAATGTAAACAAAGACGCTAAATGTAAACAAAGACTGAGAATAAAAACAAAGATTACAAATGTAAACAAATGCTACTTATGGAAACAAAGACTCTAAATGTAAAGAAAGGCTACAAATAAAAACAAAGAGTACAAATGTAAATAAAGTCTACAAATGTAAACAAAAAGTACAAATGTAAACGAACAAAAAGTACAAAACTCTAACTGAAAACAAAGACTCTAAATGTAATTAAAGACTACAAATGTAAACAAAGACTTTAATGTAAACAAAGACTAAATATGTAAACAAGGTCTACAAATGTAAACTCTAAATGTAAACAAAGCCTTTAAATGTAAACAGACTCTAAATGTAAACAAAGACTACAAGTGTAAACAAAGAATACAAATTTAAACAGACACTAAATGTAAACAAAGACTACAAATGTAAACAAAGAGTACAATTGTAAACAAAGGTTCTAAATGTAAACAAAGTGTACAAATGTACACAAATACTCTAAATGTAAACAAAATCTCTAAATGTAAACAAAAACTAATAATGTAAACAAAGAGTACAATTGTAAACAAAGATTCTAAATGTAAACAAAGAGTACAAATGTACTCAAACACTCTGAATGTAAACAAAGACTCTAACTATAAACAAAGACTCTAAATGTAATTAAAGACTACAAATGTAAACAAAGGTAACAAATGTAAACAAAGACTAAGAATAAAAACAAAGATTACATATGTAAACAAATGCAACTTATGGTAACAAAGACTCTAAATGTAAAGAAAGGCTACAAATAAAAACAAAGAGTACAAACGTAAACAAAGACTAAAAATGTAAACAAAGACTACAAATGTAAACAATGTAAATGTCACCAAAGAACGTAAATGTAAACAAAGCATTTAAATGTACATAGACTCTAAATGTAAACAAAGAATCTAAAAGTAAACAAAGACTCCAAATGTAAACAAAGACTCCAAATGTAAACAAAGACTACAAATGTAAACACACTCTGAATGTAAACAAAGACTGTAAATGTAAAAAAGACTTCAGATGTAAACGAAGACGCTAAACAAAAACTACAAACGTAAAAAGACTCTAAATGTAAACAAAAACAACAAATGTAAACAAAGACTAAATGTGAACAAAGAATCTAAATTCTAACAGTCTCTAAATGTAAACAGACTACAAATAAAAACAAACACTACAAATTTAAACAAAGAGTACAAATGCAAACAGACTAAAAATGTAAACAAAAACTACAAATGTAAACAAAGACTCAAAATGTAAACAAAGTCTCTAAATGTAAACAAAGAATACAAGAATAAACGAAGAGTCTAAATGTAAAGAAAGACAACATATAAAAACAAAGACTACAAATGTAAACAAAGGGTACAAATGTAAACAAAGACTCTAAATGTAAACAAAGACAATAAATGAAAACAAAGAGTATGAATGAAAACAAAGACTCTAAATGTAAGCAAAGGCTACAAAGTAAACAAAGAGTACAAATGTAAACAGACACTCAATGTAAACAAAGACTACAAATGTAAACAAAACTCAAAGTGTAAACAAAGACCCGAAATGTAAACACAGACTACAAATGTAAACAAAGAGTACAATTGTAAACAAAGTGTACAAACGTACACAAACACTCTAAATGTAAACAAAATCTCTAAATGTAAACAAAAACTCTAGATGTAAACAAAGACTCTAACTGTAAACAAACACTCTAAATATAATTAAAGACTACAAATGTAAATAAAGATTACAAATGTAAATACAGACACTAAATTTAAACAAAGACGACAAACGTAAAGAAAGATGCTAAATGTAAACAAAGACTACAAAAAAAACGAAGATTACAAATGTAAACAAAGGCTACAAATAGAAACAATGAGTTCAAATGTAAACAAAGACTCTAAATATAAACAAAGCCTGCAAATGTAAACAAAAAGTACAAATGTAAACGGACCCTAAATGTAAACAAAGGCTCTAAATTTAAACAAAGACTACAAATGTAAACAAAGACTCTAAATGTAAACAGAAACTAAAAATAAAAACAAAGTGTAAAAATGTAAGCAAAGCCTACAAATGTAAACAGACTCTAAATGTAAACAAAGGCTACAAATGTAAACAGACTCTAAATGTAAACAAAACTCTAAATGTAAACAAAGGCTACAAATAAAAACAAAGAGTTCAACAGTCTCTAAATGTAAACACTCTAAATATAAACAAAGGCTACAAATGTAAACAAAAAGTACAAATGTAAACGGACTCTAAATGTAAACAAAGACTACAAATGTAAACAATGATTACAAATGTAAACAAAGACTACAAATGTAAACAATGATTACAAATGTAAACAAAGACTACAAATGTAAAAAAAGGCTACAAATGTAAACAAAGGGTGCGAATGAAAAGAGACACTTAATGTTAACAAAGACTAAAAAACTAAAAAAAGGCTACAAATGTAAACAGACTCTAAATTTAAACAAAGACTACAAATGTAAACAGACTCTAAATGTAAACAAAACTCTAAATGTAAACACTCTAAATGTAAACAAAGGCTACAAATAAAAGCAAAGAGTAGAAATGTAAACAAAGCCTACAAATGTAAAGAAAGACACTAAATGTAAACAAAGGTTACAAGGTAAACAAAGAGTACATATGTAAACAGACACTAAATGTAAACAAAGGTTCTAAATGTAAACAAAGACTACAAATGTAAACAAATCTCTAAGTTTAAACAAAGACCCTAAATGTAAACTAAAACTAATAATGTAAAAAAAGAGTACAATTGTAAACAAAGATTCTAAATGTAAACAAAGAGTACAAATGTACTCAAACACTCTGAATGTAAACAAAGACTCTAACTGTAAACAAAGACTCTAAATGTAATTAAAGACTACAAATGTAAACAAAGATAACAAATGTAAACAAAGACACTAAATGTAAACAAAGACGCTAAATGTAAACAAAGACTAAGAATAAAAACAAAGATTACAAATGTAAACAAATGCTACTTATGGAAACAAAGACTCTAAATGTAAAGAAAGGCTACAAATAAAAACAAAGAGTACAAATGTAAATAAAGTCTACAAATGTAAACAAAAAGTACAAATGTAAACGAACACTAAATGTAAACAAAGGCTCTAAATGTAAACAGAGTACAAATGTAAACAAAAACTCTAGATGTAAACAAAAACTACAAATAAAAGAGTACAATTGTAAACAAAGACTACAATTGTAAACAGACTCTAAATGTAAACAAAGACTCTAAATATAAACAAAACTCTATATGTAAACACTCTAAATGTAAACGAAGACTACAAATAAAAACTAGGAGTACAAATGTAAACAAAGGCTCTAAATGTAAACAAAGGCAACAAATGTAAACAAAGAGTGCAAATGTAAAGAGACACTGCATGTAAACAAAGACACTAAATGTGAACAAAGACTACAAATGTAAACAAAATCTGTGTATGTAAACAGACTCTAAAGAAAAACTAGAAACATAAACAGACTCTAAATGTAAACAGACTACAAATGTAATCAGACTACAAATGTAAACAAAGATTGTTTATGTAAACAAAGAGTACAAATGTATACAAAGACTCTAAATATAAACAAAAGCTCTAAATGTAAACAAAACTCTAACTGTAAACAAAGACTCTAAACGTAATTAAAGACTACAAATGTAAACAAAGATTACAAATGTCAACAAAAACTATAATGTAAACAAAAACTAAAACGTAAACAAAGACTAAAAATGTAAACAAGGACTACAAATGTAAACACTGTAAATGTAACCAAAGAATGTAAATGTAAACAAAGCATTTAAATATAAACAGACTCTAAATGTAAACAAAGAATCTAAAAGTAAACAAAAACTCCAAATGTAAACAAAGACTCCAAATGTAAACAAAGACTACAAATGTAAACACACTCTGAATGTAAACAAAGACTGTAAATGTAAAAAAGACTACAGATGTAAACGAAGACGCTAAACAAAAACTACAAACGTAAAAAGACTCTAAATGTAAACAAAGACTGCAAATGTAAACAAACACTGTAAATGTAAACAAAGACTCTAAATGTACACAAAGACTACAAATGTAAACAAAGAATTCAAATGTAAACAAAGACTACAAATGTAAATAAAGGCTCTAAATGTAAAGGCACTTATTGGAAAGAGACTCTAAATGTAAACAAAGACTACAAATGTAAACAAAGGCTACAAATGTAAACACTCTAAATGTAAACAAAAACTAGAAACGTAAACAGGGTCTAAATGTAAACAGACTACAAATGAAAACAAAAACAGCAAATGTAAACAAAGACTAAATGTGAACAAAGAATCTAAATTCTAACAGACTACAAATGTAAACAAAATGTACAAATTTAAACAAATAACACAAATGTTAACAGACTCAAAATTTAAACAGTCTCTAAATGTAAACAGACTACAAATAAAAACAAACACTACAAATTTAAACAAAGGGTACAAATGCAAACAGACTAAAAATGTAAACAAAAACTACAAATGTAAACAAAGACTCAAAATGTAAACAAAGTCTCTAAATGTAAACAAAGAATACAAGAATAAACGAAGAGTCTAAATGTAAAGAAAGACAACATATAAAAACAAAGACTACAAATGTAAACAAAGGGTACAAATGTAAACAAAGACTCTAAATGTAAACAAAGACAATAAATGAAAAAAAAGAGTACGAATGAAAACAGACTCTAAATGTAAGCAAAGGCTACAAGGTAGACAAAGAGTACAAATGTAAACAGACACTCAATGTAAACAAAGACTACAAATGTAAACAAAACTCAAAGTGTAAACAAAGACCCGAAATGTAAACAAAGACTACAAATGTAAACAAAGAGTACAATTGTAAACAAAGTGTACAAACGTACACAAACACTCTAAATGTAAACAAAATCTCTAAATGTAAACAAAAACTCTAGATGTAAACAAAGACTCTAACTGTAAACACTCTAAATATAATTAAAGACTACAAATGTAAACAAAGACGACAAACGTAAAGAAAGATGCTAAATGTAAACAAAGACTACAAATAAAAACGAAGATTACAAATGTAAACAAAAAGTACAAACGTAAACGGACCCTAAATGTAAACAAAGGCTCTAAATTTAAACAAAGACTACAAATGTAAACAAAGACTCTAAATGTAAACAGAAACTAAAAATAAAAACAAAGTGTAAAAATGTAAGGAAAGACAACAAATGTAAACAGACTCTAAATGTAAACAAAGGCTACAAATGTAAACAGACTCTAAATGTAAACAAAACTCTAAATGTAAACAAAGGCTACAAATAAAAACAAAGAGTTCAACAGTCTCTAAATGTAAACACTCTAAATGTAAGCAAAGGCTACAAATAAAAACAGAGAATTCAAATGTAAACACTCTAAATATAAACAAAGGCTACAAATGTAAACAAAAAGTACAAATGTAAACGGACTCTAAATTTAAACAAAGACTACAAATGTAAACAGTGATTACAAATGTAAACAAAGACTACAAATGTAAACAATGATTACAAATGTAAACAAAGACTACAAATATAAAAAAGGCTACAAATGTAAACAAAGGGTGCAAATGAAAAGAGACACTTAATGTAAACAAAGGCTCTAAATGTAAACAACGACTACAAATGTAAAGAAAGACTCTAAATATAAACAAACTGTAAACAAAGGCTCTAAATCTTAACAAAGACTAAAAAACTAAAAAAAGGCTACAAATGTAAACAGACTCTACATTTAAACAAAGGCTACAAATGTAAACAGACTCTAAATGTAAACAAAACTCTAAATGTAAACACTCTAAATGTAAACAAAGGCTACAAATAAAAGCAAAGAGTACAAATGTAAACAAAGAGTTCAAATGAAAAGAGACACTTAATGTAAACAAAGGCTCTAAATGTAAACAACGACTACAAATGTAAAGAAAGACTCTAAATTTAAAAAAATTCTAAATGAAAACTGACACTAAATGTAAACAAAGACTCTAAATGTAAACAAAGACTAAAAATGTAAACACTCTAAATATAAACAAAGAGAACAAATGTAAACAGAGTCTAAATGTAAACAAAAAGTACAAGTTTAAACAAAAAGCACAAATGTTAACAGAATAAAAATGTAAACAAAATCTCTAAATGTTAACAAAGAATACAAATGTAAACGGAGATTATAAATGTAAACAAAGACTACAAATAAAAACAAAGACTAAAAACGTAAACAAAGGTTACAAGGTAAACAAAGAGTACATATGTAAACAGACACTAAATGTAAACAAAGTTTCTAAATGTAAACAAAGACTACAAATGTAAACAAATCTCTAAGTTTAAACAAAGACCCTAAATGTAAACTAAAACTAATAATGTAAACAAAGAGTACAATTGTAAACAAAGATTCTAAATTTAAACAAAGAGTACAAATGTACTCAAACACTCTGAATGTAAACAAAGACTCTAACTGTAAACAAAGACTCTAAATGTAATTAAAGACTACAATTGTAAACAAAGGTAACAAATGTAAACAAAGACTAAGAATAAAAACAAAGATTACATATGTAAACAAATGCTACTTATGGTAACAAAGACTCTAAATGTAAAGAAAGGCTACAAATAAAAACAAAGAGTACAAATGTAAATAAAGTCTACAAATGTAAACAAAAAGTACAAATGTAAACGAACACTAAATGTAAACAAAGGCTCTAAATGTAAACAAAGAGTACAAATGTAAACAAAAACTCTAGATGTAAACAAAAACTACAAATAAAAGAGTACAATTGTAAACAAAGACTACAATTGTAAAGAGACTCTAAATGTAAACAAAGACTCTAAATATAAACAAAACTCTATATGTAAACACTCTAAATGTAAACGAAGACTACAAATAAAAACTAGGAGTACAAATGTAAACAAAGGCTCTAAATGTAAACAAAGTGTACAAATGTACACAAACACTCTAAATGTAAACAAAATCTCTAAATGTAAACAAAAACTCTAGATGTAAACAAAGACTCTAACTGTAAACAAACACTCTAAATATAATTAAAGACTGCAAATGTAAACAAAGTTTACAAATGTAAATAAAGACACTAAATGTAAACAAAGATGACAAACGTAAAGAAAGATGCTAAATTTAAACAAAGGCTACACATAAAAACAATGAGTTCAAATGTAAACAAAGACTCTAAATGTAAACAAACTCTAAGTGAAAACAAAGCCACTATATGTAAACAAAGACTACAAATGCAAACAAAGTCTGTGTATGTAAACAGACTCTAAAGAAAAACTACAAACGTAAACAGACTCTAAATGTAAACAAATTACAAATGTAAACAAAGACTACAAATGTAAACAGACTACAAATGTAATCAAAGACTACAAATGTAAACAAAGATTGTAAATGTAAACAAAGAGTACAAATGTATACAAAGACTCTAAATATAAACAAAAGCTCTAAATGTAAACAAAGACTCTAAACGTAATTAAAGACTACAAATGTAAACAAAGATTACAAATGTCAACAAAGACTATAATGTAAACAAAAACTACAAACGTAAACAAAGACTAAAAATGTAAACAAGGACTACAAATGCAAACACTGTAAATGTAACCAAAGAATGTAAATGTAAACAAAGCATTTAAATGTAAACAGACTCTAAATGTAAACAAAGAATCTAAAAGTAAACAAAGACTCCAAATGTAAACAAAGACTCCAAATGTAAACAAAGACTACAAATGTAAACACACTCTGAATGTAAACAAAGACTGTAAATGTAAAAAAGACTACAGATGTAAACGAAGACGCTAAACAAAAACTACAAACGTAGAAAGACTCTAAATGTAAACAAAGACTGCAAATGTAAACAAAGACTGTAAATGTAAACAAAGACTCTAAATGTACACAAAGACTACAAATGTAAACAAAGAATTCAAATGTAAACAAAGACTACAAATGTAAACAAAGGCTCTCAATGTAAAGACACTTATTGGAAAGAGACTCTAAATGTAAACGAAGACTACAAATGTAAACAAAGGCTACAAATGTAAACACTCTAAATGTAAACAAAAACTAGAAACGTAAACAGAATCTAAATGTAAACAAAACTCTAAATGTAAACACTCTAAATGTAAACAAAGGCTACAAATAAAAGCAAAGAGTACAAATGTAAACAAAGCCTACAAATGTAAACAAAGAGTTCAAATGAAAAGAGACACTTAATGTAGACAAAGGCTCTAAATGTAAACAACGACTACAAATGTAAAGAAAGACTCTAAATGTAAACAAATTCTAAGTGAAAACAAAGACACTAAATGTAAACAAAGACTCTAAATGTAAACAAAGACTAAAAATGTAAACACTCTAAATGTTAACAGACTAAAAATGTAAACAAAATTTCTAAATGTAAACAAAGAATATAAATGTAAACGGAGATTCTAAATGTAAACAAAGACTACAAATAAAAACAAAGACTACAAATGTAAACAAAGATTACAAATGTAAAGAAAGACACTAAATGTAAACAAAGACAACAAATAAAAACAGAGTGTACAAATGAAAACAAATAAAAAGAAAGACTCTAAATGTAAACAAAGGTTACAAGGTAAACAAAGAGTACATATGTAAACAGACTCTAAATGTAGACAAAGGTTCTAAATGTAAACAAAGGTACAAATGTAAACAAATCTCTAAGTTTAAACAAAGACCCTAAATGTAAACTAAAACTAATAATGTAAACAAACAGTACAATTGTAAACAAAGATTCTAAATGTAAACAAAGACAACAAATGTACGCAAACACTCTGAATGTAAACAAAGACTCTAACTGTAAACAAAGATTCTAAATGTAATTAAAGACTACAAATGTAAACAATGATAACAAATGTAAACAAAGACACTAAATGTAAACAAAGACACGAAATGTAAACAAAGACTAAGAATAAAAACAAAGATTACAAATGTAAACAAATGCTACAAATGGAAACAGACTCTAAATGTAAAGAAAGGCTACAAATAAAAACAAAGAGTACAAATGTAAATAAAGTCTACAAATGTAAACAAAAAGTACAAATGTAAACGAACACTAAATGTAAACAAAGGCTCTAAATGTAAACAAAGAGTACAAATGTAAACAAAAATTCTAGATGTAAACAAAAACTACAAATAAAAGTGTACAATTGTAAACAAAGACTACAATTGTAAACAGAATCTAAATGTAAACAAAGACTCTAAATATAAACAAAACTCTACATGTAAACACTCTAAATGTAAACGAAGACTGCAAATAAAAACTAGGAGTACAAATGTAAACAAAGGCTCTAAATGTAAACAAAGGCTACAAATGTAAACAAAGAGTGCAAATGTAAAGAGACACTGCATGTAAACAAAGACACTAAATGTAAACAAAGACTACAAATGTAAACAAAGACTCAAAATGTAAACAAACTCTAAGTGAAAACAAAGACACTAAATGTAAACAAAGACTACAAATGTAAACAAAGTCTGTGTATGTAAACAGACTCTAAAGAAAAACTACAAACGTAAACAGACTCTAAATGTAAACAGACTACAAATGTAAACAAAGACTACAAATGTAAACAGACTACAAATGTAATCAAAGACTACAAATGTAAACAAAGATTGTAAATGTAAACAAAGTGTACAAATGTATACAAAGACTCTAAATATAAATAAAAGCTCTAAATGTAAACAAAACACTAACTGTAAACAAAGACTCTAAACGTAATTAAAGACTACAAATGTAAACAAAGATTACAAATGTCAACAAAGACTATAATGTAAACAAAAACTACAAACGTAAACAGACTAAAAATGTAAACAAGGACTACAAATGTAAACACTGTAAATGTAACCAAAGAATGTAAATGTAAACAAAGCATTTAAATGTAAACAAAGAATCCAAATGTAAACAAAGACTACAAATGTAAACACACTCTGAATGTAAACAAAGACTGTAAATGTAAAAAAGACTACAGATGTAAACGAAGACGCTAAACAAAAACTATAAACGTAAAAAGACTCTAAATGTAAACAAAGACTGCAAATGTAAACAAAGACTGTAAATGTAAACAAAGACTCTAAATGTGCACAAAAACTACAAATGTAAACAAAGAGTTCAAATGTAAACAAATACTACAAATGTAAACACTGGCTCTAAATGTAAAGACACTTACTGGAAAGAGACTCTAAATGTAAACAAAGACTATAAATGTAAACAAAGATTACAAATGTAAACACTCTAAATGTAAACAAAAACTAGAAACGTAAACAGAGTCTAAATGTAAATACACTACAAATGAAAACAAAAACAACAAATGTAAACAAAGACTCCAAATGTGAACAAAGAATCTAAATTCTAACAGACTACAAATGTAAACAAACTGTACAAATGTAAACAAATAACACAAATGTTAACAGACTCAAAATTTAAACAGTCTCTAAATGTAAACAGACTACAAATAAAATCAAACACTACAAATTTAAACAAAGGGTACAAATGCAAACATACTAGAAATGTAAACAAAAACTACAAATGTAAACAAAGACTCAAAATGTAAACAAAGTCTCTAAATGTAAACAAAGAATACAAGTGTAAACGAAGACTCTAAATGTAAAGAAAGACTACATATTAAAACAAAGACTACAAATGTAAACAAAGACTCTAAATGTAAACAACGACAATAAATGAAAACAAAGAGTACAAATGAAAACAAAGACTCTAAATGTAAACAAAAGCTACAAGGTAAACAAAGAATACAAATTTAAACAGACACTAAATGTAAACAAAGACTACAAATGTAAACAAAGACTATAAATGTAAACAAAACTCTAAGTGTAAACAAAGACCCTAAATGTAAACAAAGACTACAAATGTAAACAAAGAGTACAAATGTACACAAATACTCTAAATGTAAACAAAATCTCTAAATGTAAACAAAAACTCTAGATGTAAACAAAGACTCTAACTGTAAACAAACACTCTAAATATAATTAGACTACAAATGTAAACAAAGATTACAAATGTAAATAAAGACACTAAATATAAACAAAGATGACAAACGTAAAGAAAGATGCTAAATGTAAACAAAAACTACAAATAAAAACGAAGATTACAAATGTAAACAAAGTTACAAATGGAAACAAAGACTCTAAATTTAAACAAAGGCTACAAATAGAAACAATGAGTTCAAATGTAAACAAAGACTCTAAATATAAACAAAGCCTGCAAATGTAAACAAAAAGTACAAATGTAAACGGACCCTAAATGTAAACAAAGGCTCTAAATTTAAACAAAGACTGCAAATGTAAACAAAGACTCTAAATGTAAACAGAAACTAAAAATAAAAACAAAGTGTACAAATGTAAGCAAAGACTACAAATGTAAACAGACTCTAAATGTAAACAAAGGCTACGAATGTAAACAGACTCTAAATGTAAACAAAACTCTAAATGTAAACAAAAGCTACAAATAAAAACAAAGAGTTCAACAGTCTCTAAATGTAAACACTCCAAATGTAAACAAAGGCTACAAATAAAAACAGAGAGTTCAAATGTAAACAAAGACTCTAAATATAAACAAAGGCTACAAATGTAAACAAAAAGTACAAATGTAAACGGACTCTAAATGTAAACAAAGACTACAAATGTAAACAATGATTACAAATGTAAACAAAGACTGCAAATGTAAACCAAGGCTCTAAATGTGAACACTCTAAATGTAAACAAAGGCTACAAATGTAAACAAAGGGTGCAAATGAAAAGAGACACTTAATGTAAACAAACGCTCTAAATGTAAACAACGACTACAAGTGTAAAGAAAGACTCTAAATGTAAACAAACTCTAAACAAAGGCTCTAAATGTAAACAAAGACTAAAAATCTAAAAAAAGACTACAAATGTA
This sequence comes from Salticus scenicus, assembly GCA_963930645.1. NCBI lineage: Eukaryota > Metazoa > Arthropoda > Arachnida > Araneae > Salticidae > Salticus > Salticus scenicus. The sequence continues at coordinate 340,443,296 of OZ005653.1, forward strand.
AACAGACTCTAAATTTAAACAAAACTCTAAATGTAAAAACTCTAAATGTAAACAAAGGCTACAAATAAAAGCAAAGAGTACAAATGTAAACAAAGCCTACAAATGTAAACAAAGATTTCAAATGAAAAGAGACACTTAATGTAAACAAAGGCTCTAAATGCAAACAACGACTACAAATATAAAGAAAGACTCTAAATGTAAACAAATTCTAAGTGAAAACAAAGTCACTAAATGTAAACAAAGACTAAAAATGTAAACAAAAACTCTAGATGTAAACAAAAACTACAAATAAAAGAGTACAATTGTAAACAAAGACTACAATTGTAAACAGACTCTAAATGTAAACAAAGACTCTAAATATAAACAAAACTCTATATGTAAACACTCTAAATGTAAACGAAGACTACAAATAAAAACTAGGAGTGCAAATGTAAACAAAGGCTCTAAATGTAAACAAAGGCTAGAAATGTAAAGAGACACTGCATGTAAACAAAGACACTAAATATAAACAAAGACAACAAATGTAAACAAAGACTCTAAATGTAAACAAACTCTAAGTGAAAACAAAGACACTAAATGTAAACAAAGACTACAAATGTAAACAAAGACTACAAATGTAAACAGACTACAAATGTAATCAAAGACTACAAATGTAATCAAAGATTGTAAATGTAAACAAAGAGTAAAAATGTATACAAAGACTCTAAATATAAACAAAAGCTCTAAATGAAAACAAAACTCTAACTGTAAACAAAGACTCTAAACGTAATTAAAGACTACAAATGTAAACAAAGATGACAAATGTCAACAAAGACTATAATGTAAACAAAAACTACAAACGTAAACTAAGACTAAAAATGTAAACAAGGACTACAAATGTAAACACTGTAAATGTAACCACTGTAAATGTAACCAAAGAATGTAAATGTAAACAAAGCATTTAAATGTAAACAGACTCTAAATGTAAACAAAGAATTTAAAAGTAAACAAAGACTCCAAATGTAAACAAAGACTCCAAATGTAAACAAAGACTACAAATGTAAACACACTCTGAATGTAAAAAAAGACTGTAAATGTAAAAAAGACTTCAGATGTAAACGAAGACGCTAAACAAAAACTACAAACGTAAAAAGACTCTAAATGTAAACAAAGACTGCAAATGTAAACAAAGACTGTAAATGTACACAAAGAGTCTAAATGTACACAAAGACTACAAATGTAAACAAAGAATTCAAATGTAAACAAAGACTACAAATGTAAACAAAGGCTCTAAATGTAAAGACACTTATTGGAAAGAGACTCTAAATGTAAACAAAGACTACAAATGTAAACACTCTAAATGTAAACAAAAACTAGAAACGTGAACAGAGTCTAAATGTAAACAGACTACAAATGTAAACAAAAACAACAAATGTAAACAAAGACTAAATGTAAACAAAGAATCTAGATTCTAACAGACTACAGATGTAAACAAAATGTACAAATGTAAACAAAGAACACAAATGTTAACAGACGCAAAATTTAAACAGTCTCTAAATGTAAACAGACTACAAACAAAAACAAACACTACAAATTTAAACAAAGGCTACAAATGCAAACATACTAAAAATGTAAACAAAAACTACAAATGTAAACAAAGACTCAAAATGTAAACAAAGTCTCTAAATGTAAACAAAGAATACACGTGTAAACGAAGAGTCTAAATGTAAAGAAAGACTACATATAAAAACAAAGACTACAAATGTAAACAAAGTCTACCAATGTAAACAAAGACTCTAATTGTAAACAAAGACAATAAATGAAAACAAAGAGTACGAATAAAAACAAAGACTCTAAATGTAAGGAAAGGCTACAAGGTAAACAAAGAGTACAAATGTAAACAGACACTCAATGTAAACAAAGACTACAAATGTAAACAAAACTCAAAGTGTAAACAAAGACCCGAAATGTAAACAAAGACTACAAATGTAAACAAAGAGTACAATTGTAAACAAGGATTCTAAATGCAAACAAAGTGTACAAATGTACACAAACACTCTAAATGTAAACAAAATCTCTAAATGTAAACAAAAACTCTAGATGTAAACAAAGACTCTAATTGTAAACAAACACTCTAAATATAATTAGACTACAAATGTAAACAAAGATTACAAATGTAAATAAAGACACTAAATGTAAACAAAGACGTCAAACGTAAAGAAAGATGCTAAATGTAAACAAAGACTACAAATAAAAAGGAAGATTACAAATGTAAACAAAGTTACAAATGGAAACAAAGACTCTAAATTTAAACAAAGGCTACAAATACGAACAATGAGTTCAAATGTAAACAAAGACTCTAAATATAAACAAAGACTACAAATGTAAACAAATACAAATGTAAACGGACCCTAAATGTAAACAAAGGCTCTAAATTTAAACAAAGACTACAAATGTAAACAAAGACTCTAAATGTAAACAGAAACTAAAAATAAAAACAAAGTGTACAAATGTAAGCAAAGATTACAAATGTAAACAGACTCTAAATGTAAACAAAGGCTAAAAATGTAAACAGACTCTAAATGTAAACAAAACTCTAAATGTTAACAAAGGCTACAAATAAAAACAAAGAGTTCAACAGTCTCTAAATGTAAACAAAGGCTACAAATAAAAACAGAGAGTTCAAATGTAAACAAAGACTCTATATATAAACAAAGGCTACAAATGTAAACAAAAAGTATAAATGTAAACAAAGGCTCTAAATGTGAACACTCTAATGTAAACAAAGGGTGCAAATGAAAAGAGACACATAACGTAAAAAAAGGCTCTGAATGTAAACAACGACTACAAATGTAAAGAAAGACTCTAAATGTAAACAAACTCTAAACAAAGGCTCTAAATGTAAACAAAGACTAAAAATCTAAAAAAAGGCTACAAATGTAAACAGACTCTAAATGTAAACAAAACTCTAAATGCAAACACTCTAAATGTAAACAAAGGCTACAAATAAAAGCAAAGAGTAGAAATGTAAACAAAGCCTACAAATGTAAAGAAAGAGTTCATATGAAAAGAGACACTTAATGTAAACAAAGGCTCTAAATGTAAACAACGACTACAAATGTAAAGAAAGACTCGAAATGTAAACAAATTCAAAGTGAAAACAATGACACTAAATGTAAACAAAGACTCTAAATGTAAACAAAGACTCTAAATGTAAACAAAGACTAGAAATGTAAACACTCTAAATATAGACAAAGAGAACAAATATAAACAGAGTCTAAATGTAAACAGACTACAAATGTAAACAAAAAGTACAAGTTTAAACAAAAAGCACAAATGTTAACAGACTAAAAATGTAAACAAAATCTCTAAATGTAAACAAAGAATACAAATGTAAACGGAGATTCTAAATATAAACAAAGACTACAAATAAAAACAAAGACTACAAATGTAAACAAAGGTTACAAATGTAAACAAAGACACTAAATGTAAACAAAGACAACAAATGAAAACACAGTGTACAAATGAAAACAAATAAAAACAAAGACTCTAAATGTAAACAAAGGTTACAAGGTAAACAAAGAGTACATATGTAAACAGACACTAAATGTAAACAAAGGTTCTAAATGTAAACAAAGACTACAAATAAAAAGGAAGATTACAAAAGTAAACAATGTTACAAATGGAAACAAAGACTCTAAATTTAAACAAAGGCTACAAATAGAAACAATGAGTTCAAATGTAAACAAAGACTCTAAATATAAACAAAGACTACAAATGTAAACAAAGACTTAAATGTAAACAGAAACTAAAAATAAAAACAAAGTGTACAAATGTAAGCAAAGACTACAAATGTAAACAGACTCTAAATGTAAACAAAGGCTACAAATGTAAACAGACTCTAAATGTAAACAAAACTCTAAATGTAAACAAAGGCTACAAATAAAAACAGAGAGTTCAAATGTAAACAAAGACTCTAAATATAAACAAAGGCTACAAATGTAAAAAAAAGTACAAATGTAAACGGAGTCTAAATGTAAACAAAGACTACAAATGTAAACAAAAATTACAAATGTAAACAAAGACTACAAATGTAAACAAAGGCTCTAAATGTGAACACTCTAAATGTAAACAAAGGCTACAAATGTAAACAAAAAATACAAATGAAAAGAGACACTTAATGTAAACAAGGGCTCTAAATGTAAACAACGACTACAAATGTAAAGAAAGACTCTAAATGTAAACAAACTCTAAACAAAGGCTCTAAATGTAAACAAAGACTAAAAATCTAAAAAAAGACTACAAATGTAAACAGACTCTAAATTTATACAAAGGCTACAAATGTAAACAGACTCTAAATGTAAACAAAACTCTAAATGTAAACACTCTAAATGTAAACAAAGGCTACAAATAAAAGCAAAGAGTACAAATGTAAACAAAGCCTACAAATGTAAACATTGAGTTCAAATGAAAAGAGACACTTAATGTAAACAAAGGCTCTAAATGTAAACAACGACAACAAATGTAAAGAAAGACTCTAAATGTAAAAAAATTCTAAGTGAAAACAAAGACACTAAATGTAAACAAAGACTCTAAATGTAAACAAAGACTAAAAATGTAAACACTCTATATATAAACAAAGAGAACAAATGTAAACAGAGTCTAAATGTAAACAGACTACAAATGTAAACAAAAAGTACAAGTTTAAACAAAAAGCACAAATGTTAACAGATTAAAAATGTAAACAAAATCTCTAAATGTTAACAAAGAATACAAATGTAAACGGAGATTCTAAATGTAAACAAAGACTACAAATAAAAACAAAGAATAAAAACGTAAACAAAGGTTACAAATGTAAACAAAGACACTAAATGTAAACAAAGGTTACAAGGTAAACAAAGAGTACATATGTAAACAGACACTAAATGTAAACAAAGGTTCTAAATGTAAACAAAGACTACAAATGTAAACAAATCTCTAAATTTAAACAAAGACCCTAAATGTAAACTAAAACTAATAATGTAAACAAAGAGTACAATTGTAAACAAAGATTCTAAATGTAAACAAAGACTACAAATGTAAACAAATCTCTAAATTTAAACAAAGACCCTAAATGTAAACTAAAACTAATAATGTAAACAAAGAGTACAATTGTAAACAAAGATTCTAAATGTAAACAAAGAGTACAAATGTACTCAAACACTCTGAATGTAAACAAAGACTCTAACTGTAAACAAAGACTCTAAATGTAATTAAAGACTAGAAATGTAAACAAAAATAACAAATGTAAACAAAGACACTAAATGTAAACAAAGACGCTAAATGTAAACAAAGACTAAGAATAAAAACAAAGATTACAAATGTAAACAAATGCTACTTATGGAAACAAATGCTCTAAATGTAAAGAAAGGCTACAAATAAAAACAAAGAGTACAAATGTAAATAAAGTCTACAAATGTAAACAAAAAGTACAAATGTAAACGAACAAAAAGTACAAATGTAAAACTCTAACTGAAAACAAAGACTCTAAATGTAATTAAAGACTACAAATGTAAACAAAGACTTTAATGTAAACAAAGACTAAATATGTAAACAAGGTCTACAAATGTAAACTCTAAATGTAAACAAAGCCTTTAAATGTAAACAGACTCTAAATGTAAACAAAGACTACAAGTGTAAACAAAGACTACAAAGGTAAATAAAGAATCTAAAAGTAAACAAACACTACAAATTTAAACCTCTCAATATAACAAAGACTGTAAATGTAAACAAAGACTACAAATGTAAACAAAGTCTCAAACAAAAACTATAAACCTAAACAGACTCTAAATATAAACAGACCACAAATGTTAACAAAGACTGCAAACGTAGAGAATGAGTGTAAATGTAAACAAAGACTACAAATGTAAACAAAGATTACAAATGTAAACAAAGACTACAAATGTAAACAAAGACTCTAAATGTGAACACTCTAAATGTAAACAAAGGCTACAAATGTGAACAAAGCCTCTAAATGTAAAAAAAGACACTGAATGGAAACACTCTAAATGTAAACAAAGACTACAAATGTAAACAAAGACTTTAAATGTAAACAAAAACTCTAAGGTAAACACGGACTCTACGTGTAAACAAAGTCTAGAAATGTAAACAAAGATTCTAAATGCAAACAAAGGCTACAAATGTAAACAGACTTTAAATGTAAACAAAGTCTACAAATGTAAACAAAGAGTACAAATATAAACAAAGACTACAAATGTAAAAAAGACTCTTAATGTAAACAAAGACTACAAATAAAAACAGACTGTAAATGTAAACAAAGGCTGCAAATTTCAGCAGGCTCTGAATGTTAACAAAGACTTTAAATGTATACAAAGACTCTAAATGTAAACAAAGACTACAAATGTAAACAAAGGCTCTAAATGTGAACACTCTAAATATAAACAAAGGCTACAAATGTGAACAAAGCCTCTAAATGTAAAGAAAGGCACTAAATGGAAACACTCTAAATGTAAACAAAGACTACAAATGTAAACACTTTAAATGCAAACAAAAACTCTAGGTGTAAACACGGACTCTACGTGTAAACAAAGTCTAGAAATGTAAACAAAGACTCTAAATGTAAACAAAGACTACAAATGTAAACAGACTTTAAATGTAAACAAAGTCTACAAATGTAAACAAAGAGTACAAATATAAACAAAGACTACAAATGTAAAAAAGACTCTAAATGTAAACAAAGACTATAAATAAAAACAGACTGTAAATGTAAACAAAGACTAAGTGTATACAAAGACTCTAAATGTAAACAAAGACTACAAATGTAAACAAAGGCTCTAAATATAAACAAAGACTACAAATGTAAACAAAGACTACAATATAAAAAAGGCTGTAAATAGAAACAAAGACTACAAATGTAAACAAAGACTACAAACGTAAACAAAGACTCTATATGTAAACAAGGACTCTAAATGTAAACAAAGACTCTAAACGTAAACAAAGACTGCAAATGTAAACAAAGTTTCTAAATGTAAGCACTCTAAACGTAAACAAAGACTACAAATGTAAACAAAGACTCTAAATGTAAACAAAGACACTAAATGGAAACAGACTATAAATGTAAACAACTACTACAATTGTAAACAAAGGCTACGAATGTAAACAAAGACTCTAAATGTTAACAAAAACTCTAGGTGTAAACAAAACTCTAGGTGTAAACAAAGACTATAATTGTAAACGACATTTTCTAGAAATGGTCAAATCGTGTTCTGGACCTCTCAAAAGTGTAAATCTGTCGAAAACCGGAAGTCGAAAATTTTCACGAAGATTTTAGGAATTCCTCAGAAGAAAGTAAAAATTTATGCAAAAGAAAATTGCTGAAAAGTCTTAAAGTCATTATGTATATATATATATATATTAAATTAAAGAATTACTTGCAAGAATCTTTGTCTAGAAAAGCAGATCTCCTGACTGACTTGCAAGCTCACTAACCAATGCCTAGTCAAACTAATGGAGATACAGATATGACATTTTATGAGATTCTTTCTCTAGTATTCAAAAACCGGATATTTGGCATATTAACTGGATATCCGGTGGTTTTCATCCGGATATCCGACGGTATTTCGGATATTGAAAAATCAGCCGGATATGCGCCGGATACCGGATAATTTCCGGATATCTAGTCTCATTGAATAAAAAATTGTATTGAATTATATTGAATAAGGAGTTATCACTTCTTACATTATAGCTCAAAGCTTGCGGACGGCGGAACGGAACGGCGACTATTAGTATGCCTTAAGGCTGGACATCAGTGAACAAAAATATCGTGTTCGTTCTTCCAGGGAAAAAGTCCCGTTTAGCCTTGAACTGTCGTAGATGCTAGAAAACGATTAGCGCTGACCCCCAAGACATCTGGTCAGCCTGTGGCTATCAGTGACCAGTATTTATGTTACGTACGAGGAAGCCTGAATTATCTGTAATCTCTCACCTTCATTCTTCCACTGAGTTTTTCTGAAAAATTTTTGAACTTTCAATTATCTAAATTTGTATCCAAAGACACGAAATTTTCTCTTTTCACTTACGAAAGATTAAGTATAGTTCGATCGACTGCTTCGTCTCTTCTTATAGAGTTATTAAAATATTTAAACTGAAACGATATTTTACTGTAGTTGAAACAGTACGTATAATTTATGTAAAAACAGTTATTTTATTCATTATAGAATCGTAATACGTAAATCTTGCACCTTTTTTTTTTTTTTTTTTTTTTTGTAATTTATTTTTTCACGAAATTGAAAATAGTTATAGTTTATGTAACAGCACTCGCTGCTTATCAAAATAACATTCGTTCTGAGCAAAAGTGATTTTATTAAGTAGGTATTTTCTTTCTTTCTTTCTTTCTTTTTTTCTTTTCCCGGCGACCGTTCATGCACTCAAGAAAAAGATATTATTTACCTGAATTTGGGAAGAAATTTCAAAAGGCATCAGATAATGGAACTATAAAACAATATTAATTAACTTTTAACAGATAATTATTTGACTGTTTCTTCAAAGTAAGTGAGTTGAACACATCCGAAATTCAGAGGCGTTTTTATTTGAGAAATATCGTCAATACTTTGCTAAACATTCAGGCTTTTCTTTTAAATTTAAAATCTTTTCGTTTAAGCTTTTTGCTTATGAGTTTTATTAGCATGAGAACTAGAAATTATCTTTTATTAATTAAACATTAGAAAAAAACATCACTTGCTAATCAAATTAAATTTGTAATTTATTATTGCGCTTTGAAGAATACGTTCCTTGAAATTGTCACTAAGACAAGTGATGGGCGTGCGTAAATACTGTAAATGTGAAATTTTCGGCAAAGAGAGATAACGGAGGGATTGCTGTATTTCATCTTCTATTTTATTCAAAAATAAAGAATCGCATTGTAAATAAAAAATTTATTTAGCATGCATAAATAAGATTTTTGTTGCTGAATAGATTTTTTTTTTTTTTTTTTTTTGAGTTTATTAACCAGCGATGATCATTTTATTAAGCGGCGGTTTTAAAATTGCTCTGCATTAATTACAGAATTGCATTAACTTTAGTTCAACCTATATATTGTAGATTAATAACCATGAATACAAATGTGTACATAGTAATAATTGCAGACGTAGTTGTATACAACAAAGCATCCTGTTGTACTTTGAATTGCCCATACCATTTTCTGAAGACAGACTTCTAGTTTTTGTATGTATGTATGCAGCGACCCATCATTATTTCAACACACTATGCAAGTTTTCTTCGACTAGAATAGACACTGTAATATCAAAACATTAACTGATTGGGGGAACATAAAACTTAAAAAATAAATAAAATGGAAAATGCAGAAAACAGTGAAGATTGGAATCAAGCAGAAAATGTCTTCATCCTGCAGTGGATTTATAAAGGCTGACACACACACACAGACATATATATATATATATATCGTAATAAAATTTAACCTTAGAATTTAGCAATTAGTAGATTCAAAATAATACCAACACAACAAAAATAGAACTGATTTTAACTTATAGGTAATACTGGCACAAAAATGTTGCACGTACACACACACACACATAAGTATATATATATATATATACACCTGACAGAGATGCAAGTTTCCTGACGAGTGTTCATTTCTGATTTTCAGCATTTAAAATTCTATTTTTCATTTCTTGAATTCTCTTTTCTTTTAACAGATCCTTTTGGTTAATTTTTCTCTTTCCATTTATATTATTTGATGAATGTTTCTATTGGATTAATGGATTATGCAAATTATCTCATCGTTAGGCTTATGTGTTATGTGTGTCATTTCTCTTCTGCGTAAGTACTTTAACATGTTTTTACTACTCAGTGTACTTAAATTATCATCGTGACAATAATATTATTCGAAATACATCTCATTTAAAATTTCATATGTTGGTATTTTCATCTCTCTTTCATTTGCTGAGTGTTGTAAAGGAATTAAATAATTCAAATTATCTCTCTCTCTCTCTCTCTCTATATATATATATATATATATAAACTTTTTTTTTTTTTTTGATTTTTTCTGTTTCATCTTATTCAATGTTTCTTGTTTTCATTTATTCAATGTTTGAAAAGGTTTTCAATATATATATATATATATATTATATATAGTACCCACTGAAATTGCCCAAAGCCTTGTTTTGGTGTTCCAGTAGCGTCTTTCCTTTCCGGAATCTATTATATAACGTCCGAGTTCGCATTGCCATCAGCAGTTAGAAATCTCGCTTCCAGTATCTCGCCCCTCTGCTTCTTTCCCGGATACATTTTGTCTCATATATTTCCTTCCAAGTGAAGTGAAAAATAAACAGTTAAATAATGTTTTAAACAAAATTATGATAATGCATACAGTATTTTCTTGAAATAATTATTATTATTTTGTCCCTGAAATAGAAGTATAGGTTAAACACTCATCAAATTATATTTGAATTTTGCGACGATGACCTATAACATACCTATAAAGTTTTAGCTCAATCGAAAAAGGTGTTTAGACTCTGTTGACTCCATAGGCTGTAGTTATAAAGAATTTTTATGTGTGTGTAAAATAAGAAAAAACTTCAAGCTATTGTTAAATTAAAAAAAAATATTCACTCGCATTAGTCCTTGAAAGTTATCAAGCAGCTTTTGGAGTAGCAACCTGATATGAACTTCAAAAGATACATTAGAATTATCTGCAATTATTTTGTTTTTAATTTACGCTGACAAGAAGCATACGCAAAAATCAACCGTTAAAATCTTGACTATAATGTGGAACCTCAAAAAGTGTAATAATACCAAAAGCCCAACAATAAAAATTTAATTTAAATGCATTTCATTTATCGTATGAGTATGAGAAATTAATTTTCATTCCTGATAAATTTTTCTGGACATGGTAAAATATTATATTAAAGCATTTCCATCAATTACATTCAATAAAAAAGTGTTTTTGCTCATTTATTAGTACCCCTGTATATTTACTAAAAGATATGTATACACCGTATTGTGTATTGAAATATAGTCCTACTTTAATAATACACAGCGCTACCTGAAATACATTTCCATCAGTTTTTAAGTATAGTCATATTAAAATGAATTTTTTTTTTTTTTTAATGTATTCTTATTTTAAAATTTGCGAATTTACAGTGATCAAATTTTCAATTTATGTTACATAAATCACGTAGCTTTTGGATTGAAAAACATATTAGCTTTTCTTAAAGAAAAAAGAAAGAAATGAAATGAAATGGGAAAAAGAAAGAGAAAAAATGAAATGGGAAAAAAAATGTTTCTGCACAAATGAAAAAATTGGCTAAAGACCGTAATTATGAATTCGCAGTCCAAAAATGTCTAGATTCAGTTGAAAATTAAAGATTTTTACAGAAAAGTGATATTTAGCTGAGTTCAAGGCCACCCATCCGCTGACATTTATAGTTTCTGAATTAGCGTTAAATTTAAATAACATGCAATTACACAGGAAAAAAAACTTGGCACACACACACACAAAAAAAAAGGGTGGGGGGAAGAAAGAAGAAAAAATAGGTTGAAAGAATCAATAATAACTTGAAGTATTGAAAAACAAAAAATAGCACACAAGTTCCTTGTACCTTTATATCGGTAGTTTTCAAAACAGATAACAAACGCATTCAAACACATCTCCCTTCCCTACGTAATTAACGAAAAGAAGGGGTCGAAAAACTCACACTAAAGTGGGGAAAGACCACCTGTGAAGTCATTGATTACTGGTCTTGGAGTACGAAGATTCAACTTTAAAATAAAAATGTTTGTTTTATTATTAAAATATCTCTTTTTCGTTTTAATAAAAATTCAATATTTTTAAATCAATGCACAGATAAAAAATTGAATTTATTAGCCGCGTGATTAAAATTTCAAATATCTCAAACAGAACTGAGTAAATTTCAGTTTTTTGATGCCTTGTCTAATTTTCATGATAATGTTTGAGTTTTGAAATTAAATTAAATATTATTATTAACTTAAAAAAAAAAAAATGCCCACTAGTCTAAAATCTAAAGACCTTCAAGAATTGCATGCAAAAATCCAAATTCGAAAATCACAATTTCCTTTCGAGATATTTTTAGAAAACTGAAGGTCCTTAATTCCCATAGGAATAACATGGAGAAAGGATTTTGGAGATTTCACTGATGTACAGCCTTAACGGAACGGAACGGCCTGTCTGTTGTATAGAGCCTACAAGGAGAGAGTCGTCAATAGTGAGTCAGTTTCTGATTTGTTTGAATGAAAACTTTTTTAGACTATCACCCACATTTAAAGTGTTTTTAATGACTTTAAAGAACTGTGCTCAAAACTATACAAAAAAACAACGATACCCATAATTTTTTTGTTGTTGATAGTAAACTTATGTTGTTGATATTCAAGTGTTCGAGTTTTTATACCAAAACCAACCCAGTTTGGTGTAGAAAAATGTCTGCTATGAGCATGCGTCGTAGCGTTATTTCTTCTTTTGACGTATCTCTCCTTTGAGGCTCTCGAATACGTGCTGCTAAAACGTGTGGGATAGATCCCATGGAGTTTTTCCTCACTTTCCTCAGTCAGTGGTCGCTAGTTTCGTGCTCTAAAAGTTACGGTATTCATGCAACAAGGTTTTGTGTCATCTAATGTAAGCTGAAGTGTACCAATACCACATAAATTTTTCTTTTCTGGATTTTTATTATTAGTCAATTAAATTTTTGAAGGGTTTATGGCAGTGTGGTAGTTGATTTTGCTGTAGTTTGTCCCACTGAGCTGAAGAACAACTGGAGCAAATAATTCCAATACCTTTACATGATATTTGTGCGTGCCGTTTTTTGAAGAATTCGTCTGCTAACGTTAGAGCCAAGATCAATCCTTGCATGGCAAGAAGCATTTGTCGCGTCGTCCGCTTATATTGTGCTCTTAATGAATTTAAATTAAAAATGGTTATATCATGTTCTGCATATGGTTGTACGAACAGACAAATCACGAATAACTCTTCAGAAAAGAAAAAGATAACATTTCACAGGTAAATTTTAATTTAATTTAACTCTCAGATTATATAAATATCATAACATTTTGCAGACATATGTATCCATTTCTTTCTTTCTTTTTTTCGTTAACTTGATAAAAATACAATGAATAAATGAACATTATACATAATACATTATACATAATAGATTTCAATACATTACACTTGCATTTTAACATTTTAACAATTGAACACGGACTTTATGCATCACTGCGGGTATATAAAAGTCTCTACGCCAATCGCTGAACTTGAAATTTTTGTTTACTGCTGTATTAGCCAATACCAATCGCTAAGATAGGAAAATACCCGCAGCCGTTGCCACTCGTGCATAAGGTCCATTTTAACTACATGTTCAAATCTTGCTATATAATGTGTCTATGTGTCACTATTACATTGTTTATCTAATCTGTAATTATGCAATAGGTTTTCCAAAGTACAAATGATTCAGTTTTTTTTTATTTTTTATTTATTTTTTATTTATTTTTTATTAAAAGCATGTTTTTCATTTATCTAAAAATAACAAAAATAAATCTATATAAAAATAAAATAAGACATATGTGTATAAATATATACACATATATATAAATGATAGATATCGTAATGAAAGTTAATCTTAAAATTTAGCAATTAATAGATACAAAACAATACCAACACACAAAAATATAGAACTGATTTTAAAGCAGAGGAAAGACTGACACAACATTGTTGCGATTTAGATTAAGAACCAATAAGAGACAAAAATAACTTAAATTACTTACGCCGACATGGATGATAATAAAAAAAGGACCATTAAACTCAATGACAGAGAAAACAAATAAATAACCACAGAATTAATTGGATGAAAATGCTTAAAAATAGAAGTAAAATACTCTTCAGGGGGCATGTACTTCATAAAGCTGTGAAAACTGCAACGATTTCGTAAAACGATATAGCTAATCATAGCAATTTATATCGCTTCAGCCCCGATCGAAACAGCAAAACCATATAGAATGAGAAATTAAATGAAATATTAAATTAAATCAATTATTTAATAAAATCATCATGGAAACCAGAAAGAAAAGTATAAAAAAGCATAGTAGCCACATGTAAAACATTTAACACAAACTGGAGAATAGGATGATGCCAAAAAAAAATGAAATAAAAAATAAAAGCTTTGCAATCATCGATTAATCGACAAAGAAAGAACGACAGAACATTTTCATTAACGATAAAATACCCAATATATATATATATATATATATATATTGAAAACCTTTTCAAACATTGAATAGATGAAACCAAGAAACATTTAATAAGATGAATCCAGAAAAATACAATATATATATATATATAATTACACATATATTAAACTTAATCAAATTATATATTTCATATTGAATATGTTAAATGTATATTGAATATATTAAACTTAATTATGTAATGGTAATAATAATGATAATAATTATTAATGATATATTGAATATATATATTTAAATCAAATCTGGTAGATTTGAAGGTGCTGGTGTAAGGGTGAACACCAAATGACTACACAGGAATTCTAGGCATAGGTGGTATGCCCTACACATGGACTTTTTAAGTGTTCCTATCCCGTATTTATTCGAGTTTTCAAGAAAACCATGAAAAACTCCAAAAAGCGAAACTGACGAACGCGACCTAGGATTGAACCCATCAGTCCCCATCTACAAGAGAGAAAAAAAATGGTGAAAAAATCATACGTTTAATTTTTTGCTTTAAAAAAATAAATAAATAAAGGATAACTTAGTTTTAAATCTACACTGATGCATGGTTCAACCAGTTTTTCTTTTAAGATATATACACGAGTTATTTTTAAAAATATTCACAATAAAAATTTACTCCTTGAAGAAAAGAGAGGGGCTGATATTGGTGTAAATTAAGGCCGTTTGTCTACACAAGTGTCCTAGACCTAGGTGATATGCCCTCCGCAGTGGTCTTTCTAAGGAATTTTTGCCCGTATGTACGCGAGTTTCGAAGAAAACCTTGGAAACTCCAAAACTGAACTTCGAACAGATATGTCTAGAACGTGATCTGGGCTCGACCTCCGGCACTTCCCGTCTACCAGCTTTGAGAGTAGAACTGCTCGGTCATTGGTAAGAGGTGCAGGAGTGAGACTATTACTATTCAAAACACTTTTTTTTCATTTATATATATATGTATATATATTTTTTAATTTGTCTCATTTTGTGCATTCATACTGAACTTTGTTTCATACTATCACACTAAAGATAACTACAAAAACTGAAAGACAGCGGCATTATCTGTTGAGCAATATGCACAAAAAACTCTTAGATATCAATTTATTTCAAGTTGCATTTAAATATAACTTTTTATGAAATTTTGTTCGTTGATTCTTGATCGAGAGCTGCAACAAAATTTTTGTCACACACATCCAGACATTTTCTAAAAATGATTAATCTGTTGACCCATTAGGCGCCAAAGTTCGTGCAGCGGGAACATTTCATTAATTCTTTTTTCTCTACACGTAATTAAGATAAATAAATAAATATATATATATATATATATATACATTGGATACTGAAGTGCCTAATTCTTTTTTTTTTTTTTTTTTTAATTATTTAAACGAAATGTCTGTTTTAACTGAAGAAGAAAAAAAAAAAAATACTGAAAATAAGTCATTCGAGTGCAGGGGTTTAAAACAATGGATATAAAATAAAACAGTTCCTTTTTTTTTTTTTTCAAATTATAACAAACTGGGATCAATATGACTAATTTAAAAGGGTTTTTCAGTTTATCAATATCTGTTTTACGCTCATTAGGTGCCACGTCTCCTATTTTGGAACCATATTATATCTTCTAACAAAATAAACCTTTTTTTATTAGTTAAACTACATATCATTAGAAATGCACATTGAAGCACAACACATACGAAAATTCAAATATTTTCAGTGGGATTCATATAGCGGCATTTAAAGGATTAAATAAATCAGAAAATGTGTAAATCTATCAAAAATCCAAAGTCGAAAATTTTTACGCATCCAATACTTTCTTCTATTGAATATAAGATGAAGTCAATAAACTGCTAATTCTATCAATTTATCACAGAAATTTTTGCATATTTAATTAATTAACGGTGAAAATATTTATAATCAGGCACTAATTGCGAATCGTTAAACAGTTTCATGAAACCTGTTGTGTCGTAAAAAAAAAAAGGTTGAATAAAATAAAATAAAATAATAATAACGATAAATAGAGAAGGAAGAAAAAAAAGGATCAGCAATATGGAATTCTGACTGCTTACTACTCAAAAGACGATATAATTTTTTGTAATAAAATTAATTTTTAAAGTAATGTAGCTTTAGAAATCAATAAATTATTTCTTTGTCTTTCATGTTCCACCAAAAAATTCATAGCTATATTTCATATACATAAAGCCGATAAGAATACATTCCTTTCCGCAATTTTACATTGAAATTATCAAATCCTTTTTGCCATGCACCGTTCAGAAAACGAAACTATGGGAGAAAGACGAAGCTTCTAAAAATGGCACGCGAAAACCGGTCTAGCATTTCCTCCAGTTGTTCTTCAGCTCAGTGGTTTGTCCATTTGCCCTTTTTTTAGATATTTATTTTTTGATGATGCTGAATTGGTGACAGTAACTCTATGACGTGTATTGTTTATAGATTACTGTACCGGGGCTTGTGGTGATTTGTTAATTAAATACCTAATTTTTTTTTTTATGTAGTATAGTTTATCTGACTGATTAAAATGGAAACTTTTTATAGTTTACCCTTCACAGTTTTAGAACTACCATATTTGAAGTTAAAAAGACCATCATGGTTCAAAAAGCCAAGTGCTATGGTTGTTTATGCTGTAGTATTGGTTTCTTATTTCATGGTTTGTGGAGGTATAGAAATACATATCTTTTTTTTTTTTTTTTTTTTTAAGTACAATTAAGTGATTTTGCTTTGCTTACATCATTTATAAAAATTGAAGAATCTCATTTCTGTTTTTTATTTTAATCGCAGCAATTATTTGTTACATTCATATTTTATATGTCTTCAATTTTAAGTTTCCTATTTAAAATTATTTTTGATATTGCACTTCATTTACTAAACCTATTTATTTTGATCTCATATGAAATAAATTATTTCATTTTATGGTATCTGTGGCAAAAGCAAAATATTTTTATTTTGAATCATGATAGATATATCACAGAAGATTTGATAATTTTTTTAGTTAATTTTTGACTCGGTAAAATAGTGTTATTTTTAAAATGTTTTGAATCAGTATTCTCAATTATATTCTTTGATGTCACATTTATTTCATTTTTATAAATGAATTCTTAAATTGTATACATTTTTTTTTTTTTTTTTTTCATTAATGAGAGGAAACAAATCCAGCATTCTAGTCTAGTTATGGAGACACTTGATCCTCCATCTGAGGAGACTTCATCTTAGAAATAAATACATTTAAGCAATTCTGAGCAAAGATAAATAAATGTTGAATTGAATTTCATGTCAATTGAGATGTTTGAAGAAGTAGTATGTTTATTACAAATAAAAAATACCAAACTTTGGCCTGCTTTTTATTTTATTAAAAAATAAAAATAGTAAATATTTTCAACCATAAAAAGTTGGACATAAGTATCGGCCATTGCTATTCGGACGATCGGTGCGATTCGTGTGGAGGCTATGCCAACCGCTTCTTTGTTGCGCTGGTCATAATAATCATTTTGCTTGTTTGATCTTGATTTTTCTCTGTCATATACTAATTATTTTGCTTGTTTCAACTGCAAATTCAAACTTTTAACATTTTGAAAGTGTATAATGCGATTGTTCTACAAACCATGTTTATTTCAACATTGCTGTCAGAAAACATTACAAAATAAGTACAAAAGTCATTTTCAGAAAAATCATACATATATTTGTATAGAAAATTGGGTTTGGTTTGCATCGAATTATATTGGAATGGTTTAATTGTTTTTTTTTTTTTTTTTTAAAGGAAAATAATTGAAAAAACAAATAACATCTGATGTAGTTGAATATGCAGATTTATTTATACATATTCACCCAGTGGCAGAAACACCGTGACTTGGCGACATAGTCGTGGACACAGAAAAACGGCTTGCGGACAGTTTTTGTCTGCACTGATAAAAATATTTGTCTGCAACTTCCGAATAACAATTCACTTAAAAAAAAAAATTTGTATCAAAACTAAAACTAATACTTTTATTATTTATAATTATTTATATTGTGTTGTGTCAAACATTGCTATAAAATATTTAATTGAATGAGATGAATTGAATGAATACACACAATTGTTTATACTATATTGTTCTGCAGTAAAATTCTATTCGTGTATTGTTGCACGAGATCACCACTGATGTTAAGCCCCCCCCCCCCCCCCCCCTCAAATGAGCTTTCAGGCTTTTTGAATGTAAGCCATTTTCACCCCTGATTACACGCAAATTTTGCAGACAGATTATGAAATTTTAAAAGCCTGTTGGCCTGTTGCAGACAGCTACAAAACTTTCTGCCACTGGGCGTATTCATAAACATATTGCGAAGATTTTTTCAAAGATTGAAAATACTCATTTACTAAGATCTGTTTTCGTGTTGCATATTTTATTTTTATTATTCAGTTTTTGAAATCTTTATTATTTTCATTTTTGCTTTATAAAAATTATATTGAGTTATTGCCCTTTCATGAAGAATTTTAGCATACAAAATTTCTGTGAAAATAATTAATCTTTACCCCACTCCCACACTCAAAAAAAAAAGTAAAAAAGATAATTTTTCATGCATGGGGACAAGACTCATTATGTTATTTCTAAATTCTATTCTTTTATCAGTGCTAACTTATTCTCCTTGGAAAAGATGGTCTGAATAGCCTGTACACTAATTGCACCGACGATCCGATTAGCCACTTTGCATAAATATTAAGACTCTTGCCATTTGAAGTGTGTGACCTAACACAGAGGAGGGGAGATGTATGATTTACCTGCCACTGGCGAGTAATTTTTTGGGCATGGTGATGAATTCTATGTCAGCCAGATTCTTTGTCGATATTCAACATAGTAAAATCGCCAAAAATCTGTAAAACAGTCAAAAGAGGAAACTCCTCCCAATAGCATGAACAGTGTTTAAATAGGCAATTACATTTTATTACATTTTTAAACTGTGATTATTCTACAGTACACTCTCAAAAATCCGCACAGCTTAAAACAAAGTGTTTTGTGGATTTCTGAATTTTGCAGATTTTAGAGTAATTTCTTTTATTTACATCTAAGAACCTCATTTAAGTAGAAGATTTTTAAAAAACAATTTATTTGTTATACATAAAGTGCTGAAATAAAGTGTGCCTAATAAAAGTACAAATATTTCATTAAATTTTAATTTAAGGAGCCATTTTTATACATCATATTATAGTTACAAATTATCTAGATTTTTCAAAAGTCTGATCAATAGTAGTTTAAGTAAGAATATTCATATATATTTATTTTCCTATAACCTGCAAAAATGTCAGCAGTTCTTGGTCAATCACATAAGTTTGTGCTATGAGAAAGTTTGAATATTTATCTTCATGTGAGAAAATCTTTCATAAAACTGTCTTGCTCCTTCTTCCTCTAAATTAATATAATTTATTTTTTGATAATTATACATAATTACACGTACCATTTTCTCCTCTGTAATATGCTGAGTGATTGGTGATTCATCAGCACCAGTTAATAATTGATGTTGAAGTTTTGCAATCCACTAATCAACAAATCAGTTGTGACAATGTTTGTTTACATTGCAAATGATATGCGGATTTTAGAGTATTGCGGATTTTAGGGTTGCGGATTTTTGAGAGTTGACTGTATATGCAGTGTTCAAAATCAGCAGTCGTTAGTCATCAAATGCGACTAAATTATTACATTTGATGACTATAAAATTATTTCCGGTTGTCAAATTTGACCCCTAGCTTTTTTTTTAAAGACTTATTTTTGTTTAACTTTAAAAGCTCCAATTTCGTATTGTATTTTTTTTCTCCTACTCGCGAAGGAACTATGTCGTTTTGACATCTGGGTATTTGGGGCATATTTCATCCCCCCCCCGTTTTGCAGAGATAAAAAAGAAAAAGTTTCCTTTAATCCCTTTTAATGTTATCTTTTCTTAAAACTACAGTTTGCAATTCTCTCTCACTACACATGCATACAAATAACCTATGTAGCTGACACATTACATCTGTGTGCACATACTGATATAATATGTAAGAAAAATAAAATACATATGTATTAAATTAAATTGTGTTTTAGAAATTTTGGCGTGTAGTTCAGAAAATATTGTTTTACTCAGAATCACTCTTGATTAGTCATGTTAAAAGTGAATTTGTATTGCAACTATAAATTTCATTTTGACGCCTAAAATATTTACAGCAGGCGTCATATGATGCCTTCCCTTTCCTTCCCAATTTCTATCACTGTCTATATGAAACATTGTATTCTAAGAAATGGTGCTATGTGAGCTTGAAAGAATTCTACTAAATGATCAATTCATTTTACATTTAAGGTTCATGTAAATTTTGTCCAAAACAGACTGTGTATCATATATTACTGATTAAAAGGGAAAAAAAAATCTTGGTAGCTGCTAAGAATTTCTAAAAATTCCCCACTCATAGTAAATAATATTGGGAATTTGAGAATTAAACTTTTAAATTATGCCCTGAAAGTTTTTATGATAAATTAAATTTTTTTTTTAAATAGGAATTTATTTTCTCTGAAGGTGGTAAAAACATGTTTTGGTCAAAATAGAAAAAATTATTACACGGTAAATACCAGGCAAACCCTGTGGTAGGGATATATATCCTGATACCACTTAACTACTTGTAAACCTTGGCATAGGTGTGTAACAGTTGTACCAAAATGTTTGAGTTTGTCCCTGTGAGTATTTTTTCTGTAACATGGTGATAAGATTTTTTATTTTGCAGGTGTCATTTATGATGTCATTGTTGAACCTCCTGGTATAGGATCTACTGTTGATGAATATGGCCATTCTCGTCCTGTAAGTTATATGTATTAAATTTATTTTTTTACTGACAAGAAAAAAAATGTTGCACAAATTGGAATTTATCAGTTGATATCAATTACACAAGCCGACAAAAATGAAGTTGACAAAATTTGATTTGATGATTTTAGCTGATCTTTATGTTTTTTGTTGTGCTGAAACAGAAAATGCAGCCCATTTTTCTGTATCACGTATTGATTTTTGTCAATACAGGGTACACAATTTCTTACATATACCATCATGAAATTAGGTTGTTTATTGGCTGGTATGGTTTTACTTGACACTAGTGCTGCACAATTACAACAGTAGGTAATCATGATTAATTTATCATAGAATAGAAACATACTATAAAACTCACCATATAATTATATTGGTGGAAGAGAAATGGAAGAAATTGTATGGGCAGGCACCCTGTATTAGCAAAAATCTATACGTGGTAGAGAAAAACTGGCTTCATTTTCGGTTTCAGCACGCCAAAAAACATAAAAAACAGCCGAAATTATAAAATCAAAATTTTACATGTCAACCTGTGTTATTAAACTATTTCTGGACAAATGAAATTCATTCATAAACAAGTTGGCATACGTAAACTCTGCTCAGTTCCTCATCATGTATTAGCCATAGACCTTATATAGATAGACTACGCCACCAATAGGACTTCCCATTATAGTGAATGTCTTCAACATGAGGGTGTAATCTGAAACCTTCATCCTTTGCGGTCAGCGCCGTATGTCACATGACACAGACTTGAGGGAGATTCTTCCTTAAGAAAGCACTTATTTTTGTAAGAATCAAACAAAAAATTCTCCCCTTCAAAATGGTTTTTCACAAAAGGAACTTGTTTATAATTAATCTATGACATTTTAGCTTTCCAATGATGCGTAAATCTAAAGGCTTAAATGAAAAGTATGTGCACAATACAGAAATTAAAAAAACCAAAAGTACTTTCTTTCCTATGAAAAAGTAACATAATATTCATTCTCGTCTCTCTCTCCATCTGCATCACGTGATAATTTAGCTGGGGGAGCTAGCTCATCTCGCGGACAGATAATGAGGGGGGATGCATGATCTATCTATATAAGGTCTATGGTATTAGCTAAATGAATTATTAGAATATTGATGTTCATTAATGTCAGTATTATAAACAAGATTTTAAAACAGCTTCAAGCCTCACAAATAGTTCCTTTTTTACAGGGTTCATACTCATCAGGGAAAACCTGGAAAACGGAATTTGTTAAAAAAAAAAAAAAAATCATGGAAAATGAAAATTTTTATTAAAAGTCAGGGAAAATCAGTTATAAAACCTGGAAAAATAATTTTTTTTTCTTTCTGTCAAGTTATGTTTTTCTTGTTTAGTTTCATATCAAAATTTAAATGATTAAGTATTGTAAAAATACGCATGTAAATAATGATTTCTACCTGAATTTCTATCATGATCGGCAGTAATATGGCATCATACAGCGGAAGTAGCTGTAGTTTGTCCTCTCTAGAGGATCGTTTTTTGTAATATGTCGCTAATATTTTCTTGAAAATTGTCTGGGAACTCAGGGAATTTTTTTTTTTTCCATATTTGAGTATGAACCCTGTTTTTACCAAAAAGTCCTTTTTCAAAAATTTAAGTATCTAAAATTCTTTTTTTTTTTTTTTTTTTTTTTTTTTTTTTAACTATACTAGTCTTTTGTTTTACCCTGTTCTTATATTTTTGTAAACAAAAATCTATCTTATTTTTCCATTGGGTAATAAAATTGACTTTTTTAATTGTTCAAATACATAATTTTTTTTTTTTTCACTGCTAGTTCCTTAAATATACAATTATTTTGTTAATGGGTGCACCTTTTGTTTTTCATTAATAAAATGTACTTTGGTGTAAATGTGGATGAAAACATTGTTTTATCAGCATTTAAAATGTCACTTTTCTTATTGTTTTCCCTGATATCTGGCCAGTTTTCATTTGATATGTTTACAATGTGTTCATCTACACTCTTTCTTTTTCTACAGATGTTAATAGTATGTTGTGCTGCATTTTGCGGTTTGTGCAAAAATAAAAATTATTCATAATTCAACATTTAAGTTAACTAGAAAACTCTAGCAAGCTCTAATATCCAATTGTCTTTAAAAAACTATGGAAATTAGTTTACATTGTACTTAATTTGCCATCAGATTTTTAGCTACTGATTGGCAACAGACGAAACATTAAGAATTGCTTATATTTTATGTTTTGAATGGTAGATGTGTGAAAAAGTTATAGTCAAATAATTTATGTAATTTTAATATTGTACAGGTTTAAAACAGTGTAAGTTAAATTTCAGATTTACCATATCTTTGCTTTACATTCTCATCTTTTTTTTTCTTTTAATTATTATAATTTTAAGCATTCAAAATATTTATTTGTCTAAATTGAGCCTACAGTTGAATTTGCTAATTTATGTTCCATAAAAACATCACATTTCTTTCTGTCTTTATCTAATTTTTAATTAAGTCAACTTCATCATTCAATCTTAGTATTTTTTTTATTTATATATTTTTTTGAATAAATGCCATAAGCTGTAATTTTCTCGTCCATGAAACAAATATCAAATTGAAGTCATTTGACATTATAAGCGCATTGTGTTAACATTGATGTCTACTAATGTAGTGCAGGGTTTAATCTGGCAAAAAAGTTTCTTTAGCATTTAAGCTAAAACATATAATCAGTATTTTAGCTTTTTCGAAAATTAATTCTTTGAATAGTATTGATTTCTTTTTCTTAACTTGGTTATCCCCAATTTTATTTTCTGTTTGTTTTGTTCACTGATGATTTTAACCAAGCATATATTTATTACTTACAGACTTTGAATAAACACCATAAAATGCAATAAACTCGCAACAATTGTTTCGGGTCGAAAAAACACACAACCCTTCATCAGGCGAATAAAGTAAGCACGAGTGCTGCAGTCAAAGCGGCAACGCACAAAATCGTTTAAAGTGAAAAGAAGAACTTTATAAACTAGAAAGTAAATATAGCTACTGGTGTAAGTAGAATTATACAAGAAAACAAGAAAATAACTAAATGAGTGAGATTAAACATATAACAATCTAAGGATATCAAAATTAAACGAAAATCTAAGTTACGTGAGTAATTTCCAAGCATCAGAGAAGAAAGGAGTGGAAGAAATATCATTAACAAGATTTTTCGAATTTTTAAATATGTAAAATGCTTCATGAATATCCAAATGGGAGGAACAGACAGGAGATGAAAGTATGTTAGTTTTGGAAAAATCAAAACGATGACATTGAGACCAGCAGTGGGAAGCAATAGAAGATTTGGTAATCTCAGCATTACGAACATTCCGACGGTGCTCATTTATTCTGTATTTCAAACGCCTCCTAGTTTGACCAATATAACCTAAGTTGCAGGACGAACACGGAATTAAATAAATTCCAGAACGGTTTTCGGTGGGAATGGGATCCTTAAGAGAAGATAATTTAATTTTATTGACGGGTTTGTAAATAACTTTGAAACCAAACGGTGAAAGAATTTTAGAGATTTTAAAAGAGAGTGAAGAATGAAAAGGTAAAACAACTGGGATGAGACTGTGATCGTTTAATTTGGAAGCAGAACGTTTAGGATTCTTAAATTTATATAGAGCTTTATCGATGATAGATGGGTTATAGCCACGAGATAGAGCAAGAGATTTTAAATAATTAATTTCTTTCGAAAGATTAGACGGATCAGAACAAATGTGTAAGGCACGATAAACATAAGTGTAAAAAGCAGACATTTTTTGTTGAGGGGCGTGGTTAGAGAGAGCATGCGGTGGCAAAGAGACTGAGAATGGTTTTCTAAAAACAGTAGTTGAGAAGCAATCCTTTTCTTTATTCACAAGAACGTCAAGGAAAGGCAAAGAGCAATCCTTTTCAACCTCAAAAGTGAATTGAATGCATGGGTCAATCGAATTGACCAAAGAAAGTAAATTGGACAAATCGACATCAGGGGAGACAAGAACGAAAGTGTCATCCACATACCTAAACCACTGAGGAAATTTATATACACCGAAGAGTTTTTCTTCAAAATAGTGCATATAAATGTCGCAAAGTAAAGGAGAGAGAGGACTACCCATGGCCATACCATCATTTTGGGAATAATAAGCACCATTAAAAATGAAGGCAGTTTGCCTGATACACAAATGAACTAAATTCACAAGCTCCTCAACTTCAATAGAAGAATAATGGAATTCACGTAGTCTTCTCTCTAAACAAACCAGAGCGCCTTGAACCGGAACATTTGTGAAAAGTGATTTGACGTCTAAAGAAATCATAGTATAGTTAGACGGAGAGATGCATTTAATTTTGTCCACAAAATCATACGAGTTTTTTACAGTATGAAGATTAGTAGTAGTTAGATGAGAAAGAGAGTTTGAAAGAAATCGAGCAAGATTATAAGAAGCCGTACCAATATTAGAGACAATAGGCCGAAAGCAGAGAGTGGGTTTATGAACTTTCGGAAGTGCATAAAAACGAGCACAATTGGCAGCAGAAGGAATTACCATGCGTTTGGTATAATCATTAAGAATAACGGAATTTTTAACGTGGTATTTGACTTGATCAAGATGATCATTAGAAGGATCTTTTTTAAGTTTCGAATAGGGACCTGAAGTAAGCAAGGCCTCAACATGGGAAATGTAATCCGATTTGTTGAGTAGAACAGTTTGTCCACCTTTATCAGCTCTTGTGACAATTAAATCGGGGGCGGATTTTTGAGAAGGAGTAAGGTTAGACTTTTGTGGATGATTATTGGTGGAAATAATGTTAGATAAAATGAAACGAAGAGATTCTAACTGGCCTGGAGAAATTTTACTATTTTTAAAGGAATTTTCAATGGGAGCGATCAAATCCGGAATGGAGGGTCTCGAAGTACGCGCAAAATTCAGACCCAAACTGAGCACGTCGCGTTGAGTATTAGTCAGAACGTGCGAAGAGAGATTAACAACAGTATTCTGAGCAAGAGGAGAAACAGGAGAAGTAAAGGAATTATTTTTAAGAAGATAATTAAATTTCTTATTTAAGTTAGTTTGATGCCTAGAAGACTGAAACGCAACGTATGCGAAATTTCTTTTTTCAAAAGAAGAGCATATATTATATATTACAAGCATATATTTATTGCGATTTAAGAAAAACGAATCAGCAAAATTTTGTTTTGATTTCAACAAACGCAATACTAGCATTGAGAATACATCTATGAAGCAAATTCTTAATTATGTTTTTAAATATTTTTGCATTTAAATTCAACTATTAAAAGTCAAAATTAAATCCGAATATACTAAATAGATAATGATTCCCAATATTTTTAGTGATTTTGTAATTTCCGTTCACAAATACTTGTATAAAAACTAGAGGTAGTTATATAAAGATATTTTATGAAGTAATCTAGTTTTAGCTTTTTAGCGAAATTCTTACTGACATAGTTTAGCAAAATACAATATCTTTTAGCAAAATGCTAAAAAAACTAATGGCAGTTTAAACCCTGATGTAGTGACAGATATTTTTGACATTTATAAGTTATAAGCAAGTTGACACTATGAATAACCAAAATTTAATTTAATAAATAGTCTACTAGTTACTCTTGTCATATTGAATTTTTGTGTTTAGTACTCGGAAGAGAAAAAACATAATTTTGAATGCAAAGTTAATTGATCTTGTGTTCAAAAATTGACCAGTCTGATTGTTTTAGTGTTAATTATTAACTTCATGATAAAGTTGCTTCTTTTGTTCTTGTATTTCATTGTTTTTTCACATAATAATTGTTTAAAATGTTTATTTTCCAATTTTGTAGGTAGCTTTCATGCCGTATAGAGTTAATGGACAATACATTATGGAAGGTTTAGCCTCTAGTTTCCTGTTCACCGTTGGAGGATTAGGCTTTGTGATACTCGATCATACTCATAATCCAAACACCCCGAAGCTTAATCGCATACTCCTCATTTGTGTGGGATTCATCTGCATTTTAGTTTCATTTTTTACATGTTGGATTTTCATGAGAATGAAACTGCCGTAAGTTTATTTCCATGAATACAACTGGAAATTTATTTATTATATCAGTTTTTTCTTTAGTATAATTGATTTGATTTCTATTGAGGTTCTTTTTTTACCTCTTATAATCTATGATAGCCAAAGCATCTCTATGGAGAAATTTGTTAATAGATTCACTTATTACCTAATGGAATATTTTAAATTCTCTTTTCTAATTTAAAAAAAAAAAAAAAAAAAAAAATCACAACTGTTAATTTTGTTCTTATTTTCTAAAAGTTGAAGAAAGTTGAATTGAATTTAAATTGTTGTTTTAATTTAAATTGTTGTTTTAATTTAAAAGTCGAATTTAAATTTTAAGCTACAAAGTGTAAAAAAATGCACTTAGTTAATTTTTTAGCTTCAAAATAAAATATTTAAAAATCAATTTTGGAATAACAAGGATAAATTTAACAGTTGTGAATTTTCTGAATGAGAAAACGGAATTTTAAAAAACATGTTAAGTGAATGAGTATTATGACTATTAACAAATTTCCCTTTAGATTGACGTGGGGTTTGACTGCTGGCAATGAGAGGTTGATAGTCTCTTTAAAAAACTAATGAAGAAAGATTAAAACATAATGATAACAGTGACAAAGATAACAATAACAACTGGAGGTTCCACCTGAAAAAAAAAAAAAAAACTTTTAGTAATTTATTTCTAGTTGTTATATTGTAGACAGTGGTAGACCTACAACTCTCGAGGTCGGGTGTGAAAATTTCACTGGAGCTTCCCTATTTCTAGAACGCTTCCTATATTGAAGCCCCCTTGCACTTCTCCACTTAACCCATTAGTAGTCACTAGTTGGTCGATTTGCCGCCCATCCTTCAGTGTTGCCAGATTTTTTTATTCAATAGCCACCAAAAATTTTTAGAAGTAGCATTTGATATACATAAAATGCGAATAAAATTGAACGAACGTTGATCACATCACTTCTTAAAATTATTGGTGGGAGTTAAATAAAAAGTGTGCAATCTGTAATAGGTGGCGCTGTCTATAGCGACTACTAACAGGTTAAATTTACTGTAAAAAGGCATTAAAGTAAGTTTTAAGATCTATTTGGAAGTTCAACCCAACAAGAAGGCAAGTGGCTTTGGCCCCGCTTACCTTGCCTTACTCACACTTTGCATAAATGAGGTTTTTTGGTTTTGGAGTTGCTCTGTGGTCACATTTTGTACATTAGGCTTTTCAGGTGGGAGTCTATGACTTAAAGGGTAATTGCAGGTAATGTTTAGGTTAATATAATGGCATGACAATTCCACCAAACATGTATACTTAAAGGTAAAGTTTCTTTGGAGGCCTCCCCCTTATAAATAGAGGCCCAGGACAGACTGCCCCCCTCTGCCCCATCCTTGGTACATCATCGATTTTAAATTCAAAGCTAATGTAATAAAACTTACCAAAATTATGTAACTGATTTATTCAACATGTTTATATTAAATTTTTCCCGCCTAGTTCAATAAAATGTCAGTGTAAAAAGCTGATATTCTGCTTGACAAGTTGACATAAGTTGCTTATAAAAATATTTTTTACTTCCAAAAATTATTTACTTGTATCAAACAACATCCTGCCCTGAGTTTCAGATTGACTTGATCGGGTCCTATTCTTAACATTAATAATTTTAAACAGAGCTTAATAAACAAAAGACAAATTCATATAAAATTTAATATACACTAATACAAAGTGTTCACCAAAATTTTATATTGATTCTGGGAAATCTTTTAAAATAATTTTTATTTATTATAAATACCAAAATTTATTTATATTACTGTTTTCTTTCTGTAGAATTATTAACAGTATAATTGAGACCCTAGACATATAATTGTACACAGACGTACAATTGTACATAAACACACAATTGTATAGATATATACTATAAAATAGTCTAATACCAAAAATGTTCTCCAAAATTTTATGTTAATTTTGGAAAAAATTTTATAATAATTTTTATTTTTTATAAATTCCAATTCTGATTGATTAAAAAAGAGGGGCGGGGGGGGGGGGGGGATTGCCTTAAAAAGTTTTGTAAAATTGCATGTTCCTACATTAAGTTATTTGTAAATCTCTAAGCATTTGCTTGATTTTAAATTGTATAATGCTAGTATATAACTATTATTATTATTATTTAATAATTTAAAAAAAAAATTGAACATTTCTTTAATATTAGCATTGCAGTTTGTAATGTATATGTACAAGAATTCACTTTGTAATTGAATTTTAAAATGTAACATAAAACATAATTTTCATAAGGTGGAAAATTGTAAACTTAATATTCTTTTTTATTTCTTTTCAGGGGATATTTACAATGAATGTGATGTTTTCTACTTAAGATGTTTTTCAAATCTTGTGTTAATAAATGTTTATTTTCCTTATCTGTTTGTCCTTTTTTCTTAATCTGCTGAAACTTATTTGTATTTTAGTGTTCTGATATGTCATTGTTATGTTTTCAAGGTTTTATTTAAGTACGCTTGTTAAATAAACATCGTGAAATTTTTGCTATCTAGGAATCTAATATTGTTTATTATACTTTAGACCTATAGTGAGTCTCAAAATTATAGGACACAGGTGAGTTTTTTGAAATAACAGTTCAAAAAATGAAGCAACAATTGAAAAAAAAAAATTATTACTTTTTTTTTTTTTTTTTTTTTAAGCAAAATAGGCTGTCTCAAAAATATGAAGTATTTTTGAGCATTTAGTATTTCAAATTTTGGATCCATTCTTTTGAAATCCTAGAACATGAGCATACACCTCTTTTGCAAATACTCCTTAAAACTTTTCAGTTGCATTTAGGTCTAGACTGATGGCTGGCCAGTCTATGACAGTAAGCTTGATAAACCAAGTTCTTGTTGAATAGGAGAGGAGATGTGAATTGACACATCGTCCTATTGGAATTTTCAGTTTTCCCCCTAAGGTATTTTCTAATTAGAAGTGGATTGCTTTTCAGGACATTTTAATAATCCCCAAAGCGATATCAACCATTAAAAAAAGCAATATCCATTGTTCTGTTGGAACAGAGCGTGCCCCACACCATGAAAGAACCTCCTCCTTTTTGTCTACAAAAGAACTCATGAGATTCTTGTTGGACAGATGAATAGTTTTTCAGTGGTGAAATTTTTTTCCATTTGGTTAACCCTAATGATTCTGCATATTACTTTCATAATCTATGAAGCGTTCTTCAGTGGACAAAAAGAAGGGGGTTTCTCTCATGGTGTGGGGTTCATTTATGCTTCAATGGAACAGTGGATATTAATTTTCTTAATGGTCGACGTTGCTCTGGGTGGGGAGTAATAAAATGTTCTCAAAAACAATCTTTTCCTAGTGGAAAACATCTTAAGGGGATAAAACTGAAAATTACCATAGGACGATGTGTCTTTTTCACACCTTCTACTCAACAAAAACTTGGTTTATACAAAATTCAAGTTATTGTTATAGAACTGCCTGCCATCAGTAAAGACCCAAATTCAACTGAAAGTCTTTGGGAAGTATTTGCATAAGAGATGTATGCTTATGGTCTTCAATGTTTAACTATTCAGAAAATAAAGCAACAAGTAGCATTGTGTAACTGTAATGAGTGCCAACAGAGTTGGTACTCATTACAGTTACACATTCTCCAAACTCTAGTTTTGAGCTTGCCTGATAACATTTTCAAGATAATTCAAAGGAATGGATTCAAAATTTGAATTTAAATATTGCATACTTGAAAAGTCTTTCTATTTTTGAGACAGCATATTTTGTTTCATATTTTTTTTTTTTTTTTTTTACAAAAATTCTGTAAAACTTATACTCTATTTCTTTCTTGCAATACACTTACATTCTAATTCCATGTGCTTATTTTTATTATTATTGATTTATCTTTTGAACTGCTATTTCATAAAATCACCTGTCTCTAATTTTGAGACGCACTGTATACAGTAGAGTCAAAAATCCGCACAGCTCGGGACCAGAGGTTGTGTGGATTTTAGGAATTGGCAGATTTTGGAGCCCATAAAAAATCATATTTAATTTGAATAATAAAAGCAGAATATTAATCAAACTAAACATATACCAGTGAATAATAATACAATTTTACTTGTGTATTATATTATTAGGTATATAAGAATAACACTGAACATTAAAAAAATATTTATAATGAAAACAATAAATAAAAATGAAAAAATATTCATCAAATCTATACAAAATCTGTTCACATGCAGTTAGTTTTAAGCTACACTTGAACATGCATACATATATCAATGAGATTTTTTTTTTTTTTTTTTTTATCTATTGCAAATAGTCTTCAATTCTTATTTTGCAACACAAATTTATTTTTCGAAGAATTTAACTGAATTCTTCCTTACAACTATGCCTTCATCAGATAGCATTCCTTTTTAAAAAATAGTTTATTATTTTCCTTATTGATATCATCATCATAATAATCATAATTTTCTCTTGATTAATTTATATACTGTAGATAATTTCCTTATCAGCAACTTTGTTCTTGCAGTTTTTCATATTTTTATTATTGTAATCATAAAATGCAAGCACAAAATCTGCATTCAAGATTTTTTACAAAAATTCTAATTTGCAGTTTTGTAACTCAAATTTCATTGTTTGTATCTGAAAAGCTGTGTGGATTTCGGACTTTGGCGGATTTTAGGTCAGTGGACTTCTGGCTCTCTACTGTATATCATTAATTTAGCTCAGAATATTCACAGCTGGCCATTGAAAATACACCCCCATAAAGGAAGCATACAAAAGGCTTCTTGTTTCTCAACTCAAAAGTATTTTCAGTAGCCTTTCCTTTTTATATTTTTTGTTGCTTATCTACAAAATTTCATTTTTATACATTCTCACGATTTCCATCTTTTATATTTAGAAAAATATTGGCTGTTTTCTGAAAAAAATGCTCTGAGGGAAATAGCTTCTAAGATGTTTAATTTTAAAATGATATCTTATCTACATTGGGTGACCATTTTATCTGCCTAACCCATTCATAGTTATGACACTTTCTTTTTTCTTTTCTTTTTTTTTTTTTTTTTCATTTAAAAGCTATTCTATTGGGATAAGTTTTGTATGTTTTTAAGTGTTTAAGCACTAACAATTTTTAAAATTTATCAGTAATACTGAGAAGGGGATTTTGCTGTGTGTAGCAAAGTCGTAGCCTCACTGAATAATTCATTCAGAAAATTTAAAAAAAAAAAAAAAAAAAACTCTGAGCATGTATATATGCACAGCCATCCCTAGGAAAAGCGAGGCCCGGTGTGAAAATTTTTGCAAGGCCCTTTTCCACAAAATTACTCACCCTGTATTTATTTCACAATTATTAGATTTATGAATGATATAAAGCCCTCGTTAAGGGGAGAGAGGGAGGAATTCTTGGCCCACACTATCAATAAATAAATAAATAAAAATAATAAAATCCTATAAACTTAGAAAAAACTATAAATTTAAACTTCATTAGGCTCATTTCATATACACTCGTGCTTAAAAGTTTAGCAAGATTCATACAAATGATCAGCTTTTTTTCAATTAAAAGACTTATCTCTAGATGAAATATTTTTAACACTGGATATGTAAAGAATGGGGCCTTTCTGATGCTTTTCAGTGAAGATTGGGTTACAACAATAATCAGGGGGCTGGCAACAAATTGAGCAAAATCAATATTATTTGTGATCACCCTGTATCATTAAGTAAAGGAAATGGTCTGTAACTTTAAGATTTGTTAATATAGACCCAGTACAGTTTGTGGAAAAATTTGTGTGACAGTAACATGTTAAGTAACAGAGATAATTGGCACTTGAAATTAATTACGCGGCATGTGAAAAATCCCTTATGAAATTTCAACTCTGGAAAATACCTAAAATCTAGTTCATTCTTTTGCTGACAATTTGCTTAATTTTTACGCAATTCAAATGAACTTTTGACAAAAGTTGCCCAATATATCTAGCTTTCAACTTATGTAATAAAAATTTTTCTATCTTTCGAGTGTTCATACTTCATGAGATATTTAAGATATTTGTATTCTGATTGCAGTATGTTGTTTCACATTAGTTTTTTCAATTTATCTGACAGTGGGAATAATTTTCGTTTAAAACTCTATATTATAAATAAAAAATATGCTGATTTTTTATTATTATTTTTTTAATAAATGCTTATATTTCCTTTATTTAACATGCTATCATTACACAAACTCATCCGCAAATTGTACTTGCTCTATATTAATGTATCCAAAAGTTATAGATCATTTCCTTCGATCAACGATACAGGGCGATTGCAAATATTATTTTTATGATTTTGCTGAATTTGTTGCCAGCCCCCTAATTATTGTTATAACCTAATCTTCACTGAAAAACATGAGGAAGACTCTGTTCTCTGTATATCCAGTGTTTAAAAGCGTTTCATCTAGAAATAAGTCTTTAAATTGAAAAAAAAAAAAAAAAATTGTTTGTAAATTTTGCTAAGCTTTTGAGCAGGAGTGTATAGTTCTTTCTTCACAGTGAATGCATCTGGTCTTTTGCTAGAATAATTTTACGTTTAGTGTCATGTTTATTTATTGTGATAAAACCTGTCAATTAGCATTTTTGAAATACAAATTTTTTACATATGTATCTTCATTAAGACTGAATTCATGTGATCCTGTGCTAAAAATTTTTTCTCTTACCATTAGGTTTATTATTATTATAGCACAGCCCATAAACTTTATTTTTGTCATAAAGATTTTTATTATTACTATTATTTGCATCTGAGTAATATACTTGAAATCAATTTTGGCCAAAAATTAGACTTGCACACGTGAAAAACTTCTAGTAAAACTGACATTTTTAACTAGTGTATTGTGGCCACCACAAGACTTTCTTCTGTATAATTTTATACAAATTCATGCAGTATAAATTATTTATTAAAATTACTTTCCATGATGAATGCCGGCGATTTTCATCTCAGAGAAGTATAGCACTGAATGTGGAAAGAGAGTCAATTTTGTGCCAAAACAGTTTTCCCAAAAAAAAAAAAAAAAAAATCAATAATTTTGTTTTGAATTATCACCAATCTATGGTTCAACCATTTTCTTTAAACACATTCAGGAGTTCTTTTAAAAAAACCCTTATAGAAAATTTACATCCTCCCTGAGGGCGCATCCCTCCTAGCCTGCACATACCTTTTTCCTAGTTATAGTACTACTATTACCAATAATTATTAATTTTACAGCCATGCATTAAATATAACTCATTTTGTACATATATGTGAAATTTTGTCTTATATTGCCATGTTAAAAATTTAGAGAAAATTTAATATTAATTCACAACTGCTAAATTGACGGATGTTTTTTAAAAAATGGATTTCTTAAATTTTAAATGTTTTAATTTGAAGCTATAAAATATGAATTTTCAATGTGAAATTTTTCATTTAACAATATCAAAATAAGGTATTAAAAAATAAAAAAAATTCCGTTTTTAAAAAACTTCCATTGGTTTAACAGTTGTAAATTTTCTGAATGGGAAAGCAGAATTTAAAAATATGTATTAGTTAATGAGTTGTAAATCAACAAAAATTTCCTATAGAGTAACATTGGCTTAGGCTTCCGGCAACGGTAAGTGAAGTGGGCCCTTAAGGCCGATTGATGTCATGAGGGCCCTAGGCTAGGTGGTATGCCCTCCATGGAGTCTTTCTAAACAGTTCTAGTCGGTACTTACAAGAGTTTCAGAGAAAACCACGGAAAATTCTGAAAAGCTATGTTAATAAACACAACCCAGGTTCGAACCTGGCACTCTCTATCTACCAGCTTCGACAGTAAAATGTCTCAATTACTGGTGGGTCGAAAATAATTAAGCAGTATTTAGCAATTAACTACGATTTATTTATAAAAGAAAAATATAAATTCATTTCAATTCAATTGTACTACTATTATTATTATTTTGACTGTCAGTACAGGAACAGATTTACACTGATAAAAATGCATAAAAGTAAGGTATTGATTTTTTGTTTAATGCTTTATATTGCAGAATATTTTTAACTATAAAAAAGAATTTTAATAATAAAATAAATAATGAAATATATACGTATAAAAGAGCAATTTATAGTTTTCATTACAGATGCATAAACATACTTTTTATATTAATTCCTGTTCCAATGCCTAATAAAAGATAGATTCATTTCAGTCTATTGAAATATTTTTAAGAATAACTAAATTAATTAAAAACCTTACATTCTTCTTGAGTTGAGCCTTAGCACTTTCAGGAAGGGGCCCCTCCCATCATCAGAGGCAGCACGCTGGTGGCTTGCTCAGTTGTGTTGACACATTTGACTTGTTTTCTTGCAGTCTCGATGGTCCTACACCAGTTACAGTTAATTTCCTGTGCTGGGTCGTTGCCATTACAGGTAAGTGGATTTAATAAAATTTACTTAAATTATTTAAATTTTATTAAATCCACTTACCTGTAACGGCAACGACCCAGCACAGAAAATTAACCGTAACTGGTGTTGGACCATCGAGACTGCAAGAAAACAAGTCAAATGTGTCAACACAACTGAGCAGGCCACCAGCGTGCTGCTTCTGATGATGGGAGGGGTCCCTTCCCGAAAGTGCTAAGGCTCAACTCAAGAAGAATGTAAGGTTTTTTATTAATTTAGTTATAATTTTACTTCTTGTTTCACGAATTTAATTTTTAAGAATGTTTATTAAGTATGACAGTGAGAAAAGGGATAAGTATCTGATTTTTTCTACATTCATTAATATAGTAATATTACCTTAAATATTTAACGTATCAAAATCTACATTAATTTTTAAATTATTTATTTTATTATATAATGCATATTTAAATTAGTGTAATAATAATAAATAATTTATTCTAATTAATGTATATTCAGATTTAATTTAAAGTATGTTAATTATCAGTATTTCAATTAATATTTATGTGTTTAGATGTAAATAAGCCTTTTATTCTCAGCTGCTGTGAAACATAAAATTGATAAACAAACGAAAAAAAAAAAAAAAAAAATTGTGGGGCGTCGCTTCTTTTGTTTCTATTGAAACTCACATGTTAGTTTTACTAACAACCAATCAGAAATCAAAAAACAGATAATGCAAATTCCGGTTTCTTTAATTGGGGTTGATAGTGTGAACAGCTTAAAATAGCACTCCATATTTTCCCCACTTTTCAAATTCCCGGGTCATTTGACCCAGGTAGAAGTTGCTCCATATGAACAGTGCTATAAAGGACATTTTAATTTGAGGGATTTGATTTTCAACAAAAGCAATAGAATTACTAAACTATAGAGTTCTATAGTTTAGCAATTCTGACTCTATATATTATGACTGACTCTATATATATGCTGACTCTGACTCTATATATATTCTTCTTACTCTATATATATCTGACTATATTGATAGTTTAGTAATTCTGACTCTAAAGAATAAAATAATAAGTTTATGGAAATTAAAAATTTTTGTAAGCAAACACCATAAATTGCAAAATACTTGCAATAATTAGTGTTGACTCTAGAACAAAAGGGCCGCTGGGGGAAACTTGATAAAAGGGCACTTTAATATTCTCAAAAGGGGCACTATAATATTCTCAATAATTCAAAAAGGGCACTATAACATCTTCATAATATATCACTTACAAAATGTAGCCCCCCCCCCCCCCAAAAAAAAAAAAAAAAAAAAAAAACTTACTAATTTTTTTTATAGCAGCAATGTATCCAAGGTATAAATAAATAAACAAAATAATGAAATTTTAAAAGAAAAGAAAAATCAGATATAAAAGAAAGCTTGTACAGATAATATATCATAAAATGTACCAAGACAAAATCAGATTTATATGAGAAACAATGAAAATTTTTTACATTTTTGAATAAAATATATCACTTACAAAATGTAGGAGCATATCGGAGCAGAATAAGTATGGATTTGGAGCATATTGGAGCAAAATAATTATGAATTTGGAGCATCGGATATGGAGCACATTGACCAGAATAATCTGTGGGTGCTTGTTTATTTAAAAACTAAAGATTCTGCAAAAAATTTTAGCTACTTTTTTCGCACTTAGTTAATGCATAAAAATTAACATCACATGCATAATAAATTACACTTTTAAAATTTTCAGAAGAAATGAGTGAGGGAAATTTCTTAAACTTGTACCACCATACATATACGAAAAAAAAGGTAAAATGTAGGTATGCATCGAATTTTTAGTTACTATTTGGTATACTGAATATTCATTATTCAGTAATAATCAAACATTTAGTGCATGCCTATTCAAAAGAAACTTGCTTAATTACAAGAAGACAATTGATGTGAAAATAATTTCAATGCTATACTTAAACAGATACAAAAAATGGATTTTTTTAAACAAATTCTTAAATTTTTGGAGTAATAATAAAGTCAGAATAATGGACAATTTGAATAGTTTAGATATTAGAAAATGTATTAAAACTGAATCTAGAATAAATTAATCATTGTTATTAAGGATGGAAAAAGATTGAAATTGTACAACATTAAATTCAATTTTAGTGCAAACTAACAGCCATGAACTTTACTGAAACGTTTTTTCTCTCTCTCTTCTTTCTTATGATTATTGCTAAATATACCTCAAAAATCAAGAGTTTCTTGGTGGGGGGGGGGGGGGGTAGAATTACGTTTTTACCGTTAATTAAATAAATATGCAATTTTTCCCGTATTTGACAGAATTCGCGATATTTTTATGACCGATTGCCTAAATTCGTAATTATTTCACTGCAAATTTACAAAATCTTCTACGTTTAATAGCAAATAATTGCTAATAATATACTATAATTTTGAAACTAATTGATAAAATTCACTCTTCTTTCAAAGCTGATTCCTAAAATTCGCGATATTTTTGCAGTTAATTATATCGAAAATGGGGTTAATTATTAACGAAATATACAATTATCTGGCTGCTAATCGATGAAATTTGAGCCCTTTTTAAAGCTACATCCCCCAAATACCAAACTTTGTTGTTTATCGATGAAATACGCACGTTTTTCAAAGCCTAATCCAGAAATATGTGAAAAATTGCATGAATTAAAAAATACTGGATTATTTCACAGCTAATTATCAAAAATTACGTTTACATTTTTTTCAAAGCAGATTTCTGAAATACGTGATTATTATGCGGCCGATTGCCGAAAAACGCTATTATTTACCTACTAATCTATGAAAAATGTGTTCTTTTGAAAGCTGAATCTTAAATACTCAACTATTTTGCCACTAGTCAATGAAATTTGCATTTTTTTTTTTTTTTTTTTTTTTTTTTCCAAAGCGGAATCTCTGAAATCGGGAATAATTTAAGTAGATTTCGCAAATACGAAATCGCTTACCAACTAATAATAAAAAATTTACGTTTTATATGCTATCATTTGGCTGCAAGCCAATAAAGTTTTTTTTTTTTTCCCAGTTGATTTCAGTAAATCGCGATATTTTTGTAGCCGATAACGGAAACACGCAATCATTTTGCCGCTAATTAACAAAATTTATGTTTCATCGCAATTAATCGCTGAAAAAGGCTTTATTTTGATGCTAATCGATGAATTTCTTGCTTTTTTCAAACATGATTTGCATTATATGTATAATTTTATGGCTTTTTATAGAAATACGGAATTATTTTACAGCTAATTTTTAAAATTACGTAATCGTAAATTATGATGATGATATAGATGTTATTTTTCTCAAAATGTGTAATTATTTATTCATAAATCAGCTTTATTTTTTTATTTATTTTATTTTATTTTATTAATTTTATTACTGAAATTTCATTTTTTGCGGCTGATTTATAAAATATGCAATTTTCTTGTGCTATTTTTGTGACGAATCCATTTTAAATCTGACGATTTTTGTGAAAGTCCCATTTTCAGATATGAAAATTTTTTAGAATCACCCACGCACTATAAAAACTAAGATATCGCGTGTTCAGTTATCCCAACAAAAAGCACAGAAAATATACTTTTTTCTTTCTCCAACGGTAGATACTTGGTACGATAAAGTTCGAAATTTTCCATGATTTTCTCAGAAACTTGTATATTAAAACACTTAAGAAAGTTTCCTATTACAGAGGACAATTCCTCCGTTAAAGTCTGACTTTATACTGTTTTCTACAAAACTCGCGTGATTACGGCCTAAGACACTTTAGAAAGTCTCCCACAGAAGATACTTCTTCCTGCCTTAGATTCCTTGCGTTGTCAATCGTAAAGTTCAGTAGCTTTGAACCCATTATTTTTATCGATAAATAATTAAAATAAACAATTATTTAGTTAGAAAATATTATTTTTTAGCGACGTATTAAGCATTAAGGTTGAAGCGCTGTCATGGATAAAAAATAAAATTCAAAGAATGTTTTATGATGCAAAATCAAAAGTTGATAAGGGTTGGATTGCGATTTCTGTCTATATAGATGCATGCAAGGCAAAAAATAAATAAATATATAAATAGAAAGAAAAAAGAATAGTAGTTTTTTTTTTTTTTTTTTTTTTTTTTGTCTGCCACTATTTAGTTTTATGTATTTAATAAAATATATTTAGTTAGATGGTCAAGACTGAATTTGCGGAGCATAAAAAATAACTCACGGAGTTTTTAAAATTTTTCTGGGAAACTCCGCAGAAATCGGAGCAGTTGGCAACCCTGTGAAAAATACAAATAGCCTTGCGCTAAAAATGAGTTAGTAACGGCCGCCGGGCGCTAGAAATAAGTTAGTAAGGGCTGCGTGGTGCAAAAATGTGTTAGTAAAGGGCTGCCGGGCGCTGCGCCCTGCTAAATTGGCCTAGAGTCTACACTAATAATTAATTTGGGTTAAAATATTACAAGGTCAGCTTCGTCAGGCATACAAAATAAGTGCAGTTGCAGCAAAAGTATATTGCTGCACCCACTCTTTGTTCAGCTAATGAAGGACTGTGGTATTATTTTGATCTGAAATAATTGTTACAAGTTTTAAGCAATTATGTTTATTTACAAATTTTTTTATTTATTATTTTTCCAGTCCTTCGGTTCATTTTTTACTGTAATAAATATGTGCTTTAAAAATCCATTTTTTGTTTTAGTTATTTTTTCAATCAAAGCAAATATGAAAAGCATTTTTCTTCTGTTGATTCATAAACAACACATTTTTGCTGTTGCATCAAAATTTAAATTAAGAACTTATGCAGAAACATATTTATGAAATTTGGTAAACAAAATAAGCTTAACTATAACTAAGATTTAACTTTAGTGCACATATTTTTTATGCTATTGTAACAAAACTAGTCTTGCACTGTTTTTTTTTTCTGACATAAACTACTAGCTAAATTTAAAATCAACCCAAAACTCGACAAAACAGTTTTAAACAAAAGAACAACCAATCCAAATCTGCAAAAGAACTTTTTGATGACCTGAACTTGACCTAAGCCAAACTTATTTATACCAAAACCCAACCTGAGACTCATAAAAATATGTCATCCATGTTTATGTATAATACAGATATAAATTAAATTCACAATTTTATTAACTCTATAAAAATTAATATAAAAAAATACTAAAAGTAAAATTTATAAGTGAATGACTGTCATAAATGCATATGATTCAACAGATGAAATTTGGTGAAAGAAAGAAAGAGATCTTTTTTAGAATTGAAAAAAAAAAAAAAAAAAAGTATTTATTGCTGAATTATTATTCATGATTTACTTTCAATATATATGCTGAAAAATCTGAAACTGTAAGAAATGAATAACATTTTTTCATAAAATTATAAAGTTTTTTGTTTAGATATTGAAAGTGCTATATATATATGTAATGTATCGTTCTTTAGTAGATGATGAATTATGACAGTCACTCAAATAAATATTCCATAATAGTTGATCCAGTCGTTTTATTGAAGACACTTTATTAACAGTCAATCAATCGGAGCACGCTGATATACAGATCCGTAGATGAGTCAGGCCGAAAACGTCCCGTTAACAGCAGAACTGCAAACCAATCCCCCTCCTGGGACTGTTAAATTAAACTTTTTATTGACATGAACTAATTAAGCAAACACTTCCATGAGAAAGGCACCGATTTTCGGGTGCTTCCGCTTAAATATG
Organism: Salticus scenicus; assembly: GCA_963930645.1. Classification (NCBI taxonomy): domain Eukaryota; kingdom Metazoa; phylum Arthropoda; class Arachnida; order Araneae; family Salticidae; genus Salticus; species Salticus scenicus. The sequence continues at coordinate 340,484,424 of OZ005653.1, forward strand.
GATATTTGGGGGCGAGGTCAAACTCCTAATATGAATTCTTATTGGATAATTAAGTAAGCTAAAATCCAGCCCACATTCTCTCATTGGTTGACCCGGATATCCAGGATTTTATATTTCGCAATGCCTTGCTGCTTATTTCGACTATTGCATAATTTTGATTATGAAACTTATTCTAACTCCGATTCCCGCGCTACGACGTGTTTTGCTGAAAAACTAACTTTACTGGGGCTCTAAAATAGAATTCTCACACAGTTGTTCTTAAAATTAAGATTTATTCTGAGCTAATACTGTTAAGATATCACTTAATATTAATTAAAATACTAATTTAGAATCTTGCTTATTTTATCCTTTCATATCCCCCCCCCTCCAAGCCGACGCTCCCCCATACTTGCCTGCAAGTATTGGGAAGTCCTCCAGAGACAGAAGATATTTCAGGAAACACTTTTGTCTAGGTTATCATTTTTAAGTAGGGTTATGGTCTTTCCCTTTATTTATTTATTTATTTGTTTTTTAAATTTATTTACTTGTATGTTGGACTGGTCAACGTGCTCGCCTGATACATGTAATGGTGTTTACAGCACATGTTTACAAACATAAGAAAAGTTTAATATAATGTATGAAAACGTATGACATACTGAACGAAAAAAAAAAAAATTATAACATAACATGTTTGCCGGCGCACAGTGTTCGGAATTTCAAAAAAGCTGGCCAAAAGTCGAAAAATTTAGGCGCGTTTTTAGACGTAAGTACCGCGGAAATACCTTCAGAGGGAGCCACTGAATGAAACTGTGAGGTGGAAAATTTATTCTATCTACATATTTCTAAGTGTAGGCTGGCGGAAAACGTGACAATTTTTTCTTTTAATGCATTTTAACAGTTAAACAAATAGTGTTTCTCGGAAAATTTCGCATCAACAACATTCAACAAAATATGGCCGACAATTGTGGAGGTTAGTAGATAATATTTATGCTGTATTTTTTTTCATCAAGTGATCTCCTGAGCGGCTTTTTGAAGTTAACCTCAATTATAACATAACCAAAAGTTTCAAAGTATGGAAACTTTTTTATCTCGCAAGATCCCGCATTGATTCAAAGTGGAGAGTGTTAAGGGATGTCCATTTTATTCAGCCGTTAAAGAATTGGGTGCCCCCGCCTGCCCCTGTATGTGTAAAAGCGTTTTAACTTTTTAATTTAATTTTTTAATTTTTTGGACTTTGGTCTGCCATATTGGATCCGCCATCTTGTTTTTGAGTGCAAGATCACTTTTTTTATAAAAACTGATATCAAATTTGAATTTAGCGCCTCAAAAACCCTTAAATGTGAAAATTATCCTTCATCTATCAATTTTTTGATTTTTGATCCGCCATATTGGATCCGCCATCTTGTTTTTGAGTGTAATATCACTTTTTTTATGAAAACTAACGTCAAATTTGAATTCAGTGCCTTCAAAAACCCCTTAATGTAAGAATTATCCATCTTATATTAATTTTTTAATTTTTTGTCTGCCATATTGGATCCGCCATCTTGAATTTGAGTTTGCCTTTGAAGTTTTCAAGAAACCAATGTCAGATTCGGATTCAGCGACCTCGAAAACATATATATACATCACAATTTCACTTGTTTTCTTTAATTTCGACTTTTGGCCAGCTTTTTTGAATTTCCGAACACTGTGCGGCGTAACATATTTGACAAGATATATTTCTTTCTTAAAACTAGTTTGTGTTGAGGAAAGTCTTTAAAACATAAAGTTCCTTTTGGCCATTAAAAGTTTTTGAATGTCTTGAATAATAACCATTGATCTTTGACAATAAATAATTGTTGATAAAAGTCTGATCTTCTTGGTTATATATAATATGTATAACAATAATTATAACACTGTAACTTTAACAGCACATTGTAAACAAATGGCATTTCATTTTCTTTTCACAAAATCTGTGTTTTTCTTTGTGTATCTTTTTAATAATGCAAAGATCTTTTAATAAAACATGAAGTATATGAAAAACAATTATATCATAGTACATTTTTAACAATTTCTAGAAACTTTATTTACATACTATCACAAATAATTTTTTCATAAATATAACATTTAACAGACACATAAAACTATTTAATAAACACTATAGTGTTTAATCAACTCTAATAATACTACTAATACTAAGAATACCAATACTACTAGGCATTTTCTTTTTACAAACTATTTACACAAAACCAACTTAATCACTTTTTGTCAGTAATTAATTGTTTTAAACTACTACATTGGTATCAACATAGAGTTTGGTTAGCCATTGGCAAGCCAAAAAAAAAATTGTTTTGTGGGTAACTTGACCTTTGAAATTGTGAGAAGTCAAGTCTTTCCAAAAAGGTGAGTTGGGATAAAGGTGGAAACTGGCGAATTTCTACAGAGGGCAAAAATAAATCATTTTTTCCGTGCTCTCTGATCACTTTACAGTGGTGGAGATCAGGAGTATAATAAATAAACTAGTATGTTGTGGCCACCACAAGACTTTCTTCTATATTTTCCTATATACATATTCAATCAGTAACAATATTAAAAAAAAAAAAAAAATTACGATTTTTTTCTAATTTTTTTTTTTGTTAAAAATAATACATATTCAACCAGTAACAATATTTAAAAAAAAAAAAAAAAAATACGATTTTTTTTTCTAAGTTTTTTTTTTGTTAAAAGTAAAAAAAATCGATAACTTTGTTTTAAATTATCACAGATTTATAGTTCAACCATTCGTTTTAAAGCTATTGACGAGATCTTTCGAAAGATACCCATCTTGAAAATGTACCCCCCTGGGGGGGAAGTATCCCCCCCCGGGGGGGGTAAATTTTGGAACCGGTGCCCCCACATGCACAAAATTTTTTTCGTAGTTAACTACTACTATTATCAATAATTGATAATTTTACAATCACAAGTTTAAAATAACGCTCATTATGTACATTTTATACGAAATTTTGTCCTATATTGCCATGTTAAAAATTTAGAAAAAATGCGATCACAGCGCCACCTGTTGAACTATTGATCCCTAAATGTAATCAGGACCAGTTTATGTCGGGGACCAACTAAATACCAAGTTTGGTTAAGTTTCGTTAAAAAAAAAAAAAAAAAAAAAAAAAAAAAAGATTTTTTTTCTGTTTTTTTTTTGTTAAAAGTAAAAAAATCGATAACTTTGTATCAAATTGTCACAGATTTATAGTTCAACCATTCGTTTTAAAGGTATTGACGAGATCTTTCGAAAGATACCCATCTTGAAAATTTACCCCCCCCCCCCGGGGGGGTACTTCCCCCCCAGGGGGGGAACCGGTGCCCCCACATGCACAAAATTTTTTTCGTAGTTAACTACTTCTATTATCAATAATTCATATTAATTTTACAATCACAAGTTTAAAATAACGCTCATTATGTACATTTATATGAAATTTTGTCCTATGCTGCCATGTTAAAAGTTTACATAAAATGCGATCACAGCGCCATCTGCCGGGCGATTGATCCCAAAATCTAATCAGACCCTTTCCATGTCAGGGTCCAACTATACACCAAGTTTGGTTCAATTTCATTCATCGGTTCGTGAGATACGGTGTGACATAAGAAATTTTGCGATCACAGCGCCACCTGCTGGACGATTGATCCCCAAATCTAATCAGCACCATGCCCCGTCAGGTTCCAACTATATACCAAGTTTGGTTGAATTTCATTCATTAGTTCGTGAGATACGGTGAAAAATACGAAAATTTGTCCTATACTGCCATGTTAAAAATTTACATAAAATGCGATCACAGCGCCACCTGATGGGCTATTGATCCCAAAATCTAATCAGCACAATGCCCCGCCAGGGTCCAACTATATACCAAGTTTGGTTGAATTTCATTCATTGGTTCGTGAGATACGGTGAAAACACTAAACCACAGACAGACAGACACACAGACAGACATTTTTTAAAAACTATCAATTCGTGTTCAGGACACCCCAAAACGTGTAGATCCGTCAAAAAACGGAGGTCGAAAATTTTCGCGAATCCAATACTTTCTCTATATTACATATAGAAGAAAGTAAAAATATACATGGGGCATGGAGTTTATCCTTAACTAAAATTATTCATGACTTAATTTGAATTTTTGAGGATTATTATAGTATCTTAACTTAGATGAATGAACAATATCTGACTTTCTTTAAAAATGGGGACTGGGTTTGTCTATTTCAAAATTAACTTTAGATATGTGTTTTAAGATTGTATAAGGGCCTGAATAAGGTGGACTTAACTTACGTGTGTTGGGATATTGGAATTCTTCATAAATAATTTCATCACCAACTTTAAATTTAACAGGGAGAAATCAAGCATCATATCGGATTTTTTTTTTTTTTTTTTTTATGATATTGTATTGTTTTTTCTTTTGCTATTTTTCTAGCTTCATCAATTGAAGGATAGTAACTATTGTTTACTAATAATGGATCATATGGTAATTCTCCTAATAATAAATAACTAGGTGGGAATTGAGTTACAGAGTGAGGTGTTAAGTTATATTGATTTAAAACTTCACCAATTAATTTAGTCCAGGGAATTTTGTTTGAAGAAGAATTAACCTTACACTTTAGACGCATAACAATAGTCTGATTGAGGCGCTCGACTTTCCCGTTGCATTCGGGATGATGGCTACTTGTTAACAAATGTTTTGTATCATAATTTCGAAGGAATTTTTTGAAACGGGATGCCGTGAATGCTGAATTCCTATCTGTTAACAATTTTTTAGGTACTTGAATTTGAAAAAGTTGTTTTAAAAAGTTTGTATAAGTTTCAGTGGTAACGCTTTTTGATGGAAATCCCCACACATAACGGATTGCATGGTCCACGATCAAATGCAAATATTTTTTTGTAGAATTATAGTAGTTAAACCCACCAACAGTGTCCAAAGACAAACATTCAAAAGGTTTATCTGTTGGCGGTACTTGCTGTAATGAACCAAACCGTTTTTGTCTACATTTTTTATTTATTTGACAGGTATGACAATGTTTTACAAAATTTTCAATATCTTTATTAATATTAGGCCAATAATACTGTGGTGTAATTAAATTTATCATTTTATAAATTCCTGGATGTCCAAATTGAGTGTGGGTTTTTCTAGGAGGGATAATCTTAATGACATCGGGACTATTATCTTAGACAAACTTTTCTTTTTAATTACATTTTCAATTTCAAGAATTTTCTTAAGGTTAATACCTATATTTTCTTTTTTCTGGTTTTCTTTAATTTCATTTAAGTCTAGGAGGTGTACATGGTGTGACACATTTTCCAAAACAGGCAATCTAGATAGCATATCAGCTTCAATATTTGTTGATCCTTTTTGATATTTAATTTCATAGTCAAACATACTAAGTTTAAGGGACCAGCGGAATAATCTTCCTGTTAAATTTTTAACATTTTTTAACCAAGTGAGAGACGCATGATCCGTATGTATGACAAACTTTTGACCTTGCAAATAATGATAAAAGTTATCTAAGGCATCAATAATTGCTAAACATTCTAATTCCGTAATTGCATAATTTTTTTCATAATCTCGTAAATTTCTTGAACGATATGCCACTGGGTGTAAAATACCATTCACATCTGCCTGTTTAACAACACATCCCACACCATGACTCGAGGCGTCAACAAATAAATGACAGGGAGTTCTGGCTCTGGGATCATAAAGTCTTAAAATAGGTTTACTTGTTAGAGCATTTTTTAGTTTTTGGAAGGATTTTTCATAGTTCTGGTCCCAAACATAGGGGACATTTTTCTTTAATAAATTATTTAAAGGAGCTCTTGTTTTGGCATATTGTGGAATAAATCTAGCATAAACGTTAACTGATCCCAAAACTCTCTGTAATTCCTTGACATTTTTTGGCTGTTTCAAATTTTTTATTATTTCAATGTTTGGATTATCAGGGGTAATTAGGCCATTAGTTATTTCGTATCCTAAGAAGTTAATTTTTGTTTTGACAAAATTGCATTTTGATAATTTTTTAATTTTAAGTTTTCTTTAACACATATATCAAAAAGTTGTTGTAGGTGTTGGAAGTGTTCATCTTCTGATTGTGAAAATACAATTATATCATCAAAATAATTACAGGCAAATTTGTATTTATTTAGAATCCTTCTAATGGTTCGATTAAAGATTAGCAGGGGCATTTTTAAGCCCAAAGGGAAGGTATTTCCAATCATATAATCCGAAAGTTGTAGCGAAGGCCAATTTTTCAGTATCTTTTGGATGAATAGGAATGTGCCAATATCCACTTGCCAAGTCAAGAGTAGAAAAATTTTTTGCTTTAGCTAGTTTATCTAACAAAGTATCTATTCTGGGAAGTGGTTCAGCATCTGTTTTAGTGATTGAATTGAGTTTACGGAAGTCGAGACATAATTGCGTCTTTTTTCCTTCTTCCCGTTTATACACCAAAGTTACAGGTGCGGAATAAGGCGAACAACTTTCTTTTATAATACTAGCCTGTAATAAATTTTGAATTTGGGTTTTAATTTCCTCTTCTTCCTTAGGGGAAGTTCTATATGCTCTGAGAGAAATAGGTAAATCAGAAGTTAAATGAATCCTTTGTGGTTCCATATGAATTCTTCCAACATCATATTTAGATTTTGCATAAATTTGAACATATTTTAATAATAAAGTAGGAAGTTTTCCTTCTCTAGCAGACTGATGAATTAACGTGGTTCTCAGTGGCTTGAGTGTACTTGAACTCCCTTACTCTATTGTTTGTTGAAATATTAAAATTTTTCCTTTGACTATTGGTATTTTCACTTTCAGAAGTTATATGTAAAGTTTGTGTACATTTAGATATATTTTTTAACAATGGGAGAATGGTATTATTTTGTTTTACCAGTTTTTTAGCACAATCAATATTCAATTGAAACAGACAACAATGTGATAAGCTAAGGAGAGCATAAGGTAAGTTATTATCTAATATAAATATTTCAATATTTTTTGTAATATTACCAATTTGTAATTTAAAGTAACATTTTTCTTGAATTGTCAATATCCCCTTTGTTTGAATGACATGTAATGGTGAGATCTTTTTCGTTTGAAGTTTAAATTTATGGACAAAATGTTGAGGAATAATGCTTAAGCTGCTGCCCGTTTCGAAGATTAAAGGAATGGTAGAGTACGATTCTGGATTTTTAACACCTTGATTAGTTTGCTTGTTTTTTCTCTGGATATCCTTGTATATAATGCGACCGGTCGCTGCAAACTGTCAATAGGTGTTATTTGTACCATTTGTTGTATTATCTACCACTGTTGACTCTTCTGTGACATGAGTTGGATTTTCTTGTTTGAAAGGGCATTCACTGTGCCAATGAAAGGCATTAGGGATGTTGAGTTTTGAACAATATTTACATGGGAGAGGAGGCAAAGAGCCTTGAAAGTGAATGTGTGCATTTGGGTTTGAAAAATGGGGTCTAGGCCCTCTTAGATTGGGTCGAGTATTATTTGTCCAATTTGGTCTATTTTGATTAGGGTATCCCATATGTGGTCTCTGCACATTAGGAAACTGATAACTCCAGGGTTGTGGTCGGGGAGCATACTGAACTGGGTTTCTATTCTCCCTGTCTTGTGGATAGGTGAACCTTTGAAATTGACCTGGCAACTTGTTTGGAAGGGGATCAGCAGATATCTCAAATATTTGCAGTTTATTTAATTTGTGGACAAGATCTCTCCATTCATTTAATGTTTTTCACGCATTAGTCACAACAAGTTGTCTTAAAGTCAGTGGCAATCCGTCGGTTAATCCTTCCATGAGAAATTTGGGCTCTAGGCCTAGTGCTCGCCCTACTTGGAGATTTTTATGATAATAATCTATGACATTTTCACCTGCTTTAAAGCAAATACTCGAGAAATCTGTTAAAGATGTCTCACCAGGTGTCGTGAATTCCTCTGTAAAAATTTCGACCAATTCCTCCCAATGAAGCATGTTTAAACTATTGTTTATGTACACTGTGAGGGCTTTACCCTTCAAAAATCTTTGTATATTACGGACTCGCCAAACCTCATCTTTTCTAGTCTCATTGCACCAGGCTTCGAAATACGTTAGCCAGGACGTCCACATCATGCCGTTTTCAGGGCAAAATGCAATGAGGACATTGTCCTCTCTTACAGTGGGAGATTTATTTGCACTTACAGATTTCTTTACATCATCCGATTCATCTGCATTACTTATTGCTTTTACAAGTGTGTTTGGGGAGGGCAGTTTACTCACATCAAGTAGGTCATTTTCTAAATTTGTGTCCACAAGTAAATTTTCATCTGTACCCTTAGGGGTGTCAATACACCTGTTGGGGTGTCACCTTTGGACATAGTTAATTTTATTCACAATTCAAAATTTTGAAAAAAGAAACTTTTTTTTTTTAAACAGGTAAATTATCTAATTTTGTTAATTAAATTGGGTATTTATTAATTATCATTGCTTTATTCAATAAATTAAATATCACAATTAATATAAATAGTCTGCCTTTTTTTTTTTAAATATCACAGTTATATCAATCACCTAAATAAATCCTACTAATAAATATAAATTACACATAATAAATAAATAAATAAAATTTATTGACGTTCAATATAAATAACACACTCCTTTCTGAAAAATCAAAAAAAAAAAAAAAAAAAAAAAAAATTCTTAACTTTTTCTATAAATATTTATGACAATTTACTTTTAAATCTCTTAACATGAAATATAATAACCAAGTATGAAAATTTATTTTATTTTATCTATTTTATTTATCCTTATTTATTTATTTATTTTATTATTATTATTATTATTTTCTTCTTTCAATATAAGTACTTATAAAAATCTATTTTCTCTAAATTTAACATATGAAATATAATAAGTACTTTTGCAAACTTAATAAAAATCTGTATATTATTATTATTTTAAATCTTACAACAAGTATTTCTTAAACAATTTCAATGCGAGTCATAAAATATATCGGGAACATAAAATAAACAATATTTAATAAACGATGTTTGAGCACATAATTAATTTTTATTAATAAACTAAGATAAATATAAATTCAATAAAAATAACTGTTTAATTTATAAATCATCGTTCCTGACTAGAAATAAAATAAAGTCACTCAACCACTATCTTTTACACTGAGAAAAACACCGAAAAAAAAAAAAAAAACATAAATTGTTAATTTTTTTAATTTTTTGTTTCTTAAATTCTGATTTAAGAACTGTGTATTTATTCTGAAGCATTTTTTAACATCTGAATGTATAGTAAAATTATAATAATAATAATAAATTTAAAATACAAAATAAATGGATTAAATAAATAAATAAATAATATTAAATAATAAAAGTATTAAATAAACAAATACAGTCGGTAACAAAAGTCTCCGAACACTAGCAAAAATTCCTATATAAAAAAAGTACACTTAATACAAGTACTTTTGTAAGTTTTGTTAAATAAATCCTTGTCGAATACTTTTCTTAGTCAGTCTAAAAACATGATTACACGAGGATTTATTTAACAAAACTGTATTAAGTGTACTTTTTTAACATAGGAATTTTTGCTAGTGTTCGGAGACTTTTGTTACCGACTGTACACTATTTGAAATTAAATTTCTTCAAAAAAAAAAAAAAAAAAACAAGTTCACAGCAAATTAAAATAATAAAAATTATACAGACACGACATTATTTCATTATTTAAAACATGAAAATCTGACATTGACAGATTTTAATTTAGTGCCAGAGGCCTACTGCTAAACTTGTTAATATCGACAAATTCTTCTTTAGTTAATTCGTGACGATCTAAATTCCATGATAAAGTTTTCATTAAATCAAACCAATGTGTTTCAGCTGCAGATATTGTAACAAATAACGTTGGAAGTCCAAACTGTCTTATAGCTGCAAAACAACGTTTTTTCTCTTTTTCCCAATGAGGGGGAGGTGTGCCTTGGGGGGGGGACTCATGTCAAAGGTGTGCCTTGGGGGGGACTCATGTCAAAGTTGTACCTTGGGGGGGACTCATGTCAAAGTTGGGCCTTGGGGGGACTCATGTCAAAGTTGGGCCTGGGGGGAACTCATGTCAAAGTTGGGCCTGGGGGGGGACTCATGTCAAAGTTGTGCCTTGGGGGGACTTCATTCAATAAATCCCCATTCAATAAACCGACTGAAATAGGCCCTTAGCACTATTAAGAGTGTATTATAAAAATTCGACAACGCTGTACCGACTGAAATAGGGGTACCTTGGGGGGGGACTCATGTCAAAGTTGTGCCTTGGGGGGACTTCATTCAATAAATCCCCATTCAATAAACCGACTGAAATAGGCCCTTAGCACTATTAAGAGTGTATTATAAAAAGTCGACAACGCTGTACCGACTGAAATAGGGGTACCTTGGGGGGGACTCATGTCAAAGTTGGGCCTGGGGACTCATGTCAAAGTTGGGCCTTGGGGGGGACTTCATTCAATAAATCCCCATTCAATAAACCGACTGAAATAGGCCCTTAGCACTAATTAAGAGTGTATTATAAAAATTCGACAACTGTACCGACTGAAATAGGCCTCTAGCACTAACAAAAAAAATTCTCTTTTTACTTGGGGGAGGAAAAGAAAAACTTTAATCAACAGGTGATGATCCAACTCGAAAAGGCCATCTGGTATACATCACGGCATTTGAGAAAGCGATCGGAACAACTTGAGTCAAAGTGGTGTAAGTTACGTCTCTCTTTTTTCATTCTACTGGCATTTGAGAAAGCAATCGGAACACTTGAAACAAAGTGGTGTAAGTCAGTCTCTGTTCTTTCTTCCTAAGGGCACTGTTTACAGATGATGAACTACTGTTGCTTGATATTTATGACTAGAGTCAGACATGGTCCGGCTTGGTTTGGCAAAGTCCAGTCTGGTTTGGAAAATTCCCGGCTGGTTTGGAAAAGTTCCGGTCCCAGGAGGTAGCATTCCAATATACTGCCATTCCATCCAATTTTTAAAAATTAAGATAAGGTGCTGAACACAAGTCATTTCATGATGAATTGTTGGTTTTCCCCTACAGCTAGACCATCACTGTCGACTTTATTGTAACGTATCGTTCTTTAGTAGATGATAAATTATGACAGTCACTCAAATAAATATTCCATAATAGTTGATGCAGTCGTTTTATTGAAGACACTTAATCATTTTACACTTTATTAACAGTCAATCAATCGGAGCACGCTGACATACAGATCCGTAGACGAGTCGGGCCGAAAACGTCCCGTTAACGGCGGAACTGCAAACCAATCCCCCTCCTGGGACCGTTAAATTAAATTTTTTATTGACGTGAACTAATTAAGCAAACGCTTCCATGAAAAAGGCGCCGATTTTCGGGTGCTCCCGCTTAAATATGGATATTTGGGGGCGAGGTCAAACTCCTAATATGAATTCTTATTGGATAATAAAGTAAGGTAAAATCCAGCCCACATTCTCTCATTGGTTGACCCGGATATCCAGGATTTCGTATTTCGCAATGCCTTGCCGCTTATTTCGACTATTGCATAATTTTGATTATGAAACTTATTCTAACTCCGATTCCCACGCTACGACGTGTTTTGCTGAAAAACTAACTTTACTGGGGCTCTAAAATAGAATTCTCACAAAGTTGTTCTTAAAATTAAGATTTATTCTGAACTAATACTATTAAGATATCACTTAATATTAATTTAAATACTAATTTAGAATCTTGCTTATTTTATCCTTTCATATATATATATATGTGTGTTGTTGTTGTCGTATGCAACTCGGAAATTTTGAGCCCCTGTAGTGGAACTATCCGGATTTTAGGCAAGAGGGGTGCACCTTCCTTTTTTTTTAGGGGCGCCACTTAGGGAGGAAGAACGACTTTAGCTCCAGAAGTTGGTGAAAGATGGCAGCACCAGCTAAAGAACAGGAACTCGAATTTTGATCCGGATCAGGGCCGAGTTAAACCCATGTTCTAGTACCCCCAGAGGTATAATTTTTTATGGGAACTTGGAAGACTTTGCGACCACGATGGAATTTAACGTGCGCAAGTCACCATTAGCGTACACGGCGGTCTTCGGCCGGTTCGAGGACCGAACCCGCAATATTTCGATCACAAACTTGCTGCTTTTACCAACCAGGCTACTGCAGCCTGTATAGATATGTAATTAAGCAAAATGATTCTAATACAATTGGTCGATTAAAAAAAATGTTAATGTATGATCAAATCTCTTACAAAGATTCCATTTTAATGCTATTTTTAATGCACGAAAACTTGTAAACACTTTTGTTTGGATTCACCTTGTTTGTTGTTTGGGTGTGTCAGCTTGTCAAATAATTTACAAAGATAAAAATATATATATATTCTGTTAACCCTTTCATTCCCCATGATGCCAATTGGAATCATAACATTTCAGATTTTCTTTCTTACCGTCTAACACTCCTGCTGATTCAAAATGAATAATATTAAAATCTATATACATTTTCCCACCTAAAAATATATATTTTAGATGATTTCACTATCTTTGTTGATAAATGGAAAGTATATTTTACTCTATTCTGATAATAATATTAGAATCAGTTTCCTAGTTTGGGCAATTTAAGTAAATTAACTGTTTGAAATACTTTTTATTTTATTTTTTAATGTTTATAATTTGTATTTTAATTAATTGCAATATGTATTTCTTCCAAAATTTTGATATTTTTATTTATAAAAAAGTTATGATTTAAAATGGCATCGGTGGTTATATTAAATATAAATAAACATCTCTCAGTTGCTTTGTTAGCTATATTAATTTGTACTCTGCTACTACTCCTATTTAAAAAAATATATATATTTATACCATGTATTACCTCTGAAATAAATTTATGACTAAATATAAGATTTATTCTTTTATGGATGGAAAAATTCGGGAAGGAAAGGGTTAAATAAAGATATCAGAGACTGGGGTTATCCATATGAAAGTTTACTTATTATGATAATTTGGATATACATGTATTAAAAATGTAAAGTTCATGCCAGGTACTTTAACTATAATCACAAACTGTGTATGTTTTTTTTTTTTTTTTTTTTTTTTTTTTTTTTTAACTGATTTCCAAAAAAGTGAAATTAATTTTTGCAAATAATTAAAGGATGTAAATTATTCTAGACAGGTTTTAGAGAACTTTCAGTAAAATAACAGGAAAACTGATGTAAGCAAACACCATATATTATGAAAAACCACACCAGTCATTTTTCTTCAAAATAATTAAACATGATCTTTGATCAGACAAGGAAAAGTGGACACAAATTCAACATGAAGGCATCAGTGCATTAGATAGGTATTTTAGGCTATATATAAATATATTTATTGTATTCTATTTTTTTCTTTTCTAATTATTCGCTAATCACCTGATACCCTGGTTAGGGCTCTGGCCATCAATTTCAAGTTTAGTCATGGACGTTTTTAGTGGTCTAATTTTTTTTAAATATGCAACAGATGGTCGTAACTCAAATCTTAGTATTTAAATTAATATTTTTTCATTATTTTGAATTTTTTGATTCCAAGTTTTAACAACGCTTTAATATTAAATTGTTTTTTGAAATATTTAAATTTTGATGGTAAAAGTTTAGGCTTAAAGCATTAAATATAAAATAATTCATGCTTAATGTGAATATAGAATGACAATGTGAATATAAAATATATAATAATTTAAGTAATTGTAGTTAACTACTCAAGACTGAAATGAAAATCGGATAATTCATCCCATCTCACAACAATATCTTCTATTTCTTTTTAAATAAAGTATTCTGCCGTTTTGTCAATTTACCTTTAATTAAAATGTAAATCAATCTCAAATTAAAGCAGAAAAACTAGTAAACACATGATGACTTTGCGCATAAGAAGAATAGGTTATCACAACTTAAGTGCGATTAAAAGGAGATGCATTCAAGTACGATATTGCACTAAAAGGTCATTATTTACCGATTTGACACTTTTACGACAACAATCTTCACCCTTCTTCTAAGCTTCTTCCCCTACTGCATGACGAAAAGTGTCACAGCCCCTCAGGAGACCTTACTCTTTCTTGGACAGATGTTGTCCGAGCCCCTACGTAAAGGTTAAGAACCAGTTCAAACAAGCCATCAGGAACATGCTCCAAAGAAAGAAGACTAGAAAAAGCTAACGGACAGTGAAAGACACATGCAATGTAAATGCTCAGTGACGATAAGATGTATCTGAACAGACTGAAAGGAAAGCTGTTCGAAGACCAGAAGAAACTTATGAGCAGCGACAATTCATGCTTCGTACAGATGCTCAACAGGCAGCGGCATGAAGACAAGAAGAAACCAATGATCAGGTATAAGCCAGACATCAAGGACATGCTGAAAACAAAAAGCTCATCGAAGGCGAGAAGACAGGTTACGTGTTGATGCTCAATGGACGGCGATTGGAAGATAAGAAGCAACTAAAGGAAAACCTCATATGAATTGAAGTTGATGGCAGACATTATACAGATACCTATCAAGCATTGAATGGTGCCAGTTGGAACCCATGTGTGTTTTACAATGATCCTACTTTCGATTATGCTTTTTAAAGTATTGTCAGCATAGGAAGAATGCTAAATGTTTGTGTAAGTTGTAATGCACAGAAGTGGTACAGAAAATCTCCTGGGATGTGTTCCCATATAGCCACTGATATATCTATTAGACATCTAAATTACATCCAATGGTCCATAAAAGGTTCAAAATATCTAAAGAATGTCCATTAAAATCCTGGATATCCAGTACTAATTATAGATATTTATTAGAAGTTTAAATATAGATGAAATTTAGATGTGCCTTTTCCGATGTCTAATAGATGTACAGTCGGCAGCAAAAGTATCCAAGCACTAGCCAATAATTCCAATATCAAAAAAGTACACTTAAAACTGTTTTGTTAAATAAATCCTTGTACAATCATGTTCTTAGGCTGACTAAGAACATAACTTGACAAGGATTTATTTAACAAAGCTGTATTAAGTATACTTTTTTAGACAGGGATCATTGCTAGTGCTTGAGTACTTTTGCTGCAGACTGTAACATGGTAGATCAAATCAAGATTTAGATATTTTCAATGTCTATCAGATCTAACAAGTGCAATTATTGAATATTTGGAGATTTAATGGATATGTAACAGACATATAACAGATATAAATAATCTGATGTGTCACTCACACGACATTCTCTTACCCTGAAATTTAATGCTAAAAGTACAGATTGGATATTAAGAATTAAGATAACGAGTACTGTTATGTAAACCTATGTTAAAACAACTCAAATTAGACTTCAGAACAGCTTTATTTGACAAATAATTCTAACCCTCCGTTACATTATTGTATCTACATTTATATAGAATTCAAATCTGCTAAGTTCAAAAGTTTATTTAAAATTATTCAGTCATCTTTCACATGTATCATTCTTTGAAACTTATCAATCTTGAACAAACTTTTCTAGTAACAAACGTATTAACTTCAAAATACATCATTTGGATCGCCTGAAATTATTTGTTTTTAATTTACTCTAACAGATACAGTCAAAGATAAACTACAAACTTCGGTATTCAGGAAGCCTCAAAACGTGTAAATATACAAAAAATCAAGTAATGAATACTTAGCTTAAAAAAATACATTATTTATCATATAGCTATGAAGCCTTAATTTCAATTCCTGATCAGCTTTCCTGGACATGGTAAAATATAGTAAAGCACTTCCACTTACAAATAAAAAAAGAATGTTATGGCTTAAATATTAGCAGCCCTGTATATCTTCTGAAAGTTATGTACACAACACATCACATGGTGCATATAAATATAATCCTATATTAATAACACATGGCACAACCTAAAGTATACTTCCATCAATTTACCAGTATTTTCGTATTATAATCTAGTTCTTTTGTGTAGCCCTGTAAACAAACAATGAATGATTTCCATACCATACTCTACACAAACATGTTTTTACGCATATAAAAAATATATATTTGTTTCATTTGGTTTAGTGCAGTCTATATAGATGTTAAACTCTGCTTACCTGCAATTTCCCCCATAGACGTAATGTACAGTGAATCTTGAATAATTCAAACTTGTTTAATTGGAAATTCTGGATAATTCTAATTTTTTAGTCGGTCCCTTGAATTTTATATTAAAATAATGTTAAAAAATCATGGATAATTCGAATTTTATTTTGGATAATTCGAATTTTTCATACGATTACCTTTAACATATTATAGTAAAATTTGTTCCCGAGATTTTTCTCAGCTAAAGTGCACTATTTTTTTAACAGTCTTTTAAAAGAAGGATAAGGAAATACGAGAATCCCGTACCTACTAGTATTACTTACCTACTAGTTTTTTTTTTTTTTTTTTTTTTAGTAGTGCATCAGAAGATATGGTCCATATACATGAACTTTGAGGATTATTTTTTTTTTTTGTTATTATTGAAAGTCATGCCTAATGTAGAAAATTCTATTTTTGTATCAATTGATTGGTTGAAGTCATATGCTATGGCACAAAGATTCTACTTAAAGAAGCAATAAAAATATCTGACTATTTTTTAAAAAAGTGTTGAATAATTAAGTTTGTAAAAATATTGATTTAAAGGGGGGGTGAGGGGATGTAGCATTATTCTTAGATATAAAGTTTATGTGTTAAATCTTTGATCGTAGAGTTTTAATTTTTTAATTTATCTTTTCTTTTTGACAAATTAGTATATGTAATTCGAATTTTTGGATATTTCAAACTTTTCTCTGGTCCCTTCAACTTTGAATTATCCAAGTTCTACTGTATTTGAATTCTCTTGGCTCTTGGGTGCCCCTGTACACGAACCATTTGCTTGATCTCAGTGAACAGTTTAGTGTAGCATCCGTATATGATACACATTTAGAATACTAAGTTTGAACTTGAGATATGCTGATAAAAGATAGACACAGAGACCAACCGCTAAAAATATGATTTTTGGGTTCATGTGACCCCCAAAACGTGTAAATATAACAAAAACTCAGTTTCGAAAATTTGACCCCAAAACAATACTTTCTTTACCTTATGGGCAAGAGAAAGTAAAAAGAGTGACATTTGTCGTGCTAATAGATATTTGTAGGATATTTATAGAAGTTTAGTGGATCATTTTTTAACTTTTATACATATTTATAGATGTCCTATGGATGTAAGTGGCTGTGTAGGTTATCCTAGGCTAGAAACTTTGATAATTCTTCTTAAATTCTACAGTCAGACTTTGTGCATAAATGAGTATTTTTTTTTTTAATTGTCGCTCTACGATCACTTTTTGTCGCCCTCTTTACACAGGAACCTACAGCTTAAAGTGGAATTGTGGTGAATGCTTAAGGTTAAAATATTGGCACGACAACTCCACAGATTAAAGGTTAAGTTTCTTCGGAAGCCCCATCATAATTAGAAGCTCCGGGCGGCCGGCCTCCTCTGCCTTGTCCTTTGTACGTTACTGCTCCTAAGGCGAATAAAATCTTTCGCCCAGGGCAACAAAAGGTGTAGGCACGACCCTGACCGAAACTAATATACTTATTGGTTAGTTATGTGCTTAGAGATCTCGTGACTGAGCAGACGAAATTGGAAAAGCCAATCAAGGGGTACATACAAATGAAACACTTTCAGTTGCAAAGCCGTTTTCAAGCGTTCCAAATCTATGACTGCAGTCGGCAGTAAAAGTATCCGAGCACTAGCAAAAATTCCTATATGAAAAAAGCACACTTAACACTGTTTTGTTAAATAAATCCTTGTCGAATCATGTTCTTAAACTGATTGAGAACAGGATTCGACAAGGATTTATTTAACAAATCTGCATTAAGTGTACTTTTTTTACATAGGAATTTTCGCTAGTGCTCTGTTACTTTTGCTGCTGACTGTAGTTGCAAAAAACTTGCAAAATTTACGTCATCGAAATTGCAAGCGTTCCGTTTGTATGTAACCCCAACTCTTGTGCAATGTTTACGATTTGAGTAAAAAATTCGATCGCAGCGCTATTTGAAACGCTTAATTTTTTTAGCAGTAAGCGCTTGCCACATTGTATATGCAGTCGGCTGCAAAATTATTCGAGCACTAGCAATAATCCTTGCCAAAAAAAAGTACACTTAATACAGCTTTGTTAAATAAATCGTTGTCGAGTCATGTTCTTAATCAGTCTAAGAACATGATTCGACAAGGATTTACTTAGCAAAACAGTCTTAAGTGTACTTTTTAAATATAGGAATTATTGGCTAGTGCTCGAATAATTTTGCAGCCGACTGTATATTCTAGGCGCTGTATGTACCCCAGGATATAATTTGGATGGGAACATGGAGGACATTGTGGCCACAACGGATTTTATGTGCACCGGTCGCCATTAGTGTACACGACGCTCTTGCTTAAATATGAGCTAAGTTTCACTGTATCATAATAATTCAGTTTTATTCCATTAAGAAACAAACAAGATTTTGCTAAATTGAACAAAAATATTTCCTGTTTTGTATTTGTAATGATTCAAAATTAGTTTCTAGATTATATATTCTTAATAATTATCATCTTTATAACGTTTTTGTTAAAAATGTACATGTTCATAGGAGAAGCATTGTGTATTCTTTATGAAAATTACATTGCATATTTTAAAATAAACTTATTTAAGAAAACTGTAATTCACAAAGGAATTGCTAAAATTATTTAAAAAAAAAAAAAAAAAAGTTACTTTGCGTATGGTAAGAGATTAGAAAAAGTATTTTTTTGTGGTCATATTTTCGAAATAGGGTTTTTGTTATATTTACACGCTTTAAGGTTCCCTGATTCCGAAAATCATGTTTTATATTTTTGTTAGAATGAAAAAAAAAATAATAATAATATATATATATATATTAAAATCATTACAGATGTATGGTTCAGCGATTCGTTTTAAAAATATCAACGAGTCATTTTTAAACTATTCATATTAGAATTTTACTCCTTCCATATGAGGGACAGCTGTTGGTGTAAGGGTTAACGCCGATTTCCTGCACGAAGATTGTAGACTTAGGTGACATGCCTTCAGTGGGGCCTTTCTAAGGTTTCTATTTACGCGAGTTTTGGAGAAAATTGAAGAAAACTCGGAAATGCTAGGTCGACGAGTGCGATCTAGGATCGAACCCGACATTTTATTTCCTACTTTTGATCGCAAAACTCTATAACTCATTCAAAATAAATAAATAAATAAAAATATGTGAATAATTTTGCTTTAAATAATTACAGGTGGATAGTTCAACCATTCGTTTTAAGGTATGGCCGAGTTATTTTTAATAATACTCCTATTAAAAATATTCTCCTCCGAGAAAGAAGTGGGCAGGTGTTGGTATTAATGTAATTAGTGTAAAGGTTATGGCAGTTTGACTACACAAGTGTTCTAGACCTAGGTAGTATGCCTTTTGTGGGGGTCTTTCTATGAGGACATATTCACACACCCATAGAAAGCACGAACTCATAGCACTCATTCTCCGTATTCATGTAAGTTTCAGAGAAAAACACGGAAAGCTCAGAACAACTAAGTGTATGGACGACTGGGTTCGAACCCAGCACTTCCCGTCTACCAGCTTTGAGAGTTGAATCGCTTGGTCACGGGTAAGGGGGTGAGGAGTGGAGGAGCGATGCTATAATATAGCTACTTGTACACTGTCGGTAACAAAAGTATCCCAACACTAACAAACATTCCTATGTAAAAAAATTAGGTAGAGTTAATACTGTTTTGTTAAATAAATCCTTGTCGAATCATGTTCTTAGTCAGTCTAAGAACATGATTCGACAAGGATTTATTTAACAAAACAGTATTAACTCTACTTTTCTTTTATATAGGAATTTTTGCTAGTGTTTGGATACTTTTGTTACCGACTGTACTACTTTTTTTTTTTTTTAATTTTATAATATTTGTTTAAAAATATTTCTCATTTTGTTCATTTACACGAAACTTTGTTTTATACTGTCATAAACATTACGATAGAAACAGGAAGATAGTGTTCTCTGTTGAGTGATATTAAAAAAAAGCTGACAGACATCAATTTATTTCAAGTTGTAACAAAAATGTCCGAACACTAGCAAAAATGCCTATGTAAAAAAAGTACACTTCATACGGTTTTGTTAAATAAATCCTTATCGAATCATGTTCTTACACTGACTAAGAACAGGATTCGACAAAGATTTATTTAAAAAAACTGTGTGAAGTGTACTTTTTTTACATAGGATTTTTCGCTAGTGTTCGGACACTTTTGTTACCGACTGTATATAAATAGAACTTTTAATGAAATTTTGTTCATTGAGTCTTGATCGTGAGATGAAACAAAAGTTATGTCACACTCATCCAGCAATTTTCTAAAAATTATCGAATCGTGTTCAGGAAATCTAAAAATGTATAAATTCATCAAAAGCTAGAAGTAAAAAATTTGTACGCAAAAAGTAAAAAAAAAAAAAAAAAAAACCCTGCTAATTCTATCAATTTATTGCAGAAAAATTGACATAATTAATTAGCGGCAGAAATATGTAGAATTAGAATGTATATAATTAGGCACTAATACTAATGGCGAATTGTTTAAACAGTTTCACAAATACTGCTTTTTCATAAAAATAAGATCATTTAAAAAATAACAATAACGATAAAACGGAGGGAAAAAAAAAAAAAAAAAAAAGGAGCAGCAAGATGTGCTTCAGTACTCAAAGGAAGGATACGTAAAAATTCATTTTTAAAGTTATATAGACTTGACTATTTTACATTGAAAGAAATACAATAGTATGAAATGCCTTCTGCCGTACAACGCTCAAAAAACAAAACTATACGAAGGAAAACGAACTTCAAAAACGGCACGCGAAAACCGGTCTAGCATTTCCTTCAGTTGTTCTTCAGCTCAGTGGTTACGACAGCCGACAGCGTGTAAAAAAGGTACACTTAATACAGTTTTGTTAAATAAATCCTTGTCGAATACTGTTTTTAGTCAGTCTAAGAACATGATTCGACTAGGATTTTTTTAACAAAACAATGTTAAGTATGCTTGGCTTTGCAACCAGAAGTGTTTCATTTGTATGTACCCCTTAGAGTTAGCTCCAGTTATTATTTTAGCTTAGCACTGTTTATAACAAACATTAGTATTCCTCAATTGGCAATGTAATTATCTGTCACCTGATGACAACAAAAGATGGTTTTTCGGTTTCCAGCCCCCTTGAAATAATATTTTTTCTTTAAATGACTGTCTGTGTTCTAAAATACAATCTCATGTGTTTAAACGATCGCAATTTTCTCATTTATTTACTATTAAAATAAGGTTTAATTTTATTTAAATCATAGGAATTTATGACAGTGAGTAGGAATTTCTTGTTACTTCTGAACATGCTTTTTGTATCTTGGAAGGGACGCATACAGATTTATTTTTATTTAATGAATTTCCTTGTTTTTGGAATTTTAAAAATTATTTTTTTGGAATTATTACGGGGATTGATATGATTGTTTCGGGATTCAAAATAATAGAATTACGGAAATGGAAAAAAATAGTTTTAGTACATTATTATTTTAATTATCTTTTACATTTTCTTATATCTTATCGATTACAATCAAACCTGACTTTAAATTTTAAACTGGTTTTATTTTCGCATATAATTAAAGTTATCAATTTTTAACAATACTAATTCACTGATATTTTACTTTAAATTGGAGGATATATATTTATTTGCCGATTTTTGAATTAGCATGTCATGTTTTAGTGATGTCTTTTTCATATGTATAATCTGTTATATCATTATATGTGATTGTATTGTTCTAATTTTTGATTTAATACAGATCATACTAGCAAGTGTTAAAGTTAGCATATTCTATATTCCATATTATATCTATATTATTCTGAAGTTTTCCGATGAAGACTCTTTGTATGAATTGGCCATTTAATCTCCGTCGATCATATCTATACTAATAAAAGTTTACCTATATTAATAAGATCATTGTTAGTTAATTTAAATTAATAGAAATCTCCCATTCTTTATTATTAAGTGTTATACAATGTGTCTACACATGGGCTGTGTTCTGGTTTGGTTATCTAACAGCTGGGAAATTTAGAATAAAGTTGCATTTTGTGTCTCAATAATGCACCTCAGAGTACAATTTCTTGTTCTTGTACTTTTATTTTTTTTTATTTTTTATTTTTTTTTTTTTTTTTGCATTGAAAATTTAAAAAATGACATCGTTTAATGGAACTTTACCAGATATTGAGATCATGCCAGTTGTTATTTATTTATAGGGAATTACTCCTTACTATTTTGCAATATTCCTAAAAGTTGTCAATTTGGTGATGTTCTGCATCATGTCCAGAGTTGTAACCTTTCACCTTCTATGTAAAAGAGTGCATTTTTGGAGCACTAAGTATGTCAGAAACAAACAAGGTCAAAATCATCATAAAATACAATTTTTAATAAAAATGTCTGTTACTGTGTATAAATTTTTTTAAAGTATTGGTTTAAAAGGTTTTAAAAGTACCAGTTATAATTTTTTTAAAGGCACTGGTTTAAGCCTTTTTAAAAGCACTAGTTGTAATTTTTTTTAAACACAGGTTTAAACCTGAAAACACTGGTTTAAATTTTTTTAAAAACACCAGTTTAAAACTCTTTAAAAACATCTTTTATAAATTATTTAAAAACATTAAACACATGCAAAATGAAATAATTTACTAACACTCATCTCCAGAGTTCTAATCAAATATACTCATACATGTATTTTTAATCTAATTTCAAACTTTGTCTAATCATCCATTTTCAAAACACTGCTGTTTCAAACATACATAAAAATATAATCTTGTTATATTACACACTGTTCACTTAGAAATTAATATTAATTATCATTTAATACAATATCAACAAAATTTATTTAAAGAAATTAACTGGAAAATACTTCATATTTAGCTTCTCCTTTCTCAATGCACATTTGACAAATTGCTAATAGAAAACTCTACAGCAACACTAATTAATATTCAACAGCTTCAATAAATTTGATTTCGTTTCCATTATTTACTTTAAATTCCCTACACTTCAACAAATATACCATAGTAGATTAAATGAAGTTATATTAAGAAATTTTCTTTAAAATATTTCTACAAATTCGCCACTTTCAACTTCATCATCACCTCTTTAAAATAATAAACAACACAAACTGCTAATGTATTAAGGGCCCTCTTCACTCACCACCGTCGGAAGCTGAAACTAATGTTATTCTATGGGAAATTTTTCGTTACAAATAACTTATTAACTAATACATATTTTTAAATTCTGTTTTCACATTCTGAAAATTCCCAGCTGTTAAATTGATGTGCTTTAAAAAATTATTTTTTTATATTTTATGTTGAAGCTGCAAAATACGAATTTTCAATATGTGCAAATTTTTTCATTTTGCAATTTCAAAATAAAATGTTCAAAATAAAAATAATTAGTTTTTAAAAAAGGTGCATCAATTTAATAGCTGGGAATTTTCTGAATGTGAAAACAGAATTTAAAAATATGTATTAGTTAATAAGTTATTTCTAAAAAAAATTTCCCCATAGAATAACATTAGCTTGGGCTTCCATCGACGTTAAGTGACGAGGACCGTTAAGATTCCTACATACACAGATGATGTAATGCATGACATCAAGAAGGGAAAAAGGAGAGAAGCAGTTCACTCAGTCTGCTAATCTCTGGTGAATTAACATGTTTGCATAAACACTAAAGACTAAATACACCAAAAAATGGATGTAACACCTACTAATTTAATTACAACTAGTCTTTAATAATAAAATTGTTATTGAAATTCTAATTAATGATTAATATGGAAAAATTTACATTTCAGTAGACAACTTTTGGTAATTATGATTAATAATTTATATAAATTAAAAGAAGTATCTGTGTGTGTCTGTCTGCACTGCACTTTGGTGCTCACACTCAGGGTTGTAGTGATTTAAATCAATTGATTTAAATCGCTGATTTAAATCATGATTTAAATCAATTGATTTTTTTTTTTTTTTTAAATCACTGATTTAAATCACTTTTTTTAAATACCAAAGTTATTAGCTTTAATGGAATGAAATTGTTTATCTAACTTTAAAAAATGAGATTTTTAATTGTTTCTTATGTAAATTAAAAAAAAAGTTTGTAAAATATAACAAAATATTTCATTAGACGAACTAATATTTCTCATTTCTTAACTTTATTAATGTTGCTTAGTAGAAATGAATCTAAACACAAAAATAAATTATACCTTAACTTTTTAAAATTATTTTTATACATATTATATATTTTAATAATTCATTACATTTTAATTATTTATACAAGCACTGGTGTATGAATCGTAAATATTTAATTAGTATATAATTCATTAATTGATGTTACACGTATATTCCAGTTCGCCTTTGCCCACCTTGTGGGTGATATTTCAAATAGAAAATATTTCCTTGTTTATTTAAGCTCTCATACCAGTTTATGTCATTTAACAATGTCTCATATGATATTTTAAAAATAATAGCATATTTTACATTGTAGTGTTTAAAAAGTCCTGAAGGCTCCAAAAAGTTTTAAAAACATCATACCCTTTTAATTTATCAACATACAACCAGTTAACTATAATTCGAGGCTGCTCTCACTGCTTGTTTAATGAATTGTACCCTCTAAATACAGGGGTCTGTCCAGACTTTTCACACAGGGTCCTGTTTTTGTGAAAAATTCTACACGTAATTTC
Source organism: Salticus scenicus (assembly GCA_963930645.1). Lineage (NCBI taxonomy): Eukaryota > Metazoa > Arthropoda > Arachnida > Araneae > Salticidae > Salticus > Salticus scenicus. The sequence continues at coordinate 340,509,132 of OZ005653.1, forward strand.
GTAAATCTAAATTTAGTGTGAAAATAATATTCTTCACAAACTTTTGGCTAGGGTTTTCTTTTTATGAAATTTTGAAAAATGTAATTTTGCAAAATAAAATTACGATTAAGATTTAATTTTTGACAATGACAGTTCAGTTTTATAGAACTACACTCACACATATGCAAAGAAGTCCTTTATAAATTAGAAATTGAGTATCAGTTTTTCGGGAGAAATACAACAAAAATCTCCGATTATTCAGGCAGTCTATGTTCGTTACACTGAAGATTAATTTTGAAAATGAGAGATTTATCAAAGGTCTAAGGAGAAAAATTTTGTGAAGGGATCTTTTTTAGGCTAAAATTTTTTGTGAGTGGTCCTGTTTTGGGATAAATAATTTTGTGAAGGGTCCTTTTTTAAGATATAAAATTTTGTGACAAGGACCTTTAATGGACCCAGGTTTGCCTCTGAACAGACCCATGAAATATAAAAAAGGATAAAAGAATAAGTGAAAATATTAAGACGGTAATGAAAATGTGAATTCTGTTAATGGGTAAAGTGTGAAAAAATTTTCTTGATTCAAATGATATTTATTAAACTTAAGTAAGAATTTTTTAGGATATATTTTTTTCTCCCTTTAATTCCCTATTCTTTTTATTTTGATTAGAAACTTGAGTAAAAATTTCTTTTTCTTAATCCATTGCTTCAGTTTTATGTCATTTTTCCTATTGAATTATCCTTTTCCAAAGTTATTTTACGTGTTCAATACTGTGGGTAAGATTTTACTTTATTTCAATACATTATTGTAGCTACAAGTCAAAGTTACAAGTTGAGTGGCTCATACTACCGCATTTATGATTGCCATAAAAAAACACTTATTACGAAGATACCATGTTGAATACAAATATTGGTAATAAATGCCTACATGGATTTTTTCTATGGGAATAGAATACTATTTATATTTTATAATTTAAGTAAAATAATTGATAGTGTATATATTGTGCATATATATATATATATACACACACACACATATACACATAATAAAATACAAATGTTGTACAATAATGTATGATTACATAATAAAAATCATTAAAATCAAATAAATCTTGATTTAAATAAAAAAAATCGATTTTTTTGAAAAAAATAAAAAAAATCGATTTTTTTGAAAAAAATAAAAAAAATCAACAACCCTGCTCACAGTACTTATCGCAGAGCAACAAAATTTGGCAGATAGGATCTTTGGATTTTTTGCTGGGACCCTACAGGTGTGCACCTCACCAAGATATTTTTCGAATTTGAAATTCTTTAATTAATCTTTTCGATTTCATCTGTTGACTTCTCTGTTTCCTTTTTCTAAAATTTCTTCTTTCATTTCAATCATCTGTGTATCTTCTTAGCAAGGGCTATTACACTATTTATTGTTCATTTTTTAAAAATTCATTCATTTGAAGGCAAAATATTTTTTCTTTCTTTTTTTCATTTATTATATTTACTGAAATCAAATGATAATACAGTAGAAAAAATTAAACATTAAATTTTAAATAAAAAAATATATTTATAACAGCTATGTTTATAAATAATTTTTATAATGTAACAACTTTTTGTTTTTCATGTATTTAGTTAAATCCTTTAAAAAGGAAAATCTCTCTCTCTCTTAAAAAAAAAAAAAAAAAAAAAAAATAATAATAATTTGGTTACTGGAAAAAAATTGCAATATAGTATAAATGATTAAACTTACTAAAGTTTATTTAATTCTTTTTAGAGGGAAATCTACTTTAACTTTAACTTATTATATTGGTTGAAATTAAATGGTAAGCTAAAGAAACCAAACAAAACCAAATAACAGCCAAAGAAAACAGGTAATTAAATTTGAACCCATTGAATGCTTAGTTTTTTAGTGTAAAGAGCCGTGGCTAAAAAACACTTGGTGCAGAAAATAAAACATTTAATAGTTGCTGAGATACAGACATATTTCATATTGTAGTTCATCAATATTAGCAGCTTCACTTGTCTTCAATAAATACATAAATTGAAATTCCCAGGAAAGATATTTTGCAGACAGTGGGAACCTGAACCTGTAGCATGGGTGGGAAAAAGCGAGGCCGTAGCAACAGATACCTGAAATGAGATTTAGTGCGGTTTTAATGTCATTTTTTAGTTTTTTATTTATAAAGTGATTTAATAAAAAAGTGTTTTTTTTTTTTTTTTTTTTTTTTTTTTTAAATATAGTGGCCAGTGGAGCAGGCAAAGCCTGCTAATAGTTAACTATCATAAAATGTTATATATAATTTTTATTGTTAATAAATACCAGAAAATATTAATATTTTTTTTAATTTTTTTTTTAGAATTTGCTCTTTTATTTGATATATTTTTCTTCCAATGCTGCTAAGTGATGCAATTCCCTGCAATGGATGAAGATGATGATTTTACTGTCGCTGGAAGCTCTAGGTAATATTTTACTGTTTATTTTTTGTATGTTTGATATTGTCTGATATTTATGTTATCCATTTGTTATATTGTTCTTTAACCCGTCAGTAGTCGCTAGTTGGTCGATTTGCTGCCTATCATCCAGTGTTGCCAGATTTTTTTATTCAATAGCCACCAAAAATTTTTAGATTGATACATATAAAACGCGAAGAAACGTCGACCACGTCACTTCTTAAAATTATTGGTGACAGTTAAATAAAAAGTGTGCAATCTGTAATAGGTGGCGCTGTTTATAGCAACTACTAACGGGTTAAAATATGGAAGCTCCTATGTGTGTTTCATCATGATTTTTTAAAATTTGACTGCTATATCTATTCTTGGAAAATGAAATACAATTTTCATTTTTTTTTTAAATTTAGAACTAGGTTATCAAGCCTTTTCCAAAATGAAACTAATTCTGGTGATATAAATGAAGCTTTAACATTCACTGCACCCAAACAGCCAAAGAAAACAGGTAATTAAATTTGAATGCTTAGTTTTTTAGTTATGCACTATTTACTGGATAGCATCCAGAATTACACAGTTATTTAACATCAAATCAGCTCAGTAATTCAGTTGAGCTCGACCAAGAAGTAGGTATTATATATTATAATCCAGTTTTCACAACCGTGTTTTCTCTAATGATGTATCCTTGGATTCATGTAGACATAGGAAAGGTTAGGGGTAGAATGTCACCAAAAAATCAAATGGGGCACACACTAAAAATATTTAAACACTATTTCTTTCAATACCATCAAGTTGAGTTTGCGTCAATGGATTGTGTTCTTATGATTTTTAACATAGAGATGCATCAACTTGTATGCATTTAGCTGTTAATCAAATCTAGATAAATGGTGTGAAATGGTCATTTTTGTGATAAAACAATGTACATTGACTAATAGTAAAATTAGGCATCAAATATTCTTCTACAATAGTTAAAAATGGTACAGGATGCAATATATACATTTTTATTGTTATCTTCCAATTTTTTTTAACTTATTTATTTTGAATATGCAAAGTAATTCATAAATATCACATTTAATTAATATATTTTTGTAGACAATTCACAGGCTTCTTTGGGAACATTGAAACTCCTCCATGCTGTTATTGTCCATGCCTATAAACTGTAAGTTAAATTCTCTTTATAAATTTTGTTTTCTTCATATATTGTGAAAACTTCTGCAATCATTGAAATACTCTTTGGTTATTCTTTTTTAGAAAAGATGGTAGTTACACAAATCAAGGCAAACTTGGTTGTGCAGTACTGGGGCACCATGAAACCCAAACTGTACGTTTATTTTTATTTTTGTACTTTTGCTTATTATTATTATTATTATTATTATTATTTTCATTATGTATTATTTCCTAAAAGAAAATGAGTGTAAAGCTAGCTTTATAAAAACACCCAACCTTGAACATAATTAAATATTATTTTTCAATAGAATCTATAATTTTCAGTAAGAAGAATGCTAGCTCGCAATTTATAAAATGCCGATGCATGACTGTCTTTCAATTTAATTAAATATTATTTTTCTGTAAAATTTCTAATTTCCAACTAAATTTAGAGATTTTTGATTCATAATCACTATTTATAGTAAGGCTTAAATAATTTCAATTTTTATGTGCCCAGTCAGGCATGTCAGCTAGAAGATACATGCTATTTAGTACAGATATGTTTAAAAAATAAAATAAAAATTATACCTGTATTGACATAGTTAATTTCATTTTAATTTAAGTCAAAGACAGAAGACTATATTAACATACTTTATTTTTGGAAAGGTATTTTTGATTAAATATTTGCATGCCTAGCCGGACATGCAGGGAGACAAAATATATGTTTAATCTGAATTTTTACATGCCCTGCACATGTTGGGTAATTTAACTTTCAAGTCCTGATTTAAAGCCAATTTTTAATTTTATGAAAATTTGTTAAAAATTAACAAATAATAAAATAATAATAAATAAAAAACTTTTATTTTCTAATTTAAAAATCACATATGTCATCTAACATGAGTTGGAAGTTGGAAGATTGCCAGCTTGTAAACTTCAAAATGTCAATGTCAGGTGATTTAATAAATCACATTTAGTTTTAAAAAACCTATTATACACATTTCATCAAACATAGCTCAAGATCATTCTGATTAAATCAGTGCATTAATAATAGAAAAAAATAAAAGCTACAGTGTCATAGACAGAGACTTCAAACTTATAACAAGGGTTCTTGTTTGCCGATTTTTTTTAATCAGAAATTTTTAACAGTAATATTTTTTATACTTTCCTAGTACTTTTCAGAAATTAACTATAATAAAAATTACAATTCACAATAACTGGGTTGGTTACTAGCAGAAAAAATCTGGAACATAAACACCTCTGCATAACACCTTTTCTTTTTTGGTTGAAGGTTATTTTTTAAGAAAGATTTGTGTAAATATTATTTAAAAAAAAAAAATAATTTTTTTACTTGTTACAATCTGTTGCAAAGTAAATTGAAAATTACTTTTTTTTTTTTTGGTGTAAAATAAAATAAAAATTTTAAATTAATAATTTTTAAAGGTGTTTTTATCATTATAAAAATTTAAGGTGTTTATATATTGCATATACAATCAAACCTCATTAACGTGAATCTTAAGGGGAAAAAAAATTGCTCATGTTATCAGTAGTTCATGCTATCGGTAACGAATCTTCCTATAACTAAACTAAACATTTCAACGGGGATTGTGGAAACAGTTCATGTTAAAAGTAATTCATGTCCAATACATTATCAATTCATGATCAATACATTATTTTTGAATTTTTGATAAAAAAGCTTTATTAAATGTGATTTCAATAAGTTGCTTTTACAGTATAGGATCCGTTATCCAGAAAGCTTGGGACCTGAAGTATTCTGGGTAAAGGGTTTTTCCGTAATTCGGACCACTTTACTGTCAGTATGAAAAATGCATGAAAATATTTAAAAAATAGCAGTTATGAATGATATAGTATAGAAATATATTAGTTATAAATTTAATTTAATGAATTAGTACTTACACAAAATAAAACATTTTTAATTACAATTCAAATTGCAATTTAATAAATGAAAAATAAATAAATCATGTATAAAATTTAAATTCAGTGAGCAGAATCCTTAGATTTCAATTTTGAGAACATTTCTGTAATAGTTTTTTGTTTATAACGAGTTTCTTGTACAAGTTGCTCTTGTATTTTGTACACTGAGATAATTTGCTGTTCATGGAAGTTACTTCTCTGTTGCATCCCAGAAATGAGCTGCTCAGTGTAAAATATGAGTTTCTCATTCAAAATTTTCTCAACTATTTCAACTTGATCATCATCATCACTTTCAGACATATCATTTGTCACTATTTCACAAATCTCACTATCAGTCATCTGATGATTGATAGGAGTGTTTTCATCAGCATTCAAACAATCCTCTACTGCCTCTTGACAGAATTGCAGAATCTGGCAACATTCGTAATCTGTTGTTGTTTACTGACACTGCATTGATCGCAATGGCGGATTCACTGATTTTTAATGTGGAAAAAGTTTCTGATTTTTCCTGAGCTCAGTTAAAAAAAAAAAAAAAAAAAAAAGAAATTTTGTACTTGTCCATATTTGATAAAATATGGATCAATTGAAACAAAAGTCTCAAAGCTATTAAATAAAAACAAAAAAGAAAGAACGATAATGGGCAATTTTCTGCTCACTATATTTCTTCAGTATAACACAATTACCTTAAATAACATTTAATTATAACTATTTTTTTTAATATAACGCTTGTAACAGAATAAAATTTATACACAGATACAAGTTTTATTCAGAAATAAGTAGCAAAAATATAATTTTCACTGCTGCTATTGTACATCTTTTCACTCCTAAATTTTGCCATAATTAAAAAGTTTTGGTTAGCATTTTGCTTTCTGGTTTTCGGAGCATTCCGGATACCGGGACGCCAGATAATGGATCCTGTACTGTATTATTGTTTCAAAGTTTATCGTAGAAGTTTTCAAAATATGTATCTCAAAGAAATACAATATTTTCTACATGCTATTAATAAAAGAGATAATTAGCTATTTTGTATTAACAAATAATATATATTTATGCATTTTTGCATAAAAGAAGCATCCTATACCATTTGCACTTTAAATTTTAAAATAATAGAACTTACATGATAAATATCATCAAACATAGTTAAAATTATAAGCATATAACTAGTTTTTTATAATTTTCTTTTAAACTTCTGAGAAGTGTTTTGCAAAATTATGAGAAAATGTTAAATGCAACTCATCTGATTTAAGAATTTGAAATATATAACAATCCAATTAAATAAATCAAACAGACTGTTAAATTAAATTTATTTACAAAAATCAAACACAACAATTTAAATATACATGTTCCTGAATTCATGGGCCAAACTTTGAGGGAAGATTGGGCACATCATAAAGGTTCAGAATTGCATTGGTGCCCATGACCGGAAATATCATTTTAACCCTTTAAGAACGTTTTTTTTTTTTTTTACTAGATGTGGACACAGAGTGGCGACAATCAGGGAAATCCTGGAAAAATCAGGGTACTTTATCAATCTGGGTATATCAGAGAAAAGTCAGGGAGTTTTGTAAAAACACCCAAAAATCATGGAAATTTGATTTTTGCCCAGCAAACATGATTGAAAGATTACCAAACAGGCGTTATCTTAACCATTATTGCACAGGATTAGCTGCTTTCTAATTGAATCTCACCAAGTTAACATTAAAATAAATAAATAAATATTTTTAGTGCAGCAACTTGAGAATAATTTTATGTCTTGATTTTAATATGTTGTGCAATTAAAATATGTCATATTTTTATAATTTTGATTTTTTCATTTTATTTTCCTTATTTAAGTGAACAAAGGAAAAAATAAGAAAAATTTGAGATTTTTTGCCCATCAGTATAGTTTTTTTAATTGCAGTGATTTAGCGAGTATGTTACACAAGAGTGTTATATATACAAAATTATAGAATGAAATCATGAAAATTTGTCAAAATTAGTCATGGAAATCATGGAAAAATCAGGGAACTTTTTTTCTGAATTTCTGTAGTCACCCTGGGACATAGCTTTCGAATTTTTTTCCCATGCAAATGGTTACATAAAAAAGATATACATAATAATAATCATGTTTTTAATTAATGTATTTACAGCACTGATTGTATTAATATGAATATTGTACATATTGGATCACTTTCTGTAATATTATGTAAATAAAGAGTTATCTTCCATTTCCTCATCCGTTCTTGTTTTTCCACCTACACTTTTCATTTCCAACCTTTCTATGTAAAAAGTGCTTCTTTGTGTGTATTTTATATATCCTTAAAGTTTGGCCCATGAATTCAGGGACCTTTTAATATTTTCTTCTCACTAATGTTTGGTTTGGCAACCTGTTTATTTCTACTATCTCTGTAAGGAATCGGTTACATGTGGACTTATTAAAAATACTTATTCCATTCTTCAATTTTCGTTGTGTTACTGTTTAATCTAATTTCCTTTTTTACTTTGTTTTGTTGCAAGATTGAGACTTGAGTTGTATATTGCTTGAATTAGCTATACAGCGATCTGAAAAATTGCATAATGCTGACAGAGATGCAAGTTTCCTGATGAGTGATCATTTCTGGTTTTCAGCATTTAAAATTCTATTTTTCATTTCATGAATTCTCTTTTCTTTTAACAGATCCTTTTGGTTAATTTATCTCTTTCCATTTTTATTATTTGATGAATGTTTCTATTGGATTAATGGATTCTGCAAATTATCTCATCGCTAGGCTTATGTGATATGCGTGTCATTTCTCTTCTGCGTAAGTACTTTAACATGCTTTTACTACTCAGTGTACTTAAATTAAATTATCATTGTGACAATAATTTTATTCGAAATACATCTCATTTAAAATTTCATATGTTGGTATTTTCATCTATCTTTCATTTTCTGAGTGTTGTAAAGGAATTAATATACATATATATATATATATATTAGATTTAATTATTTTTGTTTTTAAGTATTATTATTTATTTTTATTCAATAACAAAAATCCTTCATAATTTCAGTACAAATTATTACTGTACAAAGGCAAGCAAGTTCCTGTGACCATTGTCTCAATTACACCCAGTTTTGTTTTCCATGTAAGTTAACATTTTTTACTTTAACTTACAAGGTTTCTAAATATGAATTACTGTTAATTATTATTACTCTTTTATTTTCCTAGGTCCAGTCTAATAATTATGCCAATTTCTATGATCAGAAGAAGGAGAACTGGTCTATCAATTTTGATTCCGAAATAGCTCTTTTTGATTTCACTAAACAAGTAATTTTTATTGTATTTGAAATATAAACTTACAATGATATTTAATTTTTTAAAAAGAGTATGTTTGTATTTCCTTTGGATAAACTTCTGTTAAGTTTATTGGAATAATAATTATGTTATACAATATATTTTCGTGCATAAGCTGAGAATTTTTGTTCTAAGACTAAAGTTTGAGGCAGACTTATACACATCTGCTAATCTTGTTAAGTCATAGGTGCTCTTCCATTAGCTAAGTGTAAGTGATAAATCACCAAATATTGCACATTTTTAATTTTTTTAGTTAATATTCCTTAAACTTTTGAAAATAAATAATTTTTAATGAAATGATTAGTTTGATGTATGAAATTGAGTTTTTTTTTATATATCAAAATTCTGTAAGTTGATGATTTGTTGATGCTGCATAAGCATTTCAAAATTGAAAGCTCGCTATCCATTTTTCAGAATCTTATAGAATTCTGGTCAGGCTCAGCATCATATTCATTCATATGTGATTTCGTCTTATTTTTCAGAACTCAATGTAGTTTTTCATGAAAATTTAGCTGTGTTTTTTAATGATGAAAACGTTTGAAGAACATGATCGTAGATTGAATGGCTGTAGATATATTTTGTGAATGATTGGTAAAATTATCTTTATTATTTTTTATGACATATAGTAACTGTACACTGAAAGCTATTGAAGTAATATACCATAAATCTAAATCTGTAATCCTGATTGTAACTCCTTTTTTTTTTAAAAAAAAAGAAAAAAATGTCAAAATGTAAGGATGATTATAAATGAAGTTTTTAAATTACTGAAGAAAAAGATTGTCAAAATAATATACAGATTGTAATCAAAAGTTTTTAAACAACTGAAGTTTTAAGAATGAGAAAATATAGAATGATGAATCATATTTAGACTGTACTTTAATAGACTGTAAATAAAATACTACTTAGCCAATTAATGGGCTCTTCCCAGCATCGCCTGCTCAATCACGTGATAGAGGAAAACGAATAATCGAATTCTGAGAATCGAAATCAATTAAATATTATTCTTAAGAACAAAAATTTTAATATTTAATATAAAATAAAATAAAAGTAATATTGCACATTTGTAAACAGTAGAATAATTGTATTTGTAAATTTAATAATTTTTAAAAAACATTTCATGTGTTTATTTATTTTTACCTATAAGAATCGACTTTTGTATATTGTAGTGTAACTGTAGCATTAACTGATCTAGCAATAAATAATAGCTTCTGGTGCAATGTTTACGGATTATAAATTGAAATTTTAAAATGTTTTCATTTAATTTATTTGCATAAAGGTGTGTTACAACAAGTTAATTAACTTAGTTACTGGTCTAAATGGATTTACGCAGTACGTTATTGCACTGTCACTGATTTAAGTACTAAAAATCAGAGTATTTAAACATGTCTTCATGAACATCAATAACAGGTATAAACTAAATGATGATTGTAAGTGTATACAACAAACAAAAGATGATGAATAATGATATAAAATTGATTAAAAATGATGATGTGTAAAAAATAACACAGATTAAATACGATTGATCAAAAATAAGAATAGAAAATATGTTATTTTAGCAATCGCTCTAGATAAACAAGACTTCGTCTGCTATTTGTTTTTCCTCTATTATGTGACCTCTGACGTCAGGTGGGAAGAGTCCATTAATATCAGGAAAAAAACCCATCAGAGCCATTAATTTCATGTTCATCAAAATTCAGGTCTAAAAGTTCATTCGTGGATGGTTTACATGCACAGCACTAATTACCATGAAGTTCGACATAAGCAGGGAAGTGAAGGGGAAGGGGACTATGAATGGTAAGTTTTGGAAAATTAAAAATATGTGGAAGTCATAAGAGATATACTGGGTGGGAGTTACTATTGGAATTTTATGGTAATATATATGTAAATTATGTTTCACATAGAGAGAAAAATGTTGCTACTAAAAAATTTATGGACTTTCAGTCACTAACCAATTTTTTAAATTTTCATCTTTAATCTGCAGTAGATGATGATGCAAACAACAGATTATGGAAGGCATAATACCCATGTGTCTGATTCTTTTCAGCTGCAGATTATTTAAAATTCAATATTTTGTATCTTTCTGTTAATGATTAAAACTGGGATCTTATTATCCTTATATAAGTTCTTTGTCATTATCTATATTTCACTGAGTAATCCTTTAAAGTTGTTTTCTCTGTAAAAACAGCGTGGATTTATTTTTAAACACTGTAATTTCCCTCCTGTTAGTACTAACATGGAAATAAAAATTAATAGCATGGGATTGGCAATAATTCAGGAATGTTGCAGTCGAAATGGCACCATTAACCTTTTAACTTGCCTTAGAAAAAGGCAAAATTGTAATGTTTTCATTGTACAGATTTTACAGTTTATTAAAATGAAGATTATTATTACAGCACAAAATTAAAAATATAATTTGCGTTTGATGAAAATCTTTTTGGCTATTATATGTAATTGTTGTAATTAAAATGCAAGGTAAAGATTCATAACTGTATAATTTTCAATTATAATTCTGCATAAAAACAACATCTCAATTAGTTTATGTATCCTGGTAGTTAGAAGGTTAATATGTTTCTAATTTTATGCTTTCTTTAACTTATTCTCTTACTAAAATATTCAGAAATATATTATTTGAAAATAATAATAATAAAAATATTTAGATTATATAATAGATGCTGGAAGTTTGTGTGGAGAAGGAGGTTAGGGAGCTTTAGCAAAAGCAGGAGCAGAGTTAAATATCAAAGAAGAGGATTAAAAAAAAAAAAAAAAAAAAAAAAAGAATACACAATAAAAATAATAAATAATAACTTGGAAAAATGGAGTTTGCATGTAAAATTTTTATTTGCTTGGTTTGAATATTTAATTTCATCTTTCTTTAGATGATCTAAGTATCTGTAACAGGTGGCCTCTGAATTATTATTATTTTGTAAATAATTACAATACCACGAAGATTTTAAAGTTCATTCATATGTAAATACATGTCTTTTACTTAACTTTTACATACATTTTAAGATTATAACATAAACATTATATTTTATTATAAATTTTTAGTTACTATTCATGGATCAGGGCTCTGAAATAAATAAATTTGGAAATATCTCAATAATTAAATGAATAGCACTTGAAAGGAAAAGAAAAATCAAAAGACCATGTCAATGTAGTAATGGCAATTTTCTTTTCATTGTTATAGTGCTGTGCATTATAAATTCCTAACAACTCTCTAAACTGATGATAAAGGTCATCATTCGAATGTTTTGAGTCATTTGCATGAAGCTATTTGTCAAATGCAACCTGAACTAAGGCATTTTTTTTTTTTAAACTGTAATAATACTGCTTCTCACAGTGCCATTATTATTCATCAGTGCTATTCATGAGTGTTTGATAAAACATTCAACAGATATAGTAATCTGTATTAACTCAGGGGTGTTTGTGCTCCGGGGAATCCCCGGAATTCCGGGGAATCGGGACACTGCAACCCGGAAATTCCGGGGAATTTTTCAGCTGGGAAAAAAATATACCGCGGAACGCGGAACAACTGAGCATTAAAAATTTAGAAAAAATTTTCTCAATTATGTCTTGCAAGCATTTTTTCTTTTCGGATTGCGATGTGCTTAAAAAGTATAAATGAAACTGTTTGTAAAAAATCATAAAACAGCAAACTATTGCAACCACCACACAAAATCTCAACTGTGTCATTCTGCGTGTTAACCATAGGATAGAATAAACGAATAAACAAAATAATGAAAACACGGCAACAGAAGGGAGGGGGGAAGGAGGCAAGTAAAATAGACCTTTATCTCTTTCTTTCTTCCCTCCCAGTGCCACATTCGATCTACCGCTGAAAATCATAGCAATCGGTGGAAGAGAACAGAAAAAAAAGCAATTAAGATCCCCCTTCTAATGTTGACGTAATTCTTTTCTTCTTCTTCTTTTTATTTATTTTTTTTATCTTTTGGAGAATAAGATGTAATACATGGGTAGAACAGAGAAGCTATAAGTAGAAAATATCCACTGAACTATTTAATACGCCACACAGTATGTAAACAGTTGTGTTCTTAAAGTTATTTTCCTTAGCATAATTACTGCAAATATTCACGTATAAATTCATCCCCTACTTTGAGAGAAATTTTACAATAAATAAGAAGTTCAAAATTAAGGCACAACTGAGCTGACGTTTTAAAGTAATAAGTATAAAAATAAACATCTTAAAATGCAAGAACGCGCAACAATTGTTTCGTGTCGAAAGAAAACACGACTCTTCGTCAGGCAAACAAAGCGTCAGCGCTTTGTGTTTAAAAAATCGCATTAACAAAAAAAAAAAAAAAAAAAACGTCAAGAAAGCTAAAATATGATAATTTGTAAATTAAAGTTAACCAGTTAAATTATAGAAAGAAAGGATTAAATTTGAATTAAATTGCCTAAAAGAGTACGTGGTTAAAGGATAATTTATTTTTTGCAGGAGACCCCAAATGGAACTATTTATACATTTTTACTGGGAACATATAAATGCACGTTTACAGCTATGTTATTATCCATCACTGAATAATTCTTTGATGCGTGGTAATAAAAAAATAATTTAACCTCTTTAAAGATGACCGTATTTGAACCACTGATTTGAACCGTTAACATTTATTTGTTATGACTATCGCGATATCATTCGCCGTCGTATTTTGAAAATGGATTTTGCACACGTGCTTATTCAATTTTTAAATGAGTTAGTTGAAAAAATAAATATATGTATTATGCTATTTTAACATTTAAAGCTTGTAATATAAGTAGGATTGTGTAATATAAGTAGAGTGAAGCAAATGGTGATAATAAATTCGCGCAAGTACAAAATTTCCTGACCTTTCTTTTTCTTTTTTTTAAATGCTTTCATTCATTTTGAGGAAATCACAAATCACAAAATCGTTTGCTGTCTGCCTGTAGAGTATTAATAAATATGTTAGTTTGTTAATCTGTGTATATAATAATTCAAGAATAAATTAATCTGGAAGAGATCAGACCAGTTTTAAAATATCATAACACTGGCCAAGAACGTTATTTGTTTTCAATATTCTTATTTCAAAACCTTCATAAGTTATTAGAAATTCACGACTTTCTAACATAGGAGAATAAGGAAAAAATTTCAATTGGTAGTAGCCATTTCATTTTCGAATCTTATCGAGTAATCAGTAGACTCCCCCCTTCCCCTGTAAATGTATCATTAACTATTGTAGAAATTTATGAAAAAATAAATATACAATGAGGAACTGAGCAGAGCCCACCTATTCAACTATTTTTTAAGCGTTTGTAGAATTATTCATTTAAATTTAGTGAGCCGCGAATAAGTATTCTATAAATATAAACGGCAATTACGACGCGCGTATAGACAGACTAATTCAAGTTATCATCAATTTTAAACGTTGTTAGTTTGTGTTAAGAACGCTTTACGAAAATGCAAATGTAATTGCAGCAGATTCCAACTACAGCCCTTAATGTATCTGGATATCTCGGTGTGGCTGTGTGAATCCTAACTATATTCATACCATAACCGATAGGGGGAAAAAAAAAAAAAAAAGTGGATTTAAATAATAAATGTCAATTTCATTCTGATTTTTGCAGTACAAAGGTATTTAAACATTATATTAAAAAATGCCTCTTATTCAACGCAATTATTTCGGGTATCCCTTTACTCAAATAGTTGTGCTATTTATATAATTTTTAATAAGGAACATATTGTAGTGAACATGAACAATAAATATCAGTTTAAGGAATTTCTAAAAATATTTATGGATGTTATATCCAAGGCCGTAGGCAGAAAATTTTTTCGGAGTAGGTTCAAGCTTTTAGTTACATTTCCGACAAATCGGTGAATTTTCGGTAGTGTGTGTGTGTGTGTGTGGGGGGGGGGGGTGAACCCCAAAACATTACTACTTGGCTACGGCCTTGAAGCACTGACAGACAATCAAAACCAAAGAGATACCCTCTCCTCTCTTTCTCTAATAAGGAATATGGGCGTGACGTGGAGAAGCTCTCTGAGTAGGTGGGATGGGGGACAGGGAATAGCTTACTGCACGGGAACGACCTGTAGAGTATTCTTTTATTTGTTGTTTTAAGAACAGTTTCAGCATATTGGAATATCGGAAATGGAAAGTGGGAATGTTGACGCCTGTGAATCATCTGCTCTGCGTAGCGTAATTTGCTTTGCGGTTAGTGTAGTGGATGGTTAATACGGTTAATGTTCGTATTTTGTTTAGAGCGCGTGTCGCATATTTCATTTTGCTTTTTTTTTAATTGAAGAAAATGTTTTGTTACGTTCAAATTATATTTTTATTATAGAAACAATGCGATTTCTTGAGAAAAATTGTAATATAACTGAACTTGAACGGGATATTAAAAATTCTTTCCGTTGGGATTGGATTGAAAGAAAGGACTCAAATGAAGATGTTATGAGCACGTGGTGTAAAAAACTTGATATTGCTGGTCAAGCTTATTGTACATTCTGCAGTTCTGTTTTAAAGTACGGCTCTGAAGGCGTTAAGGCATTTTTAAATCATGCTAAAACATCGATGCATGAGAAAAATGCAAAGACTATTAGAAATTCGATGACTCTAAGTCATTTTGCTCATTCAAAAAATACTGATGATTTATTAGAAAATGATGGACGTCCATTAGATATCAATACAAGGAAGGTTCGTCAAGAAGTTTTATTATGTTCATTTCTTGCAGAAAATTCACTATCATTTAGTTTAGCTCCAAAATTAGTTGAACTTTCTCAAGCATTGAGTCAAGATACTACCGCTCTGAAATCTTTATCTATGAGCAGGACTACGGTCTGTTACAAATTGAAATATGGTGTTGCAAAGACGATAAAAGATCGTCTAATTAACATTCTAAGAAATGTATGCTTCTCATTAAATATTGATGAGAGTACAAGTAATGCTGATGAAAGCATTCTTACTATTCTCGTACAATTTTATAGCGATGAGCAGAACAAAATAGTTATTCATCATCTTGCATCTTTGAAGCTGGAATCGTGCGACGCGAATACCATTTATTCCGAAATCGTCAATGTGATAGAAGGTAATGATATACCATGGGGAAATTTAATGAGTGTACTGATGGATAATTGCAACGCTATGCGAGGGAAGAAAAACGGTGTTGAAACGAAAATTAGAAAAAATAAAGCAAAACATTTATTAGACATTGATGGCGACACTTGTCACATTGCTAATAACTGCGCCAGGAAATTTACATCTTTTTTCAATAATCACCTAGAAAATATGTTTGATAGTATTTATTACGATTTGAAAAGCTCTGTAAAAAGAGAAAACTTCTTTAAAATCTGTTCTGCTTTAGAAATAAAAAAACTTAAGCCCCTAAGAAGACCTGATCATAGATGGATGTATATTTTAAATGTGATTAATCGAATTGAGGAAATATGGGATGCATTGATTGTTTTTTATTTCAATTTTCTGGATAAAAATGACAAAGAAACTTACCAGTCACAAATTGATGATATTTATGCAAAAAAATCAACATCATCATCTAAAAAAAAAATCGTATCTGAAGTATATTCTTCCTTAAATAAACAGAAATTAACCAAAGAGGCTTTAATACGAAAGAGAAATATAGTAAATCAGTTGTTTGTGATGAGGAAAAGAACAATGCTTTATATGGCATTATTTAAAAATGTGCTGCCTGAATTTAATCAATACATAAAATTATTTGAGAATAAAAAGCCAGTTTTGCATAATTTACACACAAGTATTTATAAATTGATTCGGAAATTTTTATCCTACTTCATTAAACCAGAAGTGATTTTTAAATTACCCTCATACAAAGAACTTTCTGAAATTGATGCCACTAATAGTGAAATTCTTTTACCAAGTAAAATGTTTCATATTGGTTCTGAAGCTTCTGGATTGCTTAATACTTTACCAAAAAATCATCCAATAGCAAAAGAATTCAAGACTTCTTTGACAAAAGCATATGTTAACACAGCCCAGTACATGCTAAAAAAATTACCTCTAACAAATTCTTCATTGATTAGTTTCAGTGCTCTTGATCCAGATCTGAGAGGCAAAACAAGTACAATTAAAGCATTTGAAAGATTAGGTTCTTACCTTTCTCATATATTAACAGATTCGGAAAAATCCCAACTATCTGCAGAAGTGAGAATGTATCAGACAGATTTGGATGTAACTGAGGAATTTAAATACTGTACTAGCAGTCCAGAAAAAATACTTTGTTCAGTGGATAAGTACTGGTCAAAAGTTTTCGCTTTAAAAGATCCATTGAGTAGTGACAAAAAATATCCTTGCTTGGAAAAAGTCATTAAAGCATGTTTGAGCTGTTTCCATGGGCCACATGTTGAGGGTGCATTTAGTTTAATGGACAATATATTGACTGATAATCGAGCTTCCCTTAAAGTTGACTCCCTTGATGCAATGCAGACAGTAAAATATGATTTAATGGCCAATAAAAAAACAGCATGTCAAGCTTATGGAACAAAAAATCCACTTACTGATCCGCTGAACAGAGACTTAGTTGCAAATGTTGTTAATAGTTGGAAATTATACAAGGAGGATCTGTCTAATGAAAAATCAAAATCATCAAATCAGGAGTATTTGTGCAAAGAAATTATATCACCCAACCAAAATGACTTGTGTAATGAAAAATCCCAGTCATCCCTTGATTTTCTCTGTTCTCAAATACCTGAGGATTATAGAAGTATTCCTAGCACTTCAAAAACAAACGAATTAGTGAAATCTCCATTGTTGACTTCAGATGTAACAAAAGAAAGTGAACAAAAATCCACAGTCAGTTCTGAAAATCAATGTAAAAGAAAGAAGTCTGAACCAGGTGAACCACCTAAAAAACAACAGAAATTGGATAGCTTTTTCAAAAAAAAAATAACAATGCATGTTCTTCTTAATATTAATTTTTATACTGAGCTTTGTGGAATTTTTCCCTAGCAATTTCAATTTAAAATTTTTTATTCGCAATTGGACAAAAGTTTTTTATATGTGTGATGCGATTTTAATTAAATAAGTGCAACATTTTCTTACAATAAGATTTGCATACAGGCATTTTTTGTATAAAGTAACTTTAAATGAAGTCTACATAATGTGCAACGCTTATTTCTGATAAATACAAGTGAAGGTAATATATTATTACTCTATTTTTTAATTTAAATTATTGTCAAATTTTATGAATTAACTATTTTTTATTTTAGCAAATAATTTTTCATTGTTTTTTAATAATAGTTATCCTTTTCAACTGTGTGTTTTTAAAGTAGCTTATTATTTTCAAAACGTAATTGGCCAATTAACAGCCTTGTAATATTACATATTCATGTTTTGTTTTAGTTTGATACTTTATATTGATATTATATTAATATGCTAGAATGCAAAACAAAAAATAACACAAAACATCAATGCGTAACATTATAAGCCTGTTAACTAGACAATTATATGCTTTGTAAATAATGAGCTGATATAAGTAACTATGTAGAAAAGCAAATTTTTCACATTGCGAGCTATGAAATTTATTAGATTAAATTTGATATGCTTGAACTGATGTCTTTTTCATGTGAAATTATATTTAAAAGTAACATTACATGTATACTGTCATTTTCATGCTTATTTTGAATTGTGCTTAATTTATACAACTTATATTGATTTTTTCTGAAATTATTGTTTTTTTTTTTTTTTTTTTTTTTTTTTTTAACTAAAAACTGAATTTCATCAACAAATGTGATTTATTTAAGTTAAACGTATCATGTAAAAATATTAACCACATAAATTTGCAACCAACCAACCAACCAACCAACCACCCATATTGGTGAAAAAAAAATTTCAGGGTTTTTTACAGAGGCTTGCAAACACCCCTGATTAACTTGATACTGTAACTGTGTGTGTGTATTTCTTCTTACTTTCATACTTGAAACTACACCAGAGTCATTTTTGATTGAATTCGAGAAAGGAAACATTTTCTAAAAACCTGAGTTTTTTTTTTTTTTTTTTTTAATTAAATTTCTTTAAGGCATGTTTTAAAGATTAAAAGAAAAGTTGGTAAAAAATGCATTGCAATTGGAAATTGTTACTTTAAAGCAGATATAATAATAAATTTTGATCAATAATTTTATGCTTTTTATTTCATGCCAGGTACTGGCACTGATAAAATAGCTCAAGAAGCCTGTGGGTGTAAGAGTATATGGGAATTAAAAAGTCCCTGGAAGAACAAAAAATGAGATTATTCACAAGTAAAAAATACTTTTATAAGCAATTTATGCTAAAGATAATATTGCTGAAGCATTTTACTTGATATTTTCTTCTGTCAATAGAGGAATTTTCAAAATAATATGTCTCAGTCATATAATCTTGATAAATTTCTGCAATAACAGGTTCTTAAAGATAAATCTAAAGTGTGTTAAATTTAAATAGCTAGAAAGGAATTATTTAAAACATCAGACATTAGGTTCTTTTCAAACATTTTGTGAATAGGCCCTCAAACATTATCAGCAGCACTAAAAATTCGCAGTAGTTTTTGATCATAGAAGTATGTCATTGTAATTTATATTGACTCATGGAACCACCCAATTGATGTTTTATTATTACAAAGGGAAATTAGAAATTATTATTATTTTTTTTCTGATTTTATTCTTTTGTACCCCTACCTATCTTGTCATTGCTAACTCATATTTATGAATTTCTGTTGAATTTGGTTATAAAATGTTTTATTTTTAGGTTGCTCTAGCTAAAGCAAACTCTCAGAGTCCCACATCATTAATCATACAAGATTTAGCTAAAGGTGAAGGTCAGCCTTTAGAAAATGGTGATAGTGCAGAAGTTAAATATTCTGGGTGGTTGCTATCTAATTGCACTTTTGGGCAGGTTGGTACCTATTTTATTCTTATTATTTAATGATCTATTTAAATACTATAATTTTATTGCGTTATTTTAAATGTTTTATTATCTATTACAGAGAAATATGTTTCTTAATTATAATTAAAAATATCTGAAAGAAAATAAATAAATAAAATAAAGATTTAGGTTAGGTAGAAATAAAGATTATATTTTCTTCCAAACACTACTGGATCTGATGGTGAAGTTGTTAGAACTATACTTTTATAATTTTTTCATCCTTCTAACTTTTCTTGTAAAGTTGAGTCAGTTTCCTATTAAAGATGGGATAAACTGTTGCATTTCTGTAATCGGTTACTTCGTTTCTTACTGCCAATATACTCCAATATCCTATTATATTTGTAACCTGTTACTGCTTAATTGAAATGTGACTTCGAGACATGCAATATATATACATGTCATACATAGTGTGTATGATTTCTGTTTCTGATTAACAACACTTTCTAGTAGTAATCTTCACTTAATGTAATCTTATTTTCTTTTATTTAAAAAACAAAAATGCTATCATAAAGTAATGAGAGTTAAAGATTAAGTATAGTCCATGAAGCGAACACGAGTGGTAAAGAGTATACACATGTGAAAACAAAATATTGCAAATAATATTGAGTAATACACATCCATTGCCTGAATATCAATAAATAAATTATATTATTAAAAAAAATATTATTCAACTGTTTAAAAAAAAAAAAGTGTCTAACATTCCAAATCCCAAACTGCCAAATAATTTATTACATAAAAATGATGACACTAGAACTATACTGTAATAATTATTTCATAACAATTATGTTATAATTGAATTTTAAAAATATGATTCAATGAAAGACATTAATTTATCTTATTATTAAGAGCATTGTTTAGAAAAAGAAAATTGAACTGGTGCATTTAAAACATAATTTAATGATAAAAACATATGTATACAATTTATAAAGAATTAAATATTTAGCAATTTTAGTATCTTATACATAAAATAAATTATTTTGATTTAAAAATAACAATTTTTAGTATTTTTAGTTTTAAGGTGTGAACAGCGCTCTGTAATTAAATTCCTGGTTTAAAAAAAAAAAAAAGTCTCTCACAATGGACTGATCACTGATATGTTGTTTTTCAGCAAAAAAACATTTCCAAATTAAATTGAAACAGTTGTTCTAAAATTTAAGTTTTTTTTTTTTTTTTTTTTTTTTTTTCGAAGATCGCATAATACGATTTTCAACGGTCATATGTGACCATAAATAACTGAATTTAATCATTTTACTTATCATAAAAAAAGTCTGTTTAAAAAAAATGTCAAATAAAGAAATTAACTGATTAAAAAAAAAAAAAAAAAAAAAAAAGCAAAATACGGATAGCAAAATACGGATACATCCATAAATGATGTCACGCTTTTTTTTCTCGGAATTTTGGACCCCCTCCCTCCCCTTTGTCACAAAGTGTCACGTTTCAATATAACCCCCCCCCCCCCCCTTTTGTCACATGTGACGGAACATGACATACATCAATAATTACTTGAAGTTCAGAAACAAAATATTAGACTAAGAGATCATATTTCAAATTTTATTTTTAAATGTTGACTATGGATCTTAATGACATCTGTAAATATAACCATAAGGACTTAATATCTTTTGTTGGACATTTCAAGAGTGTGAGAAGGGAAGGTTTTCTTCTAAGTAAAGATTTTCTATTGCTATCATATACTAAAACCTACTCTAAATGCTTTTTTCTGAAAGAAAATAATGTATGATGGGAGGGGGGATCACAGGATAAAGTTACTTTTACCCGAATTAAAAAAATATCTTTAATCTTTTATAATTTTAAAATAACTTCAAAATTTCATCTGCTGAATATAAATGTTTGTATTTTAACTGAAATATGTGATGTCACACTTTTTGTTACCCCCCTCCCCTCCCTTGTCACAAACTGTCATAATTTCACGAACCCCCTCTCCCCCCTCCAAGCGTGACATCATTTATGGACGGCCCCATATGTATCCTCTTATCAAATTTATCACCACATTAAAACACAAGAAAAAACAAAATATTCCAAAGCACATTCGCGTACGTCACACACTGTGTAATTTTTAATCCCAGCTTCTATCATTAGTTTCAAATAAACATAAACATCCTACCAGGCACATTTAGCACAACTTTAATTAAAAAACACCCCAATCCATAAACACCTCTTTCATTTTTCTCCTCCCAATTCTTCTCTCCTTTTTTTAAACAATCCTCACAAACAAGCGAATCAGTACACTCTTACACAAATGATTTTATTGTCCCGTGAAAAATAATCAATACCAAATATTCATTTCTAAGTTAATATCAAGGGTGTTTAATATTAGCACGATAGTATTTATCTTTGACATTAAAATTCTCTTACTCATTAAAATTATTTAAACTAATATATTCCACAAGGAATATTCATTTATTTAGACTAATTTAATACATTCAAGAAAATGTTAGAGAACTCAGCTGTTTTATATATTTTTTAACGTATTGTATGAACATGAAAAGAGATTACTGTCTGATAATATTACTGAATAGATTTCTCTAGCTTTGTCGAATAAAAAATATCTTTCACTCTGGTAGAGCTGTAGATATGGATTCCGCATGTATTCGTTACTGAAATACGGGTATTCTTTCAGACTTGAAGTAACAAATGGGTACTTTTGAATTTGACTTGTTACTCGTTACTTTTGTTACTGTACCCTGCGTCACATGCTGCATATCATTCACTTTGTGAAAAATTCGATGTCTTATTCATTACTGATTACTTTTTCATTACTTGTATGATGTCGTATCTAACATATGGTATGTGGTGTTTGTGAGATGATGAAAGATGGGTATTTATTGATTACTCGTATGATGCGATTCGGTGTAGTTGTTTTTGTATTATATGGATT
This sequence comes from Salticus scenicus, assembly GCA_963930645.1. Lineage (NCBI taxonomy): Eukaryota > Metazoa > Arthropoda > Arachnida > Araneae > Salticidae > Salticus > Salticus scenicus. The sequence goes on from OZ005653.1 coordinate 340,531,739, forward strand.
TCGGTAGTCGTGGTGTTCATAGTTTTGTTTTTGTAAATTCGTTATGGGAAAGAGAGTATTCAAACTCGTTACTTATATGATGCTGTATAATATAAGTTGTTCTTGTATGTAGCGTTTGCAATTTTGTTTAATTATGCAAAGAATAAAAAGTAAATTTTCAAGTTTTTTTTTTTTCCCTTAAAAATATATGATTACAAGATATATGATCCATTTATTTTATTTGTGTGTGTGTGTTTAAGCTAAATTATTTAACCAGAGTGACTCTAGTTAAGTAATTTAGTTATCTGATGGTATTCTTTTGGCAGATTGCCAGGAATTCCTCGTCTATTTCGCGTGCAGAGATTTTAAGTGCTCAAATTTCAAGACTTAAATAAATAAAAATAAATAAGTAAATTAATAATAAGTAAAACATTAGAGGCCAAATGTGCAGACAATTATCCTTAATTTATACATCAGCACCTTTACTTAGATTTTTTTTTTTTTTTTTTTTTGCTAAATTTGATACTATATAAATCCAAATCCTATGCCAGGATTTAAAAAAAAAAAATTGGTGTCATGTTTGCTTCACTGCATTTTAAATTTGAGAAAACAAGAAAAAGGGTGAAGGAATAAAAATGTACTGATTTTTTTTTTTTTTTTTTTTTTTTTTGTACATTTTCCACAGCCTAAAATTTCACTCACCACATTAAAAACATTACTTGCCATTGGTGAATAGATTGCTGTAATTCCCCGCTTCTGCTCAGATCTTTACAAAGAATTACTATGAAAAGTTGATATTGTGTCATTCTATAATATGTAAGATATTTAAATTTATTATTTTATGCTTGTATCTCTAAATCTGTAGTTTTGTACATGCAAAAATTTTAATCAATAAATTTTGTTCCAGATGTTTGACAGTAATATGAATTCTGAATCATTGTTTCGTATTCGTTTAGGTAAAGGTAAAGTCATAAAGGTAATTAATTATTTTCATGTTTTGTTTTCTCTTTAAATATTTCTGATTTTCTGTATAATATTAATTCAATGCTTTATTTTAATTTTAAGGGATGGAACGATGGTCTTCTTGGTATGCAGAAAGGGGGTAAGCGTCTGTTAATCATTCCATCAGACTTAGCGTATGGTGCTGAAGGCATGGGAAATACCATTCCTCCTCATTCAAGTCTAATATTTGAAGTCCATGTTATAAAAGTAAGCTTTTGTTCAATAGGTTGCATTAGATTCATATATATGTAAATTTTAATTTATTTTACTTCAAGTCAGTTTCATAAGACTGATATAAATGAAGAAATATTGTGCTACAAAAACCTAATGCAGTGCTTGATTCAGCCAATAAGTCTTCATTCAACAGCGAATAAAGTTACAGGCTGTTTTCCATGGATAGTGATATAAAAGTATTTATATAACTCTAAATATAAACTTTAATTATTTACATAATAATAATAATAATAATAATAAATTGTTTAAAATGGCCAATAATATTATCTGACAATTTATATAATTGTGGCTTTATTATTGAGTATACACAAGGCTTATTTTTGATTTATTTATCTCTGATCTGTCCAGTTCGACAAAATGTTTCAGTAATATAAATTTTTTAAAAATTTAGTAGTTTTATTTTTGCTCTTAAATTTATTTTGCAGATTAAAATTAGCCATGATTCATCACATTCTCCTAGCCCTGTCAAAGTTGCTGATAATTCAACAGATAAAAAACCAGACGTTCCTCCTCGTCAGTCAATAAGGTAAATTTTTCATTATGCAGCTGTCACTATGTCTTTTTATGAAAATAAATACAATTTTATGTTAGCCATGTTATTATTGAAAAAGTACTTATCATGTACTAATTGTATAAAATTTTCATCTCTAAAATATTTATAACTTTGTAACTTTTAAGTTATTTGATGTTAACTGAATTCATTATTAACTAACAATTTTCTGTATTGATAAAAGGAAAATATTGGATTTGTGAAAAATTTTGATTTCTAGTTTTTGGTTGATCTACATGTTCTGGTATGTCTCTAAATAGCATTTGACTATATTTGGACTAATGTCTTTGTGTATTGCTAGTGTTCACTTTTTTTTTTTTTTTTAAAGGGCACTTTTTTGTGAGTAAAAGGGCACATATTGATAGACGAAAGGGCACTTTCTTTCCCACTCACTGAATGGTTTATAACATGTACAGTCTGTTAAATAAACAAACAAAATGAAATAAATACAAATAAAAAGATAATACCCATCTATCTCATCACCTAATTAACAGAGAAACACAGCAGGTACTATCCTTCTTGGATTCATTTCTATTTTAATTTAATTATTTATTGAAAATGTAAGCTTAGCAACCATAGCAGATGGGAAAATACAGGGCACAATTTCAATTGAAAAAAGTGAAGGGTGCATTTTCACTTTAAAAAAAAGGGGCAGGGTGCATCGGTACTAAAACAGAAAAGGGTAGGGTGCGGCGCCCTTTGAAAAATGCATACCATGAACACTATGTATTGCACAACATTTATGTGACACTCAAGAACTGAAGCATTATATGTATTACACATAGCCTTTATTTATTTAGTTGGTTTATACAAATTACTGCTTATTAGATTTCTGGTGCATATAAACTTGCACTTGCTGTACCACACTTGTCATATTTTGTTCTTGATCTGTCTGGCCTGGAATCTCATCAAATTAAACTCAAACTAGGGAACTCTTCCAAGTGTTAATTTCTGATTGATTGAAAAAATTATAGAAATTAATTTACATAATACTTAATTCACTGGCAAGATTTTAACTGCTGAGTCAAGCAGAAAAACTACAAAAAATTGTTGAATTTCATATTTTGAATGGCAAATCTGAAAATTTCATAGCCAGATTACATTAACTTTAGTTCATTAATGTTAAGCAATTTAATTATATCGAGCATCTTTAATTCTTAAAATGTGACGTGTTTTTACATGGTATCTAATATCTTTATATATTTTATGTAGATTCAATATTGTATAGATTTAAAATAATGCAAATTAAATTTCAGATTCAATTTTAACATTACATTTAAATTATGATATTTTACTTAACTTGTGCATTTGTATTAATTTGTAGATGATAAAAGTAAATTTAAATCATGTAAGAATGTTTAATTGACAGTAACATAAAAAAAAAAATAATAATAATAATAATGAGATCCTCTTAGCGACTGTAAATGAAAATTATAAACATAGAATTGACAAATATGTGGTTATTTGGAGATATTGCAGACATGAAATATTTTTATTAATTATTATAATTTTTTTGTAGTTTTTAAAAACTTTTCTGCTGTGATTCAGCAGCTAACATTTCCGTAAAATACTATACTTGATTAAATCTTATGCCATTAATTTTTCAAGAGCATTAGTGGTTAGCACTTGAAAGATTTTCCGGGTAACATGTTTGTTATGTAAAATTATGCTGGTTTGGTGGTATCACTACACAGCTGCTTCTGTTATGTTGCTTTAATAATAATGCACATGATAACTATGTCTCACTATACATCAAACAAAAACTCAGCATTTTTTAGAAAAATACAATCAAAAAGATGCACGTATTTCACTTGATTATGCTAAAATATTTACCTAGGGAAAAGGGGAAAAAAAAACTACCAAAATTTACATTTGAAATGGCAAAATTAAATGTAACAAATATTGATTTAGAAGACATTTTTTTTTTTTTTAAAGTTTTGATTTGGGAGACACTCCTGAAGATAATTGATTTTATTAGTTATGAAACTTCTAAACAGGTCAAATTTCAAAATATTTTCCAAATTTATGTAGCAGTAGTATTAGATAGATAAGCTGTTGACATTGCAACCTATTAGAATCCTGCATGAGATCAGATACTCCCATTTACCTGCGGGTTACCTGCTTTGTAAGTCAATGGCGGGTCGAGTGTGAATTAATTTTTGACCTGGGGTTCTAGGTTCTACCCACAAACTATTTTTCTTTGAAGAATTTTTTTTTATGTTTTTATTTTTCATGAATATAATCTTTTGAATGTAAAGATTATGAGTGACATTATTTTCCTCCATAGTTATATAAAGCTACATGACCAATAACATGTGTTTAATTTCAATTGGATAAATATTAATACTTAACATTGGTTCAAAATTTTATAGGTGAAAATTATTTGTCTTCCAATGTGCATTTTCTATCTTATTTTACTTTTTATATATACTATCAAAATATTAGAAACAAGAAATTTTTAAAAGTAAGTTTTAATACATTTAAAATTTTATTACATTGTACACTAAAATTTTGTTTACAATTACAGTAGCAACTTTTAATATAATTTTAATTATGTACTAGTGTTTGCAGTAATATATCACTAATTTCATTACATCTGAAATGATTTAATTTTGTAGAATGGCTATTGTTTGGTCTAATAAAAACAAGGATAATATAAAATAATGGTTTATCTAGACATCTTGAAATCTTTGTCTGCCCTGTTAAACATCAGTTTATATCATTTTCGTCATCTATTTGAGAAGATTGCTAAAAAAATATCCAGGCTTTCTACAGTGTTTTGGGATGGTAGGTAAGCCCTTGGAAATATGTGAAATACTTGTGTCGACATGGAAGATCCCATTTCAGTTAATTTACCTAAAATTAACAAAGAACAAGCCAAAAATACCTTTTTGATATTTCTTGGACAATTTGAAAGTGTCTTCCAAACTTAATAAGGAGTAGTTCATGCAAGCCTTTTACAAAAATGGCTCACTAAAATCAACAAAATTCATCTTTAACTTTATTTATCAAATGTTGAACCACCAGAAAGTTTAAAGTTCATAGCTGAATATATCCAGAAAATTTTATGTATAATTCTGGTTTGAAATACATTCCTAAGAATGAATCGGAGATTATATCAAGAAATGATTAAAAAAAAAAAAAACATTCTTCCCAGAAATATTTAAGACAATTATTATTTATGCCCCTAATTTCCAGCTTAAAATCTACTGGTCAGATAAATCTATTTGACAAGAAATACACTTTTACTGATTGTGCCGTGATAATTAGATTTAACTCTGGTAGTGATCATAGACCGGTACATTGTAAGGTAAAGTTCCAGGTTGCATTGGAAAGACAGACATTGGTGCAAATTCGAAACAAGAGAATTCAACCAGAGCTTCTTAAAGCTAACAAGAGTTCCAGCTTGAACTAAAAAACACATTTCAGTTGCTCAAGGATACTGAAGATGTCAATGAGTTCACTGTGAATTTTGTCAATGTTGTTCTGGAATCAGCAAAAAATGTTGCAGGTTCAGAAGAAGATAAACCTGTTAAAAAAATTTACAGATAATAAAAAAGAGAAGAAAAATGAAATATAACAAGGAAAATATTGCAAAAGTTGAATTTTCAGAATTATGTAAAACTCTGAGGAAAAAGATTGTAGAAGACACTAGGAAATTCATTTGTAATGTGATACAGCAAGCCATTGAGAAAATGAAGGTTTGAAGACTGCAAAGAGAAATCTGATGCTTGGTAGGAAAAGAATTGTAGCTTTGAAGACAAAAAAGTGGAAATATCCCTCGGAATCAAAAGCAAATTCTAAAGGAGGCAGCAAATTTTTATTCAGCATTGTTCAGTTCACAAAAACAACTCAGTGGTTCACCTACTTCATCAAATACAAATGACACTATTCCAGCAATATTGAAGGAAGAAGTAGCTATGGCAATAAAAGTAATGGAAAATGGAAAAGCTTCAGGAGAAGACAAAATCACTGTGGATATTTTAAAAGAAGCAGGGAATGAAACCATTGAAGTTCTTACTGAGCTATTGAACAAATGTTTAACATATTATGTAGGAAGGACTCTAAAAATACCAAAGGACTGGAAAAATACCAACATAATCTTACTCTTTAAAAAAGGAGAAAGAGAAGATATTAGAAACTATCGTCCAATCAGTCTGCTTTCAATTTTGTATAAAATTCTGATGAAAGTTCTGATAAACCGTTTACAGAAACAATTAGATACAGCACAACCTAAAGAACAAGTGGGATTTCAAAGTGTTTTAGTACCATCAACCATATTCATACGATTAGAGAAATTATTGAAAGAACTAATGAATACGAACTCCAGGGTTGGCGCCAGCTAGGGGGCCGGAGGGGCACTCCAGTTTTTCCATTCTATATTCAATAAAAAAAAGTACCGTAATTTTCTGCATATAATCCGCAGATAAAATGTGTCCTTCCTCCACCAGAAATTTCGTTTAACACAAAAATCTATATTATTTTGAAGAGATAGCTCGTAAAAATAGAAACTCGTTTGCTAATTAAAATTTCTGGTGCATAACTCACTTACCTGACCTGCGGATTATACGCAGAAAATTACGGTATTGGATTTGTAAAAATTTTCAGTTTCTAGTTTTCCATGAATATACACGTTTTGAGAGGTCCAGAACACGTTTTGACCACGATATTTTCAGAAAATGTGTGTCTGTGACACGATGATCTCCAAAACCACGAGGAGTACTAACAAATGGAATGGTACAAATATTAACAGTATTGCAGTTTTCGATAAATACTCATATAATAAACTCTCTTTATGTAGTGCTCCTCTGTCGGGGAGGTGGTGTCCCCCAGTCGGGGAATTTCTGGTGCCACTACTGACGAACTCCCTCTGTGTGTGGCTTTTGTGGACTATGAAAAAGCATATTATCAGTAGCAGTTATGGATGTATTAAGGAATACTAATATTAATTCAGAATATATTCACCTTATTGGAAACATTTTTAAAGAAGCAACAAACAAATTAAAACTCCACAAAATGAATAATGCATTCAAAATTAGAAAAGGTGTAAGGGTGGGACACGATTTCACCCAAATTCTTCATGGAGTACTTCAAGAAGTTTTTAAAAAATTAAATTGGGAACAGAAAGGCATAAAAATTGATGGAGAGCTTATAAATCATTTGAGATTTGCTAATGATATTGTACTGCTTGCCTCCTCATTTGTGGATTTGCAAGAAATGTTTCAGGAATTAAACAAAGAAAGCAAACTCGTTGGATTGAAAATGAACCTCAGCAAGACAAAAGTTATGTCAAATTCCTTTGTTTCTCCACTGAAAATCACTGTTGATATGGATGAATTAGAAATGGTATGCAGTTATACTTATTTGTGACAGGTCTTTATGATGAACGGGAACATCATGAAAGAAATTAACAACTGAGTTAAACTTGCAGGGAGAGCATTCGGAAGAAACAGCACTATATTAAAAAACGACCTCCCAATTTGTTTGGAAAGAAAAGTTTTTGATCTGTGCATTTTGCCTGTTTTAACTTATGCTTCAGAAACTTGGACACTAACATGTAAAGCTATACAAAAACTGCAAATAACCCAGAGAAGCAGGAAGAGTTGCATGTTAGGATTCACTTGAAGAGACAGAAAGTGAAACACTTGGATTAGGAAGCAAATCAAAATTACTGATGTTATTTCTAGAGTCAAGAAGTTAAAATGGAGTTGGGCTGGTCATCTTGCGAGAAGAAATGGTGATGGATGGACCACCAAAGTGCTATTTTGGATACCAAAAGATAAGAAAAGACTGAGGAAGAGATCACTGTGTCATTGGAGAGAAGAAGTTGTGAAGTTTGAAAGAGCAGAATGGAGAAAAATTGTAGAAAACAGGGCAGTTTGGAATCATCTTGGAGAGGCATTCACTCTGCAGTGGATTGATAACGGCTGAAACTGGTGATGATGATGATTTCTTCAGCACTTATCTGCCATTAAATGTATTAATTAATTTATTTTTAGATAATGGTTACTTAATTTGACATCTCAGCAATTGGGCCCAAAAATGTTGTAATTTGTGTCAATAAGCGATTAAATATATATATATATATCAATCAATTAATTATAAAAAAAAAATAAAAAAAAAAAAACGGATTGACTCCACTTGACTTTTTGACATTAAGCATTTAACGGTTATTTAAATAAAGTAAGAGGAGTCTGAAATTAGTCAGTTCAATCCAATAAGGTGTTCAATGCTATTGCACTTATATAATTGCACAAATAATTCAGGCCATAGATCATAGAAATTTTATTTTTAAAAATCCAAAAATCCTAATGATTTTTTTTTTTTTTTAATTTTACCCACATGAACAAAACTAATAGTTGTAAACACTACTGAAAGGATTTTTCTGTTTAATTCAGCCTGTATATTTACTAGTTATCATACCAGTAAAAATATAGTGTTATTAAACTGTTGCTCATTTCCTCTTAATTATCCCAGTAATAGAAAGAAGTTGATATTTTTATGCAACTAGAACATATGTTTGTTGAGTCTTAATTCATTATCAGGTAAAGAAAGATGCATATAATTACAGGAAAAACATAGGAAATATTCTTTTTCCTTATTTGTGTGACAGCTCTGTTTAAGTTTTTCCCTATAAATGTCAGATGATACACAATATCAGATTATTCAGATTTTAATGTACATTCTTTTGAATTTTCTGCCATCTGTGATTTTTTTTTTTTTTTTTTCCAGCCAAGAGGATAACATAAAGATGAGAGGGGCTTCTATTTCAGAACAGCTATCCCAGGTAAGAATTAATTTTTTTTTCTCTTTCTTTACCCTTTCTCCTCCCCCTTTTTGAAAAGTACTTGTGTTATTATTGTGAATGTCTATATTGCTATGGTAATACAATAAAAAACCTAGCATACTGCTGTTTTTAAGGTTTCAGGAGTTTTGTTTTTAGTACAGAAATAAACAAAAAAATTATGCAGTGACCCTATGTAAAATTATACTAAGCAATTTCCAACAACTTAAGTAATTTTTTATAAAACCATTGTTAAGGTAAAATTTTGTTGATTAACACATTATACAACTTATTCATAAATGCATATAAAATCACTTTTACAACAACAGTCACATATATGCACTGAATTAATTTTTTAAGTATTGGATTTATAAAAATTTTTGATTTCTATTTTTTGATGCATCTGCACATTTTAAGATGGCTAGAGCACGATTTGATCATTTTCAAAAAATGTTTGACTGTTTGTGCGTGACAAAAATTTTGTGGCAACTGTATCTCAGGGAGTACTGCACAGAATTTCATTTAAATTTATATGTTGAACCTTGACATATATTAGTGCCTATCAACTTTTCGTCCAAATTGCTCCTCAGGTGGCACTGTTGTACTGTGATAATTTAAGGGTAAACTATATCTCAAATTCTATTGTGTATAATGGAACAGAACTGGATATGTGAGAGAACCATTATGAAACATTAGGCTGATTCAATTTGTATGTATGTTGGCCAATAGAGGCATTATTATGCTGCAATTTTTCTCCTGTGACTGGGAAGCTGTATCTCAGATTCTACTGTATATAGTTGCACAAAGCTTAGTATATTAGGGGAACATTATGAAACGCTATGGTGATTGAATTTGGGGTATATCGTCTGAAAATTGGCACTGCTATGATGCAGTTTACCCCGTGACTAGGAAGGCTAAATCTTAACATCTTATGGGCATGTAAATGCACTGAACTTGATATGATGGATAACCATTATTGAAAAAAAAAAAATAATAATAATCTGACTTAATTTAGGATTATATTGACCAATTGGTATCGCTGCACTGTGATTATTCATCTTCTGTGATTTTCCACATGGCTACATTTCAGTATTTGTTGATTAAAATTGCCCTAAATTCCATTTATAAAATCTTTACTTTGAGAAGTTATTTTGTTCATGTCAAGCAGTAAGTGAAAATTAATACAGAAGAAAGTTTTGTGATGGTCACAACATACTAGTTACATAATATTGTTCAATTACATGGAAGGACTGTCTTTTTAGGCTGCATTAATCATCAGCAGGAGAGAAAAAAAAAAAAAAAAAAAAATGGAGAGAAAGAAAAAAAAAAATATTTTATTTGTTGTAATCGCAAAACTGCCATTTACATTTTTTTTCTTTTTTTTGTGTGTGTGTGTGTGGGGGGGGGGGGGGTTGAAAATGTTGGTTTCTGTATATATTTATTTCTGTGTGAAAGCTAAGTTTCCCATTCTACTTCTCTATTATGTAACCCACAGTATGTTTCTTAATTTTTTGCTGTAAAAATCATGGAATAATCTATTGGTAAGTGGTTATATCTTTATTTATCTGAAAAGATTAGAAACTAAAAAATGTGACAATCAGTAAGTAAAAGCTCCCTTCTCCCTTTTTTGTAATCTGTCTGAAAAATATAATTATGTGCATTAAAATTAATTATGAAGAAGCATAAATTTATAGTAGCAATTTATTTCCATTAAAATAAAAAAAAAAAACTTTAAATATGCAGTTAGTCGAATTTATTTCTATTTGGCTACATGAAAAAAGGACCAATCTATGCTTATTATTTTGTAGAATTGATAAAAGCACAGGCCATGATAATGATGGCGATCATTTATGGGGATACAAACAGAAATGGAACAGCAGCTAAAAGAATGTATACAGAGCTATTTTATGGTAGGCATAGCTGATAAAATATTCAAATGTTTTTACCAGGTAAGAATAGAACGTTTTGTGCTTCAAAACTAACACCAAGATTTTCAGTGGTGGCCCATGTACTGGGGTTGCATTTGCAAAAATGTAGGACATGTCACACAGATTTTCAGCAGTAGATGCAGTTGCTGGTAGTACTTTCATGATAGTTTAGCTGGTTGCTAGCAGGATCGTTATCAGCAGGGGGCGTGTAGGAGGCTGAGACTGATTTCCTAATTTGTTTAAAATAGGGGTGCACAACCTTTTTGGCTGGAGGGCCACTCTCGCTGTTGACTTTGACATGAAGAGCCGCAGGCAAGATAATATAAAATAATTAAACTATGCAGATATATTTGCTATTTAATAAAAATGTACAGATATAGATAGAGGGATAGAGGCACACTATCATCAGGTGCACTATCGTTGTAATGGACGCCAAGACTTTTTTGTCTGATTTCTGAGTGTGGAACTGCTTTAGCTGCAGGAATCTCTGTAGCACTATTCTTTTGATTGCTTCTTTGTCTGAGGATCATAAATGTGTCACTAACTTAGACAGAAAGTTCTTTAAAACTTCAAAATGTTTTCAATTTGTTTTTTCTTCTTGTCAGAATTCAAACATTTGTGCACAGATTTAAAAAAAAAAAAAATTGTACAAATCGGAATGATTTGTACATTTATAATACAAAGACCTTTAGCTTTTATTTGCCATCAAATTTATTCTTCTATTTCAACTCACTGGGTGCAAAGCTAGGAACTTTTCAGCCTCCCTTCGTATGTCTTATATTTTTGCGAATGCAACTCTAGTACATTTGCAACCACTAAAAATCTTGGTGGTCATTTTGAAGCACAAAATGGTCCATTCTCACCAGATAAAAGCATTTGAATGTTTTGTCAGCTATGCCTGCTATAAAATCGTGTCCTATACATTCTTTTAGCTGCTGCTTCATTTCTGTTTGCGACCCTATAAATCATAAACGATCCCCATCATTATTGCGGTCTATGTTTTTATCAGTTCTACAAATAAATAAACATCAATCAGTCTTTTTTTTCTTTTTTATGTCACCAGACAGAAATAAATTCAACTAACTGCACATTTGAAGTTTTTATTATTATTTATTTATTTTTAATGGAAATTAATTATTACTATAAATTTACATTAAATCATTACTTCATCATTTACATTATTTCATCATTAATTTTAATACATATAATTATGTTTTGGAGACAGATTTAAAAAAAAAAAAGAGAAGGAGCTTTTATTTACTGATCGTTACATTTTTCAGTTTTTAATCTTCTCAGATAGATAAAGATAAATAATCACTAATAGATTATTCCATAATTTTCCCATTAAAATTAAGAAAGCTCTTGTGGGTTACATTACTGAGAAATATGTATAACATCCAACATTTTCATTCCTCCCCCCTTTCCCCCCCTCCGCAAAAAAGGAAAGTTTTTATAAATGCTAGTTTTGCGAGTGCAAAAAATAAAATATTTTATCTCTTTTTTATTTTTTCGCTCCTGCTGATTCATACAATCTATAATGTTGGTCCTTCTGCGGGCCCCAAATTCATGGTTACTGGGCGGCAGGTTGTGCACCTCTAGTTTAAAAGGTCAAAAAGGAAAATTTAATTCTTAAATATCGGAGCCCTCATAGGCCCTCCCCTTGGCTCTGTCCTTGGTTGCGATCATAATAGTTTAGCAACCAAATCCTCATCAAACTCATTGAGACTATTGCAGATCATGTTCTTTATGTTACGCCAGAACAAGAATGTGACACAATGCATTTTGTTTGAAATTCATGTGGAAAATGACAGTTTTGCAACCATAGAAGTATTTTCATTTACAGATCTCGCCTGTGCCATCTAATATCTCAAAGCGATAGTTTCATATCCATATACCTGCACTAAAACTGCTTATTTTGGTGCTCTCTATCTGCTTTTACATTTGTGCTAAGTGTTTTTGAGACTCCCTACATAACTTTTTTTTTCCCTCTGCAAAGCATACTTTTGTTCATTTTATTTATCTGTTGTGCATTTATTTATTTATTTATTTTACTACTTAATAACTGTTTAATAACTATATGATTATTACGCTTTGAGATTCATGTGACTCGCTGATTAAAAAAATTTCATAAAAGGATTTTTTTTTTTTTTTTAAGTATCATTCATATGATGCAAACTGAAAAGTTCTGCACACAGATATCTGACAATGATAGGGCACCCCTATATGTATGTATGTTTGTGCGTATATATATACACACACACAGTGAATATATCTGCATATCTAATGCTACAGTGAATATATTTGCATAGTCTAATGCTTTTATATTATCTTATTTTGTAGTCTTTCATGTTTCACTCAACAGCGAGAGTGGCCCTCCAGCCAAAAAGGTTGTGCATCCCTACTATAGGAAACATTTTTCATTCCATGAAGCATTTTTTTTTAATACTTTAGTTATGTAAAATAAAATTATGTTTCCCCTCTGCAAAGAAGAGATATAAAACAGAGCAAATTTAATTAAATATCAGTGAAGTGAAGTTCTATGCAACATGATTAAAAACTGTCTGTGATGTGGTGGGTTTGGGAACCCACAGCCTCTGATAGTGCTTAATGCATTCTGATTTTTTTTCCCCCCTTTCCCCGTGTGTTTTTGTTTTATAGAGTAACTAATTTTTTTTTCCCTTATAGGGAACTTACCAACCTGCTGTAACATTTTAAAATTTTGTAGAAATCCAAGCATATTTACAAAAAATAAAGTTCTGATAGAAAAACATTTAATTTTGGGCAAAGTTTTTAAATATTTCTTGCAGAGCTGTATTTGTTGCAAAAAATTCTGCATTGCATATATTTTTGTACAAATTATGTATTTGTGCAGAAGAATATTGAATAATGACTTTGTTTAAGGCATGAGAGTAGTATAAAAGCAGCATTCCCATTTATGTGCATGTGTGGTACCCTGTTTCTTGCATGCAATTAACTCCTCCTGAAATTGGCAGATTATTTATTTATTCTTTTTGAAATAAGATATTTCTTTTTTAATTTTAAGATAAGTAGAAACAAATTATTGACAATGAAAAAAAAAAAAAAAAAAAAAACTGTCTTAATACTGGTGTTGAATGCAGTAAAGTAAAATTTTGTAAACAAATATCAAAGGAAAAGATTGTTTTGCATCTAAATAATTAAGTATAATCTTTCGTCAGGTGAAAAGAAGTGAGTGAAAAATTTCTAATATTAAACACTCTGTTAATATAGTTTGGTTGTTAATATAATTATTAATATTATTTGTATTCAGTTTATTTAAATTGCTTTTGAGTTGAGCTATATTCATTTAAAGAAATTTTAGATTCTCCCTCTTCCTAATATTTAAAGTCATAACAGAGCAATTGGGATTGGGCCTACTTTAAAATTATTGGAGATTTCTTAACTCTAGATACTTAGATTCAAATTATATTTAAAAATTTCCTTAATTAATTTATTTATTTTAATTTTTATTATTTCTTCCTCTTTTTTTTTTAAATCAAAATAGAAAAAAATATAGATATATATTAGACTAATGTATTAATCAGAAAAACTAGAACTATATTTATATTATCAACCTGATTTGTAAATCCAATTATTTAACTGCTTGTCTTTGATATTGTAAATATAACTTACAATATCAAAGATAATATCTCTTAATACTGTATTGTATTGTTAAGAATGGTATTATTTGTATTGTATACAATATTACAATATCTCTTTATATTGTATTGCAGAGTCCAAAAAAAGATAAAGCACATTTGATTTCTCGAATGGCTAAGATGGGAACTGCAACCTTGCCATTCCAAGGTGCTATTGCAGCTCATGTCAGTAGCGATTCGGAATCAGAGGTAATGAAAAAAAATGCATTGTAAACTACTGTATATTACTCTTCTGCACAGATATACAGAGTATATGAGCATTATATGTCAAATATACATTATATAATGTTAAATTTAAGCATACCAAATGATCCTACATGGACCTGAAAAGAACCTACTAAAAGTAGAGAAAACTTATATGACAAATGAAAAGAAGTTTTTAAGTTCATATTTTAAAATCTAAGAATATGAGTAAAATAAATTGTTAATCTATTTTTACATTAGTAATAAAAATGATCTACATTACATTAGTAATAAAAATGATTTTTCTCATGATAAAAGTGATGCAAAATTTAAACAAAACACAAAATAGTGTACTTTTGAATTGATCAGTTTCTAATAATTTTACGGTAATTAAAAAAAAAAAAATTAATTATTATCATATTGTTATGATATATCAGGAGGACTGTAATTATGATATCCAGTAACAATTTTTGTACCTATTTGTATAATATTGTCTGCTGATATTGCGACTAAATAACTTGCTAATAATTCACTTGTGATGCTCTTATAATAATTGTATCAAGTGTTTAATAGATTATTGGATTTATTTAATAATAAATTAATAAATAGTGCTATAAGTACTATAAGTATAGAACTATAAGTTAAATAGTACTATAAGTACTATTTTTTCTCAATATGTGAGCGTAACATAAATTGTAGGTTATTTAGAAACATATTTCGTAAATGCATTCCCTCCCCCCCTCCCCCTCCCCCTCCCCCTCCTTCCCCACACACACACTTTGCTCATATTTAATGTAATACATTAAAATTTTCAGATTCTACTTTTTGCCAATGTTTTATTTATTTATTTTTCAATTTATTATTATTTTTTCTTATATAGCAGTCTGAAAGATTTAATTTTTTATAATGTGTAAAGACAAGAGGCAAAGTGCAACATATGCTTATGACATCTGGGACATATATATATATTTATTACGGTTTTCCCACCCTTTTTGCTTTCTCTTACCCATAAAGTAGAGAAAGTATTGTTTTTGGGTAAAATTTCTGAAAGCAAGTTTTTGTTATATTTACATGTTTTAAGGTCCTCCGAATCCGAAAATCATGTTTATAGCAGTTGGTCTGTGTGTGTGTCTGTTATCAGCATATCTCAAAAACAAATTATAGCAGAAAGTGCAAACTTGGTATTCTAAATGTGTATAATATAGGGATTTTACACTAAACTTTTTGTTGAGATCAAGCAAATGGTTCGGGTACAGGGACACTCAAGAGAATTCAAATTACGTCTATGGGGGAAATTGAAGGTAGAGTTTAATGTCTATAGACTGCACTAAACCAAATGAAATGAATATATATTTTTTATTTGCATAAACACATGTCTCATGTAGAATGTGGTAGAGAAATCATTCACTGTTTGTTTACAGGGCTACACAAAAGAACTAGATAAAAGTGTGACGATAGTTGCAAATTGGTGGAAGTGTATTTCAGGCTGGGTTGTGTATTATCACTATAGGATTATATTTAGGTGCACCATGTGGTCTGTACGTAATCTTCAAAAGATATACAGGGCTGCAAATATTTAAGCCATAACATTCTTTTTTTTTTGTTAGTGGATGGGCTTTACTATAATATTTTACCATTTCCAGGAAAACTGTTCAGGAATTGAAATGAATTCCTCATAGAGATATGATAAATAATGTATGTTTTTAAGCTAAATATTCATTGCTTGTTTTTTGTAGATTTACATGTTTTGAGGCTTCCTGATTACTGAAGTCAAGATTTTAACATTTGATCTTTGTCTGTGTCTCTTAGAGTAACTTAAAAACGAATAATTTTAGGAGATCCAAAAGTTGTATTTTGCAGTTAATGCGTTTGTTACTAGGAAAGTTTGATCAAGATTGATAAGTTTCAAGGAATGTTGTGTGTGAAAGTTGTCTGAATAATTTTAAGTGAACTTTTAATTTTAATAACAGATTTTAATTCTATATAAATGTAGGTGCAATAATGAAACGGGGTGTTGAGGGGTGGTGGTAGCCCCCCATACAGAACTAATTATCATTTAAAACTCTTCCAAAACTAATTTGAATTGTTTTAACATAGGTACAGTACTCGTTATCTTACCCCTTAATCTCCAACCTATATTTATAGTATTAAATTTCAGGGTAAGAGAAAGTCGTGTGAGTGACATACCAGATTATTTAAAAATAAAATTGTTTGTATTGTTAACTTTTTCAGAATTAAATGGAATTAACATTCAATATTTATTTTGTATCAAAATTTAAAATTACAATTATTGGCAGAAAATATACTATCATTATCAAAATCCAGACCAGACTTTCTTCTTTTCCCTATTTTTTATGCATTACTAAATAGAGAGACTCCCAAAGAATATTTTTGCTATGTATCTTCATTTCTATGAACCATTCTTTGATTTTTGTTACAAAAATATAGAGTTTTGATGAGCAATTTTTTTCATTTTTAATTTAGGCTTGCTTTATTTTATTTTATTTTGTTATATTTTTGAAGTAACTTTTTTCTGAAATATTTTACTGAGATATAATCAAAATTAACAAAACTTTGAAATTTTTTCACACATCATAAAATCAGTACAAGCACTACCAGTTTTGATTGGATTTATTTAAGTACTTTGGAAGAACGTGAGATATGAAAGGACATGGCCTTTTTTCTTCAGGTGCAAAAAGCATATGTTGCTACCTTGGATACAAATGCAAGACTAAAAGAAGACTAAAAGCAGGGGAAAGAGGGATGATTAACACACTCAGCTAATAGGACAACAGTATGCAACAACCAAACAGAAGCATGATAACTAAAAAGCAGGAGACAAGAGAAACACACACACAAAAAAAGAAAAGAGTTCCTAATTTTTTTTATTTTTTTTATAGAAATTATTTAATTGAACTAACAGGTTTTTCCAAGCTGTAGACAGCCAAGTAGAATGAGATTTTTCATTAACAATTTTATCACAATTAAGATACATAGCTAAATTTTCCTGGAAATCTAACTTGAAAACATATTTGGCATTAAAGATTATTTTGGCTTGTTGAAAAATAAAACTAGGGTCTTATTCCCAACTATGCTTTGCAATAGAAGATTTAGAAATTTCTTACTTAGTGATGCACTGAGAATGCTCACATAAACAACATTCAAGATTTCTTTTTGTTTAACCACAGCCTTACTAGATCACTCCTCGGCGCCAACGTCGTAAGCGGCCATAACAAAACTGCAAAGATCAATGCATGCCGCGGAATAAAGTAGATGGCGCTCGCTGCCAACCCTGAAAATCAGTTTCTGTTATTGATTCCAATTGTAAACAAAAGTGAAAATAAGCATTATATCTTGTAAAATGGTGTACTATTGTGCACCTTGCTATTCATCAAGAAGGGGTAGGGATCTGTCTCCTTAATTTTTTTTTCCTTTAAAAAAATTCTTAAATATTGTTTTCTTTTTTTTTCTTTCTTTCTAGTCCTTATTTCATTCCTTTCATGCAAAACAAAAATTTGAAGAAGAGTATATTTTATTTAGGAGAAAACGACTAATATCATTTATTATTTTTCAATAAATTGGCTTAAAATTATTGCCACACTTATTTTTATGATTCAAATATTTTTGCATATCCGAAGACTACATTTTAAATTTAATTAAATCAACTTAAATGCTCTGTAAATGGAAAAAACTTATGCAGCTTCATATACAAAACTATGTTAGTTCTACCGTGGCGGCGCTGTGCGCCGATCCTAACTTCCAATGCATTTGATTCCGGAAAAATCGTCGATTGTTATGGCCGCTTTCACGACGTTGGCGCCGAGGAGTGATCTAGTAGGGCCGTGGTTTAACCTATGCAAGACAAATGGAAATTATTGCAAGGAACATTATACATAAATAACAAACTTATGATGCTTGAGAAAAGGGGATTTAGTTTAAGGGAATTGAAATTTATTATTATGTTTAAAAATAACATGAAAATTGAAACGTTTTAAAACTTTGGCAGATTTAAAACATAAGCCAAAGCGCACATTGAGACGCAGGCAGTACCGCACAGGTCAGGCGACATTGCTCTGGAAAAAAACTGCGTGAAGCAGAGTGACCGCATATTGCCCTGCAGTACAGTGCGTTGCATGAATATAAACGCACCTTTTCCATTAGCCAGAAATAGAATTTTTAAATTTTTAAAAGAAGGAATGTGACTTACAGTTATTGCATATGACTAACAACTGAATAAGGTGCTTTGAGCAAGTATGTTTATGCTCATGCAAGCTTATTTAATGAATGTTTAAGCATTTTCTTATTTTTCACTGCTATTCGTTTGTTGCACGAAATTAAACGCACTCTGTATTTTGGGTTTAAAATTTAACAGAGCCGCCAGAATTAAATTAAAACACAAATAGCCGTGTTGCTAAAATTCTCTAAAATCAGTTTTAATGCTTGAGTGCAAAATTTACAGAGTTTGTACAGGATGGCAAGAGGAAAAACTTTGACAGTAGACGAGAGGATAAAAATCGACTTTATGCGTGGTAAAGGCTTTAGCAATCATGAAATAGGGCGTTGAATCGGAAGAAGTGAGAGTGTTATGCAAAATTATATAAAGAAAGGTGCAAATTATGGGGAAAAAGCGTATGAGAAGTGAACAGGAAAGCTCACCAGTTATGACAAATGTCGAATATGCAACGCTGCAAAGACTAAGAATATTTACTGTGCGAAGGTAAAGACTCAATACAAGCTGGGTGTTCATCAGACAACCATATGGAAAACTATCAACGCTGCAGCATTCATTAAATTTAAGAAAATAAAGGCGAAACCACCCCTCACTCAAAAGCACAAGGATATGCGGTTGGAAAGGGCAAGAAAATGGATTCTAGATCGACTAAATTGGGAAAAAGTCATCTTCTCAGATGAAAAAATGTTTAATTTCGATGGCCAGGATGGATTTCATAGCTACTGGCACGATATGATAACCGAAGAAATGTACTGTTCAATACGTCAATTTTGAGGTGGGTCTGTCATGATGTGGGCAGCCATAGGTTTTAAAGGGACTTTCGAATTAGAGTTCATGGAGAACAGTATGAACCCTGTAGATTATATCCGGATGCTCACAAGGAATCTCGCAGTCAAAAAATCTGGAAGAAATTATATTTTTCAGCAAGATTGTGCATCTGTGCATACAGCACATATCGTGAAAAAATGGTTCCCTGACAATAAAATTAAAGTTCTGGATTGGCCCTCAAAAAGCTCCGATTTAAACATAATGGAGAACGTATGGGGTTATCTGGTTCGCCGTGTTTACGCAAACGGACGGCAGTTTAACATGAAAGATGAACTAAAATCGGCAATTCTGTTAGCTTGGAAGACAATCAGCTTGGATGACCTCATGCCACTATATCAGTCAATGCCAAGGCGTTTACTGGCTCTTCTAGAAGCCCATGGTGGCTTTACAAAATATTAGATAAAATATTTGTTACTCAGTTATTTATTTTTTACATGTGCGTTTAAATTCATGCAACATGTATATTTGTCATAAATTCAATAAAATTATTTTCTAAAAAATCATATTGGTTTTTCGTTGTTTTGACTCGTAATTTCATTTCTTGAATCATACACATACAGTTTGCATCAAGTGTCACCTATTCATATTTTTTTATTACTCTTCTATACCATTCTAATTCTTAAAGCTAAGGTGCGTTTATATTCATGCAATGCACTGTATTTCATCACGTCTCATGTTTGTTGACATTCGGAAAGTATGTTTCTATTATAAACTAAAAGTCTATGTTTCAATTGACTATTATTAAGCAGATTAAATACAGTGGAAACATTAATATTTAAGTTTTAAGGGTTTCAATAATAAATAACCCGACCAGTGTTCAACTATTATAACACATCAAAGACTAAAGTTTTAACAAAAAAACAATTTTATTCAACAAGATATAAAGATATATTAAGATTTCAAATTTATAACAAGAACATGATTACCTTTTACAGGTGTTGAGCTAGACATAGTGATAAACACAATCAAAAGCAGATGACAATACACTTCAAGAACCGTTGCAGAACATCCGCGATCGCCAGGTTGATCAGTGGGAAAAATGACGAAAACAAACACTTCCGCGATCGCCAGGTTGATCAGCGGGAAAATATGATGAAGAAATATACTTCCGCGATTGCCAGGTTGATCAGCGAAAGTGAAACAAGACGAAATAACATAAAGTTGAAATGAAGACGATTATGCTCATCCACTATATAATTTAATTTAGATGACTAATTTAACTTTTTATCAAACTTAACAAATGTCGCTTAAAAAGCGACTAAACAAGATATAACATCATTAAAACTAGCAAATATAACAGCCTCGCCTCAAAAGGGCGTCGATTATCAATTTAATTCAAAAACTTCCATCACCCATGAATGACGGAAAACTTTATCCTTTAATAAGGAACAATTTAGCAAATATAAACTTAACAATTAACATATGTAAAAAACTTAACAATGGCAGCCATCATTTCTAAAAATGCAATAGCCAAAGAGCATTACTAGCTTAGCTGGAACAATACTAAAAGCACATACATCGTTGCTTGGCCATCAACAGCTTAAAGCTACTCACATTATTCACAAACTACTGCTTCATGTCTAATTGAAGACTAGCTGGCCATTGCTAACCACTGCCGATAACTGCCCCTCAACACACGCATCGCGATATTTTTATACTGACTGCAAAGTCAAAAATCTACATATAAACAATGCATTACCATTGCCACTCAACGGTCATAGCCGAAAATACAATTTACTATAATTATTTCAATAGCAATGGCAACAGTAAAAAATAAGAAAATTATGCAGAGCAAGTTTGGCAACGGCAACAATGTAAACAAAACATCGTTTAGTAATGGCGCGATGTAAGTAAAAGATGGCTGACCGAGTTTAAGTAAAGAAAACTTTTAAATTCAAATAAAAGGTAAGTTAACAGTTATATAATAAAAGATAAGCATTTATATTTATAAAATTAACAATTTTTATGTGCGAGGACAATTGATAGATATCAGTTTCATGTTCCGTACTTTCTCATTTTGTCATGGCTCACAATATAGATTTAAGTTCTGAATCAGATGATGATACAGAAATAGAGTCGTACTTATTATTTTATCTTGGATCGAAAAAAAGTGTTCTGAGAAAGCAATTGCATAAAAGAGAAAGAAAATCTTACATACTGTTTTGGTTCTATTTTGGTGATGCTCGAAACTATGTTCCAAACACAAGTGACACTCGGACCAATGTCAGAAAAAACTGCACGTGAACCAATTTGCGCTGTTGCAGTGTTTTCAATGCTTCACAAAATCAAGGGAAGTGAAAATGTGTGCCGGCCCTAAGAATGGATAAAAAGGCAAGACAACAAGGTTATCAGGTTTAATTTTAGCTTCACAAGAAAGAGTAGAATTATAAGTAGTTTTTTATTTATTTAATTTTGTGTGTGTATGTGTGTTTCTTGTTTCATGTTTTTTGCCTGTGTCCTCTACTGTTTGGTTGTTGTATGTTGCTGTCCCATTCTCTGGTTGTGTTTTTTTTTTTTTTTTCTCTGCTTTCAGTCTTGCCTTTGCCTCCAAGATAGTAGTACATGTTTTTTGCACCTGAATAAGAAAACTCCCCCCCCCTTTTCTATTCTTTCGAAACTGGTAGTTGTTAGTATTGATTTTATTATATATGAAGAAGTTTTAAAATTTAATTATTTATTGTATACCAGTTTTTTAATTTATAATTAAGTAAAACTGTTTTTCTTGGAGGACTAGTTTTAAATGATTTATGCTTAATTTCATTGATAGTTAATTAATAACGAACAGATGTATCTATATTTTGTATTAAAATGTTGCATATCTTTCTGCAGACAGAGCCTCCCCAGTCTTCTTCTCCAGTTCCCCAAAACATTTCAAGAACTTCATCACCAAAAACATCTCGTAAATCTAGGTCACAATCAAATTCTGAACCAATAGTTTCTTCGTCACCGGTAGTTTCTTCACAGAGTTTTGTACAGCCACAACCAATTCAAGGTTTGCTTTGTTTTGTAACTGATTTATTCACTTACTATTATCGTTTCTTTTATCTTGAAATATATATGTGCTGAATTTCATTTTGCTCTTTGAATTAAAATATAAATTTAATGCAATTACATAATGGACAAGGTTGTCAAATTTATTGAATGGCAATCTTCAGATTTATATATAGAGAGAGAGATGGTAATTCTTGGTAATAATCTTTTGGAGAATATTCTCGAAAATATTTTTATCAAGGAGAATATGCAAGAATTTAAACATATTGTATAGGAATTAACATTTCTAAAATTTAAAAAATATTAAAAATAAACATCAAAATAAATTGTATGAGATTATGTAAAAAAATTTAATATATTTCATTTGGGATTTTTCTTCAACATATAATAGCTATCCTGTAAGAATCATTATGATTATTAAGGCATTTTTTGAAATTAACAAAATTTTACACGTATTTCTCAGCTAAATTTTTTAAGAATGAAGAAGTAATTATGTTTGGAACATTAGGAACAAGAAAAGATATAACTCTGCTTGGTTGAGTGGATTTTTATGTTGCATTAGTGTTACACTATGGGTAATTGGCGACAGTCTGGGACCCACTGTTACCATTAAGGGATGTCGAGAGGCATACCATCACAATTTCTATCCTTCACGGAGGGGATGATTCTCCCACTTCAGTAACCCTGAAAGGTATGATTTGGATTATTTTGTTAATAACACTGAACCGATTTATTATGCAGCTAATATTTTGTATCCTAAATTTAAAAATCAGTACCAATATCACAACATAAGACCCAATAACTGAATCAGAATTAAGTCAAATTTGCAGAAATTGTAAATATATGGAGAGTTCTATATAATTCTATCAAAATCAGCTAAATGTTGATCTTAAGAGTTTTTTTTTTCTTTGTGTGTGTGTGTGGGGGGGGGGGGAGAGGGGGAATCTTATGCTCTGAAGTGATTTGTAAGTATAAGTGCTTTTGCATAGTAGAAAAGGATATGCATTGGAATCAATTTATCAGAAATTGCATTGATAATATTAACTAATCTATGCCTTGCACAATTGCTACAACTGAACAAAATTTCAGCAATTATAAACTAATACAGATATACAGTAAAAAATAAATTGACAATCTAGAGGGGAAAAAAATAGAAAATTGACATTTGTGGCCCATAACATTTAGTGGTACTTTTCCATTTCGCCAGCTCAGGCAATAAAGTCGCCAAAAATGATACAACTGACTCCAAATGGATTATAATCGTGATTTGTATAACTGACTGCATTTCGACAAAAACATATTTTAAAAAACATTGGCATAAAAAATATTTCCAAATCTAATTTAAACTAATTTATAAATGATAGCATCTCCTAATTTCACATTGATAATTTTTTAACATTACAGAATTAAACATTTTTATGATACATTTCATATTTCTAATTATGGCAAGAAAAAAATTCGTCACCTAAAACTCTTATAGAGAATCGAGTACATTTTATCCTTCGTCATTTTATGAATGCATTGGCGAAAGGGAAAAGTACCCATTTAGCTTTTTACTGCCAGAAAATCAAAGCAGCTTTGTTGAATTGCAAAGGAATATACATGATACAGAGTTTACTTGGGGGGGGGGGGGGGAGTTTTATATCTTTATCGAATGGTGATTTATATTTTGTACAAACTATATAAAATTTTGTTTGAAAAAGTTTAAAACACTGAAGTCAGTTCTTTGTTAATAAAATAGTTCAAAATCACAGTTCAAGGAAAATTTCCAAAATAAAAACTGTTATTATCTATTGCATGATGAATGTACCCACGTATGTTTTTTTTTTTTTTTTTATTGTTGACTATGATGATTGAATTATGTTTCATGCACAAAAACATTTTATATATTTTTTTCAATTAAACTATTAAAAAAAAAAGAATATTCTCAATTATTCTCTGAATTTCAACTACAGGAGAATATTCTCGCATCACATCTCTCTTTCTCTCTATATATTTTGTATTATTTTTTGAGTGTATTTTTTAGTGAAACGATACTGAATATGAATAATGTTTCTTTTCCAGTATCCATGCCTTACCACATGAGTCAGCCTTCTAGTCAGATGTCTCTCTATGCTCAATCTGTGATGCCTTCGCAACAGCAGTTTGTTGTGAGTTGAAATTTTTTAGTTGCTCCTTTTTATTGTAATCAAACTTTTTTTTTTAATTACAAAATAATACCTACCAAATCTCCCTTTTTTTAAGGGTGACTCCCATATTCTTTCATTTTATTGTATTCTGTTACATTTTCCATGTTTTCTGGACATTTAAAAACTACATACATTTAAATCTGTGTAAGATTTTCAACTTAACAGTAAATGTAAGATTTCAAGTGTAAGATTTTTGCTTTATTTTTTATTTATGTATTTTTTTTAAAGTACTTTTTTTTTTTTTTTTTTTTTAAATTCATAATTACTAATTTTTTTTTTTTTTTTTTTTAATTCATAATTACTAATTTTTTTTTTTTTTTTTCAAAATTTAAATCATGGATCAAAACTGGCATAAAAATATGTCTTGCCGAATTTCGTTTAATATGATCTTTCAATGTTGGCAGGTATGCAAAATATTTTCTTTGTAGTATTCTTTATTGTAAAGCAGCTAAGACATTCACATGCTTAGTTAAAGAGGTGATGAAACTGCCGTTCCTCTCAATTCTGCTGCAAATCATCGCATAAAAAATCCACCCATTTAAATTATTGATGTGGAATAATACTTATTTAATGTTACACATAAATTAAGCTTTAGATGATTTTTATTTATTAAACTTTACGTTTAAAATATCAAATGTAATTTTTTTTAATACTTACAGTTATGGTCAAGGTAACAAATTTCAACATGTTAGGTCTGAAAGTTCTGAATTAAAACTATTCAGAGGTTTTTTTTTTTTTTTTTATGATTCATATTAATTGTATGAGCTGAACTCTGAACATAACAATTCTATAGAATTAAAATCTTCTACATTAATTTTTCATTTGTCTTGGTATATTGTAATAGCTATAGTTCAACTTTCACGAGTTGGCACTTTGTCCCTACTTCTTTTCGAAGAGTTTACTTTAAGGAAGGGGTGCACAAAGTGAAAAGAATGAATGGGTGGGGAAAAAAGAAGGTTGCCATGAAAATAACACATCAAGCCAATATTTTTTACTTTTCGCCAGCTGAAATCCGTTTTGCCTATTAAAAGAAGCATGTGATAATACTTAAAAATCAATGACACATTAATTTAAAGAAAAAAAAAAAACTTTTCAATCATGTCTGAAATTTCAATAGGCACTAATGCCTTATTTGAAAGTTGTGAGCAATAAATTTAAACAAGAAAGAAAATCGTGCTGTTTGCATGGATTATAAATTATTGTCCACGCATTTTATTTTGTATTTCAGGAAAAAAATAACTTTCTTTGAAAACATTTAAAAAATAAAAATTAGAAAAAGTTTTTACGCTGTACTCTTTTTTTTTTTTTTTAAGAAAAGAAAAACATTTTTTAAAATACTGGATAAATAAATGGGGACTTTTATTAAAATAAATTGAGCCGTACACATAATTTACAGTATTATGTACAATAGCTCTCGGAATATTTGCATACACATCAGATCATCACATACGAATATGAAAGATAATTTCTTACATTATTGTTATAATGGCTTTTAATTTCTATGTATTTTCTCAAAAAAAAAAAAAAAAAAAAAGAGAGAGAGAAAGAAAGAAAAGAAAAGAAAAAAAATTAATTTAAGGAGTGCAGTTCTTTATTTAAATTTTAAATATATTTCTTTCTTTCTTCCTTTCTTTCTTTTTTTTTTAAGAGAAAGAAATAAAAAAAAAAAGAAAGGTTGGTAGATTGATAGTTTTTTTTTTATGGTTCTAGTGATATAACGTATTAGAAAGCCCAAAAGTTCTCCTAATTTGGAAATAAGTAAATAGATAATAAACAGTATTTTTACCAAAATGTCGCAAAACTCGTAAAGATAGCAAACCACCTCCCTTTTCACCCTCAACCGATTTCAAGGTTATAGAATCGTCGCTGCCTACGTCCCACTTGATTGACAGGGGCCAACTCGTGAAAGTCGCACTATAAATGTGTTTCATTTCTCTGCTCGATCCTTTAAAAAAAAAAAACTAATACTTTTGATGAAGAAATGAGGCATATCATATTGTTACACTTAGATAGAATGAAAAACTTTCTGTGAACAAAAATATTATTAAGACTTCTTCGAAAAAGGCACAGCAGGTAAAAGATTAAATAAATTTTAAAACAACAATCAGGGCCATACAAATGGGCCCCATGTGCTAGATTTTAGGGGTGCCAAAATACCCAAATTATTTCTTCAATTTTTCTTTTAGATATTAGAATTTTTAATATTACTTATTTTTTAAACTTTTATTTCATTTGTTGCAGTGAATGTATCATTGCATTTTTAATGACATTTTTAAAAAGAAAGATCTTTCTCCTAGACACCAATTTCAAGATGGTGGCACAACAAAGCAGCCAAGTAAGGTTGTAGCATGGTTTCGCTCATAAGCAAAAATAAGATTAATCACCATCGATCTGGTGTAGGGTGGTAGGAGTAGGAGATATGCGTACAGAAGTTTGCAGGCTCAGACAGACGAGCCCAAGTTCAAATCTATACAATACAATAGCGCCCAAAATGCAGATCGACTTACCTGAGCTCCGGAAAACAGAATAAATAAATGGAAGTTTAAGTTTGACTGGGAACCCTGGCTGTTTTTGTACTAGAATCGAGTAATAATCATATATCATCTAAATGCCCTTTTTTCATGACTGATTTGTTTCAAACACAGTGTAGAACTTTTAGACCATTTTGTAGAAAAATCCACATTTATTACTCTGAAAAATAAAAATTTAGTTTCATTCCATGCAATAGGAATATCTTAAAATTTTAATAGTTTTTTCAGTTTAAATTTACAATATACCAATCACCTGAAAGCCTTCAGATGTAAAACCACCTCTTTTCAGGAATGTTTTTTAAATTCAAATTGAGATATAATCTTTCATAAATAAAATACAGTTAATTCAAATGTAAATTAGTGTGTTGTGGTCATCAAAAACCTCTTTTTCTAAAACTATACAATTTTAAAATATTAATTGGCAAAAAAAACTACGTAAAGCCTAAAAAAGGCTATATAACAGTACAGCCAAATGGGGGAGGGGGGGGGGGAACCAAATTATTGTTTTGCCCAGGGCACCATTGTTCTTTAGCATGGCCCTGACAACAATTATATTAAAAAAGCATAAAATAATTGAAAATATAGCTAAATACCATTAATCTACAATCCTATAACCTGTTCCTAAAATCTACACTGTTATTGTCCTGTCAAATACTGTTAATCTGCATTATTATAATCTGCAATTAAGTAAAATCTATGTTATTTCTTTCCAATGAAGTACTGTTTATCCACAATGTTCCATTCCTATACAATACCATTAATCTACACTGCTATTCTAAGTTTATATCGTAATTTTAAATAAGCAGAAAGTCTCTGAGGATAAGGATAAATAGAAGAAAAATAAAAGTAGAACTATATTTAAAACTTCTTGAGCAGCAACATTGTATAACTCCCCAAGAATTACTGATAATTTATAGATTGCAAATAATTATAATAATAATAATAATAAATCATTGAAAGTGGAAAAACATAAAATATTTAACCAAAATACTATTATAGCTATGTTTATAAAAAATAAGTGTAATTTCCTTTTTCTGTAATTATTATCAGGGTTTAAACTGTCATTAGTTTTTTTAGCATTTTGCTAAAGTACGTTGGTAAGAATTTTGTTAAAAAGCAAAAACTGGATAATTTCGTGAAATACCTCTATAACCACTTGTAGTCTTTTATAAATATTCACAACAAACTTTATAAGAACATTAAAAATATCAAGAATAATAATTTTTTAAATATATTTGTATTTAATTTAAATTTTTAATGGTTGAATACAAAATATTTAAACATTTCTGAGAGTTCCGAATTTGCTTCACAGAAGCATTCTCAGCACTGATATCACACCATGATCTACCCCTACCCGTTAATCCCCTTTTAAATTGCTTTTTTAATTTTACACATAAGTCACAGTTGCCTCTTATTATTACCATGTTTTTATTAACTTCAATTCATGTTTGTTTGTCCAGTACAAATCTTGCAGTCGATATTTAACTAACTTCCCTACTTGCTAGACATTTGAAACTTTCAGAATAGCTCAGAACCTAATGACAACACAATACTTCGAAGCCCAATTTTCAAATTTTTGATTAGTTTTCTTTTAATTAATTAAAATATGAAAATAATAACCTCCTAATAACTTTGAAAATAGCCATTAAAATAGTAGCTATAATTTAATTGTTGCCAAAACAAAATTTACGAGTTATTTTTATTCGACATAAAAATAAATACATTTAATTAAACGTGAATATTAAAAAATGGTAAAAAGTTAAATTAGGCATCTCACAAAAATCAACGTCATTATCACTTTAAAAATTTTATACGTGTGGATAAAGTGCTTATGCAGTTCTATAGCTATGATTTCAACAGAAAATTTAAAAACATGGTTTATAAAAAGTTTTTTATTTTATACTTATTCAATTGTTGAGATGAAAACAAAGTTTCACTGATTCACATTTCTTAAATCACAAGTAAGGATTATTCGTTAAAATCATCAGTGAATAAAATGAATAGAAAACAAAATTAGTTGTAATTAAGTTAAGAAAAAGAAATCAGTAGCCAGAGCCTCCTTAAGTAGATGCCTAGCGAGTCGCTCGAAAACTTGGCAACAGTACGAGAAGAACATAGCCAGTAGATGGCGCTTGATACCGTGTCGTAAAGTTCTGTTTATTTCCCGCGATTCAATTGACTTTCAATTGAGTTCTTCGTGGTTTATGTTTTATTAATTTAATAAATGTGAGAGGTTTTTTCTTTATAATATGGTGTATTACGTCGTTCCATTTTGTAAATCGGAAGTCGCCGTGAAAATATATGTTTTCAAATGGCCTGCAAATATTTCAAGACAAGGTATGTAAACTGCATAAGTAATTAATGCAAAATTACCAACCCTCCGGATTTTTGAATATCAATAATATTTTTCACAAAAAACATTATTTTTATTTATTATCGTAAATTCTATGATTAAGACGAAGATAAATTTAAAAGAAATTATGATATAAAAATTCGAAGGGTTGACACCTCTGTTAGTAAGTTAGATTTAACAAATAAAATAGTTATGTTTATTTCAAAATGAAATGAAATTTTTATTTATTGATGTAGGAATACAGAAAAATAACTTGTTCTTAGTTACTTTGAAGTAACTCAAAATTGGAGTATTTTATAGTTCTATTCATAAATTACATTAGTAACTTATGAATAAAACTATAAAATACTCCAATATAAGGAACAAGATTGATTTATATTTTTTAATACCACTGTTTTTTAAAAACTTGTGTAAATGCGTATAAAAATTTGATTATTTCAGTTAAATCGAAACAAAAGTGTTGGGAATCTTGAAAAGAAAAAATAGAAATTTTTTTTTCTACTTTTGTTCTTTTCAAAAATATTAAATTTTAAGATTCGTAACATTACTTTTATTAACCTTTTACCACACAAATGGAATATAGAATTAAAAATTCATGTAAAAATTAAATATCATGATTACTGATTTGAAAAATTATCAGATATGACAGAAAGATGACTTGATATTTTGAAATAGAAATTCTCCACATCCATACACTCACATATACACACACACACATATACTGGCTAATTGTCAAAAACTACTTTTTTTGGACTCATGAGACCTTAAAAATATAAATCAGGGGAAAACTCGATATCGAATTTTTGGACCGAACACAATACTTTCATTACGTATACGGTAGTAGGGTAATGGAAGTAAAAATATTTCAAGGATGTTATTAATTTGTCCTTAAATTTGCCAATCTTTATCAAATTTTTCAAATTGAAACCTAATACGAGTTTTAAAATACAATTGTGAATTTCCTGCATTTGTTTGTTTTTGAGTTATTCTGATAATAAATATGCATATAAATCAATCACTAAAAACAAAAAAAAAAAAAGTTTTTTTGTATTCAGGGAACCCCAAAACGTGACTTTATTCAAAAACCTGAGTTGAAAATAGAACTTTAAAAAAATACTTTGTTTACATTATAGGTTCAAAAAATTAATTTTCCTTCTTCAACAGTATTCATCTAATAAAGTAGCACCACAAAACTGGCGTTGTAAAAATAATTACTTACAGACTTTGAATAAACACCATAAAATGCAATAAACTCGCAACAATTGTTTCGGGTCGAAAAAACACACGACCCTTCATCAGGCGAATAAAGTAAGCACGACTGTTCGTTGCCGCTTTGACTGCAGCACTCGTGCTTACTTTATTCGCCTGATGAAGGGTCGTGTGTTTTTTCGACCCGAAACAATTGTTGCGAGTTTATTGCATTTTATGGTGTTTATTCAAAGTCTGTAAGTAACAGTATTCGTCGTCATAAAAAAAGTGTAGCAAAGCACTTCCGTCAATTACATTCTACAGAAAAGAACGTTTAGCTTAATTTTGGATAGCCCTGTATATTTTCAATAAACTATGTGCACATCAGATTATGCATTTAAATTTAGTCTTATATGAAAAACACCTAACACAAAATGAAATACACTTTCAGCATTTTCCAAGTATATCCGAGATAGACAAACCGACGCGCACAGACCAACCGCTAAAAACATTATTTTTCGTTTCAGGAGACCTCAAAACTTGTAAAGATAACACAACTTTATTTCGAAACTGTCTATCAGTTTCGAAACCATACACTCTCGGAACTGGTAAAGCTAATAAAATCTTGAAAAAAAAAAAAAACTTCGTGCGAGAGAAAACTTATACTCAAGAAATCCTTAATTTTAAAAATTTAAATCTTAATGGTTATTTATTTATTTTTTGTGACGGACTAGACAACAGATTGTTTTCTTCTCCAATTTTTATTACTGAATATTAACTTATCTCGTTAATATGCTGGTCTATTTTTCTTATAAATAATATAAAATTCTCGATTTAAGAAAAATAATTCACACCTAATAAGGTAAAAATGTAACGTAAAGGACATGACCAAAAAAAAGAAAAAAAAAAAAGACATGATTTTAATAATTTATCATTATAAATTATTCATTCTAAACTGAAACTCATTTAAAGTTCAGAGATTTTAATTTATATAAACGAAACTTTCATCTAATATCTAAATTAAAAAAAATTTTGAAATTTTTATTGAATAAATATATAAAAAATAATTTAATCGCGTGATAGACATGCCATGTTTTTGCTTATTTAATTTTAAATTTCGTTTTTTAATTAATAATATATTTTAAAAAAAGGTGTTATTTATTAGATACGCTGTAATTCAATTAGTTGAAAAGCTAAACTAGGTCTTGTCCACTTCCGAAGAAAATTAAACCCTATACTTTTTTAAATATAAATATTTGAATATTTTTTTGAAAATATTTACGATAAAGCACTTTCACATCATTTTTTCAAATTAAAAGAAAAAAAAAATACAATTTTGGACTTTAAATTGAAATTAATAGCTAGATTTTTATATGAAATATATAACTTATCTATGAAAGAGAAGAAAATTGTTGCTCTGCGTAGGTGCTGTCACCTAGCGTTAGTTTTGTTTTTTAAATGTTGCCTAATTTAACATTGGGATTCGCTGCGCGTGGAAGGCATCTACTTAAGGAGGCTCTGCAGTAGCATTCAAAGAATTAAATTAACTTTCAAAAATGCTAAAATACTGGTTGTGCATATTTTAGCTAAAATACTAAAGAAACTTTTTTGCCATGTTAAACTATGATTATTATATACTTTATATCATTATGTATTGCATTATGTAGATATTTAATTAAGTCTTCTATCTTAATTGTTCTTTATTAGTTTAAACATTTTTATGGATTGATAAAATTACTATTATATGCAATTTAGTTTAAAATGACTTTAATCCGCATAACCTTCGACTCCAAAGTATGCAGATTAGTGGTTTCCTACTGTAAATGCATGTATATCTTAATTTTTGTGTCATATTTTTTTTAACCAATAGTATATTGTAAGTTTAAAAAGAGTATTTTCACTTTCTTTTTTTCTTTTCTTTTTTTCTTTTTTTTTTTTTTTTTTTTGAGTAATGCTTAAAAATTTTTTGTTAAGAACAAAAAATGTTTACCAATGATGTTTGTACATTCATGTGTATTATTTATGTGCGCTGATTTAAAAGGGCAATTTTATGTGTCTATTTATGAACATAAAAATAATAAAATTAAACTAAAAAAAAATTTTAATTAAAAATTTTTTCTATTTACTTGATTCGCACTAAAAGGTATGAAAAAATTAAAATGAAGTGTTGCCACCTAAATTTGATACTTTAGTTAATTTTAAAAAATCTAATTGTCATGTTGAAAAACTGTTTGCACCCTTGGATTCCGAAAAATCGCCCCTTTCATTGGATACCGAATTTGTAACAAGCCACATACTTTTTAAAATGACTCAAATGAATTAAAATGAAGTGTTGTCACCTAAATTTCATACTTTAGTTAATTTTTAAAAATCTAATGGTTGTGTCGAAAAACTGCTTGCACCCCTGGATTCAGAAAAATCAACCCCTTTCATTTGGTACCAAATTTGTAATGATGGGACCGATATTTCTAATTTATTTTATGTATTACTCAAAAGTTGTTGCCACCTAAATTTCATACCTTAGTTATTTTTTAAAAAATCTAATTGTTGTGTCGAAAAACTGTTTGTACCACTGTATTCAGAAAAATCACCCCTTTCATTTGGTACCAAATTTGTAATGATAGGTCTGGTATTCTAATTTATTTTCCCCTTTTTAACCCAGATTCGGCAGAATAAGCTGAAAAAAGAGTCTTTAAAAATTGAGAAGTAAGAATGGAGATGTAAGTTTCTATTTCCTACTAATTAAGAAAATGCTTTGTGGCAGGAAAAAATAGCAACAAGAACATTTTGTTGCTGAGCAATTTCTAAAGCAAGATTTTAAGCTGTTTAGTGATTTCAGTACACATAATTTTTTATGTTAGTTGATTTATAGAGTATTTTAGATTCAATAATTTATGATCTCACTCAACAAATGTATCTACTGTGATATAGATTCAGTAAATGAATGTGGAGTGGTATAGTAAGTATAGAGTAATGAATATATAGTATTTAGATTATTATTTAAAAATTAATGAGATTTATGTTCTTAAATTTGTATTTGTTTATTAGTGTGCTGCTACACCATTTTCGTCGTATCAACAACAAATTCCTGGCCAGTTTTCTGTGCCTCCATCTCCTTATTCTGCACCTAACATTCCTGGATACATGCCACCAGTTTCAACAAATATAGCTGATTCCCATTTTTCATTGCTAATTTCTGAAACACGCAACCAGAATTCTGAAGTCAGGATGAATCTATCCAAAATTACTGATAAAGTGGATACAGTTATCCAGAAGGTAGTAACTGTTGTTGCTTCCTTTTTTAAAATATCTTAAATTGTTTTAGCATTCCAACTGTGAAGGTTCTTTATTAGTAGTCTCCACAATAATTTTATGCTTCAGAGCAATATTAATTACAGTCTACTATTTTCAAGGTTTTTTTTTTCTTTTTCTTTTGTAGCATATGTAAGGTTTTATGAAATATGATAACAGATGGAGCTAATATAAGGTTTAATTTATTTTAGCCCACTTTGTAAAAATTACATATTTCATTTAAAAAAGTTTTAAAAAAGATTGAGTTCAATATACTTATTAAATTAAAAATACCTTATTAAAATCCTTATAAAATTTTAGCCTTTTATATATTTCGGTGCCCATCACCAGAGCTCGAAATGACAAGAAAATCACTGCTGGGCAGTTTGTTTACTCTTTTCTTCTTCTTCATCCTCCTCTTCACTTCGCTTTGTTTGCTGATATAGGGGTTGCCACTCAGGTGGAATAATACTATGCTCGACGTCATTCACTGAATTGTTAGAGGTTAATATTTCAAGCGTTTCTCTTTTAAGGGCATAATAATGAGAGTTATAAGGGGCTATTTTTGTGATAGTTAATTGAATTAGTGTTAATTGGTTTAATATTGTTAATTCTTGAAAATGCTGTAGATTGTTTATTTAGGTCGGCAAGATGTTCGGAGATCCAGTCTTTAATTTTTCGTTTTGTCATACCAATGTAGTTAGCATTATTTTTATCTTGGAACTGAAAATTAATTTTATAAATACCTGCGGTGTTCTTAAAATGGATGGAATCTTTTTCATTACGTATGCGTTGATATGTATTTTTGTATGGTTTTATCGGAATATTAATGTTATGTTTTTGGCTTCATTTTAAATTTTTACAGAGGCACCTTTACAATAGGGGATCGCGGGGGTGAAAGATTGTTTTATTTTTTGAGCATTTGGAATACAATTGAGAGATTTAATACGTTTTTTTATAGAAATTATCCACTATGGTGGGGTTATAATTAGCCTTTTTAGCAATATTTTTTATAAATTTTAATTCAGAATCCAAATATTTTTTATTGGAGCAAATGAGAATTGCGCGGTTAACATAAGAACGAAGAGCGGCATATTTGTAAGGGAGGGGGGTGCGACATTTATTGTTAATAATTTCGTTATTGCTAGAAGGTTTTCTAAAAACAGTAGTGTTAATGGAGTGATCTTTATTTTTAATAATGGTAATGCCGAGAAAATTTAAAATATTGTTGGTTTCGGTTTCATGTGTTAATTTAATAAGAGGGTCAATTTTATTAAGGTCAGCAAGGAGGTTTACAGGTTTAATATTTTGGGGTGTAACAGTAAAAACATCATCTACGTAACGAACCCAGAGTTTACAATTGTTGAATTAAAATTTATAAAAAATATTGCTAAAAAGGCTAATTATAACCCCACCATAGTGCATAATTTCTATAAAAAACATATTAAATCTCTCAATTGTATTCCAAATGCTCAAAAAATAAAACAATCTTTCACCCCTGCGATCCCCTATTGTAAAGGTGCCTCCGTAAAAATTGAAAATGAAGCCAAAAAACATAACATTAATATTCCGATAAAACCAAACAAAAATACATATCAACGCTTACGTAATGAAAAAGATCCCATCCATTTTAAGCACACCGCAGGTATTTATAAAATTAATTTTCAGTTCCACGATAAAAATAACGCTAACTACATTGGTATGACAAAACGAAAAATTAAAGGCTGGATCTCCGAACATCTAGCCAACCTAAATATAATGAACAATCTACAGCATTTTCAAGAATTAACAATATTAAACCAATTAACACTAATTCAATTAACTATAAAAAAATAGCCCCTTATAACTCTCATTATTATGCCCTTAAAAGAGAAACACTTGAAATATTAACCTCTAACAATTCAGTGAATGACGTCGAGCATAGTATTATTCCACCTGAGTGGCAACCCCTATATCAGCAAACAAAGCGAAGTGAAGAGGAGGATGAAGAAGAAGAAAAGAGTAAACAAACTGCCCAGAAGTGATTTTTTTGTTATTTCGAGCTCTGATGATGCCCCTGTCTGGGCGCCGAAATACATAAAAGGCTCAAATTTTATAAGGATTTTCATAAATAAGGTATTTTTAATTTAATAAGTATATTACATATTTCTTTTAGAATTATAGGGGAGGGAGGGGGGAGTCCTTCTGTAAATCATTATTGTAACTCGAAACAAAGTAGAATATTGTCAGCATATTTTGGGAAAGAGGAAATAAAATCATTTTAAGAGTTTATATATATTTCATTTTTTATGAGTTTCAAAGTAAATGGATTATTCTAATAAAGATTTATATTGTCTGCTTTAAATAGAACTTCTATTACATACTTTTATGTCTAGTGCTATTAAACAACCACTAAATATTGATTGGAAAATAAAATATTTCACACTTTGCAATATATTTAAATTTAGGATTTAACGTATAGCTTCATGGCTTCTATTTTTTAGATAGACGATTTGAATTTACAAAGGAGAGCTTCCAATATTAGTATGCCATTGATGGAAAGTGCTGTCATATTGCAGAATATTGAAAGAATTATCCAGGTACTTAATTGTGTTAATATTTTAGTGTGTGTTTCAGTTTAAAGGTATTTAATATGTTTATATATATATGTTTGCTTCTTAGGAAAATAAACAACTTAAAGAAGATAATGAAACTAAAGTCTCCAAGATACAATCTCTCAATGAAATAATCTGTGATATCTTTCAAAGAAATCAAAGGTAATAAGTTTCAGTTATTTATTTTTTGTTACTACAGATTAATTTATTGTTTTGTTACAGAGATATTTATACATATATTTTTGCTTCCATTACCAGACTACTGTAGGCAATGGGAGTATTGTATTCGATCAAAAAATTTGATATTGAGTTTTCACCTGATTTATATGTTTTAAGGTCTCCTGAGTCCAAAACTGTGGTTTTTTACAATTAGCCAGTATATGTGTATGTGTGTGTATAAACTGCTGACGATCTTATTTCCGATACTAATAAAGATAGAACAACAAAACTTCAGAATTGAGACAGGTCTGGTATACAGATGATTTTTCCAACTTTTGGTGAAAATTTTAAAACGAGAAATAGGACATTGGAAATCGGATGTAGGACTGTTAGTCCATATCTCAAAAATAGTTTTTACAGGTTTCATCAAAGTTGCTGTATAAACACCCTATTAGATATTCTTTGATCCTATTAGATCAGGGCGCGAAATTTTTGCTCGCCAGCTCGCCACTGGCGAGTGGAATTTTTACTGTGGCGAGTAAAAATTTGGTCTAGTTATAGTTGAATTCTTACACGACACGGTGACAGAAAACACTCTTTTTATAGATTTGAATATGGCAAAATCTCACCATCTTATAACATCATATTTAACGTCTTCCTTTTCTCTTCTTGGAGTGCAAAGTCTGTGTGTGCGCTGCGTGACAATCGGCCCATCCTGGGATAGGAAAAATGCTTAATACATGCATAAAAGTTTTAATCTCTTCGGCAGTTTCGTTTCTCTCACTGTGTTTTTTCCAAGCAGAGTGAGAATTGACGAGCAGAGAGTCTCTTTGCCCCTCGGCCACTATCCAAGAGAAAAGAAATGCGAAAGTTTGTGTATGCGGTATTGACCCATGAATACGAGCCCGAGCCCTTTTCAAGATATTGCCTTTGTTTATTTTGTTGAATCATAATCAAAAAACAGTTCACACTTTCCAGTTTTTCACTGAAACGCGAAGGATTTGCGCTAGTAACGATTTGTAAGCAACGATTTTATCGAAAAAGTTATTCTGAAATGGCTATTTCAAATGACAACAATGAACAAATTTAACACATTGATTTTCTGTCTGATTTCAAAAATAAAATGGACGAAAAAGACATTTCTGGTGTAAAAATTTAAATAAAAAAATAGGTAAATAAGGAAGGTTGATTAAAAAGATTTTTATAAGATATTCTTTGACAAAGAGTTTTTTTTTTTCTTTTTTTAATGACTCTTTGCATTTATGTTATTAGATATTTGAACTTTTTCCAAATTTCAAATGCAATACATTATAATGAATTTTAATTATAGATGATTATGAAATATGATGATGTACGACACACTTTTAATATATATTATTTTAGGCATATTTGTAAAAGCATTTCAAATAGTTAGGAAAAATAAAAAACCCAAAATGCATAAAAAAGATAAAAAAGGACAACCCTATTTTCTGACGAGTAAAACTTTTTTTCGGCGAGTGTAATCTGAGTTGAAATTTCGGGCCCTGTATTAGATATCAATTTGAGATCTCGCAAGTGTGTTCCTTTAAAAATGTATGGATTTTTTTCAAACTCGCTATAATAACTCCCTTTTAAATATCCTTTCTTATGTATTTGTTGTTTTCCAATGAACAATTGAATTTGCCAAGTTTAGGTGAAAGTCGATATTTCAAAAACAGCTCTAATGATTTTCTTGAGAATTGCTACATAAAACCCTTTTCAAATATCCTTTTGCACATATTACGTTGTTATTACAGGAAAATTAACAATCATCCTGATTATGTAGCTCAGTTTTAGATCCCAAAAATGGGTGTTTCAAAAAACGGCTCTTTTTTTAAACTCACTATGTACATTTTGTTTTTTGTGTCTTTACACATGCATCAGTTTTCTCTTACAGGAAAATTGTTAGATTTATTAGGTCAGTTTTATGTCTTCTGACCTCATTATTTCCAAAAAGGGCATTTAATACGTGTAATACTGGGTAATGGAAGTCATGTGGTTGTTACACACCATATTTTTAATTTTTCCATTTAAAATTACTTTATGCTTGATAAATTATTACTGAACATGATAATTTTTTTTATCATTTTTTTACATCAATAGAATCTTTTTTTCCTTTTTTTCATATCTGGTGCTGAATTATTTGATAGATCTCTATTAAATTTTATAGTAATTTATGGTTGAATTTAAATTATATTTTGTAGGCTTCATACTTATAATAACTGCTTAATTTATACACAACTCAGTTAAAGGAGTTATAATAAGGGTAAGTTGTTGCTACTTAGTCGAAAGTATAATATTTTCTACACAGATATTTTGGGATGATGAACATAATCAATCTACAAGTAGTACATATGTCAATATTAG
The DNA here is from genome assembly GCA_963930645.1 of Salticus scenicus. Taxonomy (NCBI): domain Eukaryota; kingdom Metazoa; phylum Arthropoda; class Arachnida; order Araneae; family Salticidae; genus Salticus; species Salticus scenicus. The sequence continues at coordinate 340,570,816 of OZ005653.1, forward strand.
TGATGAACTGGATGATTTGAGGATTTTAGTATTAAAATTAGATGAATTGCACGACAAACCTGTAGATTTTGATGGCAAAATTAGACATTTATTTGCCTGAGAATTTATGACTTATTGCATGTGCATTAGTGAGTTTGTTCGGCTTATGGAGTCATGCTATTTTTCTTGTCACTGTAAGGTAATGAATATGACTGTTTATCATTGAGCATATGAGCCAAATGACAATTCAGTGCCTGTAATGCTAGAGGCTTCACTAAAACTTTGAATTCATAATATCATAAGAATTTTGTCTAGCAGATCACTTGAATGTAAAGACACAGAACTTTTAAATATTTTAGTAATTTTCCATTTGAGGACCACGTTTCGGCAACTTGGATTTCTTTCACAGCATTTGCAATAAACTACCAAATTATATTAAAAACTTTCAGGTAAATTAGAGCCACCCCTAAAAATATAATTAAAATGATCAAAATAAATTAAAGTGATAAATAGTTTAATAATATCTATAATATAGTTGATATATAGAAAAATAATTAATTAATATGTAAACCTGATCATGGTACAGCCTTAATATAGCTCCCCTTGTCGACTTTTGAATTTTTGTTGCCGTTTTAGACCAACATATAATTTATGTGATTATTGTTCCTATTTCTTTCTATCTTTTCTTTTCTTTCTTTTTTTCAATATTTTATAATTTAGTTATATTTTTGATGCGCTACTTGGCTTTAAGTGGCCGTCCTTGGCGAAAAATGTCCGATGTATTTCAGCATCAAAATTAAAAAAATTGTCCAGAATTATCAATAAGTAAATACCTTTAATATAATGCTGAATTAGCTTTTATGCCAAGCGTAATTCATCCGTGCTAAAAAAAAATCTAAAGTTGAGGTATATAAAAAAAATACTATGAAATAAAATTCAGAAGAAACATGCTAGATTTGTATTATTAATATTTTATTTTAAAGTTATAAAGGCGCCATTTTCTCATTCACCAATTTAACATTTAGTAATTTTTTATTTTTCGCGTGAAAGCATATTTCATTTTATGTTGAACAAAAAAAAAAAATAAAATAAAATAAAATAAATAAATAAAATAAATAAAAATACCTCGTAAACTTTTTTGGCAACAATTAAAAATTTAAATAGCTTATATAAGGCAATTACCAGTTTATTGTTTTCATATTTTAATTAATTTTAAAAAATCTAATAAGATTTCCGGTATAAATAGTAGCCTATGTCCTATTCCAGACTATTATCTATCTCTGTACCAAATTTCATCCAGATCCGTTTAGCTGTTGTGGCGTGATTGAGTAACAAACATCCATCCATCCAAACTTTTGCATTTATAATATTAGTATAGATGCAAATATCTTGTTTATGAGTTATGCAAGAGGAGAAATTTATTTAATTTAGTCTTTTGAGAGCACTGTTGTGTTTTAGTGAGCTTGATGGTCCTCAAATGGCAAGATACTAATATTTTTTATTTTTTGTGCATTCCTAATTGTATTGCACAAGTTTTGTAAATGTAGTCACAAAATTTGTGAGTCTATTCTTTATAAGCAATTTCCACAAAAATTTCGTAATTTAGAGCAATATTGATCGCAGTTTATTAATTTTAAGTTTTTTTGTTTTGCAAATGTAAGGTTTCATGAAATATGATAACAAATGAGGATAATATAAGGCGTAATTTATTTTAGCCCACTTCGTAAAATATACATATTTCTTTTAGAATTATGAAAAAAAAAAAAAAAATGTAAATCATTATTGTAACTCTAAGAATAAATGCAAAGTAGAATAACTGTCAGTGTATTTTGGGGAAGAGGGAGGAAGTAAAAGTACTTTTTAGGAATCAAAATAAATTAATTTATTGTTCATTTTTTATCAGTTTCAAAGTTAGAATATAAAATATGTATCTTTTACTTTTTTAATTTGCAGATCTCCTGTAACAATAGAAAACATGAATAAATTCATAACATTGTCTTAATTGAGAATTTTCATCTTCATCTTCTATTTCTTAAAAAAAAAAAAAAAAAAAAAAGAATGTTCATAAACATTATTTATTTTTCCCAAATTAATGTTTTGTTTGAATAATTTCTTGCATATCTCACTTAATTATAGTTTGAGTGTGGTAATTTTGGAATCCTTCTAATGGTTGTTTATTATTTATTGAAGGTTGCCAGAGGAGAGTATGAGTATATTGGGGCAAAAAAATGAAATACTGCAAGCAGCAGCTGATCAGTCCCAGGAAAAAATATCCTCTTTAGAACAGGAAAAGGTACAACTTATATCAATTTCTTTTAGCTGTGTTAAAGAAAAAAAAGTAAAAAAAAATTAAATGTTAGTTATTTTGATCTTTTTAACTGAATAAAATGCAATCAAGTAATTAAAATAAGAATAAAAAAAACATGATACATAACATATTATCTCATTGATCTGGAAATTGACAAAAGTTTATGAAATAGTAATAAAATATAATAAAATATCTTATAGCATATCACATAATTTTAAAAAACTTTAATAAACTTTATTTAATAAACTTTATTAATAAACATCTATTTCATAATTATTGAAACAGCATATATAAAAGTGGAATAAATATTTCTGAATTGACAAAAGTTTCGAAGAATTTGTGCCTGTGCCAAAAATTTATATAAATAGCTAAATTTAAATTATATCTCATTACTTGAATTTCATTATTTTAATAATAAATCTGCAGCAGTTGCCTGACTTTCCGAATATATCCTCACTATCAGGTGTTTAAACAAGTTTAATTCATTGAATAATTCAGTAAATAATCAAAAGTTAAATTTCCAGTAGTGCCCCTTTTTATAAAATTCTAAAACTGTATCAATATAAAAATATATATCAGTGCAAAATTCTGAAACATATTTAGTTTTAGTTTCTTTTAAATAATTTAATGAATTTCATCCCCCCCCCCCCCAATATTATGATAGTATAAATTATTTTATATTTCTCTGTAAAAGAGTTATAATTAATACATTTCCCATAATGATTATGCATTAGCAAAGCAATGTAACATCTATCAGTTTTATGTTTATAACAATTTAATATTATTAAAATGAACGTTATTTAATCTGAGTTGAAATAATTTGAGCATATAGGTTGTAATGATAAAGAATTATAAGCTTTTGCACTAGAATCATACAAAGAAGTAGTCTAAGTCTTGCACTTATCAAAATCTATACAGATCATGCAATGTTAGTTGACCTATAATATACCTATCAACTTTTAAATTAGTCACTTAAGACATTTAGATGCTATCATACTTCAAATAATTTGAGTCCATAGGTTGTAATGATAACGAATTTTTCTTTGTGTTTCTGAAAAAGAACTGTAAGTCCTATGTTTATCAAAATTTATACAGATTGTGTAACAGTGTACTATAACTTATCTACCAACTTTTAGATCAATCACTTAAGACATTTAGATGCTGCCGCATTTCAAATAATTTGAGTCCATAGGTTATAATGATAAAGAATTTTTCTTTGTGTCTCTGAAAAAGAAGTATAAGTCCTACATTTATTAAAATTTATACAGATCATGCAACAGTCCCCTGTGGCAGAATTTAGGTTACACAGCGAGATTTTCACAGAAAAGGAATTGTCACTTGCAGAAAGATTGGCTCATAAAAATTAAAGATATTTTAAATTTCATTAGAAAACAGAAATTCATGTTTTATATTTAAGAATTCTTCAACAATCTATTAATAATATTGTTATCTTTATAATTAAATGTATATGTTATGTATAAATTAGAAAATATATCAATATTATCTCCCAGAAAAGGTTTGCATGAACAAGGCTTATTGCAGAAAGCATAAAAATATTTTATCACAGGGGATTAGGGGCTTATAACATATCTACCAACTTTTACCTCTGTTAAATAAGGTGTTTAGATGCTATTGCACTTCAAATAATTTGAGTCTATGGCTGTATGTCACAGCATTTAGGTATAGTTTTTGATTTAGTGAAAATAGTCGACAAGATTATACATAAGTACAAAAATCTCATATATATTGCAGTTAATTTTCCCTGAAATTTTTAACATAGCGTTGCCTAGTAGGTTATTTTATATTAAAATTTAATCCAGAGTCAGTAGCTGTACCTCTAATTATCATAGTTTAATTGGCATACATATTTTAAATAATGTAAAATATTTTTGCTATTCTGTATAAATAGATTAGTAAATTGTATTTTTAGATTACTTGTTGTATAAGTTTCTGTATCTTCCATTTGCATAATAAATATTTGAACAAGCACTAGATCATCATTGGTAACATATCAAAGGCAAAATGCATGCAACATTGTGGCTGATATTTTTCTATACATATGAATATTAATAGTTGAGCCTGGTGGATTGAAATAATAAGAGAAGATTTTCATTGAAATTAGTCTTTTGTTCAATTTTTGGTTCCCAAAATAGGCCCGAATATGGAGCATACTAAAAGCTGTGTCTGATAAATCAGAATGAGCGAAAAATCCATAGAATGTACATTTTGACACCAACTATTGAGGAATAAAATTTCATGAAGCTTACTCGATTATTTATTTGAGATTTCGTCTCATTCTTTAGGGTTTCACCTGTGGTTTCTATAAATGACTGTCAGGAAATGAAGGTGAAATATTAATTTATTAATTATTATGGATACATTGCTGTTGGAAAAGTTTATTATTACAGATTCGTTGGTATTCTATATGTTCTATTTTTAATTGCCTGTACAGCATGTATAGAATGTGAAGTATACTAAATGGTGCAAATATAAATTGATATATTTTTTAGTAACTCAAAACTGCATAATCATTCTCTTTCTCACTGGTGTTTCTTAGTTTTTATTTTTCAGTGTCTGTAGATCATCACTATTCCTTTCTATTAATAGTTTAGGAATGTTATTGATAACTGAGCCTGGATTGAGTGATCACAGATATATTGCGCTTAGCTTGCAGCACTAATTTTGAAATATCATCATTTCTTCAGTTTTCATTTTATAAAATGTTATGTGAAAAAAAGCACAGGGGCAATCTGAGATTTAATTTTGATATGTAGATTTAAATTAGAAACTGAAATTATTATCTTTCATGCAGGAATGTTTAAGTACAGATATAAAGGGAAAATTATATTATTCAATAATTCCATCAATTGTTACAATATTTTTATAAACTTTATAAAAGGTGTTTATTGTATAAAGATAAAAATTTGTTAAATCACATAAAATTATCATTTCCAGTAAATGTTTTGTAATTCTTAAGAAGGACGAATAAACTTTTAAAAAATTTAAAATACCTTTGACAATCCTTCTACTTGAGCAGCTTTAATTATATATTTCGACTTGCATTCGCAGTCATCCTCAGATGTTTGTTTTGCTGCATTACTGATTCACGTCTTCATCCTCTTCCACATCACTCTCCTCTTTTCCTACGTCACTTTGCATAGGCATGCCTATGGGGTCCCCTATATCAGGCGTCATTGCAGAAATTAAACTCAGACATTTCGAAATTTCCGCCCACGAAATCATAAAAAACTGTAAAATATGGCTACGTTACGTGGATGACGTTTTCGCCGTCATCCCCAATAACATCGACCCATATACCATTCTAAACAAATTAAACAACCTAGATCAAAATATTAAATTTACCATTGATATTGAAACCAACAATAGCATAAATTTTCGTGACGTAAAAATCATTAAAAATCGCGATAATACCCTTAATACTACAGTCTATAGAAAACCAACAAACAATAACGAAATTATTCATAATAAATGTAAAACCCCGTTCCAATACAAAACCGCCGCCATACGCTCATACATAGATCGCGCAATCCTAATCTGCTCAAATAAAAATCTACTTAACACTGAAATAAAATTCATAAAAAACATTGCTAAACGTGCAGGATACAGTAACTCTCTTGTTCAAAAACTCTATAAAAAACGCTTAAAAACTCTTAATAAAATTAATGATGCCCAAAAAACTAAACCCAAATTCACCACCTCCATACCATTCTGTAACGGCATAGCAAACAAAATTAAAAACGAAGGATCCAAACATAATATACATATACCCATCAAACCCAATAGGAACATTATTCAACGAATTCGGTACGAAAAAGACATTATTTACCCTAAAAACCATCAAAATAGCGCCTTACAATTCACATAACTACGCCCTGAAACGCAAAGCTTTAGAAATATTAACCTCTAACTCTGCAGTAAATGAGAGAGAGCATAGCATTATAGCTAAGGATTGGCAACATGTAATAAAGACTTATCGACGACAAAGTGACGTAGGAAAAGAGGAGAGTGATGTGGAAGAGGATGAAGACGTGAATCAATAATGCAGCAAAACAAACATCTGAGGATGACTGCGAATGCAAGTCGAAATATATAATTAAAGCTGCTCAAGTAGAAGGATTGTCAAAGGTATTTTAAATTTTTTTAAAGTATCATTTCCAGTTTTTTCCTTCTTTCTTTCATAAAGTAATGTGTTGGCCTTTGATTTCAAGTATTTTAGTGCAAATAATAAATAAATAAAATAAGAAAATAAAATTAAGATATTGAAACCAGTAAATTTATAAATTGAATAATTTATTCTATTAACCAGTGCACAGTTTTATTAAATAATGTAATTTCCTTTTTGAAATTCTAAAATGTTTCTGAAAATAGCTTTAAAACTTCATATTTGAATCATATGATTTTGATATCTATGTTAACTATATTACATTTTTGTCTTTTACTTTAGTCAAAACTTCAACTTGAATTATCATCTGTTTCAAGTAAGTTAAATAAATTAGAATCGGATTTGACAAAATACCAACAAACAGAGGTTGATCTTAATCTAAAGCTAGAAGAAGCTCAAAAGGAAGGCAAAGTACAAATGGATTTAGTGAACGAAGCTCACGAAAAAATGAATGGTAAATACCATACTTATTTTATGTGTGTTATTAATTTGTTAATATTTAATTTAAAAATTATTCTTTTGTCTTATAGTTTTGATATTTATTTTCATTAATTTACCTTTTAGATTTTATACTTTCTAAATCTTCCCCATTTTAAATAATTTAATGCGATTTTAACAAATTATTTCCTATCCATTTGCAATAAGTTTTTTTTTTCTTTTCTACTTTAGATATTTTTAATACATTTTATTTCAACTACTCCAAAAATCTTCAGAATGATCTTTTTAACAGCTTTCGTGTCTGATTGTTTCTCTTTTTATTGTTACTTTTTTACATTTACCTTTCTTTCTCTTTCTCTTTTAATGCATCAATATTTTTGGAAAATCTGCATTTTCTATCATAAATTTCATTTTTTTTTTCTTAAATATGGTAATTATTCTTTATCATCATCAAGTAACATGCCAGCAAAAATAGGCCCACCAGCGGCCGAGCGGTTCTGCACTCAAAGCTGGTAGATGAGAAGTGCCAGGTTCAATCCCAGGGCACACTCATCGACCTAGCTGTTCAGAGTTTTCCATCGTTTTCTCACATAAATGCGGGCTAGGACCCTTTAGAAAGACCCCCATGGAGGGTATTCCACCTATAGGCCTAGGACCCTAGCTTAGTTAGTCGACTTTAAACCCTACAGCCAACCAACCAACCAACCAATCAGCAAAAATAATTCATTGTCACAACTTTGAATTATATCATCTGTTGTGGTTGATCATTTGTCCCTTTTTTACCACTCCCCGTTTTAAATTTAAATGCTTTAAAAGACACTTTTAAACATATGGTTAAAATGCTTTAAAAGAGATGATATTGATGTAAACGACAACAAAGGACCAAATCAATGAAAAAAAATTTAAAGATGAACAGCTGCAAGCCTTATGAGCTGTTAAACCCAGTAAAACCATTAACAGTGATTGCTACCGACAACAAATTATCAATCTGAACCATGCTTTGATTGTTAAATGACCACAATGAGCAACAAGAAACAGCAAGGTAATTTTGCTTCATGATAACACACCATCACACAATTCAAAACTTCTTAAACACATGTTAAAGGACTTTGCTTGGGAAACATTAGCTCACCCACTGTATTCACCAGGCCTTGCCCTTTAGATTACTACTTGTTCTGCTTGATAGCATGCACACTTTCTAAGCAGCCCTTCACTACGTATGAAGTAGTGAAAAAGTGGGTCACTGAATGGTTTGCCTTCCAGGATGCAGAATTCTATTGGGATGGTATCCACAAATTACCTGAAAGATGGAAGAAATGTGTAGCTATTGATGGTCATTACTTTGAATAAAGCAAAAACTTTAAATTATTGGTTGATTACCACCAGAACTATTGTTTTATTTATGCATGTAAATTTGAATAAGTTTAAACTCTATATATATTCTTTTAGCAGTTCTTCAATAAACAACATGCTTGTATAGCAGTAAAAGATATTTATATACTACATCTTTCAAAATTTGTGTTTTACTGATTTTTAAGAATAATATCAAAATTTATTTTGATTTATATTTGTTATGTTTATTCAAAATAAAGAAATTATCATTTACTGTATATTTTCGTTAAATGTTCTCATTTTCTTAAAATTTAAATTTACAACTAAGCTTTCTTCCTTTATTTTTTTAAATGTTCATACTGTTTTCTTATTTTTATTAATCATATAATTTAAATTCTGTATCATATATCATTTCAATTTTATATCATCAATGTAAAAATGGTTTAATTTCTACAAAATCCATTTTAAAAATGTTCATACACAAGTATATTTATTGAACACACACACACACACACACACACACACACACACATGGAAAAAAAAAAAAAAATTGTAAGAATTTTATTCATAGTGATTATTACATGCATAATATTTGTAGTATTTGGAACTGTAATTCAATTTTCATGAGAGCATGATGTTAAAGTAGCCTTCTGTCCCATGTCTTTAATTTAATAGTTTGGAATTCGTATATCAGAAAAAAAAAAAAAAAAAAAGGGTCGAAGAGCTGTTTTGAGATCTTAGATTATACATTAAAATTTATTTTTAAGTGTTTTTAATGGAAATAAGGTAATTAATATGCAGTTTATAGATACATTTGAAAAATCACAAAATAAATGATTAATGACTATAAGGTAATTATAAATTGTCATAATTAAAAAAAGAAAAAGTAAAAATAAAAATGAAAATAATAAAATGATAGGGTGTTCTGTATTAGTAATTAGTCAAACTCTGATTTCAGAGTTTGAATTTCAATAATAAAAAAAAATAAAAGATTTTAAAGTTCTTTATATTAAAAATGTGCTAATATGTATGAATATTTACCCTGTTTGTTTCTTCCTTTTTTTTTTTTTTTTTTTTTAATTCAGAGAGTTTACATCTTGAAATTGAGCTGGAATACATAAAATTATGCATTTTATTTTTTCAGAAGATAAAGCTTTAATTAAATCACTCCAGGAAAAACTGCAATCTACAGAGCATGAAAAAGAGCTTCTCAACATGAAATTGCAGAGCATTGAAGAAAAACATTCTAAGGCTCAAGGTTCCTCTGATTTAATTGACATATACAAGGTTTGTTAAGTTTAACATGTTAGTAAATCCAATTTAACCCGGGGAAATTATTTACAAAGCTTTTTACTTTGATATATATTTGCTTTAATCATTATTTTCCATCAAGTTCAATGTTGGTAAATATTCTAGATAAACAGATATAGTAGATAATAGGATCATTCCATATAAATTCAAGGAAGTGTGTAGCTTGACTATTTTTGTTTCTTTTTATACTTGTGTCCTTATATTCACATATGAGAGATGTTTAAAATAACTTTTATTTTTTCTCTACTATTAACGTGGGATTTTATACAGGTCATCGAAAGTCGTTCTCCTGGTCAAAAATGGGATTAATTAGACCTTTATATTTTGGCACAAATTTCTTTGAATTAAATTTATGAGTGCTAATTTTATATATTAGTATCAAAGTACATAAGGTAAAGATGTCCCATTCATAGTTATACTGCTGAAACTTAATAACTAAAATAATTACAATAGTTTTAACTTAGATAAATTTACCTTATACAATATCCTTTTAAAAAACTTAGCAAATATATTTCGGGTATCTCCGTACCCATCTTCTCTGCCTCTGGGATGGTCACGGAAATATATTTGCAGTGACCACCTCAAAGGAACAGACGTTTTCACTTGGCATAGAAGATGGATACGGAGATACCCGAAATATATTTGCTAAGTTTTTTAAAAGGATATTGTATAAGGTAAATTTATCTAAGTTAAAAGTATAAATATAATCCTTTCTTAAAAAGTATAATTAATTACAATAGTTTAAAGCTTAGTCAAATGTAAAATTGTTAATTTTGATAGTGAATAACTCTTCTAGGGAAAGAAATCACAAAATAAAATATCACAAAAATTTATCTCTGGAAACACACTAATGAGAAAATTTGATTGTAATTGTGTGATTTTTAACCTTTTACACTCTACGGGTCCCCAAAATGACAGAAAAATGGTAAAAATGACATTTTAAGACCCCCATAAACCAGAAGGGGAGGGAAAAAAGAATTCTTTGCCAATTTATTAATCTATTAAAATATTATGTCTACTGTGCGTATTGTTCTGTGGTTTTGAGTTACGGAATTTTTTTTTTATAAAATAATGCTTAAATATTTATTAAAAAAAAAAAAAAAGCAGAAATTTTTAATATTTTATTGTATATCCGTTAAAGTATTTTTGCATTATTATAAAGCATATTTTATTGAAGCAAAATTAATCGGCAATTATTTAATTTATCATCAATTTTATTAATTAATTTTTTTTTGTTTGTTTGTTTAATTTTATCCATTGATTTTTCTGTTTCATTTTCTAAAGTTTATTCTTTCATATCGATCATCTGTGTATCTTAGCAATGGCTATTAAACTATTTATTTATTATTTAATTTATTCATTTGAAAACTTTTTTTTTTTTTTGTTAAGCAATGGTTATTAAACTTTTATTTATTTAATTCATTCACTTGAAGGCAGATTTTTATTTATTTATTATATTTATTGAAATCAAATGGTAATACAGTAGAAAAAATTAAACATAATTAACTAAAATTATGAACTTGAAGCATCTAACTTAAATACTTAAGACTTGTGCTTCTAGCATTTGTCTGCTGTACTTTCAGTAGGGCAACCCTCGATCCTTGGCGTCATGTTTAACAATGAAGGCTAATTCTTGTGGGCTGGATATCCACCACACCAGGCTTCTTTTGTTTGGTGGCACCACATTCAGTCAATACCCATAGAATATATAAAATTCCATTCATCAATAGTGAAGGAAACCCAGAATGTTACATTGGTATGTCCAAGAGAAAGATTAAATTCATATGAGAGAACAAACACAACCACAATATTAAATTAGGAAAAATAACCATTGCTCTGACCAAAACATATAATGAAAAAGACATCAAAATAAATTTTGAAAAACCCAGAAAAATTTCAAATTACAATAACCATAACTATACTACTTTCCATGAAATGGTTAAAATTATTAACAATTCTAATTCCTGCAATGTTAATGAGTCAGCTACAGGTATTGACCAAATGTGGTGCTGCCTAATAAAAGGAGCCTGGCGTGCAGGATATCCAATTCACAATTCGCTGAATGTGCCGCTAAGGACGGCAGGATGCCCCGCCAAAAGTACTATGGCCAAGTTCTAGAAGCAAATAAGGTTTACTGTCTTTTAAATATTTAAAATCTATTATATTAAAACACAAAGGTATTTCTTTAAGAGCAAAATTGCATGATCTGCATGTGCGCCGATGGCTTTTCCTTTCTTTAGACGTAACTGAAGAACCAATTATTGAAATCCGCGGAAATTATCGTAGTAGCCTTTAACCAATCAGAATTAGAGGTGATTCCTTCCTTTAGAGGATAGATTTCGTCATTTCGTGTTTATTTTATCGCTGCTCCTGTACTTTCGTACATGTTTGCCGATATTTGCATTTCAGTAGTCATCTCTGTTGTAAGTATTAGCGAAATATAGCTGTAAGTATTCTGATTAGATTATTTTGTTTATTTAGAATGTTTTATTTTTTAGTTTTAGCACTTTCTTTTTCTGAATTTACCATTTGCATTCTAACTTTTTTATGCTTTGTGTATGATATATTGTATAACGATGTTAGATTCTTACGATATTCGTGAGATCATTCCTGATGGTAATTGATTATTTAGACCGTTATCTGTATTTCTGTATGACACTGAAGATAATCATTCAGTTATTCATTACAAAATTGTTAAACACGTAACTGACAATTGGATTACGTATGGTGATTTCATTGTCTGAGATAACTCATATAGCGAAGTGATTAGGATTTCTATTGCCAGTGACTATTTTGGTATTATGACCAAAGATTACGGTATTACGACACATGGTAGTCATGTGGAACTGAATGCATCTACCAGAATTCATAATATTTTCGGCTGGATACCGGTTGTTTTGGTTGCATTATACAAACTGCTGAGTTTTTTTTTTTTTTTTTTTCTTCCCTTAAAAATAAAATATATATATATATGTATTATTTTACATACCTTAAAACGTTATGCTCTGAGTAAATAAATACCATCATTCTATATAGTTTGTTGATTATTTTCGTTTTTCATTTTATTTACAGAAAATAATAGAACACTTAACTAATTTTTTATTTTATTTATTTTTTGCAAAAGCATTATACAGTATTACCAAAATGATAATAGCATAGCATTTAATTTTTTTTCAAAATTAACAAAAAGTCGCAACTACAAAGTATAGACAAATATAGTATTTATTTACTTTAGCAAGTTATATGCAGAGATGTAATTTGCTAATATTTTTATTTTTGCTACCTGTTTTTCTGTATACAGTACCCACTGCTTATTAAAATCACATTCGTTCTGAGTAAAAGTGATTTTATTTAGCGGCTGATTTTCATATCCGGCGAACGTTCTTGCATATTTAAGGAAAAATTATTATTTCCCTGAATTTGGTAAGAAATTTCAAAAAGTACCAAATAATGGAATTAATAAACAATATATAATTAGTTACTTTAATAATTAAATACATCTTAAGTTCCGATGCACTTTTCATTGAGGAAAATCGTCATTACTTTGTTAAAAGTTCACGCTTTTCTTTTAAATTAAAAAATTTTCCGCTTAAACTTCTCGCTTCTTACTTATTTCAAAATAAGAACTAGAAATAGTCTTTTAATATTAAAAAAAAAAAAAAAAAAAAAAATCACTTGCAAATCAAATTTGTAACTTATTGCCGTGCTTTGAAGAATACATTCCTTGAAATTGTTACTAAGACAAGTGATAGGGCGTGTTTAATTGCTGTAAATGGAAAATTTAATGTTGTAAATGTAAAATTTTTGACAAACAGAGATAACAGATAAAGAATTATTGCTTTTTTTCATTTCTTTTAAAAAATAAAAAATCACTGTGTAAATAAAAGTTTATTCAGCATGCATAAATGATATTTTTGCTGCTGAAGGGATTTTTTTTTAGTTCATTAACTGATGATGCTGATTTTATTAAACAGCGGTTTTAAAATTGGTTTGCATTGATTTGTTTCTGCTTCTGGCAATTTGATCAGATAAAACAGCTGATTTTATTAACCAGTGAATTATTAAGCAGCAGTTACTGTATAATCATGCAATGTATATGCCTGTTGCATTTTTATATACTCATTTCAGAAAACATCTAAAATGTAATCGAATTCAGTACAATACGGTACCTCATTCATTTTTTCTTATTTTTACTATGTTTTATAAAGTATTGAAATAATTTTGTATGTAAATAGATGCTGTATTAATCACTTAATTTTACTTGAAGGACGTTAAATTCATTAAATAAATTTACACAGTTACCTTACATAATGTCCTTATTTCTTTTATGCACAATACGTATTTCAAGTGCGTCCGCACTCATCATCAGGTGCTAAGTGACCTCTTCATCATCATCTGTCTCTATTGTTGATGTTGATGAAGAGGTCACTTAGCACCTGATGATGAGTGCGGACGCACTTGAAATACGTATTGTGCATAAAAGAAATAAGGACATTATGTAAGGTAACTGTGTAAATTTATTTAATAGATGCTGTATTTTGTTTTTAGTGTGTATATATTTATGCAAACAGTGCATTTGCAAGTTACATGTTGTTTCAGATGTAGGATAATCCACCGAACAATAAACGATTTCTCGCCAAGCCGCTGATGATTTTGTGGCAAATGTGTCACAACCTTTGGGGTTTCCCTTGGGGAGCTTCAGCATTCTATGCTACGATTTCCTTTTCAGATTTTGAGTATGAAAATGTTTTGTTGCAAAAGCCACAATTTGTGTTTTTGGGAAATAGATCTACTTTTGGTGAAACTGAAAATAGTGTTCGGAATAGGATTTTTTTTTTTTTTCCAAAGTTGATTGATAAGGATTTGTTATTAAGTATTTTTCAGGATGTGAGCTTAATTAAAGCTGATAAATATAAAAATTATAATAATGAGATGAAGTTATCGGTAAAAAACAATTTTTGGCAATGCTATTTTTTGAAGGCGTAGCAAAATAAAATTAAACATGCAAGAATCGGTAAGCTGTGGGTCGTGGTTTGGGTGCAGCAAACTAAATTTAGTGGAAATTTCTCTGTTAACTTTTGAGGTATGCATTGGAATTAAAACTGGATATTAGGGAAAAAAAAATTTTCTTGGGGGAGGGGGGGGGAGGGCTTCGTCATATGCTTACCAATTGGAGGTAATTTATTCATAAAACAATATTAGATTACGTTAAACCATCGTTAGGAAAAAATAAGGATGAGGATTAGGGAAATTTGGTCCAAGTGGGGGAATCTAAATTCGGGAAAAGAATATATAAATAAATATCATCACATAATTTGGTTTTTGTTTTGGGGGGGACTCAAAAGAGGTTTTTGGTAGCAGTGCACAATAAATCAGAAAAAAACTTTAGTATAATAAAGGATTGTTTACAACCAAGAATGATGATATTTCGAAATTGCTGGAAGGTGTATGGCAAATTGGGACAAGAGGAATATGATTATCTGAAAGTTAATCACAGTATAAATTTTGTCGATTCAGTAACTGGTTTTGGCAGTATTTATGTTTGTAAAAAAGTTGCCATGTTATGGGGAAGCCTTAAATTCTTAGACATCACTAAAGTTATATAGAAGGAGTTTTAAGATTGCATTAAAATAAGTCGCCACTTGCTTTCAATTTTCATATATATATAAAAACTGTTAACAAAATGTTAAAAAAAAAAAAAAAAAAAAAAAAAAAAAAATGTTGGAATAAACAGTATGTGAGGGAAAATGGCAAAAAATAGTCATAGAATTTAGAAATGTTCTAATAGCCACCCTATTTTTTAATCTGTGTATATTTGAATAACAATGCAGTATTTGTTTATTTATTTTTATTTATTTTTTATTTAATACTTTCTGTGATGACATTTATAGCTATTTTGTAATATCTATATCAGAGGATTTTACATAAATAGTAAATAAATATGCTATTTTAAAGGGTGTTCACGTGGAGTTCCCCACCTCCTAAAAAAAAAAAAAACTTGTTGGTTTTCTTTTTTCCCTTTTTCTCTCTCTTTTTTTTTACTAATCTATATAACTTTTATATTATCTTAGTAGATTACCTACCCCCCCCCCTTCTGACATATATAATATATATATATGCAGTTTTAGAATTTAGATGTTTTTAATATGAAATTCAATTTATTTATTAAAAATAAATAAAAGTATTGTCTTTTTTCTGTGGTTTTGGCACCATTTTGAAAAAATCGTCAATACATGGATTATGTTAAGTCTCTTCCAATTTCTGTGTCCCAAGCCCGGGTATAAAAGGAGGAGGGGGTCTTTATGTATACTATATATTATTTTTGTGATTATTACAGAGTTTATTACTAGATGAAGTAAACGATTCTTAGGATTTAACCAAAGGCAGGTGAGTTTTGGAGTAATAAATGTGCATTCTTTTTTTTTATTTTTATTTTAAGAAAAACTTTTTTAAATTCTTCCATTTTTAGTTTCCATATTGTGTGCTTTTTGTCAATTTTACTCTTTTCGCTTTTTACTAAAATTTTATTTATTCGGTTGAAATACTGGTTCACCAATAGTATGTCATAGAAGTCTTCAGTTGCATATATATTAGTTGGTTATCACAGGAAAGTTAGTAAGAGTCATAATTAGTTATGTCAACTTTTTCGTTTCTGATCACACTATCTCGAAAAAGAGTTTTAGACAAGTGTGAAACTTTTTAGGAGCTACATCTTAGAGATGGGCATTTCAATACATTTTACTGTGTCGACGCTTCAACACGCTTTCAGGAGATTAGTTGGTTAGCAGTTAAAAAATGATGTAAATTTCTCATGTGATCACTGTATGCATGTATGTACAGATAAATATCATGGAGGAGAATGAAACCAGTGTGCCAAGCTTTGATATCATATCAAATTCTGTACAGAGTATCATGTTGACACTTCGACATACTAATGATGTGTTGACAAACCAACACATTGGCCATCTCTACTACATCTGAATTCAGGATTTTAAAAACTTTACTGCCTCTGAATTTCATGATAAATTTAGTTAATATTTTTATTTTATTTTTATTTTTAATTTGCCTTATGTATTATTAATAACTCCCTAAATATCATTTGTTATGGGTATAAATAAATACTTTTAATAATAACTGTATGATATATTATTGAAAAGTGTCAGTTTGCCATTAAATCTGCATCCAAGTAGCAGTTTTCAGGCTTTTTGCATGTTTGTTAGTTTCACCCCTGGTTTACAGTATGTGTAATACAGAGGCTGTTCGCACATTTTTTAGACGATTTTATTTCGCAGTAAGAAAAAATCGTTTGCATGGAGAATTTTATTTTCACAACAGTTATATTTTTGGAAGTTTTATTTATCTTCTGATATTTAGAATTTTTGTTTAGATGCAAAAATGCGCTTTTAAAATGGCAGTGGATGAAAGGATAGGTTTCCGCTCTTTCCAAAGATAGTTTTTAGTGAAATCTTTATGAAAAGCATTTATCAGGAGAAAAATGGAAAAATGTTGCAACAACAGATGAATCTTGGGTCTATTTAAGTGGTTGCAATAGAAAAAGGTCAATTTATTATCACAAAAGTGGAGAAAAAAAATTTGCTACATGGCTCAAAGCATCAAAAGAAAGTTTTTCTAAAGGATTTATGATTGCCACTGGTTTTTCATACAAGCGCAAGATAAAAGCAAAAAGAATGTGACAAAAATGTCAAAATCAACTCTAAATACTCTCAAGAACATATTTTAATTCCAATTTTTAAAAATTAAAATCCAGATCTTTATCCACAATGCTATCAATCCGTTGAACTGTATCAAGACAAAGCAAGCAGCCACACATCACAATCCGCAATTGCTTTTCTAGAAAAAAATGGAACAAAAAACGGGAATTAAAACCATACCCTTCACTGACATTCCTGCTAAATCTTCTGATTTAGTCTGTTGGATTTTTGTGTTTTTCGACTCTTAAAATCAACATTATCCAAACACCGACCTACAACGCTTTATGGACTCTGGAAAGCCGTTCAAGAGGAGTAGAAAAATATACCTCTTCTGATATTATAAAAAGCATTATTATCATAGAAATTATGATGTAAAATGTTAGTTAAGAACAAGGGCTATCAAACTGAACAAATAAAACTCGAAATATGAGTGAAATTGCTTCAGTACACTCCATCAAAATCGTCTAAAAAATGTGCGAACAGCCTCTGTAGAGGGTAATGGAATTCACGTGGTTGTTCCATATCAGATTTTTTAAAATAAATATTTCATAAATTTTAACTTATTTTTCTTTGATTGAATAATACAAAGATTGCTATAATTACATTCATTAAAGTGGCTGCATCGGATTCTGTCACAAAGCAACAACTCCATACAAAATTAACACTCCGACTTATCCTCCATTTAAAGAAGTTGGTTTAAAAGAGCGGTTCTTGACTGGTTTGCTGTAAGAGCATTTCAGCTGCACTAAATGTTAATAAACCGTCAAATTTTGACGGATATCAACTAGTTTAAAATAATATATATATATATATATATTTATAATAGTTATGTATAATATAACTAATTGAACTAAAATTATAAATTTATTCTTCTTATACTTTTATTATTACAGAGTGAGGACTAAAAAGAATGAGTGTTTAGGTCTCGCTAAAATATAGTACCAAAATTAAAATGTTTAGTTGATGCTGAGATACATCCATCTGTAAAATCGTAGTTCTTTGATAATAGCAGCTCTATCTGTTGTCCAATAAATAACCAAATTGTAATACCCAGAAAAGGCACTGATTTAGGCAGTTGGCGACCTGACCTGACCTGACATAGTGTAGGAGAGAAAGATGTTGCCAAAGTCAGTGGGTACCAGAACCGATGTTCAGAGCGATTTCAGTGTGATTATTTTTAGTTTTTATTTATAAAATGATATAAAAGATTAGTAATTCAGTTTTGAGAATTCATTTTAATATTGTGACTAGGGAAGTGGCCTGCTAGTCCTATAATACTTGAAAAGTTACATTAAAAATTGTTTGCCTTAATAATTCAAAATCAATTAAATCACAAGTTAACAAGTTAATATGAGCAAAGTAAATATAATAAAATCCAAAAACAACTAGCTAAAAATAATGTTGAGAAATTATATCTGAAAATACTCTTGTGTTTTCCGATAAAATTTTATTATTGAACTATGTTCATTTAAGTAATTTGGTTCCTATTCAATGCTCAAAGTTTATAAAAATATCTTCTAATTCTTGTACCTGTGAACATTTGCATCACTTCACATTGAATCGTAACCATGAAGAAAAGAGAGTCATATTATATGCAGCATTTTTGCTTACTTCTGCCAAAATAACTATTCTTAATTTATTAAACAAACAATCACAAAGTTCACCAAATATAACAAGTCAATTAGTCTATTGCAATCGATAGTATGTTTACAATTTTTCTTTTCAAATCAGTTCTAAATTAAAAATATTTTAAAACTGAAGTTTACTTGTAATCCACTTAAATATCATTTTAGTTTTTCTGATAAATATAAAGTCTAATTTATGGTAACATAGGTTGAACTTAGATTTTTCTGTTTTATTATGCAAGATATAATTATTGTCCTAAAGGAATTTTTTTCTGTGGTCTTAAATCCAGAAATAATACATTTCATCAATTGTGACACATTTTAGCTCTTTTAAAAGTAAATTTTCTAATGTGAATTATCTTAAGAGGGGAAAAAAATCACCCTGTTTTTAGAGTATTATTATTGATATTACTTTGTTTATTATTATTGCACAAATAAAGCATATAACGAGTCTGTTATGTTATTGAGATACACAATAACAGTAGAAGACTGCTCTTATTGTAGTTGTACAATTTTCAGTTCTTATATTCTTTTCATGATATAACTACACATATCATTTATATATGTATTTATTTAAGTGCATCCATATTATAATTAGATGTTTGTTGACGCATGCGCGCCACCCGTCGCGGATCACCGGCAGAAGGCTATGAGAAGCCAAGTACAATGGACGTGGGCAAAGAACTTTAAATTTATTGACGCCCACAATTATTATTTTATGTTCTACCTATTATAAATCTTATTCTTCGTTGTAAATAGTGTAAATACTTGATGTATGTGATCGTACAAATTAAAAATATTAAAACAACGAAG
Organism: Salticus scenicus; assembly: GCA_963930645.1. Classification (NCBI taxonomy): domain Eukaryota; kingdom Metazoa; phylum Arthropoda; class Arachnida; order Araneae; family Salticidae; genus Salticus; species Salticus scenicus. Next base: position 340,590,517 of record OZ005653.1, read on the forward strand.
ATGGTCCGTCGAAAATTAGTTATTTGTAGTTAAGTTCCTACAAAAAGTGGCTCCGTCGAGAAAGGAGCTTGTAATAAGCGACTTATGGATAAAAATAATAAATTGAAATCTTCCTTGAAAGGGAAGATAACTAGAATTGAAAACTATGTAGAAGGCACGAATGCCGAAAATTACGATATAGATGTAGTGGAACTAAAAGTGAAATTAACCCGTTAGTAGTCGCTAGTTGGTCGATTTGCCGCCCATCTTTTAGTGTTGCCAGATTTTTTTACTCAATAGCCACCAAAAATTTTTAGAAGTAGCATTTGATATACATAAAACGCGAATAAAGTCGAAGAAACGTCGGTCACATCACTTCTTAAAATTATTGGTGAGAGTTAAATAAAACGTGTGCAATTTTTAATAGGTGGCGCTGTCTATAGCGACTACTAACGGGTTAAAGAACATAGAACTGCTACAAACAAAAATCGATGAATTACGACAAAAATACTACGAAATTCAAGACTTGAAAGATGCTGAACAAGCAACCATAGATGACGACCTTGACTCATGTGAAGAACGTCTGGAAAAATTAGAGGTAAGAATTAATACTCTTATTAATTCTTATAAGAAATTTGATTCTCATAAAAAAATAAATGCGACTGAAAATGCATCTCAAGATGGCTTTGAAATTAAAACTCAAATTCCTCCTTTAGTATTACCTGAATTTTCAGGAAAATATGAGGAATTCAGTTCTTTTAAAGAACAATTTGATGATTTAATAACCAATAATGTTCATATTAATCAGTCGCAGAAATTATATTATCTTAGATCTTGTCTCAAATATGACGCTAAAAATCTAGTTAGTAATTTTGATACATTTGAATCATTATATAATGCATTAGAAAATCGCTATGATAACGAGCGATTAATTGTTGATATTCATGTACAAAATATTCTGAATTTTGAGAAAATTCAAACAGAAAATCCCAAAGAGATAAGAAATATGATTGATTGTATACAGAAAAATCTGCGTGCCTTGAAAGTTCTGAAATATGAGCAAAATAAATTATCAGATGTTTTCATTGTAAATATTCTCGTAGCAAAGTTAGACAGAGAATCTAGAAAGAATTTTGAGTTATCCCATAAATCAAAAAATGTTCCCACCTTTGAAGAATTTATCAAATTTTTGGAACAACGAGAATCAGTTTTATTATCTATTAATAGAACGAATATGACTAGCGGAAATAAAAATACTAACAAAAACTTTCCGGCTATTAACAAATCTAAAACTCTTTTAATGCATGAAAATAAAAACAAAAATTGTGTTGTTTGTAAAAATACTTATCACCCTATTTATAAATGTGATGCATTTTTGAAATTAAACATTAACGAAAGATTAAGTATAATACGCCTTCACAAGCTTTGTGAGGTTTGTTTTAGGCAAAACCATAAGAAAAATGATTGCTTATCGAAATTCAAATGCACCTGCGGAATGAAGCACAACAGATTAATATGTTTTTCTTCTGGCGCCAAAACCCCGGTTCCAGACGCAGATGGAATAAATTCATCCAACTTACCAGATATAGACAAACGGGTTGCGCAATTAAATGCTTCCGTTTTGAGTAATAATAGCAGATATTTAAAAGAAAATAGAAAAAGTATTCTGTTTTCGACAGCTTATATTTATGTTCAATGCGAAAACAAAAAAAGAATAAAAATAAGATGCGTTTTGGATTCCGCTTCAAATGTGTGCGTTTTAACTGAAAAGATGAGTGAATGTTTAGGAATTAAAAGAGAAAAAATAAAAACTCCAGTTTCAGGTTTGAATGGATTGACCCAAAATATTAAGTGGAAATTAGATACCTTTATTTCAAATGAAGATTGTTCTTTTAGTGAACCAGTAGAATTTTTGATTGTAGATAAAATAACTGGGCTTACACCATGCAATAAATTAAACATTTCAGACATAAAAATTCCAGAATTTTTGAAATTGAGTGACGAGACATTTTTTGAACCGAATGAAATAGAAGCGTTAATCAGTGCAGATATATTATTCAAAGTTTTAAAGGATAATACTTATAAAATAAATGACGATTTGTTTTTTAAGGAAACCGAATTTGGATGGCTAGCGTGTGGAAAGGTTGAAGAAACAGAACTGAATAATTCGAAACAGTGTTTCGTTTTGTCAGACGATTCCCTTAGTAGCACTCTTAAACTCTTTTTCGATCTAGAAAGCATTGGAATAAGAGACGATCCAATTCAAAAAGAAAGTGATAAAGCTATAGAAATTTTTAATGAAACGATTCAGTTTAAAAACAAACGCTACGTTGTACACTTGCCCTTTAGAAGACCCTATAATGAACTTTCCGATAATTACACGTTAGCGAAACAACGATTTTTAAGTTTATGGAGACGTTTTAAATATGATAGAGAATTATATGAACAGTATAGAGAGATTATTCGTGATTACGTAAATCAAAAAATAATAGAAATAGTTGAACCCAGTACAGCAGAAAATAATTTAAACAAACCTATTTATTATTTGCCTCATCAGGCAGTAAGAAAGGAAGGTCGCTTAACATCCAAAACAAGAATCGTATTTGATGCAGGGAGTCATCAAAATAATCAGCTGTCACTGAATGATTGCCTATGGCAGGGGATAAATTTAAATCCGAATCTTTTGGATGTTTTAATTAATTTTAGATTAAACAAAATAGCATTTTGTTCTGATATTAAACAAGCCTTTCTACAAATCTGTCTCGCTGATGAACATAAAGACGCTGTTCGTTTTTTCTGGAGTGATGAAGAACCGCATGCACATAAAAAACCCAAATTACAGATTTATCGTTTCAATCGAGTTAATTTTGGGGTGTGTTCAAGTCCATTCTTACTCGCTGCTACTATTAGACATCACATTGAGAAGTATAGAGAAGAATTTCCCGCTACTGTTCGACTTTTAGATAAATGTTTTTACGTAGACGACTTAATTTCTGGAGGTAATGATTTTAACGAAGCACTTGAATTATCACGAAGTGCAAAATATATTATGGAAGCCGCAGGAATGTCCCTTAGAAAATGGATAAGTAACGATACCGAATTAACAGAGCAGTGGAAAAGTGAAAAATTTGATACATACCCTGTAGAATCTACCATCAGCTTAGGTATAAATCAGACAAAGATCTTGGGACTATCTTGGGATACTAATAAAGATAATTTGATTGTAGATATCAAGAGTTTGTTGAACTTTATATCCATAAATAAAATTACAAAACGTACCATTCTTCAAGCCGTAGGGAGAATTTTCGACCCCTTAGGGTTAATTTCTCCATTCACTGTCAGGGCAAAAATTATCATTCAAGATATCTGGACAACTAAAACCAAATGGGATGAATCATTATCACCAAATATCGAAAAAGAGTGGATGAAATGGTGTTCGGAATTACCCTTGTTAAAAGAGCTTGAAGTCCCTAGATTCGTCCTTGATGCCACTTCCCCAGAAGATGTAGTTGAATTACATAGTTTTTGCGATGCTAGCAAAAAAGCATATGGCGCTGCCATTTATGTACGAACAAAATCAAAAAATGGTATTTCAGTAAAACTTTTGACTTCCAAGAGCCGTGTAGCTCCCCTCAGCGGTGTTACACTACCTCGCCTTGAATTATTGGGTGCCCTGGTCGCAGCTCGTCTGATCACCAAAGTGAAAAATACTGTAAACCTTAAAAGACCTTCTGTTGAATATCACTGGACTGATTCGCAGATAGTGCTTTTCTGGATAAAGGGTACTAAAACCCGATGGAAGCAGTTTGTCGCCAACCGTGTTCAAGAAATTGCCAGCCTGACAAACCCTAACTCTTGGTTCCATTGTGCAAGTAAAGAAAATCCTGCTGACCTGTTGTCCCGAGGGATGACTGCTGAAAGCCTAACAACCAGCGCCACATGGTGGACAGGTGCTGAATTTCTGAAAGATCCTGAATTTCCGAAAAACAAACAATCTTTTATTGACTTTTCAGAACTAAATGAGGAAGACTACACTCCTGAATTAAAATCTGAAAATGCAGTGACTCTAAATTTGAAAAAGGACTTTACTATTTTGAACTATCTGATTAATCGTAGTAATAAATTTTTAAAAATATTACGTATATGTAGTTTTCTTTTCAGGTTTCTTCACAATCTAAGAAATCCTTTAGAAAAGAAGAAAGGACCGCTGATGCCTGAAGAGCTGACAAAGGCAGAAGACTTCCTACTGAAACAGCTGCAGGAGGAGGAATTTCCTAATGAAATATCTGCCTTGAAAAGTGGCGGTAATGTATCTCATAAAAGTAAAATTTTTAATTTATCCCCATTTTTGGATGACAATGGTTTAATAAGGGTAGGGGGGAGACTGCAAAATTCGCAGTTATCTTATTCGATTAAGCATCCTTATGTACTTCCTTCAAAAAATAAATTAACGGAATTAATTGTAAAATATTATCATGAAAAATATTTTCATATTGGTCCCCAACATCTTCTGTTTCAGGTTAGGCAAAAATATTGGCCCATTCATGGGAGAAATCTTTGTAAAAAAATTGTGCACAGATGTTTAGTCTGTTTTAAAGCAAATCCGAAAGTATGTGAACAAAAAATGGGAAACTTGCCAAAACAAAGAATAACGCCAGATAAAACATTTAATTCAACTGGGGTAGATTTGTCTGGACCCTTTTTAATCAAAAATAAATATGGAAGGAAAGGTCCAGAAATCAAAATTTATGTTTGTATTTTCATTTGTCTAGTAACAAAGGCTATACATCTTGAACTTATTAGTGATTTAACTTCACAAGCTCTGATAGCTGCGTTAAAAAGATTTATTTCGAGAAGGGGCAAGTGTCATAAAATATTTTCGGATAATGGGACCAATATGGTAAACGCCAACAGGGAACTAAATGCCTTGTATAAACTGGCAAGAGATAAGGAAGAATCCTTATTCAAATTTTTTGCAGAGGAAAAAATAGAATGGGTTTTTATTCCTCCAAGGAGTCCAAATTGGGGTGGTCTATGGGAAGCAAATATCAAAGCGTTTAAATACCATTTTAAACGCATAGCGGGTAATTCAAAATTTACATTTGAAGAAATGCTTACACTTGTTACTCAAGTGGAAGCGATCTTGAACTCGAGACCACTGACTCCGCTAACTTCAAGTATTGAAGATTTAGAGGTTTTAACTCCAGCCCATTTTCTTATTGGAAGGCCAATAACGGCTGTTGTTGAACCCTCTTTAATCAATATTGAGAAAAATCGCCTAAGTGCTTGGCAAAATATTACGAAGTCAGTTCAGGCAATCTGGAAAAGATGGAGTCTTTCTTACTTAAATAACCTACAACAGCGCAGAAAATGGATAATTGATAAAGAAAATTTAAAAATCGGAGACATGGTTTTAGTCAGGGAAGAAAATCTTCCACCATGCAAGTGGGTTTTAGGGCGTGTAATAAAGCTATATCCTGGTCAGGATAATAAAGTTAGATTGGTAGATATAAAAACTACCAAAGGGATTTACAAAAGATCCATCTCCAGATTGTGTGTGCTGCCTATCGAGGAGTAAAAATGAATATGAACATTTATTATATTAATTTACTGTATTATATATATTACTCTAAATTTGTTAGTTAATTATGAAAATTTCTGTTTATTATAATCAGTTAATCTTTTTTCTAATTCTATGTGTTGTGCGAAATATTGATATTATGTTACATTCATTTATTTGTTATTATTTTATCTATTCATGTTATGTGAAATTGTAAATTTGAAGTTTTGCAAAAAAAAAATATTGTAAGTTCTTGCATGACAACATAGCAAGGCCGGGCAGGATGTTGACGCATGCGCGCCACCCCATCGCGGATCACCGGCAGAAGGCTATGAGAAGCCAAGTACAATGGACGTGGGCAAAGAACTTTAAATTTATTGACGCCCACAATTATTATTTTATGTTCTACCTATTATAAATCTTATTCTTCGTTGTAAATAGTGTAAATACTTGATGTATGTGATCGTACAAATTAAAAATATTAAAACAACGAAGATGGTCCGTCGAAAATTAGTTATTTGTAGTTAAGTTCCTACAATGTTATTAAAAAAAATATTTTCTCATTTAGAGAGAAATTCAAGAATATAAAGAAAAAATTGAAAACTTGAATGCTGAGATCAGTAAAGTAAAGTATTTTGTTTATTATCTCTGAATATATTTATTTATCTTAATTTTAATTAGTATAACTATTACAGTCAAAGTTTCAAAATGCATAATAGTAATAACTCTTTTAAAAATACAAAATTTGTAAATAAATGGATAAGTGCAAATTTAGATATTTTACATATATGTGTTCAAAAGGGAAAATTTATAAAGAGCTTAAAATTTATATGTTTTTTTTTAAAAGGCATTTTGAAATATGTTTTATTGTTTGAAATTTTTATGTTGTTCATGAATAGTGATAGCCACAAACAGTTTAAATGGAAAACCTATAGTCGACTATATCAAATGTTATGTATTTATAAAAGTTATACCTGAATTGTAAGGAATTGACAACACTTTATCTTTTTAATGCTCAAAAATCAAACTTAGAGCTACTTTAAAGCACATTGTTAGCACCAGTAAGCAAATTCCAAATTAAAGTTCAATACTGTCATTTCTTATTTCTTTATGTAGAGAACTCTTTACCTGTTGATGGATATTTATCTTTCTTTACACTTGGCCCTTAAATGTAAAGCAACTTAGTAAGTTAAAAATTAAAGACTAAAAGTAATTAAAAGGAAAAAGAAAAAAAAGCTTTCTTTATTTCAAGAAGAAGAAAAAAGTAAATAAAAACAGTAATTTTTTTTTTTTTTTTTTTTTTTTTGAGTAATATATATACAGTAAAGCACCATTTTATACGTCTTTCAAGGGACTGACGTAAAAGGACGTATAAATGAAAAGACGTATAATCAAAATTTTAATAATAACATTTTGATTACTGCAAATTGAATGACACTTAAGCAAAACTTATATGAAAATACTAATTAATACAGTTTCTTAAGTTAGTCAATGTATATTATATTTTTTTTCTTTTAAGACAATAATAATAATAATAATAATAAAAAGATTTATTATAAAAGTGGGAAAAATCATACTATTAATGCATGACTGGGAATTAATATATCATATATTGAGTTTCAGAGTGCATTTCTTGAGAGCTATATATGAACACATTTTGAATATTAATTATATGTATTGCGTATCTTTAATAATAAGCATACGATTTATGTCCACACAGAGAGTTATTTAATAACATTAAAAATCTTTAATATTTGTCTGATTTGCTGCTTTTCTATGAGTATTAAAAATTCTACTGTGAATTCAATGGATTCTTTGATCAGTATTCTTCGATCTTTCCTGTGTTCCTCCATTTAAGATGCTTTTTAGGAAAAATCCGTCTCATTTAGAATAGAAAATAATGACAGATCGAGAAATTTTGCGAATTTTAGTAAAGTGGAAAAGACATATAACCGATATGAGTGGCATATAAACGAAGAATTTTTGCATTAAAATGAATTGGGACTTCACTAAAAAGACGTATAAATGTAAAAGACGTATAAACGAGAGACATATAAACGGTGCTTTACTGTATATATATAAAGGGTGTTTCAAATAATTAAAAAGAAAACTCATAAAGTCATTTGTAAATAATATATATACATATGAACATATAAAAATAATCAATAATTCAAGCTAAATTCCCTCTTCAAACCTATAGATCAGTATTAAAGCTTACCTTGCCTCATAATCTAATTTTTCTTAAAGTAACATTTTATAACATGAAAATTGAAAGAATGTCCAAGTTTAAAATGCTAAGCACAACGTCCATTTAAGTGTGATTTCCATATGCCTAAAAATTAATCTTGAGCATATACAGGGGTGATTGTGTTCAGGGTCTACCCCTCATTTCAGGGTTTTTAATCTCATCCATCTGCATTTTCATATTTCATGCAAAGTTATCTTTTGTTTTCATTGGTTGTTCATTTGACATCCAGGTGATATGTCAACAAATTGTATATTTTTAGTGATTTGTTAATATAAGATACAAAAAGATTGAGAGCTCCTGATCTGAATAATGTAAGGTATCATTTGACATTTTGAGGGGGTTTTAATTTGAGGATCTAATCTTCAGGGTTTTTACCTTTGAGTCACAATCACCTCCATATTTGTAGTCACTTAACCAAGATCCAGATATCAGTCCAATTACAAAAATACCAACATAAAGTAATAGGTGTGGCTGATTTTGGAAAATTCTGTTTGGCACAACTCACAATGGAAGTAAGAATCAGTAAAATTGCTATTGAAACCAAACCAAGCTTAAATTAAAGAGCATGGTCAAAAACATTGGGTACCGTACAAATTTGCTGCAACAACTCCCATGGGGGTGAGATATGCCCTCTATTAGTTTTAGTTATTTCTATAAAAGCCAACAAAACTCACATCGTTGTGTGAATGGATGGTGCAGTACTAGCATGCTTGACTTTGGATACGGAGGTCCTGGGATCAAGTCCCACAAGGGAGTTTTGTAATTTAAATTTTTTTCTATACGTTTTTAATTAAATTAAATTAGTAATTTAAGAGAAAATATTTATTACATTAAGAAGATTTTTTTTTTTGAGTATTCCAATTAATAAAATATTGAGAGTGAATTTAAGAAATGCATTTTTTTATTTATAAAAAATAAAACCATGTTTAAAGCTATGAATATAGTTTCTAATTTATAACAATTATGATTAAAAGTAGAAAAATCATGAAACCATAAATATTTTTCACAATTAAAACAAGAAATATAAAAAGATTGATCACAATTATTTGAATTTCAATTTTGTTCACCGCCAATCATTGTTCATCACGAACATTTTGTCAAATATTTGGCTTTTCGTCAAGATTACTTGATTTGTAAAATTCATATTTACCCAGATTTTGAATTTTTTTAGATGTAAATTAATTATAAATTAGTAAAATCACTTTGAGAAAGTTTGTCATTGTCTTCAATATTATTGTCAGCTCTTCCGACACCATGAAATTTGACAGTTGTTTAATGAAATATTTGAAATAAAAGTTAAATGCGACGTCAAATAGTTAAGCAACAGCTGTTCATCATTCAGGATTTTTCATGCAAAAAATTGCCTGAATAAATAATACAATTGAGAGCAGACGATTAACTCTTGCTATTAATGTCGTCATTAAAAAATAGTAATTAATAATTTATGTAAAACAATTATTAACAAAATTTTATCTGATTGTAATCATTAACAAAATTTTACCTAAATATAATATAAAAGTATTTCCCTTTAAATTTAATAAATAAATAAATTGGTTAAAAATAAAAATATATTAAATTGAACGCGCTGAAAAGAAAAAAAAAAAAAAACTTGTTTTAATATAATTAATATTTTTTCTTACAATAATGATTTAATTTAATTAAAAATGTCAAAAATAAATATTTTGGTTGAAATAAAAAAATAAAATACAAAACGCCCTTGCGGGGACTCGATTCCACGATCTACGTATCTGAAGTCAAGCTCGCTAGCACTGCACCGTTCGTTCACACTATGCTGCATGTTTTGTTGGTTTTTATGAATAAAAAAAAAACTAAAACTAATAGAGGCATATCTCATCCCCATGGGACTTAATGCAGCAAATTTGTACGGTACCCAATGTTTTCGACCATGCTCTTTAATTTAAGTGTGGTTTGGTTTCAATAGCAAATTTACTGATTCATACTTCCCTTGTCAGCTGAGGGGGACTTCCTTAATGTAGGAAATCTTTAAATTTGTGTTTTGGCAAAAAAGTGACACATTAAAATAAATAAACAAATAAAGCAAATTGACAAAAGAGGACTTGTTAAGGTGGAATTTTATCGAGAATTCACTTTGTAAAGGTACTATGAAGCAGCACTAAATTCACTCTAGATAGACACCTGAGATATAATGAAGTATTTTTTTAGGACCCTTCACAAAAATTTATCACTTTAAAAAATGGATTGTTCATAAATCTTTTTTTATCTGTCTATTGTTTTAAAATTGATATAACAATAATAGTAAATAAATAAATCTAAAAAATAAAAGTTTTAGGAGGGCCTCTAGGTCTGGCCATTTGTATTTAATGGAAAATCAGGGCCTAAATAGGTTGATCTCATCTTTTGGATGAGAAAGCATATTTTATGGTTTGTTTTAAGGAATTCAATAATTTTTTAGTATATCTATTATTTGTGTAATAAGATATTTATTTTCTTAGAGTGTGCCTGTTATGCAACTAGAGGAATTGAAGCAGAACATGGGGAGAGAATTGGCTGAAATGACTAGCAGTAAAGACAAGTTTGCTACAGAAGTTAAAGAAATGAAGAAAAAGGTTAAAATTTATAATTATATTATTAGGCAATAATACTTTTATTCATAGTATGTGTATGTAATAAAATTTTAAAATCCTATTAAAAAGTTAAATTTACTTAATTTTTGTTTTAACCTCCTTCCTGTAAAGTAGTAATACTTGATTCTTTTCATTTTTATTTCTGTAATTAAATAATATTTTCACTATAAATGATGAAGAGAGAGAGAGAGAGAGAGAGAAAAAAAGAGACATGGATAATTTTGCTTAGTTTTTTTGGAGCTGGGTGTTTTTGTTACAATGGGCAATATTTATTTAAAAGCACAGAATTTCATTATGTGACTGATGATTTTGTTTGAGAATTTACTTAAAAAAAAAAAAAAAAAAAAATGTTTTACTTAGAAATATAGTTGTTCATATAAAAATAAAATTTATTTTTAGAACTTAAGCACAGCAATAAAGTTTGATGTATTATTGCAATTATAGGACTATTTTCTTTGGATATATTTATTTATTTTATTTGCCTATATGTATGGAGATAAAATATTGTTTTTTGGTCAAATTTTTGAGACTGAGCTTTTGTTACATTTACATGTTTTGAGGTCTCCTGAATCCAAAAAACATGTTTTTAACAGTTGGTCTGTGGTTGTGTCAATTATCAGCATATCTCAAAAACAAATTGTAGCAGGAAGTCCAAATTCAGTGTTCAAAACCTGCATCATATAAGGATGCTACACTAAACTTTCCATCAATATCAATCAAATGGTTCATGTACAGGGACATCCAAGAGAATTCAAATACATTATGTCTATGGGCGAAATTGCACAGTTTAACATTTATAAGCTGTACTAAACTAAATGAAATGAATATAAATTTTTATATGCATAAAAACATGTTTTGTGTACAATGTGGTATGAAAACCATTCAATGTTCATTTACAGAAGCTATCCAAAAGAACTAGAATATAGTAGGACTAGGAAATTGATGGAAGTGCATTTCAGATTAAGCCTAGTGTTATTAATATAGGACTATATTTAAGTACACAATATGGCGTGTACACAATATTTAGATGATATACAGGGTTATTAATAATTAAGTAAAAACATTCTTCTTTTATTGAATGTAATTGGTGGAAATGTTTTATTGTAATATTTTACCATGTCCAGGAAAACTTTTCAGGAATTAAAATTAATTCCTCATACTCATATGGTAAATAAGGTTTTTTTTTTTTAAATTAAATATTCACCATTTGTTTTTCGTATAATTACGTGTTTCGAGGTTCCTTGAATGTTAAAGTTTTATAATGGTTAATCTTTATGTATGTTTCTCATCAGTGTACCTTAAAAACAAATAATTGCAAACAATTCAAATGCTGTATCTTGAAATTCATATCAAGTTGCTATTTTATTTGAAAAGTTTATTTAAGACTGGTGAGTTTCAAGGAGTGAAAGTTGTGTCTGAATATTTTTGAATGAACTTTTAAATTTAGTAACAACTTTGAATTCTATAAAAATGCAGGTACAATATTCACCTCACTCAACTGGAGGTTGAGTAAGGCTTTTGTGGATATAAAGAATGTGCCAGTTTTGTTTTGCAGGCTGTTAATTAATAGATATGGTTTCTTTAAGTTAGTGTATTTCATCCACTGATGATTTTTTTTTTTTTAATCTTATTGGTCATTGGTGTTTCAGTGATCTTCTATCTGTTGCTTGGCTTCTACTATGCTTAATAGATCATCTTTATTATATTTACATTTAAAATTAAACCTGCTGCAATTGCGCATAAATTTTGAATGTATTTTGTGTTTAATAAAACTTATTGCTTTATGTCATTTAAATTATCTAATATATGAATTTCATATATTTAAATTTGTCTTAAATTGGCATTAACACTATTTTATGTATTATACACTTTGTATAAAGCTGCATTTGCGCTCTTACAATTTGTATTATTTCTGTAATTTCTCTAATTTTTCAATATGTATATATATATATATATATATATATATATATATATATATATAAATCTGGTTTCTTTGCATTAGTGTATTTCATTCACTGATAAAAAAATTTTTTTTTAATCTTATTGGTCATTGGTGTTTTAGTTATCTTGTATCTGTTGCTTGGCTTCTACTATGCTTAATAGATCATCATTATATATATATATATATATATATATATATATATATACATATTTTTTTTTACTCTCTATATTGTTAATAATATTTGTAAAGGAAAGTAGATCAATAATAATAATAAATAATTTTTTTTTAATGATTGCAGATAGATTTGCTTGAAGAACAAAAATTGTCTCATGAGGATAAAATCAGAAGACTTGAATCTGAAGTGGAAAATGCCCAGTTGCTGAAAAGAAAGGTTTGTCTAAAAAAACTCCAATCTTTCAATGCTTTATTTATTTTTTTCATCTTTAATTTCAAAATTATTCCATTAGTATCAAATTGATATTGAAATAATTATAAGATAAAAAAAAACTTTTTATATACCAAGTTTTAAATTTACTGATGAATCATAGAGCTCTTATCAATGTGCATAAAATTTTTAAAGTGCTAATGACGTCAATTTTTGTGAGATGCATAATTTAACTTTTTATAATTTTTTAATGTTCACGTTTAATTAAATGTATTTACTTTTATGTCAAAAAAAAATAAATAAATAAATAAATAAATAAATAAATAAATAAACACATACATTTTTTTTTTTTTTTTTTTTTTTTTTTTTGGCAAGAATTAAATTATAGCTAATATTTTAATGGCTATTTTAATGCTATTAGGATGTTATTATTTTCATATTTAAATTAATTGTAAGAAAACTAATCAAAAATTCGAAAATTGGACTTCAAAGTATTGTGTTGTCATCGGGTTGTGAGCTATTGTAAAAGTTTCAAATGTTTAGCTAGTAGGGAAGTTAGTTAAAACTTGATTGCAAGATTTTTACTGGACAAACAAACAAACATTCAAACAAAACAAGAATAGAAGTTAATAAAAACATGGTAAAAAAGCAAAAATTATAAGGTATGGGGTATAAAAAAAATTGTTATTCCTTTCAAATTTATCGGATGCAAATCAGCCTTATTTAATATAAAAAATGTTCTTTAACATTTTATGTATTGATTTTTTTTTTCTTAATTGATTGTTTCTGAAATATTTTAAATTTAAGGATATTTGTAGGCAGATATCAGAATCTAAGAAGGTATTAATACCCTAACTGATTTTTAAATTTATATTATTTTGAGTAGGGATGCAAATTTTTCATTATAATTTATATCACATTTAAAGTTATACAAAATAAATAACTGTTTTGTAGAAGCTTAATTTAGTTTTGAAACTATACAACAGACAGAATAATTCACAATCCCCCCTCTCCCCCCCCCCAAAAAAAAAAATGTTTTATAGAGTGTTGAAATATAAACATAATTGAAATTTGTAAAAATTGAAGGGGGAAAAAAAGAAAAGGTAAAATATTATTTTTAAATTACCCCCCCCCCCCCCAAGAAAAAAAAGGGGGTGTAAAGGACTTTGTAATATGTTACTAAATAAAATGTTATTAAATAAAAAACATTCAATAAAGTAGACAAGATTGGTTAACCCTTTAACGTTCATTCGTTTCATAGTGAAACCAAACATTTGACATAACTTAACAATTTTTATGCAGCAGTTTTTTTTTTAACATTTCTCCCTTGTTTTAATCAGGTTTTAAACTTTTGTTCCTTTTCTGTTCGGTAGATAGCAGCACTATTCAAAAATTTAACAAATAATGCTTCAAAGGAAGCTAAATGCATAAGTCACTTGAAATTTCTTAGTGTGTGCAAGTGCGAATTGCTGGTATGATGATGCACTCATGTCTAGTTTTTTTCCTTTAATCAAGAGCTGAACTATTATTTTCACCTGAAACAACTTTTACGATTTTTTGTAATCTATAATGTTTACTTACAAAGTGTTTTATTTATTAAATTTAATATTGTTTAAATTTAATAAGGTTGACTTATAGATGTTTCAAACCAAAAATTTCTTGAAAAGGAACAATGCTAATTTTTTATTTTTAAATATTTATGATCAGCTATGTGTCTAAAAGCCATTTTTAAAATTAGTTTAGTAATTTTTAAAATAAATTAAGTAGTGAACGTTAAAGGATTAAAGTTACAGTTAAATTTATTATTAATTAAAGCTAAACGAGATACTTCAACAGATAATAAAGGATAGGTTTGAATGCTGTATGAAAGCAGAATATGTTATTACATTTATGCTGCACTTACTCCTACCATTTTAACCCGATAAAAAGTTATCCATCATTTTAATCCAATGCAACTGTTGTGTGTGTTTTTGCAATTTATGGTACTTGCTTTTAAATTTAAATTTTTCATTTTTCACCATTTTTCATAATTTGTGTTTTAACATCATTCTTCATCTTTAATTTATCATTTAATTAATACTAGTATTTCGGTATATTGCTATGCAATAGCAAGATTTGTAATTTTTTTAGCATACTGAATAAAAAGGTTACTTTTGTTCAGATTTAAAGATTTAATGACTTATTAGATTGTATAAACTTTCATTTGAAAAATCAAAAATAAATAAATTAAATTAAATAAATGAATAAATAATAATAATAATAGATATTTCAACCTCATGTGTTTCTGTTTTTTTTTTTTTTTTTTTTTCAGTTTGAAGTATTCCAGGAGAAAACAAGAGCTCTGAAGGAAACTTATGAAAAACAAATTATAGAACTTATGAATGAAATTAAACATCTAAAAAGCATGGCATCTAGTACATCACCAGAATTTGCTGTTGAAGTAAATATTTGATTTTTTTTTTAAAGTAAAAAAAAAAAAAAATAAACTGTATTAACTATTATGAATTTTGTTGATTTGTATCTTAAACTTACAGTAATACTGACATCTCTGTGAAAATTAAAGATTTAAAAATATCCAAAATAAGAAATGTTTTATATCTTTAATATTGTCAGTTTTTTTCTTTTTTTTTTTTTTTTTTCTTTTTAATTTCAACAATATGCTGAAAAATACAGTTATTGAGAAGGTTATTAACAAATATTCAAGCCAGTATTAACACACAAATCTCAGAATACCTTAATATCTTCATTAATTACAGATTAAAAGAGTTATGAATAGGCTATATAAGCTTCTTCAAGGAAAGTTTGAATCTGAAACCTCTTATACAGGCTCTGAAGTGCTACAAACTGTCTTGCAAACTATAATGGTGAGCTATGCTTAAATTTCTACTTTTCTCAAGTCCCTACCTGGTTTACATAGTTGTATATTATTCTTATTTATTATGCTTTTTTTTTTTCTATTTTTTTTTTAGGCTATAACATTCCAAGTTTTAGAAAACAAAAACCAATCTTCTGGAGACCATGCAAGTATTACTGAATCCTCTGATAAAGGTAAAAATTAATTAACAGAAATGTACATATTTATTACAGTGAGACAAAAATATAAAATGTTCTTAGGAAAACTTTAGTTTAAGGGGACTCTCTACTTATCGTCTCCAAAAGCTGCAGCCACTGTTATTCTATGGAAAGTTTTGCCCCATTACAACTCATTAACGAATGTATATTTTTAAATTCCGTTTTCACATTCAAAAAATTTACAACTCTTAAACAATTTATCGCTCTCTAAAAATTGATTTTCTTAATTTTTAAGATTTCATTTTTAAGCTCAAAAATGCTAAATTTCACATTGCTAAAATTTACATTTTAGAACCACAAAATAAAATATTAAAAAATAAAAAAAATCAATTTTTAAAAAGCGATAAATTGTTTAAGAGTTGTAAATTTTCTGAATGTGAAAACGGAATTAAAAAGTATACATTCGTTAATGAGTTGTAACGGGGCAAAATTCTCCATAGAATAACATTGGCTTTGGCTTTCAGGGACGATAAGTAGAGAGTCCTCTTAAGCTTTTATTTCTCAAATATCTTCCTTTTTTCTGTGTTAATAATTGTTCATATTTGTGTTAGAGGAGTTTAATTTCATTTGTTGAACAGCTGTTGTACCCATTCTTTGTATGGAAAATACTGTTACTTTTTTTAGTAGGAAAGGATTTGGATTAAAATCAATGCACACAAATAAGTGGAAATTGAAAGCAATATATAGAAATAAATAGAAATTAAGATTAATAAAGTATTTTAATAAGTTTTATTATAATTAATTTAATTTTAAATTGAGCCCAGGCTTAAACTCTTCTGCCAAGTGACATTCTATTCTGTTCTGTCCTTTTTACACAGTATATATATATGTATATATAAAGGCATTATAGACACACACACAGAAAATATTCTGGAGGCATTTTTTTAACTTCCTTGATGTCTGAGATGTAAAATATCACAAACTATTTTTTCTCTCAGTACAATTTACAGACAAAAATGTATTTAGATATGCATTTGCATCTCTTTTCTTTTAAGTTCTCATGATTTTTTTAAATACAATTTCTTTTTACTTTCTGAAAGGTCCACCAAAGAAAGATGTAACTAACAATGAATCTCAGAATGAGCTAGGTCAACAGAATGGTTTAAATAAGTTGAATGATGAAATTGTTGCTGTTTCAAATGAACCAGTTACAGATTCTGTTTTACCTGATATTGAGTCTTCTAATGAAGATTCAAATAATGAATCAGAATCTAAAGAAGAAGAAAAAGAAACGCAGGCTGAAAAAATCACAGATCATGAAGTAAAAGAAGATACTGGTTAGTTACTATTGAGTTTCTCTGTCTGCTCTCTGTATTTTTAATGTTCCTGTTATTAGTTAACTAGTTAACCACTAAAAGGGTAATTTATATCTTCAGTTTAGCAAATTTAAAGGATTTATATTTATTTTAAAATTAAATTACCTCATATTTAACTCTTTCGTTCCCGTAACGGCCGAAACCTCCCGAAAGCTCTCAGTCCCATTCTGGCCCTAAAACGCCTGAGATCGTTCATCCCCCCTTTTCGCTCTTTTATCTTCGCGATGGTCATTTTTCCGTGGTTAGTTGTCAGTGCAGATGACAAGTGGGCGGGTTAACTTTATGGTGACAAGAAGGGATAGGGAAGGGAGTTTTCCTGTCCTAAAGATTTGCACTCTGCAGTGAAACTGGACCAGACAATAATCCATTCTTCCCCTAATCTTAAGGCATGTTGAAATGACACGCACATGAATAGAAAAAGAAGTCGCTCTGTGCTTCCGTGGGGGTGAAATCTCGGCCGTTTGTCCGGGATCCTGAGGTAGATGAAAATTTCATATTCATGGGACCGAAAGAGTTAATCCTTTTTTATTAGCAGCATGTATATTTTAGCATACTTCCATAGCCATCTGCAGTGCTGCTTAATGACCTCTGTTTGGCTTGCTGCCGATCTCTTTGTTGATCTTTCCTTTTTTTCGTTTTGAAATCCAAATAATAACTGAAGTGAAATGAAAAAAATCTGGAGTGACTTCACTCGACTTATCAAACACTAAGTAATTAACGGTTGTGTAAATAAAGTAAAGTAAGAAAAGTCCTTATATATAATGAAAATAATATATAATTCATTTATAAATAAACGAAAAAGAAAATTATAATAAGATGTTTCAGTATTATTCTCCACATAATATGTTAACTCCATTGTGTTTCAAATAATTTGAGCCCATAGGTCATAATGACAAAGAATTTTTCATTGTATCCCTGTAGAAATCTGTAAGTGCTAGATTCACCAAAATCCGTGCAGTTCTTGCGACAGTAACCTATAACAAGTATATCAGTTTGTAGCTTAATCGGATAAGGCATTTAGACGATATCGCACTGTGAATAATTTAAGCCTGTAGGCCATACTGATAAGGAATTTTTTGTTGTGTACTTGTAAAAAAAAAAGTAATAATAATAAAATAAGCTTTAAGTGCTAGATTCTCTCAAATTCATACCATTTGTGTGATGGTGACCTGTTAATGTATATCAGTTTTCAGTTCATTTGAAAAAGGCGCTTAGATGTTATCACACTTCAAATAAATTGAGCCCATAGACCATAATGATAAAGAATTTTTCTTTGTGTCCCTGTAAAAATCTATAAGTGCTAAAATCGCCAAAATTTATACAGTTTGTGCAATGGTGACCTATAACATGTATATAAGGTTTTAGCTCAATGGGGTTAGGAATTTAGATGCTATTGCATTTTAAATAATTTCAGCCCATAGGCCATAATGATAAAGAATTTTTGGTGTGTCCCTGCAAGAAAAAAAAAATAAATAAGTGCTAGATTCACCGAAATTTATACAGTTTGTGTGACGATGATCTGTAACATGTGTATAAATTTTCAGGTTATTTGAATAAGACTTTAAGACACTATCGCATATTAAATATTTTGAGCCTATAGACCATAATGATAAAGAATTTTTTGTTGTGTTCCTGTAAAAAAATTTTAAATGCTAGATTCACCAAAATCAATAGGGTTTGTGCTGTGGTGATCTACAACATATGTGCCAACTTTCAGCTCATTCGAATAAAGTATGTTGACTCTATTGTGTTCACTCATACACATAATACGCACATCACCATAAAAATAGCAAAAATGATCTCAGAGTACCTCAAAACATATAGAGACACCAAAATCTCAATGTCAAATTTTTGTCATTATTACAATACTTTCCTTACATAGTAAGTTTGGAAAGTAAAAAGAGATCGACAGACAGACAGGCAGCAAGCCAAACAGAGGTCATTAAGCAGCACTGTAGATGGCTACAGAAGTACGCTGAAATATACAGTAGACTCTTGTATAATGCAGGGGATACGTTCCGCATAATAGGAAATCGCGTTATAGGAGACATACATTGAGCAGACGATTTCATTCCGCAATGAGACCAAAAGCGTCGGGTGTTGGCATAGTAACGGAGCAATCCTTATATGCAGTGAAAAAGTAAGTAACCTTGAACAGGTTGAAAGTAGAAAAGATATCGTCACCTGCTTCCTTTATCTTACACATTATACGAGACTCTTTATCGCACATAGTAATAGTCACAGATTTTTTTGTCGCGTTATACGAAGTCACATTTTGTGGGAGCGCGTTGTACGAGATTCTACTGTATATGCTGCTAATAAAAAGGGATTAAATGTGTGGGAAAGAAAATTTAATTTTAAAATTGTCTTTTAAGTTTTTTTTTTAATGGTGTATTTATTGCAAAAACTAGAATGTCAACATTATTGTAAATCCATAGACAATATTAAAATTTTTATTTGTATTGTTAAAAATCTACTTCTTCTGCTTATGTATATCAATTCATACTACGGAATAGCTTTGAACACAAGCAGTTCAAAGTAAAATTTTGAAAAATATGTTGTTTCAGTTACTTATTTTAGTATAATGCTAGTATGCTATTATTCTTGTAGACTCACAAATTTCTACTGATGATTATTTCATAATTCTTAAATATTTTTCTTAGTATTTTATATATATTAGTATTGTTTTGTATCTATTAATTGCTAAATATAAAGGTTAAATTTTATTACGATAACTATCATTTATATATATATATTTTTTTTTTCATTAACTGCAGCTAAACATTATATCAAGGCTCCTAATAGTTTAATCTTTCTTCATCCAAACTTTAAATGTTAGTATTTATGTTAATGTTAGAATAAGCTGTTTAATAGCTTAATTAATTAAAAAACACATAATTTCTTACTTCTTTTCCCTCCTTTTTTAAAAATCTGCAGAGCAAAAAAGATAAGAAAAGGAAACTTTCTTATTAAGACAGATCCTGTGATCAGACTAATTTGCCAATTTTTGAGGAAAACTGGAAGTGTGACACAGAAAGCTAGAAGTGGAATTGTATTTTAAGTTCATATATATATATATATATATATTAAAAAAAAAAAAAAAGCTCTAATGATTTTTTTTAAACTTGCTGTATAATCCCCATTTTGGATGTTCTTTTCATATGTATTAGTTGCTTACTCTCAGAAAATTGATAAGACATCCTGATTTGTTAGACCTGTTTTGGTCTCAGAAGTATTGTCTTTAAAAGACGGCCCGACACATTTTCTTCAATTTTGCCAATTTAACACCTTTTTAAATATATTTTTGTAGGTATTAGTTGGTTTTCAGTTTCCAGTTTTCGAAGTTTTAATGAAAAATAGAAGTGGAACTTAAAAGTGGGTATTTCAAAAATATTTCTAATGATTGTCTTCACATTTGTTACTTAAACTCTCTTTTAAAGTTCTTTTATTTTCATCGGTTGGTTTGAAATGGAAAATTGATGGGTGTCTTAAAAAATGGCTCTACCGATTTTAAATTCACATAAAAACTTTTTTAAATGTCTTTATCACATATGTATTAGTTGGTTACTATAGGAAAATTTTTAGGAGTCATGACCCGCTAGCAGAATTGTGTGATGGTGTGACATACGTCATAAGCTTTTTATTATTTCTGCAGACAAATCCAAAATCTGGAATTTATATTCCAAATCTCCCCATTTTGGGGCTAAAAAAAAAAATCCTGTGATCAAATGCTTTGCAGAAATATTTTGCCTTGTAATTTCCAATCTTTCTGCATCCACATCATACATATCAATGTTCATTTTAAACTTGCTGTATTAGATTGTAGAACGTATAACCCTTTCCGACCCAAAACATTCCCCCCCCCCCCCCACTAAAACATTACATTCTTCTATTTTTACAAGCTGAAAGAAAAATATGGACTATAACCGGCATTTGTTGATTGAAAATTGTACTTTACACTTTCTGCTAATTAGCTAGATTGTTTATTTTCTGATTTTATTACATACAACTGTTCCAGATGCAAAAATGTAAGTGGATGTCATGGATGTCTAACCTGCACAATTGTACGGTGTTATTTATTGGTCAAATCTAAAACCTGTAGATGGCGCTGCGCGCCGATATTAATGTTTTGTTTTCTTCTTTTCTACTCAGTGTGTTCTTCGTGTTCGTCCTTGTAGTTGTAATAAATGTATGTCTCAAAATGATATCCTATTAATTTCGTTTTAAGACTTCAATCGACACCAATGAATAGGAATGAACCTACAGTGGCCGGCAGTCCCCTCGACTCTGGACCGATAAGGTAAGATATTTACCTTATTTCAATTTAATATTCTGAAAATGACTACTCATAAAAGATATATCTAAAATGAGTCGCCAAAGTAGCGACATGGTTTTGAATGATAAATTTTTTATAAAGTCGTTAACATTTAGCGACATAAATTTTGGCGCGCGAACAGGGACTGCCAGGCCCTTAAAATATGATTTAGAGTTGTTCCTTATTCTATAGTTCAAATTTATAAATTAACAATATGGCAACCGAAGTCGAAAAGTTAAAACGAAAACGTTCTACCCTCAAGGGATTGTGTACAAAACTCATGAATACGATAAACCTAAAATTAAATGAACCCGACGAAGGGTTAAATGTTTTTGAATTTGAATCACAGTTAGAAAAACTGCAAGTTAAGAATAACGAAATTATAGAAGTTGAAGATCAAATTGAGGCCAAAATCACGGATCTCAACGAGCTACAAAATGAAATAGAATCGAGACAAGAATATAGGGATTCAATTATTGACGTAAAAGCTCAAATTATGAATAAGATAGAGAAAATTAAAAATTTAAATGTCACTCCGATTTTATCACAGCCAAGAAATGAGCAAACACCCAATTTGCATTTAGAAAGAAGTAATGCAAGTTCTGTGAGATTACCCAAGTTATCAATTCCAGTTTATGACGGTTCTCCTGAAAACTGGATGGAATTTTGGAACCAGTATGAAATCACAATACATAACAACAACGACATTTCTAATGTTCAGAAATTTGTGTATTTACGCAGCTTTTTAAAAGCCCAAGCTTTAACAGCTATTCAGGGTTTAGCACTCTCAGATCAAAATTACAATACTGCAATTGATTTATTAAAATCTAGATTCGGAAAAAAAGATATTATAATAAGATATAAAATTGACGCGTTATTAAATTTGAACCCTGTTAAATCTCCAAATCAAATTAAAGAATTACGCTTACTGCACGACGCCCTTGATGTTAATATTAAATCTCTCGAAAATTTAGGTGTGGATTTAAAATCCTACGGAAATTTGTTATTTCCAATTGTTACAAAATTAATACCTACCAGTATTATGATAGACTATAATAAAATGAAAACAGAATCCGAGGAATGGGATGTACAAGATTTGTTAAAACATTTAAAATTAGAAGTTCAGACTAGGGAAAAAACTTTTTTATTTTTAAAACGCGAAGTAGAAACTCACAATAGCTTGTATAAAAACTCAAATTCCAGATTTGATTCAAAATCATCGGAAAATAATAATAATGCTTCCTACCGGAAATCTGGTTCGGGATATAAAAATTCTAACACAATGCAAAGGGCATCAGCCTTTAAATTAACTGTTAGTAAATGTATATTTTTTGTTGATGCAATAAATGATCATGACAGTAAAATGTGTAAATTAAATTTAGAGGACAAAAAATTGTCTTTACGCAAACAAGGAATCTGTTATTTATGTTTCAAAAGAGGTAAACATACAGCTAAATTCTGTTTATCGGGTCTCAAATGTGACACATGTTCAGGAAAATACAATACATTAATTTGCTATAAGCAAAAATCGGAAACTCCACCAACGGCTCATATGAAAGATAAAAATCACATCGAACATACCCAAACAAATAATTCTGAGAACAGTGTTTGCGAAAATGATAATTCTGTATTGTCCTATAAGTGTCCTGTACAAAATCCGCTTGAGAATAATGAAACATATTTACAAACTTGCTTCGCAAGAATAACAAATAGTTCTAATTTAAACTCTCTAAAGTGTGCCGTATTATTTGATAATGCATCACAAAGAAATTTCATAAACATATCACTCGCGCGTGAATTAAAATTGCCAGTGATTAGAAAAGAAACACTAATAATATATCCGTTTTCATGTGATCAACCTCAATCAAATGAATATTCAGTCGTAAATTTCGAATTGTCTCATTTAAAAAACCACAAACAGAAATGTTATGTAGAGGCATTGGTCGTAAATCAAATATCTTTTACGAAGTTAAAGATTCTGGAAGACGCATCATTTCGAAAACTTTTGGTTTCGAGAGAGGGGGAAGGAAATAAATTTTCGCAATTCCATTCAAAGGCTCCAGAGATATTAATCGGCGCAGGGTTATTTTGGAAACTGCAAAAAAATAAAAAGAAAATTAATCGTTCGTTGTTTGCTGTAAATACATTACTGGGATGGACATTGTCAGGCAACAATAATTCAGGAAGCAATCCAGACAACTTAATTACTGGCGCCTCCGTGTTAAAGATCGAATGTGGTAACTCTTTTTGTTTACATGAAAACCATCCATGCATGAAAATAAATGAATCATCGGAATGTACGGCTAATGATTTGCAAAACTTGTGGTCGTTGGATCTTTTGGGAATAAATGATGATAAATTGATTTCTGCTTCCGATCAGGAAATAATAAATAAATTTGATAAACAGTTAGAATATAAACAGGGTCATTATGTTACTCATTTATTATGGAATGATCATGGTATGGATAAATTTGAGAATAATTTTGAAAATGCAAGACGACAATTCAATTATTTGAGAAAAAGATTAAAAGCGGATAAATGGATTTTTGAGCAATATAGGCAGATAATCACAGAACAAGAACATCGAGGGATAGTTGAAGAATGCGGTCGCTCTGAAAGGGAATATTTCTCCCCACATCGTGCCGTTATTAGAAAGGAAAAACAAACATCAAAGGTACGAATTGTTTTTAATTGTTCCAGTAGAGTATCGGGGTGTAAATCTTTAAATGATTGTCTCGTAAAAGGGCCATGTCTTACACCACCAATTTTGGATGTAATTAATAAATTTCGAATGTTTAAGATTGCGTTTTGCGCAGATATTGAAAAGGCGTTTTTAATGATAGAAATCGCGGAACCCGATAGAAATTTTCTGAAGTTTTTATGGTTTGACGAGGACACCGAGAATTATAAAATAATGCGAATGACCAGAGCTACATTTGGTTGTACAACTTCTCCTTTCTTTTTAACGGCAACAATTAAGAAACACATTAAGGAATATAGGGAAATTTATCTGGATAGTTATGAAATGTTAAATTCAGCTCTGTTTGTGGACGATTTGCTTTATGGCTCCGATACCGTAAACGGTGCCTATGAATTAACTTCTACTGCGGTAAATATTTTAGCAAAGGCTGGAATGAAATTAAGAAAGTTTAGTACGAATTCACAGAAATTAAAGAACATGTGGGATAAAAATGATTCTTTTTCGGAGGTAAATAATGATAGTGTAATAAATATTCTTGGATTGGTGTGGGATAAAGATAGTGATAAATTAGGATTAGCTTTGAAATCTATAGTTGAAAATTTGGATATATCGGTATGTACGAAGAGATATGTATTACATACAGCTGCAAAATTTTTTGATCCTATTGGGATTATATCTCCCTTTTTAATTAGGATAAAGTGTTTTCTTCAAAGAATGTGGGAAAGAGGTATGGAGTGGGATCACGAATTGCCGGATGATCTTAAGGGAATTTGGATAAAGTGGTGTAACGAAATTAAGGATTTATTAGAAATTCGAATAGATAGATGCTATTTCACGTATGTTGATTTGAAAAATTCGTGTGTAGAACTACACATTTTTTCAGATGCTTCACCACTTGCATATGGTTGTGTTGCATATTTTAGGGTTATCAGTAATGATAAAAAATGTTATGTAAGTATGATTATGTCAAAGGCTAGAGTTGCACCGCTAAAGAAACTAACGTTACCAAGATTGGAGTTAATGGGAGCGGTGATAGCAGCTAGAGTAGCGAAATATATTTGTGATATATTTAAGGAAATTAACATCGAGAAATTTTATTGGACAGATTCTACTATTGTTTTACACTGGGTGAAGGGATCGGCGAAACAATGGAAACCCTTTGTTAAAAATAGAGTAGTTGAAATTCAGGAATTGTCAGTACCCGAAAATTGGTCATATTGTAATACAAAGGATAATCCCACAGATTTAGTTACTCATGGTATTAGCGCAAATGCGTTAGTTAATAATGATTTTTGGTTTAAAGGTCCAAAATGGTTATCTGAGCTAAATGGTAAAGGTAATGATATTGGGGAAAAGGTAGACACGCAATATATTACCGAAGAAAAAAGGAAAACACCTGAAAAAATAAATCAGTTTAAAATCTCTATAGAAACAGTTGAACCAATATTGGATCTAGAAAAATATAGTAACATTTTAAGAGTCCTCAGAATTACGGCATGGATAAAGAGATTTCTTAACAACGCGAATCCTAAAAACGAGAAAGTTAGCGGTCCATTATCGGCAGAAGAAATTGGTAGTGCGCAAACAATCTGGGTTAAATATACACAGAAAATTAGTTTTCCGAATGAATTAACTGTTTGGTAAATGGGGAACCTATTTCTAAAAATTCAAATTTAATTGAGTTCTCACCATTTTTGGATTCCGAAGGAATAATACGCATCGGAGGAAGGCTTCAGAAATCAAATTATTCTTTTAACGAAAAACACCCGATCCTGTTGCCTTCAAAGGGTAAATTAATTGATTTGTTAATAAAAAATGCGCATGAAAAAGTTTTTCATTTTGGCATTAATGATACATTAGTACAATTACGGGAGGAATTTTGGGTAATCAAGGGCAGACAGGCAGTAAAAAGCGTATTAAGAAGATGCAGAATTTGCATAAAATTTAATTCTAGATCTGGAGCCCAGATATTAGCTCCGTTACCTGCAGATCGTATCAATGAACAAAAGCCATTTGCAGTGATAGGCCTTGATTTTGCAGGCCCCTTATACATCCGAAATAATGATAGCAAATATTATATTTTGTTGTGCACATGTGCAATAACTAGAGCAGTGCACCTAGAATTGGTAGAGAACCTAGCTACCGAAACATTTATACTAGCATTCAGAAGAATAGTAGCAAGGCGTGGTCTTTGCCATACGGTATATTCCGATAATGCACGAACCTTTCATCGAGCTGATATTGAGTTAAGGCACATCTGGGAAATAATTAGCCATCCCGACGTTAAAGATTACTATAGTAGTAATAAAATAAAATGGAAATATATCATGGAAATGTCGCCATGGTGGGGAGGCTTTTATGAAAGACTGGTGCGATCCGTAAAATCTGCCTTAAGAAAGGTGGTTGGGAAAACCACTTTAACACACTCACAACTACATACAGTTATATGTGAAATTGAAGGGTCAATAAATTCGCGACCCATTACATACACATATGCAGACTCAGGAGAACCTTCTCCAATTACGCCAGCACACTTCTTGGTAGGTCAGCGACTTACTACCCTACCTATCGTGCATATGAAACCACATGTGCTTCCTGGAACTTCAGCAACATATGTGAAACGTTTTAATCAAAAAGAACGAACATTGGACCAGTTCTGGTCAAGATGGAAGAAGGAATACCTTCTTCAGCCCAAAAACGCCATGACAAGTCGACACTCCAGTATTCGCGAATATTCGCCACACGATGTTGTTTTAATCCACGATGTTAAGTTGCCAAGATACCTGTGGAAATTAGGAGTAGTCACTCAAGTGTTTCCCGGTAGAGATGGAAAGGTTCGATCTTGTGAGATAAAAACTGCTACAGGTACATTTAGACGTCCTTTCCAGTTGATTTATCCAGTTGAAATTTTTGAAAGAGACTAAACAAACTTTAAAAACTTTCATTATAAACTATGACATTTGTGTGGACTTACAATTAGAAAAATATTAGATATAGAAATATTAGATATAATTACAATGGGAAAATGAACATAAAGTTAATGTTCATCCGGGGGCCAATGTGTTATTTATTGGTCAAATCTAAAACCTGTAGATGGCGCTGCGCGCCGATATTAATGTTTTGTTTTCTTCTTTTCTACTCAGTGTGTTCTTCGTGTTCGTCCTTGTAGTTGTAATAAATGTATGTCTCAAAATGATATCCTATTAATTTCGTTTTAAGACTTCAATCGACACCAATGAATAGGAATGAACCTACAGTGGCCGGCAGTCCCCTCGACTCTGGACCGATAAGGTAAGATATTTACCTTATTTCAATTTAATATTCTGAAAATGACTACTCATAAAAGATATATCTAAAATGAGTCGCCAAAGTAGCGACATGGTTTTGAATGATAAATTTTTTATAAAGTCGTTAACATTTAGCGACATACGGCCTTGGTCAGAAAGGGATATAGAGACAGAATTGTTCAATATCTCTCACACATGTAATTTTTGTGCCACCTCCCCCACCCCTCCCTTGATAACGCTTGACGACAAATGCCTTGAGATTTCCAATTTTTCTCCATCTGTAACATAAATGTTAAAGTTTTTTTTTTTTTTTTAATTTACATTATTGGATTCTAGAAGCTATAAAGAAGAATTGTTCAATATCTTTCACTCAAGAATTTTTTTACTTTCCCCACTGGCCGCAAGATACACGATCACTGATCAAATGCACTGCGGAAAACGTATGATTTTCAATCTTTCTCCATCTGCAACATAAATGTTATTATTATTATTATTTTAATTTACATTATTAGATTCTAGAAGCTATATATAAAAAAAGAATTGTTCAATGTCTTTCACTTAAATATTTTTTACTCTCCCCTTCCCCCGGCTGACAATCACCGATCAAACACACTGCAGATGCCTTGTGATTTCCAATCTTTCCCCATTCTCAACATAAATGCCAATAGTCATTTAAAACTTGCTTTATTAGATTCTAGAGGTAGAATTGTTTAATATCTTCAATTCACGTAATTTTAGCTGTGTAACCCCCCCCCCCCTTCCCCCCTCCCTGTTCCATCTGCAATTGGCGATCAACAATCAAACATTAGGATACATAATCTTTTTCCATAGCATTTTACCCATTTAAAGTATTTAGCAATGTTTGCTTTAAAATATGATTTGACTTAAATCTGTTCTTATAAAAAGTTTCCTATTTTAGAAAAGAATTTGCTTTTTCTCTCTCCACTTTCAAGTAAAAATCTTCGTATTTTAAATTGTAGGTTATCTAAAGTTTCTGTATCTATACTTTTTAAGAGGAAATACCTTAACTGTATTGAAATAAAATCATTTAAATAGTGTCTTTACAAAATAAATAAATTGTAACTATCCTTACATCTGAACATGTAAGGTATTAAAAAGATGCATAAAATAGATTTGTGTTTAAATATAAATGTGTTCATGCATGTGTGTGAGAGAATACAAAAAAAAAAAAAAAAAAAAATACAAAAGTGTTGTTTTTGTATGCATTTTTAAAAGTTTACCATATGTATTAAGTGCCATACTCTTTTTATTTTGATAATAGTCAGACAAAATATGTAAAGGCTATCAATAAAATTCCTACAGAAAAAAATTTCATAAAAATCTCTTATTTTTCAGAAGAGAATCTTCTGTTCTACTTTTTAACTTTTGAAAGTTGGCTTCTATGCGGCTTTTTTAAAAATATATAGATTGAAAAATAAGCTCTCAAATCACAAAATGGCCAACCTGCCGATCACGAGAGGATTTAATAACAGGAGACTTGGCGTTAGACCGTTGGAATATTAAAACCCGAATAAACTACTACTTTTTGCACTGAAGACGGTACGCTTAAGGCTACCGAAACAGCTGTATGCATCTCAAATATTTTTCTTTGGCGTTTCTGATGAGAGGATTTCTTTTATTCTTTTCCCCAGTGCAGAAGCACTAGTGGACTTCTTGGAAAAAAATTCATTTCGCAATACAATTATTTGACACCCCTCTCCTTTCTATTATAATACTGACCAGCTACCAGTTCTAAAAGTGCATTTAAAAATAGATTAATTATTCCCTACCCAGTATAAGTTGGTTATTTCTACACATATTTAAAAAAAATCTTAGCTCTTCAAATTTGATGAACAGTAATATTAAAGGAAAAGTCATAAAAAAAGTTTTAAGTAATAAGAAAGGGTTCTCTTTGTTTTAAATAAATTGAATTTTTTTCATCATCTTTTTTTTTACCTTCATTTCTAGATATTTTTCTTCCATTTTAAAGATCTTTAGAATTATTAGTATTTTACTAAAAAAATTATAGTACATTTTGAAATCCATTCTATTTTAACCTTTTATAAGGACGTGGGAAGTATACTTCCCACCAACTTTATTCATTTTTAAATGTCGAATCCTATACTTCCTAATTGATCTGGCAATTGTAAATGCCTTCATTCTCTGGAAAGTAAGTAGAAGAGATTCGGGACCTAGAGACCAATTAAATTTTTTACTTTGGCTAGCATGGCAACTGATTTCTGGATTTTCAAGTCATAAACGTGAAGGACGGCCTGTAAATTTCCTGAGCAGCAAGAAAACTGTTCCAGATGACGTACAATTGACTAAAGTTGGTGACCATATGCCAACTTTACAAAAAATATATAATGCAATGTGAAATGAAAATAAATGCAAAGTATATGATGTCTTACCTTTGAATAGCTCCGAGTGGGCAGTGGGAAACATACTTACCACAAAAAAAAAAAAAATCTTAAAAATCAAATTAATTTTCGATAATAAGCTAAATGAATTTTATAAATCAATCTCAATCCCAAAAATATTTTAACATAACATTACTAGAAAAAAATGGCCCCATAAAGGGTTAAAATAAAAATATAATACACTACAAAATATTTAAACAGTTTAATTGTAGAATTTCAAATCTTACTTTATTGTCAGAGTGACATAATAAAATTTAAAATAAACTATCAATTCCTAAGTGAAAATTGGAGGAGATTGGTGTTATTACCCCGGCAATGTTTGGTGGTATGCAATATATGTTTTTACATTTCTTGATATGTTCTCAAATAACTTTAAGAACATATTCTTTTTTATAATTTTTTATTAAATAATATTTTTTCAACTAATTTAAATTGCACAACTGTATTTTCATTTGTCATGTATCCCCCCCCCCCTTTTTTTTTTCTGGCACATGAACTGCTGAGTACTTTTAAGTTTTTATGAATTTGTTGCAGACAGTCGCAAAAAATTCTGACACTAATGTCATGATTAGTTTGATCAATTTTATGTTTTCTGACCACACAGTCTCTATAAAGAATCTATAATATGTATTACTAGGGTTAATGACAATCATGTAGTTGTTACACTCCCAAATTTTAATTTTATTATTATCGCTAATTTTATTCATAAAATATCACTTAATTGTTGCTTAACATAAGTTTCTTCTCTTTTGAGATTTTTTGAGTCTGATGTCTAGCAATACGAGAACTTACTTTATCTTTATTTTTTCAAGATTCTTTTGTAAATAAGGAAGATAGCACAGAATCTGAAAATGAGTTAAAAGTCACAACAAATGAATGTGTCACACATAAAACTAATGAAGATGAATCGAAGGATATATTGAAAGTCGAAGTCAAGGACTCTGTTAAAAGGGAATCTCCTGAAGTAAGTTTTTATTCTATTTTGAGTAAATAAACACTGTGTATTTTTGTACCATTTGTTGCATACTGTAGTTTCAAAATATGCTGTTGTTGTTTTTTAGTCTATCTGTAATTACATTTAGTAAAAACTTAAAAAGAAACTACCGTGCTAAACTTGAAAATTTTGCTTTAAATAAGTTTTATCTTAGTATGTAGCATAGAATTTTTCTTTAACGGCCCTCTTCACTTACCGTCGCCGGAAGCCCGAGCCAATGTTATTTTATGGGGAAATTTTCTTTACAAATAACTTATCAACGAATACATATTTTTAAATTCTGTTTTCACATTCAGAAAATTCCCAACTGTTAAATTGATGGACCTTTTATAAAAATGTATTTTTTTAATTTTTAATATTTTATTTTGAAATTGTAAAATGAAAAAAATTCACATATTGAAAATTCGTATTTTGCAGCTTCAAAATAAAATATAAAAAATTAAAAAAATGATTTTTTAAAAAAGGTCCGTCCATTTAACAGCTAGGAATTTTCAGAATGTGAAAATAGAATTTAAAAATATGTATTAGTTAAAAAGTTATTTGTAAAGAAAAATTTTCCATAGAATAACATTAGCTTTGGCTTCCGGCGGCGGTGAGTGAAGAGGGCCCTTAAAGACAAGGTTTCCTTATAGATAATTTCCATCATTACTTGTTTATGTTTATTTTATAAATTTACAAACAATTGCTAGTGTTATTTCATTTTTTGATTAATATTGCAAGTTCTTATTTCATTTGCTTAAATTTTTTGCAATACAAACCAGTTATTATTATTAGTTATGATTGAAAAGAATACATTTGAAAGCAATCAATTTATTTTGTATGGATTTTGTCCATTAAAATCTTTTGTAAACAAATTTATTATCAATAAGAAATATGAGAGGAAATTAATGTCTTTTAACTGGCTATAGATAGACATAATTACTAAACTTTAAATTAAATTATTTCAAAGTATTTTTATTAGTATTAATTGTTTCTTGCTGTGTCAAGAATAAATCATTTATTCGAGCAAAAATCTCATAATGAACGTTTTTTTTAAGGCTCTGGAGCTAAAATGATTATTTATTTTGATATTATTAATATTATAGGTAGTACAATAAAATTTCATAATTTTATATAAATGTATTGATTTAACAGAAAAATTATGATTAATAAAGTAATTGATTGCATTAAAAAAAAAAAAAATAAATAAAAATCAGTTTCCACTTAAAATTTAAGATTACCTTGTTTCTAATAAGTTTTTATTGTTAATAAATGACAATACTAAATGAATAAGTAAATAAATAAATAAGTAAAAAATATTAATGTTTTTTTTTATTATATCTGTTATTTCACACCCATTTTCATTTAATTTTATAACTTTGTATCAATTCTCTTTATTTTAGACTTAATCAGCATTCCTGATGGCTATCATTTTTTCTCCTTTTTAGATTTGTATTTTAAACTCCAATCATTACATTAAGTGTTTAATTTTTCATGTATTGTATATGTGCTATATTTTATAATAACAATCAGTAGCATATTATCTTTTATAAAAAAGTGATTCTATATGAAAGTTCTAAGTTACATGACAGGTATTTTGAAATAGCTTTTTCTTTTTCTTCTTCTGTACTAATGCTTTGGCTTTGATCATGTTTAGAGCAATATGTCTATGCCTTCAAGCAATCTCTTTTCTGAACTGCTTTCGGGTACTGAAGGGACTAAGGTATAAAGAGCTTCTTTCAACAAGCATGTTATGCTAGAGGTACTCTTGCATGCACCTGCCTGCTTTTTTTTATTTCAATTTCATTTTAATTTACTAACCCTTTTTTTCCCCCCATTTATTTATTTTCTTTCTAGTATGCAGTACTCTTCTTCTATTAGCATAAATAAGCATAGCTTTTAAAACTACATTTATTTTATAGAATCATCATTATCCTTTTAGTAATGCTGCATTTTTATTGTTTAGATTAACTTTTATTTTATTGTATTTTTATGCTAAGCCTTCATCAAATGTTAAAATGTATTCCATAACATAAAAATGGATGCACTGAGAAAGAATAATCCAAACAGGAAGATATTGCATATGCCCATACTGTATAATTCAGCACACAGAACAAATGCAGCAGATCATATCACTTTTCAAATTGTTAAAAAACAATTTGTTTGAAAAAAGAAAGAATATGGAGTAGTATATCCCTGGGTATATCCTTCATATTTCAGTAGAAAATGCAGACTAAAACTTTTTAATTATATATTTACACTGTATAGGGCTTGTCACATGACATGACTTCATCACGTTGTTTTGACATATGTTTCAGATAAGTGGTTTATTAAACAGATTTTAATTGGGCTTTAACATATACCTTATGATAAAATATGAAAATGATTAACTTCTAGTGGTGAATGACTGATTAGCTAGAACTCCAGCACACTGATCAGAGCATCCAAATCATATATAAAGCAGAGAACATTCTAATACTAGGACATAACTTCAATGTGAATGAGCAGATGTCATCATTTGAGGGAGGGCATGTAGCAATTGATAGAAAGTGATAATAAAATGCAAGTGTGGAATGACTGCCTGATGGATGTTCATAGTATCTGATGTATCCTTATCAACAATTTGATATGTAATTCAGACACCAGGGAGTACAATGACCATTGATAGGCTACTAATGGCCATATCACAAGGGAGCATATATACTCAACACAACATTATACGCAACATGTTCACTATGCTGAACGAACGAGAAACCGGTCAGCTGTCCGTAGGGTTCCCCCGAATTGATAGCGTGATGTATCCCCTTCTCTAAAGGTATTCCAGGAAAAAATCCTGTTTATTCCTCCTATTGGTCAATTTTGATCAGCACGCCCAACATACTCAGCTTTTTCTAAATGGTTTCGTAAAAGTTGATCATCCGAAAACTTGCTGTCCTTGAACAAAATTTATGTTGGGTATAATGCTGTGTTTAGTAAAATGCTGAACGAAAGTCTCTCGTGTGATATGGCCATTAATGAATTGGGGCTGAGATAATGGAGACCAGTGTGTCTGCCAACTGCCTCTTATAATTATACAACATCAAACTCATTTGACCTTGAATCTCATGAACTAGAGCAGTATTGTCTTCAGTGATGTGTCCTACTTTTTATTGAGCCCCAATGATCAACAAAGATATCTATGACAACGATGGAATACTTAGCTAATTGTTGTCCACGACACAGCCTAACAACTAAGAATTATGGTATAGGGGGCCAGTTCATTTAACAGCTGGATCCTTTTGGTCATAATCTATGATACTTTTACAGCAATGTGATAGTTAAAGATATTCTATGTCCATTATGTTTCCTTTTCTTTCAGAGGCTCCCCAACTTATGTTCTAACAGCATAATGTCTGACTGCACATGGCAAGTCTTTCTACAGATTATCCTTGTGCTTCTCCAACACTTCCTTGGCTGGCACGATCCCCGTATCTCTCCCTGATAGATTGTGTTTGGGCTGTGCTAAGCAGTTATTTACCAACCCTGCTTTCTCCAATCTCACTCAACAGTTGAACATTTATATCAAACAATCTCATAGGAGAGCATCAGTCAACTTTATGATATCTGCTTGCATCAGGACTAGATGCAATTATTGATTTTTTTGCTCAATACCTATTTCCCAAAGAAAGCTTTCATTTTCTGTGATGCTGTTATTGTTTTGTTTTCAATACCTGCATATCTCAGCTTCTGATTTCCATCCAGTTTGGTTAATTCTTTCATGGTGTGTCAGTTTTTATGTTATAGATATATAATGTGATAGATCTTCTTTTGTGAAGAAAGACTGTTTTGCTTTATGTTAAAATTTGTAGCTATTTTATTCTACTTTAGATTAATTTAGTTGTAAATCTACCGCTTTAAGTAGCTTTTTTAGTTTATTGTATTTAGTAGTTCTTTGTGATGCTAAAAAAGGTTCTTATAAAAAATGAAAAAATAAATAAATAAATAAACAATAATAATAGCATCAAAATTTCATAAAAACAAAGTATTTTTTAGTACTGGCTCATAATAATAGAAAAGTATTTAACACAATGGTTACAGATAACGTAAGTTCTCCTAATGTTTATTTATTTTCTCACCAGTCTTATTTATTTACACTCATTTAAAATTAAGAAAAATTATTCATTTGGAAAATGCATAAATATCCCCCCCCCCTCTCCTCTCCTTTGCTACAGCCTTGATTGTAATTCATAGACCATAATGTATGAAACTTTTGTGCATTCCTATGAACAAGCCATAAATGCTATATACACAGTTTTCACCCAGAAACATTCTGCAATAAACCTCAATGTGATATATGAGTTTTTTGTCAATACAAATATTAGTAAAAATTAAAGATTGAATTAATGATGAATTATTTATTTAATGATGAACAAATTTATTTAATCTATGAATGGAGTTTTTCTTTTTGCTTAGAGTTTTCTGCCTATGTTTTTCAGGCATTTTAATATTCTAGTCTTTAATTAATATTGTTACCTAGCATTTTAAGTTGATACATAAGCATATTACTTTGCTTGTATGTTTACCCTATTTATCTTGGTTTTTATTAATGTGTTTTAAAGATTCTATTTATTGAAATAATTTAAATTTTAGCTTTTTTTTTTTTTATTATTTAAATAGTGTACGCAGGGGTCATTCCAAACAAAAATTAAGGATCTTTAGCAGCCCCCTCATAAAATTCAAATTAATAAAATGAGTTTCTTCACAAAAATCAAACCTGCAGAATGGGCACTCTTCTCACAATTTTCAAATCCATAAGAATGGCCCTTTCACAAGATTTCATTTTATAAAAATATTTCATTTTATGAGATTTTTCCATGTTTTCAGTATTGTTTCAAATGAGTGCCTTAACTTTGTTCAGTGAAACAGCGTTAACTCAATATTTGTATATGGAAGGATCGTAAAAGAGAAGGTTTAACCCAATAATTATTTTTTCATAAACATAAATAAAAATTTCACAAAAATATTTTACTGTTTACAAAAATGGGCCCCAGAAATTAAAACTTGGATTGACCCCTGGTGTGTTTAGTATTAGATGTAAATTTTAAAATATTGTTTATCCCCATGAATGCATTAACAATTGTGTTTCTTTGCATGTAGCATTCAACAATGATGATTCAGAGTTCAAATAGTAGTGCCATCCGAAGTCTTTGGAAGAATGTGTTTTTTGTGATTTTGTTTGCTTATGTAGTGTTTTGGATTGGTGCTTTGGTAGCGGGTTAGTGCATGTGCTATATTTCCTTCCTTTTCTTCATCAAATGTGTGAATTTGTCTTTTCCTTTTTTGCCTGTCTTTTATAACTATACTCTATTAATAAAGTAGTGTATCATAGCATTATAATACACTCAAACTTGACTACAAAATATTTCTGGTAAAATATGTTTTATTGTATGTTTGTGTAAGTCTTAAATTTTTTGTTATGTACAAACAAAAGTTACTTAAATTGGTTTGTAATAATACTTTATTCACATTTCAGTTATATTTCTTTTGTTTTTATTAAGTTACTTTTGCTTGTCCCTTTCCGACCGGAAACATTTTTACCTTAAAGCATTACATTCTTCTGTTTTTGCAAACTGAAAGAATAATATGGACTATAACCGACATTTGTTGATTGAAAATTGTACTTTACACTTTCTGCTCATTAGCTCGATCGTTCATTTCCTGATTTTATTACATACGACTGTTCCAGATGCAACAATGTGAGTGGATGTCGTGGATGTCTAACCTATACGATCGTACGCTTTTGGTCAGAAAGGGTTATGAAAGTACAAAAATAAATGAAAAAGAAGACGGAAAAAGTATTGATTTTTAATTCTGCCAATCTTCTAATTATTCAATCATGCTATTTTAATTGATGAGGCAAGCGATATATGAGTTGCGTAGATTGAGGAAAAGGTTTATAAAAAAGAACTTCTTAACACGGCCAGAAGAACTTGGCAAATATCTACAAGTTTTTTTTAAACCAATAATATTTTTATCATTAACAGGCATATGAAGTTAACACAAAGGTTTGGTCTTTTTTCTTTATTTTTTACATTTAATGTCATAAATACTGGAGTTGGAAACATGAACAAGTACATATGTTAAATGCCTAAACTTTAGGTAATGGAATAGGATATATTAAACTCAAACTGTAAGGGGAAAAAGAAGTGGGAAAAGGAGCAAAATTTTTTCTTTGTTTGCTTATGATACTAATTGCGCAATTACAATCAGCTCCCTGTAATCCACAATCCACTTTAAGATGTAAACAATGAAATTTACTTTGGAAGTAGAATTTTTTTTTTTTCCCCCGTTTTTTATGGAAAATTAGTATTTTTCTTTTTATTAATTTAATTTAATTTTTAATTTCATCCTTACTTTTTTCTGTGCTGCAAATTATAATATAACTTAATTGATTAATCCAATAAATATGAATATTAGTTTTTTTTTTTTTTTTTTTTTTTTTTTTTTTTTTGTTAAGGCTAAACAAATTAAAAATTTGTTGCTTTACAGCTTCACAATTTTACTGTAACACTTTAAAGATTTTTTTTGTGGAGGGAAAAAAAAGAAAAGTATCTTTTATTTTAGAACAAGAAGTTTCATTTAATTAAAAATAAAATTTTCAAACATAACAGTTAAGTATATACTCTAAAGTATTAAAATAAACAATAATTACTTCAATATACCAAAAAATTAAAGGTTTTATCTACCTACAGATAGTGTGGAATTTTGGTAAACAG
Source organism: Salticus scenicus (assembly GCA_963930645.1). Lineage (NCBI taxonomy): Eukaryota > Metazoa > Arthropoda > Arachnida > Araneae > Salticidae > Salticus > Salticus scenicus. The sequence goes on from OZ005653.1 coordinate 340,628,076, forward strand.
CCAGTAAAGGTCAATTCATTGTCCCAGATTAATAAGAAGGAAAAATAAAATGGAAGTGATTCATTTAATTTTTTAATTTTTCCTTCCTTTTTCAGAATAGTGAAAAGAGTGATTTTATATCAGCTTTCGTGCTTTCCAAATGTTTGACTAGATCTGTTAATGCCCATAGGACTGAGCAATGTTGAAAATCTTACAATGTGATATGTAACTAATTTTATGTAGCAGTTTAATGATATATTGATATTAGAAAAGTTACATTTATTTACATTTTAAGATTGTTTTTACTTTAATACATGTAATATTAGTATGCTTTTAAATTTTAAAATACTTCAGAAACTTATTTTTTTTTTTTTTTAAGTGTTTTATATTGATAAAAACTTTTATATTATGTAAAATTCTTAAAAATTACTTAAATAAATCTTTCTTTAAAAAAAAAAAAAACTCAAAGATTAGAATAAATTATCACCTGATAGATTTGCTTCCTAATAGAGAGATGTAAACATTGAGAAACACACCTATGTAATAATGTTACTGAGTATCTGCAAATACTATCAAAATATTAGACAGAACTTTTAAACAAAAACATCCTCAATCAAACTATATTAGTATCCACTTTCCCATCAGTAGCAGTTGGATTCGATATGACATAAGTGCTCTTACCTCTACAATCAATGATGGTAAATAGATAGGCAGACCCTTGATTTAGTGCTAACACAACAATTTAGTGCTAGGCACACTTTTGTTGATGGGTCCCTTTAATGCAGGTCTTAATAATATCTTTTATTATTATAGATGCGTTTCAGAAAAAGTGATAAAAATACACCTCTGTTTAAAAGTTTAGCAAGATTTGAAAACAATCAGTATTTTTCAAATTAAAAACTTATCTCTCAATGAAATGTTTTCAAACATTGGGTATTTAAAGAACAAGAAAATTAATTTGAAATAACTTAGGAACTTCACTTTTACAATAAATATTTAGAAGGTTTAGTTTTCTGAAAAAATAAATAATGCCATTTATGGGGTTTTGATGCAATTATTTTAGTTTCTTCACTTTTATAATGAATGATAAGATTAAATATTATAAAATTAAGAAAAAAAAAAAAAAAAAAATTATGCAGTTACACCACCTTTACAAGGAACACATGCCAAACAGTTTTTGACCCACAACTGTTTAAAAATGTCAAAGTGTTGTAAGATTTCTGCAATTTTTGATTTTTTGAAAGTCAAGATAATTTCACGAATGGTTGTATCTCAAAAAATTCAAATTTTGAGATAAGCCGCCTGTGATATCAGTTCTGAATAAGTTCAGCTAGCTGTGTCTTCTTTGTACTTACAGGCATTTTGGAACTGTATAATTATGAACATTTCATGTATTTCATTTGGTTTTGTTTGAATATCAATCTTTGATGGTCTCATATCTAGAGAATATAAAGGTGAGATGATGCAAGATGACAACGAATAGTTCAGAAATGAAAAACTTTGAAACTGAGAATTTTGATTTTTTTTTTAATAATTTGACTGATATTACTATTGTACTGAAAATCAATTTCTGAGGTGTTAAGGTTCTTCAAAAGATTGACTGGTCTAATATGGAATGAACCTTTTAATAATATTGTCTTTTCATAGTTGTTATTTTGTCAGCAAAACTATTTGGAATTAAAATGTCTATTTTCCTTTTTAAAAATATGCTGCATTCATTCCTGTTTTACAGTATACTACACAGGTAATATTAGATGTGGTTATAATGTTCAAACGGGATTTGAGGGGGATGGTGTGGTAATAAAGAGTCTATTACCACACCATTCCCCACAAACACAATAGACCCTCAAACAAGACCCTCTCACATTTAAAATATACATAAAATAAAACTGATTCTAAACTAATCTTGAATTCTTATTTAATGTTCAAACATTTCATATCTTCCACCATAACCCTAGCATAACCCACCAAAGCACGAGTTTTTTCCAGAAAAACTGGTAAAAAATGATCGAGTTTTTATTATTTTTGTTTATTGGACAGAAAATGAATATATAGGTATAGTGTAAGTTATTTTTTGCAATTTCAGTTGTGGAGGGTGACTAGAGAGGGGGGAACTGAGGGGTAAAAGTTATATATATATATATATATATATTATACAAAGTGTAAATGATTTGATTACATGTTTATTTTGAATTTCAAAATATTAAAATCAAATTAAATCAAATTGTCGTACTTACAAGCATAAGAATGGCTAAAAATTCACTTTGGTATGATATACCATGAAGCATGGTACAGCACGTTAATACAATAATATCTCATTTCTTTCCTTATCTTTTTACCCCTCTCATCTCTTTTACTGCAACAAACGATGCAATTTCTACAAGGGGTCGCTTTCTTTTCTGTCAGTGGTACAAATTCGGGAAAGTGCCTTTTGGTTAGTCTCAAAGGCCTGGGTTGGTAACCAGGCCAACTTGTTCTTTTGGGTAACACTTGGGTATTTTGGGGTATTTTTCAATTAATTTTCCCACAAGCATTTTTAAGTTAATAAACAAGTTTAACTATAATCCAGTTTATCTATTTTTACTAGAACGGATCGTAGACGGGCATTAGAAATAAAATAATGCAAGATACAAGATCATACGTGTGAGACATTGGCATATGCAAATTTGCCAGTAACTTTCGTCCGTGTCAGACATGGGCAAATGTGTTAAGCGGTTAAACTGTAATATATGTATCAATTAACGATGGGTAAAAGAAAGTTGTATGATAAAAATATTGCTTTTCTAGAATCAAAAATTAGTTGAAAACTCATTTTATAGATACATGATAATTATTATTTATATAGCTATTATAATATTTATTTTATTGATAAAAACTTTATCATTTTTAGCAGACATATTTTACCAGAAATTTGCATAATTAGCGAGTTTAAATTTCCCCTTTTATTATTTATAATTCATCTATCATAATATTCCTCTTGTAAAAATTTAAATGTGTTTAAGTTTACTGAGACAGCTTTGTATAATTTTGTGTTTGTTTCTTTTATGCTTTATTTGATATGAAGATGCAATTCATTATGTTTTGGCTATTTTCTAATCTCCTTTGTATTTTGTCAATAAATAAGAAAAAGTTTTCTTTTTTAAGCTATTATTTGACATCTTAAAATATAAGACATTTATATATTTATATATATAATTTTATTAAAAAATAGTTTCTTTTTGGGGCATTATAATTTAAATTCCAACCTGGATTTCATTTGTAATGATATATATTATAGAATATACTATTGTATATCTTCTAATCAAACTATACTAGTAAAATCTTCTTCTAATCAAACCATATTAGTAAAATCTAGTGTTATTTAAAGCATCCTGCTAACTAAGAGAAATACGAAATATAGAATTAACTTTTATTTCTTAATAATTCTATTGAAAGATTTATTTCTTTACCTCTAAGACAGAAAATGGTCTATGTAACATTTTTTTCTGTTGTGCAACTTTTTAAAGTTTTAACCAATTTTTCTTAGTTACATTTTAAAAATATACATACAATAGTGAAACCCGAATAAACTATTACGTCAGAAATGCCAAGGAAAAATATTTGAGATGCATACAGCTGTTTCAGTAGCCTTAAGCGTGTACCGTCTTCAGTGCAAAAAGGATTCTGAATCTGGAGAAGTGCTCGTATATATAGGAGAGGGACCGAATTTAGTGCAACCAATAGGATTACGGGAAAAGTGGGGAGAGTGGCCAATAGGAATTTAGGAATGTTAGCTGTGTAAACAATAGAAAAATTAAGAAAATGTGGACTGAATGTACAATTTCCAACAATCAGACAAATAGGGAACAGCGAAATCACAATTTACAAGGTTTTTAAAATTTTTATAAATATGAAAAGCTTCAAAGAAATAGAGTTCATGAATGGATTTAGGTCTGCAAATTATTCTAGCTGAATTAAATTTAAAATTATGATTTTCCTTCCAGCAATGTTTAGAAATAGCCGATTTATTGGTTTCTTGTTTGTGGACATAATTCATATGTTCTTTTAGACGAAATTTAAGACTGTGTTTAGTTTGACCAATACATAATAAACCACACTGACAGGAAATACTATAAATGTCCCAAGAATTATGCACATCAATGGGATCTTTTAACTGAAAAAAAGTGAGTTTATTGGAAGGTGAAAATATTATTTTAAAATCATATTGTTTGAGAATTTTAGCTATATGGTTTGACTGGATTTAGGAAAATAGGGTAAGACAATACTGATATTAGAAAAGACTGATTTAGTAGACGAAATACAAGGGAGTTGTAATTTTTGGATAGCTTTGTCTATAATGGAAGGGTCATAACCTCTGTCAATTGCAATGGCTTTCAGGTATTTAATTTCAGATTTTAATAAAATAGGATTTGAACAGATATTAAGGGCACAGTTTACAAAAGTATAGAAAGCAGCCATTTTTTGGTTAGGTGGGTGACATGAATGCGCAGGGGAGGAAGAGAGACTGCAAAATTTTTACTATAGACGGTGGTTGAAAATCCATTTACAGACGAGGGTATCAAGAAATGGAAGGGAGCCATTATTTTCTATTTCATGTGTAAACTGGATATTACTGTCAACTGAATTTAAGGTTTCTAAGACATGGTCAATATTGTAACGAGATATGTCGATAAGTGTGAAGGTGTCGTCAATGTAACGGGTCCAAAAAGGAAAAGATATTTTCTTGAAAAGCTTGCTTTTGAAATAGTGCATGTAAATATTTGCAAGAATTGGGGAGAGAGGGGAACTCATGGCTAAACCTTCAGACTTACAATAAAAATTATTTTGGAAAGAAAAAGTGGTTTGTGATAAACAAATGCAGGTAAGAGAAATTAATTCTTGTATTTCAAAAGATGTGAAATGAAACTCTTTTAATCAATTTTCGAGACAGCAGAGACAATCTATTTTTCTCTCCTATATATACGAGCACTTCTCCAGTTGCAGAATTCTTTTTGCACTGAAGATGGTATGCTTAACTCTACCGAAACAGCTGTATGCATCTCAAATATTTATCTTTTGGCATTTCTGATGTAATAGTTTATTCGGGTTTTAATATTCCAACGCCAAGTCTCCTGTTATTATACAATAGTTGTTAGCATTTGAATTTATTAGAAAATGTTAATTTTCTTTCTAAATTTTTCGCATTCGCTGCTTTTTTTATTCATTTATTTTAAATTTTTAAGTAGAAAATAATTTCAAGCTTTTCTTTATATAAATATATTTTTTCATCATAAAATAATTAACCGGTATTATCCTGTTATACATTATTGGGCATGTATTTGCTAAGATCTGCATAATTTTAGCTTGCTTGACAAAGCTGTATAGAAGGTGTTTGTAAACTGTTTAAGAAGTTTTGGAGGCATATAAAACCCATTAAATAAATAAATAAATAATATTTATAGCTGATTTCAGTTCAGAGTCAGAAAAGCAAAATTTAGTAATATGCACACAAGCCCTCCATTCGGATGTACCGGGTGATTATAATTAAAGTTATGATTTCAAAACACTGTATTTTTAAAACTACCCATCAGAGCAATTGGATACTTTACCAGAGCAATCATGAGGCAATGAAATTTTGTTTGGCAAAAAAAAAAAAAAAAAGTTCCAAAATGTGCCGTCAATTATCCGTAAAGTATTTGTTTCATGAAGCTCCTCTTTTTCTCTTTTCACTAGGACTGTTTCTGCTGTAAACACTTATTCTTGTCTTTTTGCAAAAAAAAATTTGTAGCAAACCGTTGAAGTTTATTGTTTCCTGCTATTCCATTGTGGTGCTAACAACATTCCTGTGTTTAATGAGTCCATTTAGGTGTTTCCCCTGACATTCCCCTGATTTGCCAAACAAACTTTCATTGCATCACGATTGCTCTGGTAAAATATAAAATCTCTTTGATGGGTAGTTTTAAAATTATAGTGTTTTGGAATTGTAACTTTAAGTATAATCTTGTACATTATTGGACTTGTATTTGCTAAGATCCGCATAATTTTTAGCGTACTTGACAAAGCTTTATAGAAGGTGTTTGTGAACTGTTTAAAAAAGTTTTGGAAGCATATAAAACCCATTAAAATAAATATTAATTATAACTGAGTTCAATTCAGAGTGTCAGAAAAGCAAAATTTTAGTAATATGCACAGAAATATCACTTTAAAGCATCATTGAGAAAGAGGGAATGTTCTCAGAATGTACCGATGTCTAAAAAGAATGAGTAAGTACCTAATGGATTTGTAGTGATATGCACCACAAATGCATGAATAATGTTATACAAATTATGCTGGTGCTTTGCGGGATATTGAGATGAGGCGTGGAATTACACCTTTGTGCAGTATGTCCAGCCTTTTTGTTAGCTAAAGTTTGTGATGCAAGTGCTCTGGAAGAAAACTTGTTTCAGCATTGTGTTTTTATGGATGAAGCTTTCTTTAGCTTGAAAGGCAATTTCAATACTCAAACTGGACATATATGAATTAAAAACATTTTTCACATCACTGACTGTGTACTTCTTAAATAACAGTAGAGTTTTGTTGTAATACTCGAGTAAGTATTCTTGGTGATCAGCTGTAGAATCTAGCTGAGGCAATGTACTGTGTCTTCCTGGAGAAAGTGATTTACAGATTATTGTAGCTTTCTCCACCTATTTTGCAGAGGTAGTTTTTACACAATAGAGCTCCAGCACCCTTCAGCATTCCAATCCAACATTATTATTGTTGATATTACCAACTGTCAATTAGATGTGCTGAACAGAATATTAAAGGTGATGATTGTTACCATAATGCTTAATAAATATAAATTTTTCATAGGGCATAGGAGAATATTGACATATAGACTTTGTGGAAGATTTTGTTTGAATTCTCCTTGTTGCAGACAAAATCAGTACATAAGAAGTCTACAAATTGTGTTATGATTTTCATATGGTAGTTTGAGCTGCGCAACAAAACCCTTGGAAAGGGCCTTATTTTGAGGCAAATGGAGCAAGATTCTCACTTTTATAAAGACCTCAAATAAGTTGCCTTTTGAAATTTAAAATTGTATATTTTCAAATATCAGAGAGTAGGTAATGTAGTAATATGAATTTGTTATATCTGTGAAAAACCTCACATCAAACTTCTCTATTTGACATAAATATTCTTAAAACAGCTATAAAATTATAGAAGCTGCTAATTATACTCAAAATATAGCTTCATTTCATTTACATTCAAATTTGAAATCATCATTATTATTAGCACAAAGTATGCCTTTGCTATAATAAAGTGTAAGCAGAGACTCTCATTATTTTGTCTTTATTCTCTGTATAAATAGAAGGGGACCTTGAACTAATGATTTTGCCATGGGCCCTCATTTCTTTCTGTGAATAAATTTCTACCCTTGGATGTCACTGTGAGCTCCTCCTTTGAATCTATTGCTGATCTGTTGGGTTATTATTATTATTATTATTATTTTACTTTTTCCCTGTTGTAATTTCAGTGGATAATTTACTGAATGTTATAATTGTACTCTAAATAGATTTTAAATATTACTCTTTCTTTCTTTCTTTTTTTAAATAATAAATACCCTGTGTAAGTATGTTTATTTATTTATTTATTTATTTATATGTAACAAGGACTCATATTCAACAATTCTATGAGATAAATTATAGAACAGTGAGCCCCAACCTTAATTTTATGCTATATTTATTTACATTTTTAAAATAATTTGTTTACTTTAAAATGCATTTAAATGTAATAAATTAAACTATTTAAAATTTTCCTCTTTGCTAGATTTGGAGGCAACCACCACCATTATTTGATGATGACGACGATGATGAAGAGGATGATGATTGGCTGAAATGATCTTCATTATATGTATCTATTGTAATTTGAAATGAAAAACTGTATAAATATGAAAGAATAGTGCAAATATTTTTGAATTATTTTTAATTTATTAACTCTCTTTAATATGTTAATAAAATTTTTTTTTGTAACTTAGTTTCTCATTATTTCATTTAATCGTATACTATTATTACTCAAGCAACACTGATCCATCATATTTTACTTGGCCTTTCACCAATTATTGGAAATTTGCTCAAGTAATAACTTTTATATATTTTTTTGAAGCAGTATCAAACACCTAGTTTCAATAAGAAAAATAAATCACGAAAAGTAATTAACACATCGATATCATATCACTGTGAAAATCCGATTAAACAACTTTTTTCTTTAAAATGTAATTTAAATGTTTGAGTGCAAAGTTGTACAATATATTTACATATTTGGCCTCATATTTAAACTTTTCTAAAACTTTACTTCAGATGGTACTTTAAAAGATCCACTGGGAGTATCTGTCTAATATAAATTATTTTATCTCACATATAATAAATAGCTGTGAAATATTATATTATGTTTAAAGTGTACCAGTAGAGGCACCAGAAATTCCCCGACGGGGGGACACCACCTCCCCGACAGGGGGGCACTACATAAAGAGAGTTTATTATATGAGTATTTATCAAAAACTGCAATACTGTTAATATTTGTACCATTCCATTTGTTAGTACTCCTTGTGGTTTTGGACATCGTGTCACAGACAGACATTTTCTAAAAATATCGTGACCAAAACGTGTTCTGAACCTCTCAAAACGTGTATATTCATGGAAAACTGGAAGCTGAAAATTTTTGCCGATCCAATACTTTCTTCTGTTGAATATAGAATGGAAAAACAGGAATGCTCCAAATTTGTAAAAAGAAGGAAAAATGCTGCTAAAAGTAGAAAAACTGAAAATTTTGTATTTGTTTCCCCGAGAGATTTTAGGAGTATGCCCCAATGGGGGGTCACAGACTCCCCGACGGGGGGGCCTGTGCCCCCCCGGCCCCCTAGCTGGCGCCACCCCTGAGTGTAACTAAGTTTAATAAAAAATGAAATTTTTAGTGCATATGTTACCTGAATAAATTTTGGATAAAATTTCTGAACATGCAAATTTAAATTCATTAATTTTAAAATTGTTGATTCTAAATGAAATAATGCTACTGTTTTTTTTTGTTTTTCTTTTTAATATATATATTATGGTTCACTATCAGAGTTTGAAATTATTCGCAATCTTATTTAAATTTCATGCTGTATTATGTTAAGTTTTGAATTTTTTTCAATAACCAGTCTTACAACTATTAATTAGATTGCATGTATCATAATTCTATTGGAACCAGAGACACTGTTATTATTATTGTCAAAATAATAGATATCTTCAAAAAATTGCAAGGTAATTGGTTTTCCATGTGTCATATATTTAATTTGGAGATGGAATTATTAAAACCACAATGTGAAAAATCATTTTTATGTTAAAACCCACTTATGAACTCATAAATATCTAAAGTCTAGCTCATTCTTTTCATTACAACTTTTGCACTTTTTATTCTATTTAACTGAAATATCGACTTAAGTTGCCCTATATTGTAGATTATATCTAGCTTTTTTAAAAACAGTGCTATATTCGTTTATATACAGTAAAAGAATTATTTACTACAAATGCTCATATTGCAGCAAAAATTAATGGTATGCATTTTATTTTTCAAAAGGAAGTTTTGTCAATTTTTCAGCAAGTTTTATAAAATTTTATTGAGACTTTTCTTGCTATAAGCAAAAGACTTATCAAAAAACTAATAATTTTTGAAAAAAAAAAAAAAAAAAGTAAATTTATATATATGATTTTTTTTTTTTTTTTTTTTTTTTTTTTTTTGCATGAATAGTGTGAATATACTAATATACTATTCATGCAAAAAAGAAGCATACAAATATTGTAAAAGAGTAAGTGAAATCTTTGTGTTAAAGTTACAAGTCGTTTGTAGCTTTTTATGATACAAGGTAATCCAAAATGTTTTTGTTTTTCTTCAATTTGTGGTTGGTCTCTTAATTGTTCTCATGACTGGAATATGTGAGTCTAAGAATGCTTTTGCATATCTGAAGTTCAAGTCTATTTCATCTAGTATTTCCTTAGAAAAAATAAATAAATAAAAATAAATATTTATTTTAGAAAATTAGAGAGGCAAGTTTACTGAATGGAATAAAATATTTAAATTTATTTTTTCAAAAAAAGTGTTCACCGAGCTAAAAGATGAAATAGAAGTAATAAAAATGCACCAGCGAACTGGTGTTTTAAAGTAATAAGTAAAAAAAAATTGAATAAACACCCTAAAATGAAAAATCTGTACTGCAGTGGTGAGTATCTCAATGTATGCTCACTTTGCGAGCATTAAAATTATGGATATGACAGAATTTAATTTAGTATAACAGGACTACTTATATTTGTATTTTAACACCCTTTCAAAAAAAAAAAAAAAAAAAAAAAAAAAATCTGAAAACACTTATAAATAATATAAATAATCAGGAAATATTCAGTCGAGACCAGTTGGCTCTGTGGTCAGAGTACACAGCTATGAACCTGAAGGTTGTGAGTTCGATCCTCACTGATGGGAAGTGGAAAAAATAAAATATCTGAAAACACTAGTCTAAATAATCAGGAAATATTCAGCCAAGACCCGTTGGCTCTGTGGGCAGAGTACACAACTACAAACCCAAAGGTTGTGAGTTCGATCCTTACCGATGGGAAGTGGAAAAAAAAAAAATATATATATATATATATATATAAAAGTTTTTACTGATTTCACAAAATATTTTAAGATAGAGTAAGAAATTAAATGGTAAAATTGGATATTGGCAGGCATTTTCGAAGTGGAACACTGTAAATTGGTAATGACGCAAAACGCCACATTGAAAGAAATAGTCCTGTCGTACTGATAAAACAAATCCTTATAATATAATTAGCTACTGTAGTTTTATTAGATTGTTTCAAAAGCATGCATCAAAATGCATTCATTGACTGGGACCTGCATGTTATTTATTATCCATTTTCCACATACAAGAAAGTCTATGTTTTTGGGGCAATATGTTTACACTAGTTAACTGGCAGTCCGAGTGCAACTTAACTATAATATTAAAGTTGATCAAAATAAAAAAATTGCTTAAAACAAAAGAATTTATGTGAGAAAGACCGAGCTGGTTATCAGCCAGGGTAGCTCAGTGGCAGAGCAACTAATTTTTAAGCGGAGTGCCCGGGTTCAATTCCCGTCTCTGGTACTTTTCACATAGTTGCTATAAAATTCAACTTTAACACTCCACTTTATCTAATGCAAAGAACATATGTTTGCATTTTTTAAAAGTGTGCATTTTCTTATTATAGAATAAAGTTTGAAGTTGTTTATTAAAGAATGATTTTTTTTCTACATTACAGAGGTAGGAGAAAGGGAGGACACAATTTTCATAAAATTGTAGGGTGTTTAAACACAACAATTTTATTGGAATAGGATAAGCCACCAGTCGGTATTTTAAAAAATGCATGCAACATATAGTAGAGGTGTGGGCACTAGCAAATTTAGTTTAGCCCCACTTTTTGACACTGTAAGAAGGGAAAATTAGGACAATACATTATATAATAGGATCTTTTAGGACAGTTCTGAAAAAAAAAAAAATTAGGAATTGTAGGAAAATTAGGGCAACCCCTATCCGTGACATTAGAAAATCTTAATACTTATTATTTTTAATTAAAGAATTTTCGTATATAACCTAAAAATTATACTTTGTATCCATACAAAAGTATAAAGTAGATAAGAAAAAATATATTTTTTTGTTACAAATATTTAATTACTTTTTATTTTATATTTCTACACTACTTAGCAATAAGTATTTGGACACTTTTGAATTTAGACGTTTTGTTAAATATCTAGAAAAGTTCTTTAGGAATCATCTTGAAACTTTTCTAATGTAAAGAACATGTTATAACTCATATATTCAAGCAAAAGTTGTGTCTTGAAGAGGAAAAGAGGACCAGTAAAAAATTAAAGAAATATCAGAATGTTTTGGATCACCCTGTAAAATGTAATGCTTGAAATGTGTTTTGGCTGTAGCATGTGATTTTCTCATCTGAATAAATTTTTAAAAGGCAACCACATATATTCATGGAGATATAACGGTTTCTTTAAAAAAAAAAAAAAATCCACTTTTTAACATGATTTTATTAATTTGACATGATCTGTAACTATTAATGTATGTAATGAAATCATGCAATTCAATTTTCGGCAACTTCTGGTCATCCAATGGACCTGAAATTTTGCACACGACTTCATAATCAATGATGATACTATATAGAAATGTTTCCAGGCACTTATCCCATGAGAGGCAGGTTCCAGAGGCAAATAAAAAATCCATACATATAAAACTCTATTGTATGTGGCACAGGATTTGGCTGCCTTTGTATAACGTCAAGTGGCAACAATTAATTTTTTCTATTAAAGAATTAAAAGTATGCAATTGTTTTCTAAAACCTTTTTATTTTTAACTGAAAATTAAAATATTTTTTACTTCACATTTTGAAAAAAGATCTTAAAAGTTAAATATAATTATGAATTAATAACTGCAATTTGCAAAATGCAAAATATTTTTCATATAAAATAAAGTGCTAACTATATGTATAACTCAAGTATATCTGACATAAACATTTGTTAGTTGTATAACAGAAACATTTTTGTACTTTTTAGTTTATATTTCAATAAAAGTATGTCCTTTAGATTTTTAAAAGTATAATTTTATTTAATTATAACGTGTAGGATATTAGACTCAGAGCAAAAACATTTTCAGAAAATTTGGCATACTTCATTAGGCACAGCATACTGCAATCAGAATGCAAAAATGTTAAATATCTTATAAAATAGGAGCATTTTTACTAAATAATTTTTATCTATGCATGCGCTAGCTTTTAAAAAATTTCATTTGCATAATTTAATAGCCAAATGTGTTGATCAACTTATATGAAAACCGCAAATAAATATATTGTAAGTTCAAATAGTTATGAGTTACAAAATGAACAGAATTTAAGTTTTTATCAAAATAAAAGCTAAACTAGAAGGGGTTTTACTCACATTTTTATTTTGATTCAATATTCATTCCAAATTATTCAGACGTGCTTAACCACACCACTCTTTGTGACTTAACAATCTTGATTAGATGTGTTAAAAGTGGTAATCTCATATAATCTTCAAAACACCCAATTAGAATTTCCTGTCATTATTTTAAGTTATGCTGATAGCAAACGGTCATTTATATTCATATTATATATATAACTTGATTTTCGTGTTCAGGGAACCTTAAAATTTGTAGTTCTGAAAAAACAGTGTTGAAAATGGGTCTTTAAACAAGTCTTCGTCCACCATTTGAGTATGAGAAAGTAATTATCATTCTTTCACAACTTCTTGAACTTGTTTAAAATGTAGTAAAACCCTTCCAATAATTCTGTTCAGTAGTAAAGAATGGCTTTTCATAATTTTTGGCAGCTTTGTGTATTGTTCACAAGTTATATATGTACCACATAGTATAAAAACACACAACACAACTTGAAATGTAATGGTAGCCATTTTTAAGTATTTTTTAGTGTGGCCCTGTAAAGAAATGGTGAAGGATTTTCATACCCTATTCTATACAAAACATGCTTTTATGCATATAAAAAATATATACTCATTTAAAAAAATTAATGGTACACTTGGCGTGGGATTATAAAAACAAGGCAAAACAATGTCTAGAATGCCAAAATGAAATAATCAGAAAGCAGACAGCTGTTTCAGTAGCATTTAGCGTCTGCACTGCATGCTCTAAAGACAGTATGCTAAATGCTACCGAAACAGCTGTTCTGCTTTCCGATTATTTCTTTTTGGTGTTCTAGACATTGTTTTTATATACTCATTTGTTGAGTCCTGTTTAAAGGTGTTAAACTGTAATTACCAGAAGTTTCGTCCATAGATGCAATGTTTTAAATTTTCTTGGATGTCCCTGTACACCAATCATTTGTTCAATTTCAATAAAAGATTTCAAGTAGCATCCCTATAGGATACAGGTTTAGAACAGAGTACTGAGTTTGAACTTCTTGCTATTTGTTCTCGAGTTATACTGATAACAAACACAGACCAACCATTAAAAATCTGATTTTCAGATTCAAAAATCTTCAAAATGTGTAAATATATCAAAAGCTCAATTATGAAAATTTGATTCCAAAATAACATTTTCTCTACTGTATATAGGTAGTAATAATAATGAGATTTATATTGGAGAGAAAAGGATTTTATTTTGAATAATATTGAAATGGAAAATAATTGAAGTAGAACTTGAAATAAAACATTTCAAGAAGCAAGAAGGTTACATGGGTGTTGAGGGTTTAAAAATGCATATTTCTCTCTCTCTCTCTTTTTTTTAAAATATAATAAATAAAAACTTTACGTGTATGGAGCAACATTTAAACAATATTTTATAAAATTTTCATTGGAAAATTTGAAAAATTCAGCCAGTGGGGCCTAGTTTCTGGAGACCCTCCATAAAAGTGGTGGATACGATTTCTGAAAAGCTAATGCACCGTTCTTACTGAAATTTTGTACACATCTTCACAAAAGAATTGACTAATGTTTGAATTAAGGATTTTTTTTCTTTTATTGCAACTAATTTTACTAGGGCAAAATGCCCTGAAAATTTTACTGCTTTTACACATAAGTCTCTCAAAAATTCAAATATAAAAAAAAAAAAATCTTTCGTTCAAGCTCTAGTCAATTCTATTTTGAAGAAATGTGATGTAAAATATAGTGTCTAAAATATAATGCTGGAAAGAAAATAATTACAAACTAGTATAGTGTTGTTGCCATCACTAAACGTTCTTCTGTATCATTCTGTCTGACAACATTGCGCTACCTACCGGTTAACATGAACAAATATTTAATTCTAGCTCTCCACAATAAAGATTTTGCATATGCAGTTTCTTGCAATTTTAACCTACAAAACTGATCAAATAGCTAAAGAGGAATAACAGTAGTGCCATATGTCGGTTGTTATACATCCAAATTAAGTCAGCATTCTTTTTCATTATGAACATCTCACATATAAAGTTTGGTACATTTATTCTCTATAGAAGCTGAGATATAGCCTTTCCATGCATGGAGAAAATTGCAGCATAGTCGTGTCTCTTTCTGGCAATAGGCACCAAAATTGTAAAACAGCTTAATGTTTAAAATCCGAATAAACTACTACGTCAAAAATACCTAAGAAAAATATTTGAGATGCATACAGCTGTTTTGGTAGCCTTAAGTGTACCATCTTCAGTGCAAAAAGAATTTTGAATCTGGAGAAGTGCTTGTATATATAGGAGAGGGACCGAATTTAGTTCCACCAATAGGATTCCGGGAAAGGTGGGGAGTGTGGCCAATAGGAATTTTAGAATGTCAGCTGTGTAAACAGTAGAAAAGTTAAGAAAATGTGGACTGAATGTAAAATTTCCAACAATCGGATAAATAGGGAACAGCGAAATCACAATTTACAAGGTTTTTAAAATTTTTATAAATATGAAAAGCTTCAAAGGAATAGAGTTCATGAATGGATTTAGGTCTGCAAATTATTTTAGCTGAATTAAATTGAAACTGATGATTTTCCTCCCAACAATGTTTAGAAATAGCCGATTTATTGGTTTCTTGTTTGCGGACGTAATTCATATGTTCTTTTAGACGAAATTTAAGACTGTGTTTAGTTTGGCCAATATATGATAATTCCTATTGGCCACACTCCCCACCTTTCCCGTAATCCTATTGGTTGAACTAAATTCGGCCCCTCTCCTATATATACGAGCACTTCTCCAGATTCAGAATTCTTTTTGCACTGAAGACAGTACGCTTAAGGCTACCGAAACAGCTGTATGCACCTCAAATATTTTTCTGTGGCGTTTCTGACGTAGTAGTTTATTCGGATTTTAATATTCCAACGCCAAGTCTCCTGTTATTAGCTTAATGTTTAGTTATAGCCTTCTCCCATTTCCCATTTCTTTCAATTATAATATATTAGTTTAGATTCACATCAAATAGAGGAGCTGCCTTCAATAGCAGTTTTCAAAGTTGTAACAAAAAAGTTTCTAAAATAAATAGAAAAAAATTTATAGTAAGGCTTTTGGAGAAATGTGTTTATGTCTATAATTCTCTTTATAGGAATTTTTTATTTTTAATGAAATTATTTTTATTTGCAGCATTTTGTAGATCACTTAATAAGAAAATATCAGTATCATTACCGTGATTTTCAAAAATAAATTATTAATGACAGTAAAAATAGTTTCTACTTTTTTAAACTCTGTAAAAAAAAAAGTAGAAGCACGGTAATACAAAATATAAAATATAAGCAATATTATTATATTCGTAAGGAATACTCTTCCCATTAGCTTTTATGACTTAGAATACTCTTCTTGGTAGCGAATTATACAAAGATCGGATTCCTGTTTGGCAAAAATTAGCCTATGAGCGCACAGTGTTCGGAATTTCAAAAAAGCTGGCCAAAAGTCGAAATTAAAGAAAACAGGTGAAATTGTGATGTATATAGATATATGTTTTCGAGGTCGCTGAATCCGAATCTGACATTGGTTTCTTGAAAACTTCAAAGGCAAACTCAAAAACAAGATGGCGGATCCAATATGGCAGACAAAAAATTAATATAAGATGGATAATTCTTACATTAAGGGGTTTTTGAGGGCACTGAATTCAAATTTGACGTTAGTTTTCATAAAAAAAGTGATATTACACTCAAAAACAAGATGGCGAATCCAATATGGCAGATCAAAAATCAAAAAATTGATAGATGAAGGATAATTTTCACATTTAAGGGTTTTTGAGGGCGCTAAATTCAAATTTGATATCAGTTTTTATAAAAAAAAAGTGATCTTGCACTCAAAAACAAGATGGCGGATCCAATATGGCAGACCAAAGTCCAAAAAATTAAATTAAAAAGTAAAAATTAAAAAGTTAAAACGCTTTTACACATACAGGGGCAGGCGGGGGCACCCAATTCTTTAACGGCTGAATAAAATGGACATCCCTTAACACTCTCCACTTTGAATGAATGCGGGATCTTGCGAGATAAAAAAGTTTCCATACTTTGAAACTTTTGGTTATGTTATAATTGAGGTTAACTTCAAAAAGCCGCTCAGGAGATCACTTGATGAAAAAAAATACAGCATAAGTATTATCTACTAACCTCCACAATCGTCGGCCATATTTTGTTGAATGTTGTTGTTGCGAAATTTTCCGAGAAACACTATTTGTTTAACTGTTAAAATGCATTAAAAGAAAAAATTGTCACGTTTTCCGCCAGCCTACACTTAGAAATATGTAGATAGAATAAATTTTCCCCCTCACAGTTTCATTCAGTGGCTCCCTCTGAAGGTATTTCCGCGGTACTTACGTCTAAAAACGCGCCTAAATTTTTCGACTTTTGGCCAGCTTTTTTGAAATTCCGAACACTGTGGAGCGGTTCAAAGGCTTCTTGAAGCTCAGTTAGGAATTCAAACTTTTTTCCACCAGCATATACTTGATGAACAAGCATTTGCCAGATGTTTTCCACTGTGTTAAGATCAGGGCTTTTAATTGACTTTTCTAAAATCTGCAAATTATTTGCAGCGAACCAATTTTGAACTCCATTGCTGGGGTGAATGAAAGCTTCATTTTGTTGAAACATCCATTCTTCTCCTCCTAATTCAGAATCATAAGGAAGAAGCTTAGAATTCAGCACATCAGTATAGTCTGTATGTTTCTGTCTACCACTGTAGAAGACCAGACTTGTTCTTCTTTCATATCCAATTGCTTAAAAAATCATCACCCCCCTCCCCACCATTTATAGAGTTGAATAAAATTCTTCTGCATTCCTCAGACGATGCCAGTATTATTGGTAATCATCTAATACGTCTAAGTTAAACTTTTTCTCGTCTGAAAATATTATAGAAGTCCAATCTGAGGTCCATGACATGGGTTCTTTAGACCATGATAAACGGTAATCTGTGTTATTTTCCACTTTGAATGATGCTTCCGCTTTTTGAAAATGAATAAGTAGATCTTGTTATGTAGTTGTAAACTATTTGCTTTGACACATGAGTAAGTCCTGCTTGATTTTGGGCATTTATGATACTTCCACTGCTCTTTCTTAGTTCATGAGCAAGTTTTCTTCCATCGTAAGGCATTACATTTTTAGGCCTACCAGTCTTCTTTCTTTTCCTATTTCTACCTGGCTTTCAAATAAAGTTAGAAACTGTTTTGGGGCTGCCGTGCAGCATACGAATAATCCTTTTAACACCTTTGTCATTAATTTTATATAAAACAATTTGTCCCTTTTGGACATAATTTAAAGATATTGTTCTAGGCAGTCTAAAAAGAAAATAACAATGCAGTTTTTAACAAAATACATTATCCTCAACAAAAGCAATTAAAAAAAAATTCAATATTTACTCTTTTATTTGTGCACCATCCGCCAAATAACAAATTTTGGAAAGTGTCCTTCTACTTTTTTTACACTCTCGAAATCATGAATACTAGTTCATCTACAATACATTAATTAGCAATAGTAGTGGAGATTTTGTTTTTACGTAAATTAAAGAAAAATTTGTTGAACAAAATCTGTATAAAAATCTAATAGCCAGGATAAAAATACTGAAAATAATTTACAAAAAATCGACTGTCCTACTTTTTTTACACAGTGTACCAATAATTCATACCAATTTTACAATTATGAGTTAAAAACTAATATGTTGTGGCCACCACAAGACTTTATTCTATATTTTCCTATGCAAATTCACTAAGTGCAAATAATTTATTAAAACTATTATTTATTAAATATTTTTTAACATGATAAATGCAAATGATTTTCATCTTAGAGAAAACTCACACTATATATCGAAAGAAAAACAATTTTAATGCCTATAAATAGCATCTTAAAAATGCGTTTTTATAATGGTTATCTTACATATCAAGTTTCGTATAGTTATATGCCATAGAAGTTGAGATATAGCCATCCCGTTATCGAGGAAATTTTCAGTATAGCAGGAGCAGCGCCACCTATTAGCCGATAAGCATCCAAATTAAATCAACATAATGTCTCATAATGGCATCACATATCAAGTTTTGTTTGATTATACGTAATAGAACCTGAGATATAGCCTTCCTTTAAATTGCGGAAATCGATGTATAGCAGCGCCACCTATTGAGCGGTGACAACAAAAGTTGGCAGGCTCTAATGTATGTCAAGGTGCATCTATATATAAATTTATATGTAATTCTGTGCAGTAGTTCCCGAGATATAGCCTTCATTTAAACTGCATAAATCGCTGTATATCAGCGCCCCCTATTATGCATTCAAATTGAAACAGCATAATGCCTCATAATGGCCTTCTCTCATATCAAATTTTGTTTGAATATACGCAATAGAACCAGAGATATAGCCTTCCTTTAAATTGCGGAAATCGATGTATAGCAGCGCCACCTTTTGAGCAGTTGACACCAAACCAAAGAATATCTACTACGTAGTAGATATTCTTTGACCAAACGCTGATAGGTACTAATTTAAGTCAAGGTGCATCTCTATATAAAGTTATATGCAATTCTGAGCAGTAGCTCTGAAGTTGCCACAAAATTTTTGTCTCACACACAGGCGGATAGACGGACATTTTCTAAAAATGGTCAAATCGTGTCCTAGACCTCTCAAAACGTGTAAATCCGTCGGAAACCGGAAGTCGAAATTTTTTACGAATCCAATACTTTCTTCTATTGAATATAGAAGAAAGTAATAACCCTCATAATGTACATTTATCTAAAATTTGTCCCATACTGCCATGTTAAAAATTTAGAAAAATGTGGAATGAAAGTGCCATCTGTCAAGCGATTGATCCCCATATCTAATCGGCGTCAGTATAGGTCAGGATCCAAGTAAATATCAAGTCTGGTTAAATTTCGTTCATTGGTTCGTGAAATACAGCGTCCATAAAATTTGTGATACATACACAAACACGCACACATACACAGACAACAGTCAAACGGTGTTCAAGGCATCGCAAAACGTGTAAATCCGTCAGAAACTGGAGTTCGAAAATTTTCACGAATCCAATACTTCAATACTTTCTTATATATATAGGAACAAAAATAAAAGATAATGTTTTGAAAAATGCATATATAAATATGTGATTGTGTGTAGGATTTTTTTCTGATTTCAGGAATTTTTACTTTTTTTATGTCCTGATTTCAGAAATTTTTCTTATTTAGATCACAGTGAATTTTAATGCATGAATAATCTGGTGTGTCACTCACACGACTTTCTCTTACCTTGAAATTTAATACTATAAATACAGGTTGGGGATTAAGAGGTAAGATAACGAGTACTGTTCTGTAAACCTATGTTAAACAATTCAAATTAGACTTCGGAAGAGTTTTATATGATAATCAATTCTGTGTAAGGGGGGCTACCGCCCCCTCAACCACCCGTATCATTAATGCACCTATCACTGTTAAAAATTTCTGTAAATTTAATGTAAATATTTATCCAGAGTCTCTGTAATTTTACAGTAATTCTTAGTTAAAGTGAATAATCGAGATTCTCAATCTTTATTCTGTATTTTTAAGTAATTTTATTATTTAATTTTTTAATTAAAATAAAAAACGGCTGTTTCTACTTTAGAAAAAGCATTCCATATCCGAAATATATTCTCACCAATAATTATTTAAATTAATATTAGTTATTAAAATGAATGTTTAAAATTAGTTTTTTAACATCTCCGTTTATTTTTCTCTGTAATTTTACGTAAGACTTAAGATAATGGATTACACAGAGTTTTCTGTTGAAATTTTTAACAGTGTACATTTATATAGAACTAGCAGGCTTTGCCCGCTTCGCTGGACACTATATTTAACTGATTTCTTTGTAACTGAATATATTTCGATTGGCGACTATTTTCGTCACAGCTTTAGTATGGGACCTCCTTGGCAATATCAAACATTTTTTGAACTTCTCGAATCTGTAAAAAAAAAACTATTATTAAAACAAATATTTTCAAAAACAGTCCAATAGCTGGTGTTAATTCTTCGAATATTCTGGAAACAGTTGAAGCTGTTACTCGTACAGTATAAGTCATTATTCGATGAATGTTCTGGGACAGTCTAAAAAATAGTCACTTGTTCTACAGGAGTAAAGCAAATAACATCAACTACACCAGAGCAAAAGTTTTCACTCACTCACGAAAAATGTCCAGTTGCTTAGAGTTCAATCCCTAAAGTGCAATGATTCAGTATAGGTCTCTGAATAACTCTGGATCGTAGTGACTACATACTCTTTCGCAAAAATCAACTCACACCTACTTATAACTTTTGGCGATAGGTCTTGGAGATGACTCCATCGAGAATCCCTTGGTAAGCTCAAGGTCTACGTTCCCGTGTGTCGGAGAGCTTCGAAACATCGGGAACCCTAAACTATCATTTTTCACCAAATTTGGTCGTCCACTCGCCAAGTTTGTCTCCAAGACTATGCTTTCTATTAAACATATCTTTATTTAGTTATTTGAATATTAATTTGAATTAATCAATTATTTCTGCCCGACAGCGTGCAAGTGGAGTCACACACAGCAGCTCATTTATTTGTGTGTTAAATTAGCGTAGTGAATGGTATATAAAAAAATAAATAAATAACTAAACATTATCGTGAACTACCTAGATTAAAATCGCTGTTGCTAAATTATACCTCTTGGCGAAAAATGTTCGGTGTACTTCAACGCAAAAATTTAAAAAATCACCCAGGAGGATCTATAAATAAAACTGATTTTAGTACAACACACATTAGCATCGTAAACTATATTAGCACTTTGTAAAAGAAATTTAAAATTTAAAATGACGTCAATTTTTGTGAGATGCATAATTTATTTATTTATTTTATTTTTTATTGTTCACGTTTAGATAAATGTATTTATTTTCCTGTTGGAAAAAAAAAATAAACTCGACAACAATTAAATTATGGATAATTAATTTTAATTTTGGCAACAATTAAATTATGGTTAAAATTTAAATGGCTAATTTTTTGCTATTATTAGCTTACAAAATTGCTATTTTATGCATAAAAATAACAAAAAAAAGTTTTTTTCGGAATAAAAGGCAGCCAACTTTCTAAGTTAGGGTATAAGCTATCTCCATAACAAATTTTATCGAAATCCATCGAGCAGTTTTAGCGTGAAACTCAGTCAAATAAACGGACATTCACATTTATAATATATATAAGATAAGATTTAAATATGTTATTAAAATTAAAAGTTCACTTAAAATTATTCAGACAATTTTCACACGCAACATTCCTTGAAACTTATCAATCTTGATCAAACTTTTCCAGCAACAAACTTATATTAACTTCAAAATACAACATTTGGATCTCCTAAAATTATTTTCCTAAAATACAGACAAAGATCAAACATTAAAAAACTTGACTACGGTCATCAGAAAGCCTCAAAACGTGTAAATATATTCAAAAAACAAGCGATAAATATTTAGCTTAAAAACATACATTATTTACTATATCTCTATGAGGAATTCATTTCAATTCCCGAACCGCTTTCCTGGAAATGGTAAAATATTATTAGTAAAGCACATCCACTAACAACGAAAAAGAAAGTTATCGCTTAAATATTTGCAACCCTGTATATCTTTCGAAGATTATATACAGACTACATGTTGTACTTAAATATAAACCTATAGTAATAATATATACTCCAGCCTGAAATACACTTCCATCAATTTGCAACTATTGTCGCACTTTTATCTAGTTCTTTTGTGTAGAACTGTAAACGAACAGTGAATGATTTCCCTACCATATTATACATGAGACATGTTTTTATGCGTATAAAAAATATATATTCGTTTCATTTGGTTTAGTGCAGTCTGTAGGTGTTAAAGTCTACTTACCTGCACTTTCCCCGTAGTCGAAATGTATTTGAATTCTCTTGGGCGTTCCTGTACACGAACCATTTGCTTCATCTTAACGAAAAGCTTAGTGTAGTATCCCTATATGATACACATTTAGAATACCGAGTTTGGGATTTCTGCTACTATTTGTTACTTTCTCTTACCCATAAGGTAGATAAAGTATTGTTTTTGGGTCAAATTTTCGAAAGTGAGATTTTGTTATATTTACACGTTTTGAGGTCTGAATACGAAAATCATGTTTTTAGCGGTTGGTCTGTGAGTGTGTGTCTGTCTGTTATCAGCATATATCAAGAACAAATAGAAGCAGACATTCCAAACTTGGTATTCTAAATGCGTATCCTATAGGGATGCTACAGTAAGCTTTTCGTTAAGATCAAGCAAATGTTTAGTGTACAGGGACAATCAAGAGAATTCTAATACATTACGTCTATGGGGGAAATTGCAGGTAAGTAGAGTTTCTAACAGCAGTCTATAATCTAACGTTTATAGACTGCACTAAACCAAATTAAACGAATATATATTTTTTGTAATAGAGATAGTCCAACTGGGAAAGTCTTTTTTTGTGTATGTAGGAGCCTCGCCTCCCCCCCTGGGGGGGAAGTCCCCCTTCGAGGGGAGTAAATTTTCATGATGGGTATCTTTCAAAAGAGCTCGCCAATACCTTTAAAACGAATGGTTGAACCATCGATCTGCGATAATTCAAAACAAAGTTATCAATTTTTTTTACTTTTAACGAAAAAAAAATTAGAAAAAAAAATCATTTCTTTTTTACTTTCTCTTACCCATAAGGTAGAGAAAGTATTGTTTTCGGCTCAAATTTTTGAACGCGAGATTTTGTTATATTTACACGTTTTGAGGCCCCCTGAATACGAAAATCATGTTTTTAGCAAATGGTCTGTGTGTCTGTGTGTGTGTCTGTGTGTCTGTCTGTTATCAGCATATCTCAAAAACAAATTATGGCAGAAAGTTGAAACTTGGTATTCTAAATGTGTATCATATAGGGATGCTACAGTAAGCTTTTCGTTAAGATCAAGCAAATGGTTCGTGTACAGGGACAATCAAGATAATTCTAATACATTATGGGGGAAATTGCAGGAAAATAGAGTTTAACGTCTATAGACTGCACTAAACCAAATGAAACGAATATATATTTTTTGTAATAGAGACAGTTAACTGGGAAAATTTTTTTGTGTATGTAGGAGCCTCGCCTCCCCCCCTGGGGGGGAAGTCCCCCCTCGAGGGGAGTAAATTTTCATGATGGGTATCTTTCAAAAGAGCTCGCCAATACCTTTAAAACGAATGGTTGAACCATCGATCTGCGATAATTTAAAACAAATTTATCGATTTTTTTACTTTTAATGAAAAAAAAACTTGAAAAAAAATCGTACTTTTTTTTTTTTTTTTTTTAATATTGGGAATAAAATGGACTTTTTTGGATATTTGGTGTTAAACTACTTCTCTAATATGGAAATCGTCTGCCTTATCATAAAAGATAATTTTTTAAAAACAGAATTATTTTTTAATAACCGAATTAAATTCTTTATATATGTAGGTGCATTAATGAAACGAGAGGTTGGGGGGGTCGGTAGCCCCCCTCACACAGAACTAATTATCATATAAAACTCTTCTGAAGCCTAATTTGAATTGTTTAACACAGGTTTACATGACAGTACTCGTTATCTTACCTCTTAATCTCCAACCTGTATTTATAGTATTAAATTTCAGGGTAAGAGAAAGTTGTGTGAGTGACACACCAGATTATTTTTGAGATATGCTGATAACACAAACACAGACAGACACACAGACCATTCGCTAAAAACATTATTTTCGGATTCAGGGGACCTCAAAACGTGTAAATATAACAAAAACTCACGTTCGAAAATTTGACCCTAAAACAATACTTTCTCTATCTTATGGGTAAGAGAAAGTAAAAAATCTGGAGTGACTCCACTCCACTTTCCAAACATTGAGTAATTAACGGTCTTGTGGATAAAGCGAAGTAAGAGGAGTTGTTAAATAAACAAAAGAGAGAAAATTATAATAGGGTGTTTGAGTATTTTTCACTATATAGTACACGATGTTTAATTTCACGCTATTGTACTTTAAGTCCATAGATCATAATGATAAAGAATTTTTCGTTGTGTCCATGTAGAAACCTATAAATGCTAGATTCACCAAAATGCTTATAGTTAGTGCAACAGTGAATTAATATATTTCTATGAATTTTCAGCTCCATCGAATAAGGCGTTTAGACGCTATCGCACTTTAAAGTTTGAGCTCATATACCACAAAGATAAAGAAATTTGCATTGTGTCCCTGTAAAAAGAACTATAAAAGCTAGATTCTCTAAAGTTCGTGTGATGGTGACCTATAACATGTATATAAATTTTCCGTTCACTTGAATAAGGCGTTTAGTCGCTGTCACACTTTAAATAATTTGAGCCTATAGGCCGTAATGATAAACAATTGTTATTTGTGTCGCTGTAAAACTCTGTAAATGCTAGAGTCACCAAAATCAATACAGTTTGTGTGATGGTGTGGTGACCTAAAACATGTATATAAATTTTCAACTCAAACGAATAAGGCATTCAGATAAATAATTTCACCCCATAAGCCACAATGGTACAGAATTATTTGTTGTGTTCCTGTAAAAAATTTAAAAACCTTTACAGATCACGAAATTGTGATCAATAATATGTGTATAATTTTTTTACTCAATTGAATAAGGCGTTTAGACGCTATCGTACTTTTAAAAATTTGGCCCCATAGGCCATAATGATAAAGAATTTTTCTTTGTGTCCCTGTAAAAAAACTATAAGTGCTAGATTTACCAAAATAAATAGGGTTCGTGCTACGGTGACTTACAACATACGTACCAACTTTCAGCTCATTCGAGCAAAGCGTTTAGACGCTATCGTGTTCAC
The DNA here is from genome assembly GCA_963930645.1 of Salticus scenicus. NCBI lineage: Eukaryota > Metazoa > Arthropoda > Arachnida > Araneae > Salticidae > Salticus > Salticus scenicus. Next base: position 340,653,824 of record OZ005653.1, read on the forward strand.
TCACACACATACATACACACACATACGTACATCATCGTAAAAATATTAAAAACGGATTCAGGGAACCTCAAAACGTATAGAAACATCAAAATCTCTAATTCTGATTTTTGACATGATTACAATACTTTTCTAACATGTGTATGTTCGGAAAGTAAAAAATCTGGATTGAATCCATTCGACTTTCCGAACATTGAATAATTAACGGTTTTGTAGATAAGGTAAAGTAAGAGGAGTTGTTAAATAAACAAAAGAGAAAATTATAATAGGGTGTTTGAGTACTTTTCTTTATGTAGTACCCGATGTTTAATTTAACGCTATTTTACCGAACACGTAGATCATAATGATAAAGAATATTTCGTTGTGTCCCTGTAAAAACCTATAAATGCTAGATTCAACAAAATGCTTATAGTTAGTGCAACAGTGACTTATAATATTTATATAAATTTTCAGCTCCATCAGGCATTTAGACGCTATCGTACTTTAAAGTTTGAGCCCATATGCCACAATGATAAAGAAATTTGCACTTTGTCCCTGTAAAAAGAACCATAAGTGCTAGATTCTCTAAAGTTCATAAAGTTTGTCTGGCAGTAACGTGTAATATGTATATACATTTCAGTCCATTTGAATAAGGCGTTTAGTCGCTGTCACACTTTAAATAATTTGAGCCTATGGGTCTTAATGATGAACAATTTTTATTTGTGTCCCTGTAAAACTCGTTAACTGCTAGAGTCACCAAAATCTATACAGTTTGTGTTTTGGTGACCTATAACTCGTATATAAATTTTCCACTCAAACGGATAAGGCATTTAGATGCTATCGCACTTTAAATAATTTCACCCCATAGGCCATAATGATACAGATTTATTTGTTGTGTCCCTGTAAAAAAACTAGAAGTGCTAGATTCACCAAAATCTATGCAGTTCATGCAACTATTACCTATAATATGTGTATAAATTGTTTGCTCAGTTTAATAAAGCGTTTAGACGCTATCGCACTTTTTAAAATTTGGTCCCATAGGCCATAATGATAAATAATTTTTCTTTGTGCCCCTGTAAAAAAACTATAAGCGCCAGATTCTACAAAATCTATACAGATTGAGTAACTGTGATCTTTAATATGTATATAATTTTTTTGCTCAATTCAATAAGGCGTTTAGATGCTAACGCAGTTTTAAGATTTTGGTCCCATAGGCCATAATGATAAAGAATTTTTCTTTGTGTCCCTGTAAAAAAACTATAAGCGCCAGATTCACCAAAATCAATAGGGTTCGTGCTACGGTGACTTGCAACATGCGTACTAACTTGCAGCTCATTCGAGCCAAGCGTTTAGACGCTAGCGTGTTTAAAAATAGTGAAAACGGACTCAGGGGACCTGAAAACGTATAAAAACACCAAAATCTCGAATTTGGATTTTTGACATGATTACAATACTTTTCTTACATATGTATGTTCGGAAAGTAAAAGGGAAATATTAACGTTGGAGAAACTGATTGCTAAGTTAATTATTTTTATAAGAATAAAATCTATTTAAACTCAAATGGATGTATGTTCTTTTCAATGGAATTTACCCTTGGCCCTGATTTGGGTCATAAACGCAGGTCAATCATGTACGATACAGTAGAGTTCTATTATTTTATCAGCGCATACATAATTATTTAACCACCAAAAATAACAATTAAAGCGTTATCACGCAGAAAGTAAGATGATGGTGTTGTGTTTTTCCCAAACATTTTGATATGGCGGTTGTATGAAGATCACGTTCTCCCAATTCTGGAAAAGATTTTAAATATAAAGCATGGCAAGAAGTTTGCCTTGAAGAGAGAGATTCGAATCACTTTTCACTGGGTGATTTATGGAGCGTCTTCATAGATTAGACGTCATTTTACTGGAAAATTCCAGTGCTGGATTGGAAATTCTAAAAAATTTTTGTGTGACATTGTATATTTTTATTCTCACTGTGCTTGATTATACCAATGTTGAGGAGAGCAAGGTCAAGAATTTCGAGTCGGAAGAAAATAACAAACTTTGCAAAAGAAATAAAAGTATGTGTCTGAATTTTCATTATCTGTTTCCCAGTTACAATTTGTATTTTCTGAAGCGTACGACTTGTTTTGGTTTGTGTCAAATATATCACACGGCAGAAAACTAAAAATTCTTATGCGTATAGGTATCACACCAGCAATGAAGATTGAATGGTAAAAGAAGACCACGTAGATTATAATTTAAACGAAACTTGTGTAACAACACATTGACGGACATTTCGCAAAAGTAGTCAATTCGTATTCAGTGAACCATACAGCCTAAAATGTTTATATATATATATATATATATTCGTTCTAATGTATTTTTATAATAATAAACAAAAATCAAGCGAATTTTTTTATAAAAAAATCTGGAGTGACTCCACTCGACTTTCCGAACATTGAGTAATTAACAGTTCTGTAGATAAAGTAAAGAAAGAGTAGTTGTTAAACAAACAAAAGAGAGAAAACCATAATAGAGTGTTTGAGTATTTTTCTCCATATATTACACGATGTTTTATTTAACGCTACTGAACTTTGAGCCCATAGATCATAATGATAAAGAATTTTTCATTGTGTCCCTGTAAAAACCTATAAATGCTAGATTCACCAAAATGCTTATAGTGAGTACAACAGTGATTTATAATATTCCTATAAATTTTCAGCTCAATTGAATCAGGCGTTTAGACGCTATTGCACTTTTAAAAATTTTGTCTCACAGGCCAGAATAATTTTCTTTTTGTCCCTGTAAAAAAACCGTAAGTGCTAAATTCACTAAAATCTATACAGTTCGTGCAACTGTGACCTATAACATGTGTATAAATTTTTTGCTCAATTTAATAAGGCGTTTAGACGCAATCACACTTTAAAAATTTGGTCCCATAGACCATAATATAAAGAATTCTTCTTTGTGTCCCTGTAAAAAAATTATAAGTGCTAGATTCACCAAAATCAATAGGGTTCATGCTACGGTGATTTACAACACATGTACCAACATTCAGCTCATTCGAGCAAAGCGTTTAGATGCTAGCGTGTCCACTCACACACATACATACATCATTAAAAAAATAGTGAAAACGGACTCAGGGGACTTGGCATGATTACTATACTTTCCTTACATATGCATGTTCGGAAAGTAAAAATAAAATAAGAAAAAATAATTCGTGATTTGAAAAAATGTTGAATACATTGTTGGATAGCGAGTAAAACTTTTCATTTGTGCATTACTTATGAACATTATTACAACAATCTTATATATATTATAAATGTGAATGTCCGTTTATTTGACTGAGTTTCACGCTAAAACTGCTCGATGGATTTCGATAAAATTTGTTATGGAGATAGCTTATACCCTAACTTAAAAAGTTGGCTACCTTTTATTCCGAAAAAAAACTTTTTTTTTGTTATTTTTATGCATAAAATAGTAATTTTGTAAGCTAATAATAGCAAAAAATTAGCCATTTAAATTTTAACCATAATTTAATTGTTGCCAAAATTAAATTTAATTATCCATAATTTAATTGTTGTCGAGTTTATTTTTTTTCCCAACAGGAAAATAAATACATTTATCTAAACTTGAACAATAAAAAAAAAAAAAATAAATAAATTATGCATCTCAAAAAATTGACGTCGATTTTAATTTAAAATTTCTTTTACAAAGTGCTAATATAGTTTACGATGCTAATGTGTGTTGTACTAAAATCAGTTTTATTTATAGTAGATCCTCCTGGGTGATTTTTTAAATTGTTGCGTTGAAGTACACCGAACATTTTTCGCCAAGAGGCTTAATTTAGCATTTTTTAATCTAGGTAGTTCAAGAAAAATATAAAAGAGGTTTAATTTAGCAACAGCAATTTTAATCTAGGTAGTTCAAGAAAAATGTAAAATTTATAAAATACTACAAAACGAAAAAAAAAAAAAAAAAAAAAAAACTGAAATAGTAGTCACATAAATGATCTATTTTTATCTGAGTAGATAATTTTATAGAAAAAAAAGTGCAGTTTTAAAAATAGAAAATTTATTTCATTAAGCACTATTTTAAACCTAAAAACCATTAATAAAATAAACAGAATATGAAGGGTTCTTATATGTTAACGAAAAGGTGTCCGATAAAACGCTTTCTATTTTTATGCAAGAAATTATACATTAAAAAAAAAAAAAAAAAAAAAAAATCGCTAATATGGCTACAAAAATTCAAAAGCCGCCAAGGGAGAGATTCAATAAAGTTGTGTAGCACGATAATGTTTATTTATTTATTTATTTTTTTATATACCAATCACTACGCTAATTGAACATACAAATAAATGAGCTGCTGTGGGTGACTGCACTTGCACGCTGTCGGGCAGAAATATTTGATTAATTCAAATTAATATTTAAATAACTAAATAAAGATATGTTTAATAGAATAGAAAGCATAGTCTTGGTGAAAAATGATAGTTTAGGGTTCCCGATGTTTCGAAGCTCTCCGACACACGGGATCGTAGACCTTGAGCTTACCAAGGGATTATCGATGGAGTCATCTCCAAGCCCCATCGCCAAAAGATATAAGTAGGTGTGAGTTGATTTTTGCGAAAGAGTATGTAGTCACTGCGATCCAGAGTTATTCAGAGACCTATTCTGAGTCATTGCACTTTAGGGATTGAGCTCTAATCAACTGGACATTTTTCGTGAGTGAGTGAAAATTTTTGCTCTGGTGTAGTTGATGTTATTTGCTTTACTCCTGTGGAACAAGTGACTATTTTTTAGACTGTCCCAGATCATTCATCGAATAATGACTTATACTGTACGAGTAACAGCTTCAACTGTTTCCAGAATATTCGAAGAATTAACACCAGCTATTGGACTATTTTCGAAAATATTTGTTTTAATAGTAGTTTTTTTTTTTTTTTTTTGTACAGATTCGAGAAGTTCAAAAAAGGTTTGATATTGCCAAGGAGGTCCCATACTAAAGCTGTGACGAAAATAGTCGCCAATCGAAATATATTCAGTTACAAAGAAATCATTTAAATATAGTGTCCAGCGAAGCGGGCAAAGCCTGCTAGTGAATAATAATTTAGAAGATGCAACAATTATAATAGTATAGCTATGCTTTTAATCAATAAATTATAAATGCCTTTCCCAACTTACACTGAATTTCAATAACTCTTAATGCAAATACAATAGTTTTGTACATTCATAGTCCTTTTAGAAATAGATATATTTGAGAAATATTTAAAAAGTAAGATAAAAACCATTTTACTTTCGAAAATAAATAAATAAAGTAATTTATTAACATGAATCCACTTCTGAGGAGATTAATCGACTGGGTAGCCTATTTTGTTGAAAATATACTGGAAACTTTTTTCCACATTTGGATGCGATGTGTCGAAAGATTCAGTTTAAATGCTGTGAACGCCGCACCTCTGATTTCGAGAGTATTCCAAAACAAGAACTGGAAAGTTTGGTACGAAAATGTGGCAACACGTGTGCGTATGTGAATCAAGATGGACTAACGTTTCAATTCTATATGTTGTTTTAAAATACTTTACTTGGTGTTAATTTATGTGTTGGTTATGTATTTTATGTTTGTGCCGTAAGTAAATTTAAAATGTTTAAAAGTAAACAAAGCGTGATCAGTGTCTTAATGTGTCTCAAGATGATTTTACAGGAAGAAAAGAACCAGGTGCAAAAAAGAAGTTGCCACAAATGCAACTTTGTTTTATACAAATTATCTGCCCAGTGTCCCCAGTAGAGTTGATAAAGTAACAATGTATGACACGAATGACTTCTATAAGGAATTCACAGAGGATTTAATGGTGGAAGAGGATTCCCACATATTAGCCAGTTCTAAAGAATCATCGGAATTTTTCACTGTAAATGCTTCTGAAGCACAGAAAGAGTCTGTTAATTACAGAAAATCTAAAAAGATTAATCAAAAGGAAGTTCATGAACAAGAATTTTTTATTGAAAATAAAAGTATTCTCTTTCATAACATAAATGATGTTATGCGACTAATTAGTCAGACTGTGGAAGATTTTCAGTTAGATTCATATGAAGATGAAGAATTTTTTTTTGCAGAGGATAAACTAGTAAAAAGAGAAAGGGATAGTGAAAATGCGGATAAACGAGGGGTTTGCTTTGACAAATATTCTTTTCAATATGAAAATATTCACTCTGACCCCGATGAATGTGAGAAGTCAGAAAATAATTCAGAAAATGCTAATTTGCCAGAAAATATTAACATTTATTATGTACATTCAGAGTCTAAAATGAAAAAAATCTTCATTAATGCCACAGACACCGAAAATAATTTTCTTGATGAAGTTTTTTCAGAATGTATTGAAAATGAGAAGATATTTCCAGATAAAAATTCAAAGTGCGTCGAGGTGAATGTCAGCGCCGAATCAGATTCAGAAAAGAAATGGATTCATTTAAAAGATGAAAGAAAAACAGATAAATCTACGGAAATAAACATGGGGACCATAACAGATCACAAAGAACCAGTAAAAGTAAATGCATCGAGACAGGGTTGAAAGAGAAACAGGGTCGACAGCGTCGTCTTCGCAATCAGAATTATTTAATAGAGGAACTTTCTACATATGATATAGATAACATCATATACGTAGAAAAACAAAAGTCGAAGAAAAGTCTAAAATTCCGTTTTCCTCGCCATATTTTTCAAAAGAATAAGAAAGGTAGATCTTTTGATGACACCCATAATGTTTGCGGAAAACATTTTTCTTCCAAAAACGCTCAGATTGATGGAAAACCATTCAAGGAAAAACTATTTCCAAAATTTTTAAGAAGTATACACGGCGGAATAATGTAGTATGTGAAACTGAGAATGCCGCTCGCCAAGTCATTTACAACAAAGATGTCACTATGGAATATTCTGTTAAAGTGTTATATATACTGATAAAACAATAGTCTGTAAAACATTTCTTAATATTTGTCATATTCTATTCCTACCTGCTTTCTAATCAGATTTATATTCATATTTATTATTTCGAAATATAACTGTTTAAAGTTACTGACTGTGGTCTTCCATCAAATATGTCATTAAACACTTAATTTTAAGCTCTTGTATAACCAATTTTCGAAAAAGTCTTACATAAGCATCAACACATGAGAGTCATACGCATAAGAATCATACTTACGTATGATTCATTATACGTATTCATTATAAGAATTATACTTACGTAACAATCAATATGCATAAAGAAAAAAGAATTTTTATTTATTTATTTTTTTATAATAATAATATTTACAACAAAGGTTTTAAAAAAAAATCTTTTGTGTAACAACTACACAACTTCCACTACCCACTACTATACATTGTAAACTCTTTTTGAAGACAACGGGGACAGAAGGAAAAAAAAATATTTAACTTATCAGATGCCTACAAAATTTTTCTGTAGTAACAAATTAATGCATGCGTCGTAAAAATATAAAAAAAGAGAATTTATATAGCGAGTTTTAAGAAAATCTGTAGAGCCATCTTTTAAGACAATAATTTTCGAGATCTAAAACTGATCTAATGATGATTCCTATTATTTTTTCTTATAATAATTAAGTAATACATGCGAAAAGTTATGTAAAAGGGGTTTGTATATAAATACAAAGAAAGCCTACAGAACCATTTCTTAGATATCGACTTTTAGTTCTATGTACTTCCGACTTTCACCAAAACTTGACAAACTCATTTGTATGCCAGAAACCAATTGACACAAGAATCGAAAAGTGAGTTAACAAAGTGCATTTTAAGAAAATCTGTAGAGTCCCTATTTCAATTATGCAAGACAACTATAACTTATTTATTGAAATTTTGTTTTTCCGACTGAGTGAAAATAATGCATGAACCGGGAGTCGAACCCCTGATCTTTGACTTACGAGGTCAAGGCTCTACCAATTGAGCTAACCAGGGCGACAACCGGTCGGCATTACTCACTCAGACAACCTTTAGGCAGAAACATTTGGCCTATCATGTAGATAGCTCGACAGAAATAAGCCGTAGGAAACGGAAAACACCATTAAATAATGGGAGAAGGAAATACAATTTTTATTAAAATCACACAATCAACTGATTGGGAAGAAAATAATATTTATTGAAATTTTGTTTTTCCGACTGAGGGAAAATAACCCTACGGCTTATTTCTGTCGAACTCTCTACATGATAGACCAGATGTTTCTGCCTAAAGGTTGTCTTAGTGAGTAATGCCGACCGGTTGTCGCCCTGGTTAGCTTAATTGGTAGAGCCTTGACCTTGTAAGTCAAAGATCCGGGGTTCGACTCCCGGTCCAGACCTTATTTTCACTCAGTCGGAAAAACAAAATTTCAATAAATATGATTTTCTACCCAATCAGTTGATTGTGTGATTTTAATAAAAATTGTACAACTATAACTTTTTGTAGTTATATATATATATTACTTTATAAATGTTTTATTACTACAACATAGTCATACCATTCCTTTCAGTCGGCTGTTTTTGTGTGGTTACCAACTTTTATCCATCACCTTGAATGAACGTGCAAACCTTTTTTTTTTTTTTAATCTAAATATATAAAGCTGAAAGTTTATCATTGTATCAGTCCAAATAATTAGATTTTATCAAAAACTGGTACATTTATTAATCAGGACAAAATTTAGTTAATGCCGTATTTCGGATGCCGTTCAATCGGCTAATTAGTTCAAAAGATGTTAAATAAAAATCCCATTTTAACTTTAAAATTATTAAAATAAATAAATAAATAAATAAAGCCAAAAGTAAAGACGAAGAATATATAAGTAAATATATTTATTTTTATGTCGAAAAAATGAAAGTGCAATTATTTTTTTTAATTAGAACCTTTTAGCGAAATTTGAAATTTGGCTCTGAAGTATCGTGGACGTTTCTGGACCAGTTTCAATTATTTTTTGTCGAAGCGATACGATACGCGAGGATAAAAAAATAATATTTATACATAGACAATATTTAAGCACGCTGACTTAGCTCAATGGACTAATAAGGAAAAATGACGACTTTGTCTGATGAGATTATTTTACGAAAAAATGTATTTTTAACAGTTGTTTCTTCAGAACCTTTGCAAGCGTCATTTTAAATCTAGCAATATTTTAAAGATATATACAGAATATGAACTTTTGTGTCGTAAATTGACTAAAAAAACATACAATCATAAAAATATAATCAAAATAGAAATTAGTTTATTTTATTTTATTTAATTATTTATTCATTAATATATATATATATATATATATATATATATATATATATATATATACATATACAGTCATCACCAACATGACGACAAAAATTTAAAAGGCGTCGTGGAAGTCCTATATTAAAACTGTACTGCCTGTGGAAGTATGAAAATTGGGTCGTGAATTTTATTTGGAAACCTTTCTTTGAATGATTTTGGTTTCACTATTGTACAATATTAATTTGGTTTTAATAATAATTTGGCTTCTGATAAATTAAAATTTTAATTAGGTGGTGAAATTGGTATAACCTTTATGAGTTTCAAATTTTAAAGGTAAATAAGAGAAGAAACAAAGTGCGAATATTTAGCACGGGTTTGCTAGTTTTTTAATATTTTGTCAGTTAAATTTTGACTACACGAAATAAATAGAAGTAAAATAAAAACTAAAATGAGTTCAAAAAGAAAAATAAAAAATAAATAAATTACATAAGTAAACAAAAACATTTGCGTTTATGATTTTCGCCAAGTACAATCTCCAAGCAGTTACCATAGATATTTATTGAAAATAAGCTGTAACCAGGGAAACCAATGCATAGATGTTTCTTCTCACAGGACTCATGTTGGACTATCTCAGGGTTAACATGGTTAACATTTGTCACTCTATTTTATTTATCTCGTTGGTTAAACCAAGAAGCCGGAACAAGCTCCCAGCCTAATCCTTAAAGAAGAAGGAGAAGAAGAGGAAGATGATGATGATGTACGTCTAGGCTTAAAATAGCGCCTATAGAAATAAGTATTCTATTATTAAAAGTGCAATCTTTCTTTAAATAATGTAGTCAAACAAAAATAGATAATTTATGTGATGTTTCTGATAATGTTTCTGCTTCATTAACTCTTTGCAATATTTTATATCTTATTTATATTTTTTATGCGCTACTTGGCTTAAAATGGCTGTTGCCTTCCTTTGCTTGGCGCAAAATGTTCAGTCCACTTAATTTAAGTAATCGCTCAGGAGGATTTATAAATAAAGACGTTTCTATGCAGCTTTAGCATGAACCCCCATTGGCTACTTTTAAATCTTTATTGCCATTTTGGAGATGAATTAAAATGGCTATCGTAATTGCGTAAGTAAAGACCTTGGCAAGAAACGTCCGAACTACTTCGGTGCCAAATTTCAAATTTCACCAAAGGAGTCCGTTTTTACTTCCTTATACAAAGTACTGATCTTTAAAATTAAGTGTAGGGAATTTAAAAACTAATTGGCTTCGAAGAAAGTTTAATTTTAAACAGTAATTCTCCAAAATCACTAATTACTCTTAAACTTCTAATCAAAAATCACTGCTAAATTCCAATATAATTTTAATGATAAATTAACACTTTAATTAAGCTAAACTCCAAAAAATTATTACTGCTACCTAAATTAAAACTTAATTGCAATGTGTATTAATGAATAATTTTAAGCTGTCTTTGTTTACTGATTTTTTGTGCACATTTAAGTCTCCTTCCCTGTTCAGCCTTTTTTTTTTTTTTTTTTTTTTTTTTTTTTTTTTAAGTCCGAAGGTCGGGGGTGAACTTGGCGACGATCTCGGAGGAGTCCTGATTCTTTCTCCTTGCTTATTTAAAGGAAAGAAAAAATATTATTATTATTTTTTTTTGGGGGGGGGAGACTTTCCTCCCCTAGACCCATTTCACTTCCCGGTCTAATCAACCTTAATAATTAAGAAAATTCCTAAAACTTTTTTTTTCTCAAATATTAATCTCTCCTATCCACTAATTGTATTACTTTTGTGACTTCTTTGGCCGTGGCTGTCGGTCCCCCCTGGGGAGCTCCTTTGTGGGCTCTCCAATTTCAGTATATGAGTATGAAGACTAGAAGAGACAACAGAAAAGAAACTAGCAGGTCTCCCCCTATCTTTAGCATAGAAGACATAGAAGATAAAGGCACTAATCTCAACAAAAGAAAATCCTCAAGTGCCACCTCACTTAGAAGCTACGTTAGGAATAACAAAACAAAAATCACAGACTTCCTAACAAAGAAACAAAGGCCAGTAGACGAAGAAAACAGCACGGAGAACCAGATTGAAAACAAAGAAAAACACAAGCCATCGAAAGCAAGGAATGCAGTAAATGAAATTGAACGAACAACAAGTGAGGAAAGTAACACTGATGACCATGTAGAAAAAAAGAAAGAGGAAGCTAAAAGATCTCGGAAAAAGGTGAATGAGAACCCTGTCAAGAAGAAAAACAAGAAGAAAGAAAATGCAAAAGATATTCCTAGCACTTCTTGGGCATCAGCAGTGGAATCTGAGCTACAGGATGTAGACACTAGTGATTACGAAGAAAATAATGATCAGATCCAAGGGATAAGAAAATTGAGCAGCAGAGCCCAGACACTAGCGGAATCCAAGGAGCTCCTTCAAGATAAAGAAATCGTACAGGTTAACTTCCAGATTGAAAGGTTGAAAGAAGAGCAATCGACGAAAGGATTCTCCACAGCAACTAGGAAGGCCCTGCTGGCAAAGCAATACGTTCAGAAGCTCACAGAGAAGAGCACTAAAATCCCAAAACCATTAACGTTAGCAATCTCCGAAGCACTCCAGAAGCTAGAAGAATCGCTCCTAGAGCTAGAAGGAAGGATACAACATTCAGAAGCAAAAGCACAAACGCTGGAAGCAATTATCAAAGGTAACGGTATGAACACTCAAGAATCTAGCAACCAAAGATCTACCACAACAAACAAGACTGCACCGATTAATTACGCAGCGGCAATCCAGGAAGCTACAGCTTCAATAATAGTCAAGGCTACAGATAATAGGAACGCGATGGAAATTGCCAAACAAGTAGAACAAGTTAACATCACAGAAGAAAAGATCAAGGACGTCCAGAGGGTACGGAATGGGATAAAAATAGTATGCCATAGTGCAAGAGAGGCTGAAGAAATAAAATCCGATCTTAGAGCATCAAGTGAAATAACAAGCAACGCCAGCATAGAAACAGCTGGCCTAAGAAAAAAGAAGCTCGTCATTAAGGATATACCGGAAAGGGTAGACTCACGCACAGTAAAATATAAGATACTGCAGATGCTCAATCTGAAAACAGACGGAACAGACGACTTGGCAGTGCAGTTCATCGACCAATTACAAAAGAAGGACCTGAAACTCCAGAATCTAACAGTCCAGCTTCCAATTCCACTGGCAGAGGCTCTCCTGGAAAAAAAAACAATATGCTTAGGATTAAAGCAATGCCATATTAAATCCAAAGTAATAGTCACTAGGTGTTACAACTGCCAGGGCTATGATCACACGGCACGACTGTGCCGGTGGGATACCCGCTGTGCGCGGTGCGCCGGGAGGCATAGAACGGCAGATTGTTCATCTGACAGGACTGGCTGCTTCCCCTGCTCGCTTTATAACAAAGAGAACGCGTACAGAAACAAACCAAAGCTAGCCACAGATCACACGGCATATTCTGGTCATTGCTACGTATACAGACAAATACTGGCAATCCGGAAAGCGGAAGTAGAAGATGGCAAGACGGAGCTAACACCTGCTTATGATGTCGTCACAGGGAACACATCGATTTCTTACTCAACAGAAGGCGGAAGACCGCTGATTAACTACGACCAGCTAAAGAAGGAAGAAGACGGATATCAGCGGGTAACAAACAGACGAAATTTCACACGAAGAAACCAGCCAGTAAGAATAAATCAAGACCGACCAAGGCGAAATTATGCAAGAAATTATGGACGGTGAAAATGTAATACACAAACACAACACACAGCCACAACAGAACAGTAACAACACAAAGGGGCCATGCGCAATCAATATAATTCAGATAAACCTTCATTCTAGCAAAGACGCTACAAGAGACTTATTTGGCTACCTCACACAGCAAAAAATAAATATAGCTTTAATTCAGGACTTTCACGAAAATAAACACACTGGGAAAATCTCGGGCCTGGGATCGGGCTGGCAGGCATTCAGGACACCAAATAATAGGGCGGCTATCATAACTAAGCTAGGAACGAATCCACTTGAGATTGTCAATCTAGAACACACAGTAGCGATATTAATCGAGAACACAAAGGAAAAAATCACTATAATAAACACTTATGCCCCCCCGAGCTCAAAATTTCAATCGGTTCTCCAAGAAATATATCACATTTTACAAAGAACTCAGGGAAATATCCTTCTGGCAGGGGATTTTAACGCTCACTCCACCCAGTGGGGGTACGATGAGGTGGACACTAGGGGCAGACAGTTGACAGACTTCCTGGCCCAACACTCTCTACTGGTTAGAAACGAACCAGGAGCCCCACCTACGTTCCAAACGATCAGGAGCAGGGGTTGGCCAGATCTAACGATCACAACGGCCAGCCTCCTGAACAACATTAAGGGCTGGGAAGTAAGTGACGATGACTCTGGAAGTGATCACAAATTCATTAAGTATACGCTTGACTACAGCAATCACAGTTATCACAGACATAGACTAGAGACAAAACATGGCAAACACTCGAAATTTGAGAAAAATGTTAGAAAACTCAGCAAACGCTTTGTCGGTCCAATAACATCAGCACAGGATAGGAATACACTGGACATAATTACAGCAGAACTCCTCAGTGAACTTAAAACACTGGCCTTCGCATGTTACAAATTACGAAAAACCCCGGATCAAAAAGAACCCACTTGGTGGACCGACAAAATCAAAATTGCTAGGAATAAAGTAAGAGCCTTCCGCCGTAGGTATCAATCCCAGCCAGACCCTGACTTGAAACAACAACAACATATACTGTACAAAAGAGAACGAGCCATATATAAGAAATTGATAAATAAGGAAAGATCTAAGGCATGGATAGCTTTCTGTGAAAGCGCCAAAGATACCTACGGCCCCCAATATAAGATTGCCTCAGGAAAAATGTCAACCCCTGCGAAGCTCTGTAATGTTCTGGATGATAACGACCTTGTAAATATAGACAGCACCTTAAATAGATTCCTGGACTCGCTTTATCTAACCGACGCTAGCATACCACACAAACTAAATCCGTCACCTCCCTGCTTTGCAGAAAATAGCCCTAAAAATGTAACTCCACAAGAACTAAACAGGATAATTAAAAATATCAAACAGAATAAAGCTCCTGGCCACGACTACATCGATTACAATCTAATAAAAAGAATAAACCATACTAGCCAAAACCTACTCCTGGCCCTATTTAATAAATGTCTTCAGCTAAAACACTTTCCGAAGCCATTCAAAATGGGTACAGTGGTTCTGTTCCACAAGGAAGGCAAGGATCCAAAAGACCCAAAAAACTATAGGCCAATCTGCCTCCTTCCAGCTATCAGCAAAATTTTGGAAAGAATAATACATGGCAGGATGAATCACTACTTCACAATCTCTAAATATTGGAACCCTAACCAATTCGGATTCAAGCAAGGCACCTCAACAGAAAACGCGCTAAAAAAATTATTAGACAATATTCAGCAAGACAAACTAGACAAAAAACAGACACTTTTAATATCAATAGACATAAAAGGTAACTTTGACAATATCAGGTGGCCAACACTCTTAGGTAACCTCCAACTCTCCGGCTGTCCGACATATCTAGTCAACTGGATAGTTAGCTTTCTGGAGGACAGGTATGTCAAGCTGGAGGAAAATGGAATAAGCAAGATCAAACAAATCTTTGGTGGCTGTCCCCAGGGGAGCTGCCTAGGACCACTCCTTTGGCTACTAATAGCGGAGACAGCACTTAATCGTAGCTGGGGGAACAACGTTAGGATCCAAGCCTTTGCAGACGATTTCATATTAACTATAAGCGCGAAAGACCCAAATACTTTAATTAACATGGCAAACACAGCATTAGTCGAATTCGGCAATTGGGCAAACAGGAACAACCTAACCATTAATTGGAGCAAAACAGAACTGCTGTACCTTAACAGATCTCACACAGGAAACCTCCCAACTGAAAATTCATATAAACTTGAAGGAATACGCTACAACGATATTGAATTAGAGACTAAAGAAACCATGAAGTATCTGGGAGTGGTCCTTCACAAAAATCTTAAATGGCAGTCCCATGTAGAACATCAGGTGAAAAAAATTTATAAATCCTTCAGCTTGTTCGGGCGCATGGTCTCAAGGGGATGGGGGATAAAACATAACTTGATTAAAACATGGTACAAGACCGTGGTGGAAAAGACACTGACCTATGCAGCCCCAATCTGGGGCAATAAAATAACGCAGCAAAGTAAAGACAAATTACTTAGCTGCCAGAGACACTTTGCACTGGCCATTGTGAGGGCTTATAGAACAGCCCCGACCTCGGCACTACTGGTACTCTCTGGCCTGATTCCAGTACACCTGCAACTAAAATATGAAGCTGCATATGGTACAATTACAAGACTACACAGGAACTACCAGCTTCAGGAACACGTATTCAACCACACAGACTTTACAAAAAAGCAAAACATTTGGTGGAAACACCCTGCTGACACCCCAGAGCCATTTATAGGGTCTTCTGCTGACGACACACATATCTACACGGACGGGTCGAAGCTGGAATCAGGTGCTACAGGATCGGCCTTTGTAGCGTTCAACAACTCTCAAAAAATTCACGAATGGTCAGTGCCTCTAAGAAAGTGTAACAGTGTCTTCCAGGCCGAACTACTGTCAATCCTCAAGGCAGCAGAATGGGGCAATACAATGGGTATCACATACAGCATCCACTCGGACTGCATGTCGGCCATCCAAGCAATATCCAAACCATTTTCCACCGATAAATTGATCCATAAAATCCACAATGAAATAGCTCGATCTCATAACAGCTTCAAAATTGAATGGGTTAAGGCCCACGTAGGCATACTAGGAAATGAAGAGGCTGATAAATTAGCAAAACTGGCAACCGATAATGCAAACAATAAAGAACAATACTACTTAGAAAAACCAATCTCATACTTAAAGAAAAATCTGAAAAAGCTTACTATGGACCAATGGCAGTTCGAGTGGGACTACGGGGACACGGGCAGGCTAACTCACAGATACTACCCAACAGTAAACACAAAGACTCTAGTTAGCTGCAAGCTTCTATCACAAATATACACGGGCCATGGGGCATTTCCGGCCTATCTTCATCGGTTTAAGAGGAAGAAGAGCCCGGATTGCGCCTTTGGCGAGCTAGGAACATCCTTACACTACTTACTAGCCTGTCCGCTAACGGAAAACCTCCATCTGGCCAAAATCACACAGGACAAATGAACAACTCTGGTATAAACAACTAGCCAACAATAAACACGTACAGAACAAGGCAAAACACATGGTCAGTTGGATCACAAACAACATAGACGACATTTCACAGTGATCAAAAGCCAACATCTTGAGCAGCAGGAACCAGCCACGTACTGTCAAAATCTGAAGAAGAGGACCTGGCGGATTTTTATTT
The DNA here is from genome assembly GCA_963930645.1 of Salticus scenicus. Classification (NCBI taxonomy): domain Eukaryota; kingdom Metazoa; phylum Arthropoda; class Arachnida; order Araneae; family Salticidae; genus Salticus; species Salticus scenicus. The sequence continues at coordinate 340,670,457 of OZ005653.1, forward strand.
ACTAGATCAGGGGAGTTTTTGTTTATTTTTGGTCATGATCGTGGTCCTTGAAGTTAAAGCGGCGGGTACCTATACAGTCTGAGCCCCGGTAAAAATAAAAATGTAAAATCAGAAAATCTAGAAATAAAGAGTAAAAAAAAAAAATTGTTAAAAAAATAATAAATAAAAATGCAAAAAAAAAAAAAAAAAAAAAATTAAAAAATGTAAACGGTTCTTGGCTTATAAGTCCGTAAGTCCGCGCCACGCCCATGACTGTGCATGAATGTTTATTTTATTTTATTTTATTTTATTTTTTTTTTTTATTATTACTTCTATTAGTGTATGAAATTACTTACTTACTTTAATTTATTTATTTATTTATTCTATATTATTATTATTTTTATTCTATATTTTTTTTATTTAGTTTATTTTTATTATTTCTATTTTATTTATTTTAATTTTTTTTTTTTTTTTTTTTTTTTTTTTTTTTTACGAGGGTGTGGCGGTGTCTGGTCCTCGTTAATCTGTGCTGCACCGTCAAGTGCTCGATGGGGTCGTTTAGCAGTCGTCGGGCTACCAACGCAGGGAACCATCCCCCCGTGGTGGATCAAAATTGCGATGGTCCCTCTTTCTCTTCTCCATTCGGCCACCCTGCGCATAGTAATTTCCCTCCCAATTAGGATTATTTAGGCCTTGCCACTTCAAAAACTTCAAAATTTTCGCTATGCGCCCAAAACTATCTTCCATCCCCCAGTGGCTTCACGTAATTATTATTATTGTTATTGTTATTATTATTATTATTTTTTTTTTTATTATAATAATCTCATTGTTCCTTCCTAGTTCAGCTTGTCTTTCTCAGTTCTTAAGTGTTGTCTTCTTCCCTGTTCAAATGGCCTCCTCTTTTGGCATTAATTATTGTGTGCACAACTAACTTTAGTGGCTTCCCCAGCGTTTTTTTTTTCTCCCTCCCTACCTAAATTCAAAATTGTTTTAATTTTGCATAATTCCGTTTATTTCGACTCTCAGCTAGTAAGTGCACTTATTCCAAATTCCTTAACATCCTGGAGCGTGTCTATGCGTTTCCACCGTAGCTATCCTGGAGGGTGTGGTGTACAAATCGAGCTGTGTCTCCAAGGCAGAGGTCGATACCCTGCAATTCCTGAGCTTTGGCGTTCTAGTCACATTGCTGCCCAGTAGCTTCCACGCGGAGATCTGGCGATTTATTCGCTCCGGCGGACGGCATCCAACCCGTTAAGCTTGGCCGAGCCCAGGCAGGCAGGGGCCGTCCAAAGGTTTCAAAGGAAGTATAGTAATCCCGATTTGCGAAATGGATTTTCTATTTCACATTGCTCGAAAACGAATGATCGCTGAATGTTGCTAATTTATACGTGTGACTTTCATGATGTCTAGTTGCACACCTGCAAGTGTCATCTTAACACGAGCTCTCGTTTTAGAGATATAATTGATTTTACACGATTTTTCGTGACGTCTGTATGTGTGTGTGTATGTCGCATAACTCAAAAACGGTTGGACGTAGAAAGTTGCGAATTGGTACATAGGTTTGTTATAACATCTAGTTGTGCACCTCCCTTTTTGGACTTTCTATGATTTTCCGTTTTGGAGATATTTAGGAAAATTAGGTTCATAATGACAAAAATTTGGCCATAATGTATCAAAAAACGGTAATAACTCACAAACAGTTTAGACAAATCTTGCAATTTAACTGACTTTTCGATTAGCTAGACATTTGAAACTTTCAGAAAAGCTCAGAACACGTTGACAATGCATTTTTTAAATATTTTTAGCCAACTGTTTCCGATACCTGCTGCCTGCAGCAGCGTTTATGCGATTCAACAGAAAATTTATTTAACTAACTTCCCGACTAGCTAGACATTTGAAACTTTCAGATTAGATCAAAACACGGTGAAAATGTATTTTTTAAATACTTTTAGCCAACTGTATAGGATCCCTGCTGCCTTCAGCAGCGTTACCAGTTCAAATCTTGGAATCGATTTGTAACTAACTTCCCGACTAGCTAGACATTTAAAACTTCCGGAAAAGCTCAAAATACGGTGACAATGCATTTTTTAAATATCTTTGGCCAATTGTTTCGGGTCACTGCTGCCTTCGGCAGCGTTTACATGGTTCAACAGAAAATTTATTTAACTAACTTCCCGACTAGCTAGACATTTGAAACATTCAGAATAGTTCAGAACACGGTGAATATGCATCTTTTTAATACTTTTAGCCAACTGTTTCAGGTCCCTGCTGCTTTCGGCAGCGTTTATATGGTCCAACAAAAAATTTATTTAACTAACTTCCTGACTAGGTAGATATTTGAAACTTTCAGAATAGCTCAGAACATGGTGAAATTCCTTTTTTTAATAGTTTTAGCCAATTTTTTCGGGTCCCTGCTGCCTTCGTCAGCGTTACCAGTACAAATCTTGCAATCGGTTTTTAGCTAACTTTCAGAAAAGCTCAGAACACGGTGATAATTCATTTTTTTTTAAATATTTTTAGCCAACTGTTTCGGGTCCAATGTCAATGTTTTTTAACATTATGTATATTTCTAAAAGTGTATAAGGAAGTCATGTGGTGCCCCAGATTTATTTATTTTTTAATTTGAAGCTTAATTAGCTTTCATCCTAAGCATGTTATTGGCGTCAAAATATACTGCTTTTAAAGATCTAAAATTGAAGTATGTTTAAAAAAAAAAAAAAAAAAAAACTATTCATTATAAATTATATCATTAAAAAAAAAAATACTTTTAAAGCTATAATGGCGTCAATTTTACCCTGCGCAAGTATAAATTTTCACAAAGCTTTATATCAATTTCAATTTAATTTACGTGCAAATATATTTCTTTTATTTCCATGTCAAAACATTTTAAAAAGAAAATGAACATGTAAAAATTTGTTTTATATTGCCAGCAGCTAAATTTTTTAATATTTCATTATTTCATGGCTTTTATGGGGATCTATATATTAATAGGCAAACATGAAATTTGTGGTGCACTTCTAACACATTAATTATGGGAGTAGAGGGTTGAAAATAGTATCATTCGAAAGATATGGTTAGCCAGATTTGCAGAATACAAAAGTTACTTTCTTTGTCAAGAAGGTATTTAAAAACACTTTTATTTTTTAGGCATTTTTTCATTTTATACACGTATTCTTTTATATTAAAAATACCTAAAGTAGAAATTAGTTAAATCTGGCAATATCTTAAAACTCAGATAAAATCCTTGACACGGTAATTTGTTATAGATGTAGCATCCCTATACTCTCGACTGCAGAATTTTTATTCTAAGAGAAAGCAGTCATTAAAATGGTAGAAATTTGAGCGAATGAGTGTTAGATCGAAAATTTATACTGTTGAAATGGTACGCAAATTAAAAAAGGATTTGATTTATGAAAGTTTAATTTTTTTAATTCATTTAAGATCTAATTTCTTTCTTTCTTTCTTTTTCTTCTTCTTTTTTTTTTTTTTTTTTTTTTTTGTGATTTACATCAGCTCTAATTTAAAGACATATTTTAAAACTAAAACATAATGCATTCCAATTAAATAAAACCGACTACTTATTTAAAAAAAAAAAAAAAAAAAAAAAAAGATTTATTACTATATCTTTCTATATATATAAGAAGAAAGTATAAGATTTGGAAAAACTTCTACTTCGACAAACAATTGCCTCAGCTGTTTTACAACTTAATTTCGTTTATGGAGAAGGCAATTACTTTGCTTTGCTTTCCTTTGCAAAAAAGTGGTCGAATTTCGACCACTGGGCGATACTAGTTTTAATTAAAGTACTGAAATTTTGAACTAAAAAAAATATTTTATCAAAATTAAATATATAGCCCATAGCACTCGTAGCTTTTGGTCAATGAAAGAAGTGTTTTAATCGGTTCAGTAGTTCCAGAGATTACCCTCCACATACAAACAAAGTTTTCTCTTTATATAATAGTATAGATATATACTTAAGTCTTGCACTTATGAAAATGTATAGCCGCTAAAAATTGCATTTTGAAAAAATAGGCGTAAAAGCTGAAAAAAAGAAGAAGAAGAAGAAGCAAATAAATGAAATTGCAATCAGTTGAAAATTTGTATATTCAAGAAATTATGTTTTGCACTACAGCCTGTCTAATAAAATAACTTAACATTTTGGAAATCTCTCTTTTGCTCCAGAAAAGAAGTAAAAGAAGTTTTTTGGTAAATTTTGGGTCATTGTTTTTAAAATTATTTTCGTCTGTGTTTAAGAGAAAAAAGTATAAATTCGTAAAAAAAAAAAAAAAAGTCATTCTAATTTTTGATGGATTTATATGTTTTGAGAGTTTTAGAACACGAATTAGTTACATTTTAGAATATATCTGTCTATGTGTCAGCTTTAATTCAAGAACTAATGCACAGAATTTCATAAAAATTTATATTTAATTGCAAGTTGACGTTAATTAAAATCTGTCAATTGGTGATGCAAATCGCACGACAGGTTTTTTTGATATTCTTCGGTTTCTTCCATTTACTGCAATGTTGTATCTCAGTTTCTATTACATATAACTATATAAAGCTTGACGTATGAGAGGACCATTATAAAACACTATGCTTATTCAATTTAGATATGCATCGACCTTTAGGTAGCGCTACTATGCTGCAATTTTCTCTGCCTTTGGAAACACTGTACCTTAGATTCTATGGCGTATAAATGGACTATTATTAAAACGAATGCTAATATAATTTGGGTGTATATCGGCTGAGAGGTGGCGATTTTTATTATTCAATTTTATTAAAATCACACAATCAACTGATTGGAAGAAAATCATATTTATTGAAATTTTATTGTTCCGACTGAGTTAAAATAATGCCTGGACCGGGAGTCGAACCCCGGATCTTTGACTTACAAGGTCAAGGCTCAACCAATTGAGCTATCCAGGCCGACAATCAGTTGATTGTGTGATTTTAATAAAATTGTATTTCTTTCTCCCATTGTAATAAATATAATTTTCTTCCAATCAGTTGATTGTGTGATTTTAATAAAATTGTATTTCTTTCTCTCATTGTTTAATGGTGTTTTCCTTTACCTGCGGCTTATTTCTGTCGAGCTATCTACATGATAGACCAGATGTTTCTGCCTAAAGGTTGTCTGAGTGAGTAATGCCGGCCGGGTGTCGGCCTGTATAGCTCAGTTGACGAGCCTTGACCTTGTAAGTCAAAGATCCGGGGTTCGACTCCCGGTCTAGCCGTTATTTTCACTCAGTCGGAAAAATAAAATTTCAATAAATATGATTTTTATTATTACTTACCGTCTCTGATTTTCTCTATAACTACTGGAATTCGAAAATTTTTACGAGTCCAATCATTTCTACTGCTGAATGTAGAATAAAGCAAAAGTGTGATATTATTTTTTGATGTTGTGATGTTGATACAACTTGTGCTCAGTAATATAAGCATCCGAATACTCTTGGAATTATTTGTAGTAGCTTTCCCATTTAATAAAAATAATACACAATCTACAAATAAGTATTTGGACATTTTCGAATTTGCACGTTTCGTCAAATATATAGGAAAATTATTTACGAATTATCTTGAAACTTTGGGTGCATAAAGAACATAATATACCTCATATATTTCAGCAAATGTTTTGCTCCGAAGAGAAAAAGGGAGACCAGTAAAAAATTAAATAAAACCCTCTATAAAAAGTAATGCTTCAAATGCGTTTTGTCTACAGCATGTGATTAGGAGGTTTCTTCTAATTATCTATATAAATGTTTATGAGGCTACTACATATATTCATGGAGATATAGCGGTTTCTTTAAAAAACTGCAAACAACAGAGAAAAAGTATTTTTAGTAAACTTGGCATACATTAGAAACAACGAGATAAATAAAGTAGAGTGATAAATGGTAACCCTGGTTACCATTTACCTGGCTGGTTCCCTTGGTAACAGCTTATTTTCAATAAATTTCTATGGGAACGGTTTGGAGATTGTTCTTGGCAAAAGTCATAACCGCCAATGTTTTTGTTTACTTATGTAGTTTAATATTCTTTTGTTCTAAATCATTTTGATTTTATTTATTTTTTATTTCGTGTAGTCGAAATTTAACCGACAAAATGCTTAAAAATAGTTGATAAATTATTATTTTATTAAATTTAGCTCTTTAAAAGCTTAACTTTTCTTTTATAAACACTTTTAAACTTTGCTGGGAAGCGATGAAAAGAAAGGTATTTTATTATTTATTAAAATGTGAAATATGTGAAACATTATTTAAAAAATAATTATTTCGGTCACAGGACTGCCATGTTACCTAATAATAATGATAACTTGCCGAACTGAAATTTTAAATGCCAAAATAGCGATAAAGGGCCAAACACAGCAACCTATTGGTTCATGTCACGTGATTCATCTTGAACCACGGAAAGCTAATCCTTCATCCATTGAATCAGCATTCTATTTATCTCGTTGGTTAGAAACAGGCTGCAATCAGAATGCAAAAATGTTAAATATCTTATGAAATATAAGCAATTTTACTAAATAATTTTCAACTACGCATGCGCAAACTTAAACGAAATTTTCTTCGCATAATTTAATAAACAAAAGTATTGAATTACTTAAATGTAAACACTAAACAATTATCCAGTACATTCGAAAAATTGCCGATGATAGAATAAACTGATATTCAGTTTCTCTCAAAATAAAAGCAAAACTATGAGGGATTTTACTCACATTTTTATTTTGATTTGATCAGTAAGTAATACAGTGTTCCCTGATTGTAAATAAGTATTGATAAAGTCCCATATCATCCCCCCTCCTTTTTTTTTTCTTTAAGAGGACATGAAATTTTGTTTATTCTATCACCGAAAACTTTTTGAATTTACATGATTTTTTTTTTCTGGTTTTCGTATAAGTAGCCCTATACTTTTAGCTATTAAATTATGCAAATGTAATTTTTTAGAGCTTGCGCATACGTAATTAAAAATTCTTTTGTGAAAATGTTCATATTTCATAAGATATTTAATGTTTTTGCCTTCTGATTGCTGTATGCAGTATCTAATATCGTATGCCAAGTTTTTTAAAAAGGGCTTTGCACGGAGTCTAATACCCTACGTGTTATAATTAAAAAATTAGCAATTTTATTTGTAATTTTTAAAAGAATCCGTTATATCTCGATGAGCCTCATAAAAATGTAGCCTCATAAAAATGTATACAGATAACTTGAATCCTCATACTACAGCCGAAACGTATTGCAAGTATTACTTTTTATTTACACAGTGATCTGAAACATTTGGATTTTTGATTAATTTTTTACTGCTCTCCTTTACCTCTTCGGGACAAAACTTTTGCTGAAATATAGAATGTGTTCTTTATACTTCCAAACTTACAAGATAATTCGTAAATAAGTTTTCTACATACTTGGAAAACGTCTAAATTCGAAAATATCCAAATACTTATGGGTATATAGGGTAGATGTGCCATCTGTTTCGAAGTTTGTACTTAATTATTGCTCTGTTTCCAAATTAATAATTTATAAATTTATAAAGAACTCTTATTTGCTGTTTGGTTGTCTAAATAAACTATGAGTTTAAGCAATTTTATTATTTTTTATTGAATGATATGATCATTCATGAGAGTCCAATCACTCTTCCTTATACATAGATAAAAAATGCATTTGTATACAGTAATTGATAATGAATGTTTTGTAAAAGACTGAAAAGGTAAATAACAGGGGAAAATATAATTGTGATGCTATATGAACTTGTAGGCATAATTTAAACACACAATATAAACTAATTAAATTAATACAAGTGTTTCTATATTAGCAAATAAATAAAAATTGAACTTATTCTTAGAGCCGTTGAATTCTCATGAATAAAATCAATACACATGTGCCAAAAATGAAGTTTTTATCAAATAATTAACCCCTTCAGGGGCAATGAATTTAAGTTCATTTAAAATCAACTGCCACCAGAGTCTGAGATCAAGATTAGAAGAAAAGTAATAAATGAAGGTTTTCAGGTAAGGTAAAAAAGTAAAATTTTATATAAAATTTCTGGGATGAATTTTTGCAGTTGAGAACTGAAATTAGGTGGTCTAAAATGTCTACCATCGCCCCTGAAAGGGTTAAAAAGCAGGAGCATAAACTAAAAACTTTTCTTAAAAAATGCATCATCGTGTACTTTTCTTCTTTCTTAGAAGATTTATGTTACAAAGGAAAACCAATATTAACATCATCTGAAATTTCCTTGAAAATAGATGGCATATAGAATGTTATGAATGTTGATACAGTTTAAAAACTAAAATTTATAAAGAAGACTTATCAGTTAATCTAACACAAATCTAAAAAGCATAAAAAAAAACGCTTATTATTGAATTTAATTTTGAAATCCTGTAGTGGGTATATAAAAAAGGCCAATGCTTAAAAGTGTAAAAGACCTTTTTAACAAAATAGTTAAGAAGATACCAGTTTCTTTCGAAATCCTTGATAAAAAGTACGATTCTGTGCCATTTTCCTTTCACCTATTCTTTTCTTTTCTTTTGTATTAATTGCAAAACAGTATTATAAAATTACACAGCATAATTTTATAAACGAGTTTCAGTTTAACACCAAAATAAAAAATGTAAAGAAATCAATAATACGAACATGAAAACAATAATAATATATATCAAAATAAAACAAAAAGCAAGTCAGACGTGTAGAAGATTTACAAGTTGGAGTGGCTTTTTAAAACACAACCTTTAAGACAGACAATAAAAAATAAAGAGGGAAAACATTATGACAGTATATAAAAAACACAAAAAATATCGTAAAAAAATATATAGTACATAGGAATAATTTCTTTCTTTTTTTTTTTTTACATGAGAGTGATGCTAAAATGCAGTGTCTTTTTTTTTTTTTTTTCTTTTTCTATCTGGACCATAACGTTCCATCGTAAATTTATTTCGAAATTAAAGTTGTGCCTTGTAGAGAGTATACTGAGAACATTGGTGTCGAGATTAACGGCCAAAGAGCTGTCTGAGTCTTCGTGCATCTAAGTTGTTGTAGTATCCTTGGCTGAAATATACAATATATTATAAATTTCCAGTATGCAGAATGAGAACTAATTAAATACATGCATTTGTTTTGCAAATAAAATAAAAATAAATAAGATACAATTTCAAGCGAAGGAATGAGCGGTACGTCATTTGATAAAAGTGTAAAAAAAAAAAAAATCTGGTGTGAAACAATCACATGACTTCCATTACCCACTATTACACGTATTATATGCATTTTTTAGAGCTAATGTTATCAGAAGACATAAAGTTGGCCTAACGAAGTAGACACCAAAAAATTTTCCGGTAAGAGAGACTTGATACATGTTAAAGACGTATAAAACAAAGTTTACATAGCGAATAAAAAAAAAATAAGAAAAAAAAAAATTGCAGAGTTATTTTTTGAAACACTGATTTCCGAAATTTAAAAATATACAATTTTAAATAATCCCGTGCATTAATTTTTGAAATACGATGCTTACAAAAATTTATTAAACTCTCTCATTTTAAAATTATTCAGGTCGTGTTCAGGATTTCCCAGAAAATGTAAATAATTAAAGGGCTTTCTGTAAAAAAGAAGGTAGTCCCAATTTAAGTTTTCATGTAAGCATAAAAATGTTTTTTTTTTTTTTTTTTTTTTTTTTTTTACATAATATATTTTTTAATTTAAAATTTTTAACTGCAGAAAAACATATTTTTGAAAATTTTCATAATCGTTTTAACAGATTAGAGTAGTATTTTCACTCAAAAATATTTATCACACATAATGTAACTGACAGGGATGAAAGAATTTCGCTTTTTTTGTCACTAATATTTTCCTACAAAAATTTCTAGCACATAAATTCACAAAAATGTAATAAAAATGTGATAAAAATTGATGTATAAAAATACTGGTGGCAGAAAAAGCGGAACTCTTTCATCCCTGAACCCTTAATCATACTCTTGTTTCAAATTGGAGTTTCCACTTTTTTGTATCAAACCCTGCAATTCAAAGATAGGAAAATGGATTCAATTCTCTTTATGTTACTCCATTAACATGTTTCATGAGCATCTACTATTTCTGTTTTTTTTTTTCGCGAATGATAAACGGGTAATCATTTTTCCCAGGGTCTTAGGGAAACCCTGACACATAGCACCATCTACGAACTTCTGGTTACAGTCTTGTTTTTCTATTTTGATTATTTTTACTTTCTTCTATATTCAATAAAAGAAAGTATTAAATTCGTAAAAATTTTCGACCTCGGGTTTTTGATGGATTTACATATTTTGAGAGCTGTATAGAACACGATTTGATCCTTTTTAGAAAATGTTTGTCTCTCTCTCTCTCTGAGTGTGTGTATGACAAAATTTTGTGGCAAATGTATCTCAGTAGCTACTACTAATTTCATACAAATTGCTATGTAGTTACATCTTGACATAAATTAGTGCCTATCAACTTTTGGTAAAATTGTCTAACAGGTTGCGTTGCCATCCCGCTTTTTCTAAATTTTTAACAGGGTGGTATAGGACAAAATTTTGTATAAATGTGCATAAAGATAATTATTTTTTAATAATCATTATGAAATTTACAATAATTATTTATAATAGAGATAGTCAATTGGGGAAAAAAATTGTATATGTAGGAGCATCGCCTCCCCCTTGGGGGGAAAGTCACCCCTCGAGGGGAATAAATTTTCCTGATGGATATCTTTCAAAAGAACTCGCCAATACCTTTAAAATGAATGTTTGAACCATCGATCTGCGATAATTTAAAATAAAGTTATCGATTTGTTTCTTTTTTAAATGTAATATCGAGAATAAAATGAACTTTTTTTGTATAATTAGTGTTATATTTATTCTCTAATATGGAAATTGTACTGCATTATCATGGAAGATAATTTTATTAAATAATGATTTTAATAAATTATTTTTACTGAGTGAATTTGCATAGGAAAATATAGAAGAAAGTCATGTGGTGGCCACAGCGTTCTAGTTCATAGATAAATTCATAAAAAGTTGGTTTCGAAAGAAAGCTATTTGAAATATGCATATTCTCGAGGTGGGTTTAGTGTTTCTCTGTTAATTTTATGAACTTTGTTTATACATTTCTTTATATCTATATATAGAAAACCCATTCGAAAGATATCAAGATAAGACTCGGCTCTTTGGCATCGACTTATCTTTGCAACAATGTTGAAAGTTGGATCATGGTTATTATATTTAAAGTTGAAAAATATCCTCTCCAGATACTTTTATTCGAATGCATGATCTGCAATTTCTATTGGTAATTTGCTCTAATGCTGTTAATGCTCTGGATACACATTTATTTAAAAAATAATTTTTTGGCCATGTAAAAACTGTAGACTTTATGCAGGAATTCTTCATGCAAATTACTCTCAAATAAACAAGAATAAACATCTTAAATTTGTCTCAATTTCAATAACACATGTGGAACGTCATATACATCATGTGGAACTTTGGCCAAAGAAATGCATGGCGTTCTGGTACATCAAGTGTACCAAAGTGTTAATTGCTACGCAATGCAAACAGGAATTTTTCAAGAATAGCTAAATTCATTACGTACATTTTATTTGCTGTCAAAAGGCTTTTCAATCAGGCTATGCGTTTTCCAATGATATTCTAAGACTTGTTTTTTATTGTTACTACATTAAGCTAACATTTGTTGTTTGAATTGGTAAGTAAGAAGCAAAAAAGAGAAAGTTACCATCCTTGCACGTTCTCCGGATCATCGCAGGATGAAGTCTGTGGATTGAAGACTAACCCGGGGTCACAGGCTAGGAGCCTAGGCTGTCTAGATCCGTCTGGGGTCAGAATGCAGACATAGTGTTTGCGACAATCCCCAGGATACGGGTAACGGGGATCTCCGAACTCTTGAAGCTCGTAGTCGGTTGGCTGGGGGCATCGAAAGCTCAGAATAGCTGTAAGATTAAAATAATAATAATAATAATAATAATTTTAAAATAAATAAATAAAACAAATATATTATTGTATTCCCTCCACAAAATATAAGTCCAGTATAATAAATTTGAAAAAAAAAAAAAAAAAAAAAAAAAAAAAAAAAAAAAATATATATATATATATATGTTTTGGTATATGGTTTTTTTAAGTTTCATAATCTACCCTTACAGCACACTTGTTCACAATACATTTTCAGGATATTTTCAGAGATGCCTTTTCATCCTGGAGACATCTTGAAGATATCCTGGGGAGAAAATGCGCTGTTGGGGTAACGATGTCAAAGTAAGATTTGTTTTATTAATAAAAATTAGATGCAATGTCTCTTCGTTACATGCATTTTACGGCTAAAACATAGTTTTTGAAAAGATAAAGTAATCTCCATTTTTCTCTTCAATGTTTTTAACAAATTTATAAGTTTTGAGATTTTAGGAGCATGTATTTTCGTTCTTATTTTACATTTAAATTGTGAATAATTTAATACACTTTCTTGATTACATGTAAATGGCATCGCGATTTTTTTTTTTTTTTTTTTTATTCACAAGTTAACTTTTCTGTACCATTTTAGAGGTTTCTAATACTTTTTGGAAAGCTGATTTCAGAAATGGCAAAGATTTTCTACTGGTATGTAAGTTTTTCTACATGAAATAATAATGAACATTGAGAAAAAAAAAAAAAAAAAATATGTAACTGACATCTAGAATCTAGATTGTGGCTCTAGAATAAATAGTTCCATGCCATCCTTATAAATTCTAGTCCCCTTTGAAAGCGAGTTCTAGAAACCCCTATTAGAATTCTAGAGCGGTTGCCTATATTCTCGAGGGTAAAGTTATTTAAAAATCTCTGCAAATAAATGCGAATACAAGAGGCGGGTTTCAGCAACTATAATCTTGGTTTATGATCCAATTCTAGAAAATCAAGCGAGAATTTCTCGCAATACAAAAGATTCAGAATATTGTTTCACCCTCTAGAAATGTATAGACTAGAAATTCTCGATCATTTCGTCTATTCAGTTTATGGGTGTGCCTGATATGTGCATAGCTAGAAAACCTATATTTCTAGTTAAGAGATTTGGAAAAATGACCACTTATTCATTCTAGATGAAGGCGGTTTTTTTTTTTTTTTTTCCTCAGTGAAGATTTTAAAATGTCATGCAGAATATCAAGAGGTTTCAAAAAAGCTTTATTTGCGAAATATTTATCCTCGCCGGAGTACGTTAACCTTTAGAAAAATCTACATTTTTTTTTCTTGATTTGTTACAAAAGTTACAAAATAATTCTAGAATCGTTAATAGGGAAACAGACATTTTTTTTTTTTTTTTTTTAACTGAAACAAAACTGTACAAGCATTTTTACGGAATTAGAATAAATAAATAAATAAATATAAGAAACAGTCTTAACTTTATATAAAATAAATTAATTTTAGGCCTGTTTCTGTATGTGTATTAAACATTTATTTTACTTATTTATTTTTATTTTATTTTTTCGCAACTAAAAATGCATTTGAAAAATTCCCCACTTATACCCAACACTGTTAAAAAAAAAAAAAAAAAAAAAAAAAAAGTAAAACCATGGTATTTTACCGAATAATTTTAAGGTAAATGACCGTTTTACTACCTAAATGTTTTGAAAGCATAATTTAGGAATTGACCGTATAATTTTACAGGAAATGACCGTTTTGCTAAACGGTCGTAGCCCGTAAATTGATGTCTTGAAGGTATAATTTTTTTAATTTTTACGAGAAAAAGCCGTTAATCTACGCAAATTGCTCTTATCTTCCACCAAACCATTTTCTTACGAGAAAATCCCTTCAAATGCTATTATTTCAGTGACGTCATGAGAGATCGCTTCCATTTTCAAACTGAAACTATGATTGTTATTTATACTGAATGAATGTGTTTAATTATGCACGCATGACGCATAGAAACATCAAATGGTTTTAATAAGCTATTGTTTTCTTAATTTAATTCAAAGAATTTCCATCTGACTGAAACTGAATAATTGATATTGATGAAATTGATTTTCTTTGTGTATTGACACGATGACACGAAAACATTAAAAAAGAAAGCTAAAATGGTTTCTTGTTTGAAGCCAGATTTGTAAAACACAAACTATAACCTAGTTGTTTTATCCACTAAACGCATTTTTTTTTTTTTTTTTTTTTTTTTTTTTTTAAACACACAGCATTCTAATTGCTCTTAATACTTTAGTTAAGCCTTAGAAAACGAAAAATTTTAACGTTGTTTCCACAATGCAAATTTTACAAAATGCTAAAATAAAGTTTTTTTAATATGAGATGAATATGTAATTATCCATTTGAAGATAAGTCTTATGATAATTATGTATGATCTTGACTGTTAAAAAACAAATCTATTTTATCTGAATATGACCATCAGATATGTAAATGTACATCATATATAACAGGTTCTGCTCTCGAAATACTTCAGTCCTTCCTCCATTCAATGAAATGCAGCTTAAAAAAAAAAAAAAAAAAAAAAAAAAAATCTTCTGCTATTTTAAAAAGTGCAAATACGCCTAACACTTCATAAACAAATGAAAACACATTTGAAATCGGTCCTATAATGAAAACCTGTTTGGATGAGTAAGAATTAGGCTCTAGTTATTTCTGCTTTGCGCCCACTACAGAAACCATAAAGATCGAAAACCATGAAAAAAATCGTATTAATTGGAGATACAAATTCTCTGTGTCCATGTAAAAGATTTATTATTATTATTCAAAGTTTATTTGGGGGTCTCGATTCATTTTCAGAGACCTCACATAGTTTTTAAAAGTTTCATTTTGTTTTTGAAGAGGGGTGAGAAATTCTCACCCATTATTTTCCTCTGATGAGAACCTTGAAATAAGGCTACCTCTTTAGTGCTAGTGTTTACGAATAAAAATGATTTCGAAAAAATGTATTATATTTTCTTTCTCAAAAATCAGTATCATAGTCTTTATTTAAAAAAAAAAAAAAAAAAAAAAAAAAAAAAAAGGCTTTTGTTTTTCCAATATGAGAATTGACTGACTTCTTAATTTTGTCAAAAATAGCAAATCTAGATTTTAAAATAGTCTTAAAATAAAATAATTTTTATGCATAATTTGAATGTTAACAATGTTCAATCACTGTAAAATTTTTCTGTAAAAATAAAGTACTTTTTTAACATAAATGCAGCATAGGTTGCTGTATATTTTTACAGCTAGTTCTGTAGAAATAATTGAAGATTGGCTACTTCACATTGTGCTGTAAATCGGTATCAGAATTTTTCCAGAAGATTTTTGGTGCGTATGACATGATTTATCAACCAATCAGTGCTGATGTTGACCTTATCTGTTTTTGTAAAGAAAAGTCATTGTGAGTCCGACGGCGCGATTGGCAAAGTGCTGTCCTCTGGAACATAGACCTTATATAGATAGACCACGCATCCCCCCTCATTATCTGTCTACGGCATGAAGTAGCTTCCTCAGCTAAATTATCACGTGATGCAGACCTAGAGAGAGAGACGAGAATGATTATGCGATTTTTCCAGAAGAATGAAAGTAGTTTTGAGTTTTTTAATTTCTGTATTGTATACATAGTTTTTATTTAAGCGTTTAGATTTACGTATCGTTGGAAAGCTAAAATGTCATAGATTAATTATAAAAAAAATTTCTTTTGTGAGAAACCCTTCTGAAGGGGAGAATTTTTTGTTTGAATTCTTACAAAAATAAGTGCTTTCTTATGGAAGAATCTCCCTCAACTCCCTGTCACGTGACATACGGCGCTGACGCTGACCGCAAAGGATGAAGGTATCAGATTACATCCTCATGTTGAAGACATTCACTATAATGGGAAGTCCTATTGGTAGCGTAGTCTATCTATATAGGGTCTATGATCTAGAACAGCAGATTGTGAGTTTGAATCCCGGGCTACGCAAGACCGCTTGCTCCGCAAAAAAAAAGTAAATTATATGTATAAATAAGTTGCTCAGTGTTGTGGATTTCTCCCTGCACGCATGTGTAATAATTACAGGAAATATTTTTATTTTTTAATTTTACGGTCAATACTGCTTTTTTTACAGGTTGGTTGTATGTTTCATCACAACGTACAATTACTGCCGATACATCATTCATCGTCTAAATGTTTTTTTACGGGCTTTGTCTGGAATCTCTGCTGCCGGGCTTTGCCCATAATTTTATTGCAGCTTTTTTTTTTTTTTTTTTTTTTTTTTATAGTGAATAACGAACAATTTTATGTGTCCCTGTACAAGAATTATAAATGCTAATCAGGCCATAGTCTACAGAAAGCATTTTTGTGTGAATCTGAATGTATTTTGATTTCGTTATGTTATATGCAGTAGAAAGATATTAACACTTTCACAACCGATGATGTAGATTCACGTCATTTGAAAATCTATAACTCCACCAGTGGGCGTTTCTTTTGAAATTTGTACGTCATTTATTTCTTAAGAATATGCACAATATTCATATTTGTACAACCAATATACTATGGATACAAATATTTTGATTAGAAACAGTTTAATTATAATGTATATCCGTTTGTAATATTAATCTGAATATAGAGATTTTTGTTCTGAAATATTGTAACTTGGGAGAATAACACCCACAGGCGGACCTTACTGTGAATAAAATTATACTTTTAAAAAATTAAAGAACACGCCTTTATTGAAATGTGAACTAAAAGCAGAAAATATTTACCTTTACAATATTAAAATGCAGGTTAAGCGAAAATCGTGTGAGTAACACACCATAATATTTACATACTTTTAAATCTTTAATTAAAATAATTTAGAATTAAACAAAAACCATTTTTAATAATATTACAGTTTTAAAAAATTAAAGACCACGCTTTTATAGAAATGTGAACTAAAAAGCACAAAATCTCTATCTTAGTATTAAAATGCAGGGTAAGAGAAAATCGTGTGAGTGACACACCATAATATTTATATACATTTAAATCTTTAATTAAAATAATTTAGAATTAAACAAAAACCATTTTTAAAAAATCTCCCCTGACTGGGATCGAACGCTAGACCATTAGGTTTGTAGCGCAGAGCTTTACCTCTCAGTCACAGTGTTCACGTAGGGAAAGTCTTTTCTTTACAATATAGATTTTTTTGTTTGCTCCCAGAGCGGTTACAAACATACATACTGGTGAAGCTAATAAAAGCGTGTTAAAAAGACAAAAACATGCGGTCGCGAAAGTGTTAAAATAGAAATAGACTGTACTCACAGACCGTCTACTGTTAAAAAATACAACAGATACACTATTATAAATTATTTATGTCTTTTGTAAAATTACAGAAAAAAAGTAAACAAAGGTGTTAAAAAATTTATCTTAAATATGCATTTCAATGGTACTATTTTAATCAACGATTGAAGAAAATGTATTACATCCCCCCCCCCTTCTGAAATGGTAGTATTCACTTTTAATTTTTATTGAAAAATAAAGTATGAAAATAATAAAAATATAAAATAATCATACAGGCTCTCAATTATTGATTTATAAATAATGAGTAATGTAAATTTATAGAAATTCTGGATGAATATTCCAGTAAATTCATAGCCATGTTTTACGGCGTAATGTTTCCGAATTCATTTGTGAGCCTTCCTACACAAACAAGTGGTGCTCTTTACACCATTTTCATTGGGAAACGTGCTATAGTGAAACTGAATAACATATATCAATTTCAAAGTATTCCAAAAAATGTGTATGGATTCATGTAAATAAAGAAACAAATTGACATACGAACAGATAAACGAACCGAAATGAGAAGCACTTTTAAATTTTGTTAGGAACTGTTAGAAAGGAAGTTGTAATTTGAAAACACTGTAGTATCTTCGGTATCTTTTTTGTATGGAAATTAATGAGGCTTTCTTTCGAGAGATAATTTTATTCTCGATTATAACACAAGAGGCTAAATGACATAACAACATGTATTCTGAAATTCTGACATAAATGTGTCTAAAATGAGGTGTTAAATTTTAAGATGCAAAAAAAGTGTCTTATTTATTTCAGACAGTTGAAGTATCTTATAAAAGGCACATCGTTTCACACATCTGACGTGTCTGAAATTCCACCACCTTTGATCCTGTATACAATGAACATTTTTCATAGACAAATAAATAAAAGATTGCGTGTTATACTGTTTGTCTGTGAAAAATAAATTTTAGAATCTCCTACAGCATTAATATATATATATATATATATATATATATAATAACATAAATAAATAAAAGCGTTAATAATTTTTACAAGAAAATTTTCCATTTCCCGGGTCTGGAATCGTATAGACAACCAACGGTTTCAATGGCGAACATCTTCCCAGTCACGCCACCGGGATACACGATGCATATTGCTTGTATAATAAAATATATTCTAGCATCTGTGAAACAAATCGCAGTTTTATGTCTTTGCAATAAAACTATCCATAATAACAAAAGCTTAATACATAAATTTTATGTTAAGAGGTTGAGAGTTCTTTTGTAGAAAGCGTAAAAAATATGAAAAAATAGCAGACTACGAATTTTAAACGATTTTATTATTATTATTATTATTATTATTATTATTTTACAGTGTTAAGTATATTAAAATTTCTCAAAAATTATAAAAATAAAAATAAAATAAATAAACATCAAAATTTAAAAATGTTTCATGCGACTGAGTTTTTAAATGTTCCCCTCGATTAATTAATTTGTGGATTGACTGATAAGTTTATTTTCTATAAATATTTTTATGTTTAAATGCTAAAAATTTCCATTCAAACATAAAATAATAATTTTTATATTTAGCAGGAAGGTTTACGATAAGGTCATAAATTATGACGAGGTATACTTCTAATATTTTTACACAAAATTTAATAAAGTACGAAGAACAATTACAGCTAACAAAACACGTATTACACAAACGATTACATTTTGAAGACTGATCTGTTTTAGCATTAATACAAGTATAGAGGAATTAAACAGATTATTGATTGGACGATACAGTTCACAAGTACCTGCACATCTGTGTGACGTCACTTACCAGAAGACCAATAGATTAATTCAGGAACACAATAATGAAATATGTCCCAATAATAATAATAATAGTAGTAATAGTAAAAATCTATCAATCAATCCCCAAATTAAGGCAGGAATGTTTTTAGAATATATAAATAGATAAACTATAATAATGTAAAATCGAGGAAAACATTAAAAAACTGAGTCGTATGAAACATTTAAAAAATTTTAAAAATAAAATAAAATAAATAAAATTATAAATAAATAATTAAAATAAAATAAAATAAAAATAAAAAATAGAATTTTGAATTTTTTAGTTTCAATAGTTTAATTTTTTTTTTTTTTTTTTTTTTTTTTTTTTTTGATATACGTAATATTGATACATTTCAATGCTTATGTACGCTAACTTTCATAATTCTAAGACAGGTTACTTCCCAGAACGATTTTCAACGTCCAGCTCTAGCATCCCCTTGAAACAAATTTGTACGTCACATTATAAAGAAGCGTCTTTTCAGCCACGATGCTCTTGTGGCTGAAAAAGTGGATGTACAGGATTGGTAGATGCTTTCCCTGTTTCTGATTAACGGAGTGGACGAATTTTGCAGTATCATTAACCGTGTATTTTGATGTTTAAAAGGATTTAGGTCTTTTCAAAATTTATCATTATATAATACAGGAATGATATCATGAATAAATTTTATATTAATCTACTAACGTCCGGTTTGAACTCGAGTTCTAAGCATATATTACATACTCTTTAAAAAGTTAATTGCCAATCATGCGATATCACGTCATATACAAGTTTTCCCCAAACGGCCGATCTCGCATTATCGCGTGGACGTCGCTATCCAGTTTCTAAGCGGAATAGTATAGCGGCCACAGCCAAACGACGCGTAATATTTATGGTATAACTTCAGTATATCCTCACAGCTGAATTTGGTGATTTTTCTTTGGCGCCGTTTTGAACGATAACGATGTCGTTCTGGACTGTTCGCTATATAATATGGCAGCCTATATGTTGTTTACTTTGGATTTATGATTTCATGTTTTATGATTTATGATTTAGATTATGATTTTATCATTTATGATTTTTAGATTTATGATTTAGCCATAATCGCCAACAAAAAAATCGCCAAATATCGTTGTGGAGATATACTGAAGTTGTTCCATATTTATATTGGCCACTAGGGAAAGGGATTTTTATTTTTTTCTATTTGTACGAAATTCTAATTTTCAGCTTTGCAATGAACGTGTTGAATATTTCCATAGATATTTGTGGATAAAATAATCTTTTTATGTTTAATGTTAATTAATTAATTTATTTTTTTTTAATTTCTTGTGTATTACGTTGCTTTATTTATTTTTTAATAAAAAAATTCGCTTGATTTTTGTTTATTATTATAAAAATACATTAGAACGAATATATATATATTTATTTATGGATATAAACATTTCAGTTGTATGGTGCACTGAATACGAATTGACTATTTTTGCGGAATGTCTGTCAATGTGTTCTTACACAAGTTTAGTGTAGGTTTTAACACAATAATTAATGCTCAGAGCTTAATAAAACTTCATGTATAGTTGAGCTGAAGGTGAAAAAAAGAGACACGGTTGCAAATGGAACACGGAAATCAGGCGAGAGGCGAGTGTTGTAGTATTGGCTTGCATGCTGCATTTCCAAATTTCCTTTTTTCGTTTCCAAATTTAACGTGTTTTTTCAATTTAGAGGGATATGCTAACAAAGTTTTTATTCCTTGCCGCACCAATATTTCAGTGCATTGTACTACATTTAGATTATAACTGTTAAATTTTAACTGCTATTCCTTTGCATAAAATGCTCTCTGCCACATTTTATGCAAAGTGGGTTTTTAAAAATATTCAAGGACCACTTCACTTATTCTTAGATATCTTACTTAATTTTTATTTTCTTATTTAACAGATGGAGGCATGTACTTTTGAATAAGAAACAATAGTAAGGCATTACCTTCTGAATCACAGTTCTCGACCATGTCCGGCCAGTCGCAGTGAGCACTGTACTCGTTGTAAGCCAATCCCTCCGGACAGTAAAAGGCGAAGGCGTGGCCCTCGACGCACTTCCAGAACCGGCTGCAGTCTGTCTCGTGAGCGTAGAGCCCGTAAAGGCGAGGACAATGTTCTGTGGACAGTGGAGGCTCTGTTTCAAGAAGAGAAAATGTATATAACGTTAAGACATCATAAAATTTGCAAACGAATTACAAGAAAAAATATCATGCTTCGTACTTTACTGAAAACCTCTCAATATTCAAGTAATATCCTTATGTAAGTGGTCAACATTGTAAGAAAAAAGAATGATTAATTATTATTTAAGTATGTGACCAATTCACATAGCTAAGCGTATTAGTATTATTATCCGGACTTTAATTAATAACATATAACTACAAAAAAAGATTTTTCACTAAAAATTTATATCGGGCTGCAAAGAAAAAAAAAAAGAGAGAGAGAGATAGAGATTGGTTTTTAAAAATGTAGCTGTAGATTTTTTTAAAGTAAAATTGTAGGCTTTTGTGCAATGTGTAATGACATTAATGTGTAATAAAATTTTAAAATGTAAAGTTTATCAAATTATAAGAATATTTATTTACACAAATTACTCATAACTTTCTTATTTTCTGTTTACAGTTTTTTTTTTTTTTTCTGAAATTGTAAAACACCGCATGTATAAAATCTCAACCTAAATGAAATTTTAAATAAATTAATTAAAATATACTTCATTACTTAACTATTTGTAAATTCTTTTTGCGCAGTTTTAAAATGAAGTACCATATTAGTTACTATATTTTCTAAGTTGATTTAAAAATGTACACCTTCTTGATGAATGTGAAAAAGCAAAATCTTTTTTAAATAACTGCTATCCCTAAACGATAATGAATTCAAAATAGTTTATGTGGCCTTTTAAAGTGACTGTAAATAAGAATAACGGCATCAGGCAAAAAATGTTTCCTGAAGAAACTTCACAAATTTTCCCCTGAAATTTTGTTGCTGATTTTTTATACTTCAGTGATTATATCTGTACTGATAAGTATAAAGGATTTAAGTCCAAAAATGTCGATTTTGAGTTAAGAACATAGTCAGACTAAGAAAAAAATTCTCAATCGATTGGTATAAGGGATTTAAGTCTATGCCATTTAGTCTTTGAGAAAATCGATTGGTAAAAAAAGGCTCAAGTCAGAAATTTACCATTCATGTATGGTCTAAAATGTTTAATTCAGTTTTTTCCTGTTTTTAAATGAAGGTTGACAATCACTGAATGGTATAAAAGTTATAAATCAACAAAATCCCTTTTCCCTAATCGATTCTTCTGGTTTGTTTTTTGTTAGTTTAACTTTATTTTTCGTCTCCTGAAAAATCAAGAATATGGACTTAAATCCTTTATACTTATCAGTACAGATATATGGAAGAAATAAAACTTGCATAAACTCTCCCCCTTCCCTTTTTTATGTAAACATTTGTTGAACAAGTTGAATAAAAAAAATAAAAAAATAAAAATAAAAACACTAGAGTAGTGGTCACCCATCAGCGGTTCGTGAACCATTAGTGAGCCGCAGAAAAACTTGGTCATTATTTCCATTTAAAAAAAAAATCCATTACCAGCAATTGCTATTTATGTCGATTTGAGCTTCAGAATTTTCAGAATACTCATATTCCCATAGATTTCCGAAAGGATTTGAAGAAATTCTTTCGAAAAGATCGGTAATATTTTTTTCCCACATTATTATATTACCGATGGTGTCGGTGTTGGGTATAACGTCAATTTACTACGTGAGGATCCAAAGCGTGGGTGGTATGCCTTCCCGTGGCACAGTGGATCGAAGTGTAGCCGACACGGACATAGAATCATTACGGTATTTTAATGTTGTATGGACGAAGTTTTTTAGTACATTAAGGTTTTTGACACTGAAAGTCATACCATGTTTTTGACAAATATTTTTACAAATTTTGTCTACGAGTAAGCATTTAGAGATAAAGTTTTAGAATTTCGAAAGTACAAGGAGATTCATACAAGGAAATTAAGCTGAAGACTTACTACATCATTTTTCACATTTTCCAAAAAAAAAAAAAAAAAAAAATTGAAAAGTTTTAGGATTTCTGTTTGTCTGCCTGCCCACGCTAACTTCCGTAAATATTCATTTAGTCTCTCTGTCCGTCTTTCAGTTCTTTATTCTGTCTGTTATGTTATCACGTAAGCAAAATAGGGTGCGACTATGGTTGTACTATGCAACGAGTACGTACAGTTGTAAAGTGTTGACAATGTATGTGAATCTCTTTCCGTTATCAGAAAGAAGACAAGAAATGTTCATGTGATGGAAATATTTTCGAAAACGTTGAAATTTTTACTTTAAATTATTTAAATTCATATTAATATTTGATTATCCTATTTAAAAGTTAAAATATTCAGTACTTAAATAATTTTTAAATTAAATATTTTTCGAGTGTTGCGAACATTCAGAGCAGACATTTAAATTCAATTAATTGCTTCTATGCTGTGTTGACCCTATGAGAGTACCTTTATGATAGAACAGCATAAAAAAATACTTACATTGGTTCAAATTAGATGATATTTGTTACTTTAAGTTAATGAGGACCAAAAAAAATAATAATTATGATAGACAATTTCCCAGCAAAAGTTTTTGGACACATTGTTACCATAGTTTATGCTCCAATAGTTATTTTATATACCGTTTAAGAAAATTTAATATAAAATGTATTTAATTATTTTATAAATAAAATAGATTTTGCACATAAGCATTTCACAAGCAGTGTGAAACATTCAAGGCTGACTATTTTTAAAGTAGTTACTTTTCAAAAATTTATATATAAATGTCCATTCATAAGTAAAGCACTTCCACCAATAACATTCAAAAGAAAAAAAAATGCTTTTGCTTAATTTTTGATATAGCCCTGTATATTTTTTATAGATCATATACACACCACATTATGTAATTAAACGTAGTCCTTTATCAAAAACATATAACAAAAGTTGAAATGCGCTTTCAGCAATTTGCAAGTAGAGCTTCAATATTTCCAAATTCTTTTGGGTAGCCTAGAAAACGAATGATGAATAATTTACATACATATTCTACCTAAAATATGCTTTTATGCATACAAAAAAAAAAAAAAAAAAAAATTCATGCTCGTTTCATTTTATTTAATGCAACCTACAATCGATAAAGTATGCCTACAATAAACTTCGCCAAGTAATATTACGTATTTTAATTCTCTCGGATGTATCTATAGAAGAACCATTTGCTTGATTTCGATGAAAAGTTTAGTTTAGTTTTTCACTAGGTTACAGATTTAGAATACTGTATTAGAATACAGATTTAGACAACCTGCTACTATTTGTTCCTGAGATATGCTGATAACAGACACCGAGACCAACCGCTAAAAATATGGTTTTTTGGATTCAGAGGACCTCAAAACTTGTAAGCATAACAAAAACTCATATTCGAAAATTTAACCTAAAACCAATACATTATATAACATATAATGGTAAAAGAAAGTAAAAAAGAGCAGATAGTTAACTTCGTTTGCATAGTTATTCACCAATTTTTAAACACTGATGTTAGCCCGGGAATATGCTAAGTTATCTCAAAATCGGTATATTCACCACGTAAAATCATCGATTTAACACTCGATTTAACCCTCCTAAATTGGTGCATTAACTCTGGTGTTAAATGAGCATGTTACAGTTACAGCGAAGACACACTTCTTTACTTTTTTAATATATTGCGTTTTTATTGACCAATCAGCGAGACTCTTCCAGAAAACTCTGGGGTCAACTAATCCACGGTTGGTGAAAACGAAAACTTTCTAACCCAGGGTTAAGGGAGTGGCAACTCTAACACAAGTGTTACGTGAACCATGGGTTAACACTGGTTTGGTGAATAAGGCCGTTATAGTTGTACAAGAAATTCCTTGAGTAATGAAAGTTCTAATCTTTAAATAATTTCAGTATCTCGTTATTATATTTATTTCAAATTTCCTGCCAAAGAAACTTGCAAAAGTCAAAAGATTTTAAATTTATTGTTTTGTTTATTTATTTTTATTTTTCAACTTAGAAAATTAATCTATGAAATAAAGCTATTATGGTAATATGCACAACAAAGTAAAATTTCTAACTGACGATAAAAATATATTTTTGTCCTAAAGTTAATTTCTAAAAATGCGCATATTAGGTGTACTGGAAAGTTATGAAGTTTTTGTTTAAAAATTCTTATGTTAAGCGTTACCAAAGATCATCTTAAAAATGATATAAATGTTATTCACGATACATTTCCGGTGTTAGTCTTTTAATTCAAAGCGGTAGAACTTTCAGGCACACCTAATATTTATGTTTTTATGAATAGTTGTTTCAATGATGGATTTCATGCATAACTATAATTTTCTCTGATTCAATAAAAGTTATTATCTAGTCTAATACAAGAAAAATTCAAAGATAAAAACGTATAATTAAATATCTTATCCAGAAAATTGCATCTAAGGACAACGTTTTATACTGTTGATTGAATTTCTTCTCAAATCCGATATTTTTTTTTTTTTTTTTTAAGAAAAGAAAAAAGTTAATGAATATTCTTTTAAACTGAAAATTTTTATTGAGTGCAGTTAGGTTAAACATAAAATCGATATTTTTAACAGGCAAAATTTTGATACCAATAATCGGCGGGAATAACTTATAGAAAATTTGAATGATTCCAAGAAATATTATAATAAAGCTTCACTAAATTACTTTCAATGCAAATTAGTCTAATGTGCTGATGAATGACAAATAAACAGTTCCAATGAATTTTGCAAAGCTGATATGTTTAGAGTGAGAAATTTGATTTTTCCCAATTCGTTAAATTTCACGAAATTTTAGAAAAAGGCGTTAGGTTTTTTTTTTTTTTTTCTCTCATTTATTTATTTATTTGTGATTCATACTGGTAAATTTCCATTATATTGTTTGGAACTGGGGATCTTTTTAGTGTTACAATATGAAGCAAGGCTCCAAAATTTACGATGATTCTTATTATATTTCTCTACCGCATCATTTCTTTACCCAATCCCTTTCAACTGAGAGTTTTTAATATAACTCATTGCTGTACGAATGTCATTTATACGAGATGCACCCATTTACAAATAACGTCTCTCATTCTATCAAAAAATGCTTCGTGTGTACGAAAAGTAGCTTTTGATGCTCCATAATATCAACTTTTGTTAGCAGGAGAAAATTTTTCTAAGTTCCCGGCATGGTAATAATACACATAACAGTAACACTAATTGGAAGAGAAGACTCTCTGTATCAGGTGTAGTTGTATTAGATGAAGTATCTATTGTTGATTTCACAGTGACTTTAGATAACGCGTAAAACAAATTTAAGTTTAATCGAAACTATCGAAGTCCCTGTCTTTTTAGAGGAATTTGATACTCATGTATCAATTCTAAACATTGTGACATAGACAGTCTGTGGTATAGACATAACGATCTGCGCATGAGCAGATAATCGAAGACCCACGGTGTGTGAGGAAAATGAGGAGAGTCGGCGAGAAGATGCCGAAGTGAGCAGTGTATTGTACCAGCCGGTGAACTGGAAAGAAGGACCACCTGCCGAATTCTTTTTCGTAATGCTTCGAGAACTCATCGATATGATTTTTAATTTTCCTATCAATTTTATTTTTGCGTGATTTACACGTTTCTGTGTTCCTGTGTTGTGTGTGAATAAAACGTGTTCTGTCTACGAAGAGGTCCTGATGTATCCTCGTCTTAACACGTTACAATATGACTGATCTTAGAGTTCTTCCCAGCCACTCATGACAAATTCCTTTGATGACATCTTTAAATCAAGTGAAAATGATGAATTGAATTTCTTGTTCTCCGAAATTATACTGCCTAGTCCAACATTACCTTAAGGCATTTTAATTACAGTAGAGCCCCGGTTATCGAGCCCCAATTAATCGAGTTCCAGGTTAACCGAAGTAATCCTAAAAAGGTCACGCCCTGGAGAAGTCGTGGCTTTTGACAAATGACATAGATAAATTTCACAAATTTTACTATACATCAATGTATTTTATAATTTATATATGTATGTATTGTATTGCATTTTTAACTGACTACATTTAAATATGTAATATATGTGTTATTTTACTTCATTGACTCCGTTTTCATCCATTTTAAACTTTGCCGCATGTGTTTCTTTTATGATTTATGACAGAGTCCGTGCTATCCTAGTTTTCGATTATCCTAGGTACTCTCGGTCCACATTAGCTCAGATAAACGAGTATTATAAACTTACGCAAGCCACTCCTGTAGCTGCAGTCTATATCAAAGGGCAGGTCACACCGGAGGGTGTCGGGCGGCTGTTTGTCGTCGAAGACCAGGCCGTCCGGACAGACGCCCTCTCGCAAAGTGCCATTCTCACACTGGTAGTACATGTCACAGTTGCGCTCGTGAGGGTAGTACTGTCTCTCTTTACCGCAGGACGGGGTTCGTTGCGAAGACCCGGACCCAAGGCGGGTTCTCTGAGAAGCACCTGCAAAAAGGATGGGCGTATTCAATTATCGAATACAGACTAATAAATTGCAAAAGCAACCACAAAAATACAATACTGTTAAAAATAAGCTTTAGAGAGACATTCAAAAGCTATAGAGGCTACTGAAGCCTAGAGCGACATTTCTGTGACATTCACTCATGAGATTAACGATCAAACAAATAGATACGTGAACTCGGAATATGAATTGATTAATTTAACTGAATCTGGGACACCATTAGGTGAGATTCAGATCTTCATAAAGATTTCATGGACGACATTTGAAACTAATTGGCATAGGTGGACTTTGCTCAGTTCCTCACCATATTTATGCTCTCATAAATTTCTAGTGCGAGACGTATTATAATCATGTTAGAAATGAATTCAGTGACAGAATGAAATCCCCGCCTGATAGGCTATCCACCGTTCACTTCGATATATTTATCTTATTCTAATCTGTTAATTTATTTTATCAGGGTTAATTCTGTTGTTTAGTTTTCATGCTACTATTTCCAATGCAACAATCGTATAATGCATGTTCATATGGAAAATTTTCATTTTTTTATATTAATAAAGTCGTAAATTACGAATAGCTTACGAAATTTTCCTATTAGAATATTTGTATTCAATCATGTTCAAACAAATATCATAAATGTAATTTTGAAGTTGTCTAACGTATTTATGATCCTCAAAATGGAAGTTTATGCTCAATTTTGCCTTATTCTGACATGTTAAGTAAATCGTAAATTCCAAATAACTTACGAATTTTTTAAATTGGAAAAACCATAGTCTATGATATTCATGCCAGTATCCTAAATAATATTTAGAAAGTGGTTTGACATCTTTACGATCAAAATATCCCTCAAGATTGATGTTTATGTGAAATTTTGCTCCATTCTGCCATGTCAAGAAATTCGTAAATTTCCAATAACTTACGAAATTTTTATATTGGAAAATTCATAGTGATTAATTTTCATGCCAGTGTCCTAAATAATATTTCAAAAGTAGTTGACATCTTTACGATGAAAATATCTCTCAAAATTGACGTTTATGTGAAATTTTGCCCTATACTGCCATGTTAAGAAATTCGTAAATTTCCAATAACTTGCGAAATTTTCAAAGTAGCATATTTATAGTTACTGATGTTCGTTTCGACATCAAAACCGATATTTTAAAACTGGTCTGACATTTTTACAGTAAAAAGTTTCCTTTTAATGCACGTTTAAGTGAAATTTTGTCCTATTCTCCCATGTTAAGAAAATCTTAAATTTCGAATAACTGCTGAAGTTTTTTAATTCGAATGTTGCAAATGAATAGGATTATTGCCAGTATCGAAAGTAATATTTTAAAACTAGTTTGACCTCTCTGCGGTCATTTGTTCGTGAGATATCGTGTAAACACACTAACGGACTAACGCACTAACAGACACCCTACAGACAGACACCATACAAATTTTGTCATTTTCGGATTCCTCACACCTGAAAACGTATAAAAAAGTCAAAAACCGGGGTCGAAAATTTTCACGATTACCTGAGTTCCCCATATCTATAGTATGATGGGGAACTAAAATGTACAACACCTTATTCGAATTATAAGGAAGGAAGACTATACTCCTCATATTTAAGACTAAAGCTGGGCTGCTTTTAAGTACCTAGGGTGCAAAACAATTTTATTTCCCTCGCTTGACAACACAGAATTTTCTGACAGAAGGATAATTTTTAATCCTACCTATGTGAAATTTTCAAAAATTATCATTTAAGCGTCAAGTAATTAAAGAAACTGCCTGTAGTTGCATAAATCATTCTTATTATTATTTTTTGATATAAATGAGATGGCAATCAGATAGATAACATATTATAATTTGACTTAAAAAAGTTCTTCAAGTGTGTAAAAAAATTATAGCACTATCTATGAAGGTAAATCTTATCTTTCTTTTTATAGGACAATTAAAAACCTCACTCGATTCGTAAATTATTTTGAGTAAGAATGATTCTCAGTTCCAGATACGCTTGCTCAATGGAGTCACACAAACAAATTGTTGAATGAATGCAAGTTGATCTTACAAGCTGGGTAAAAATATCCATTGGAAACAACTAATTTGAAAACAGGCCATATAATATAAGAATAATAGAGCAACGGTTGGGAATAGTCGGGTAAAATGTACTGTTAGTTCTATTATATCTCACCTGTACGGTGCTGTAACTTATCAGAAGAAGGTCAAACATCACGGGGCCTTGAATAGGAACGATAGTTTACCACTGTGTCAGTCAAAAGAGCCGTTTTTGTGTCATGCAACTTCTTTGGTTGACACTTCTTATCAAGATTTAGATTTTTTTGGAGGTAAGCATTACGAATTCTGTGCTCTATTTACGAAGTAGTAAAATCGACTGAAAACCTAGTGTCATTTCCAGTAGGAGAGTTGAGTTAATTAGTAGTCTGATTCCCATGAACTTATTTCTACCAACAGGTATAGAGGTTTTTTTTTTTTTTTTTTTTTTTTTCTCTCTCCTCTTCAAGATGGCGATTCGGGTAATATGGAATACTAACTATTCCATATTATTTGCGATTCTTGTAAAACTTGAACCTTGTTATTTATATATATATATATATATTAATACTGTTTATTTTCACTAATAATTTCAAAATAAAATGTTTATATTGCAATTATCTACGGTTTTCTGTAAAGGTACTACTCTATTCCATATTAACTTTTAAGGAAATGGGTATCCATATTTCCCGCTTGATGTGTATTACCTGACAACAGCTTTTTTTTTTCCTTTTTCGTTTCTTAACTAAAAGTTTTACGTGTAATAATTCTATTTTTTTGTGGCATAAAACCATCAAAAAGCATTAAAGAAACTTCTACAATGATCCAAAATACTTCATTTTATTGTAGTGAGTTCAATTCCATATTCACCAACTTTTCTTTATCTCGGAGAGCTGAGAAGTAATGCTCTATAAATTGGAAACAAATAGTTTTTTATGCAAGAATTTTGCTACATCTATATATTAATAGGCAAGCATAAAATTTGTTGTCCCTTTTTAACATATTAATTATGGGAGTAGAGGGTTGAAAATGGTATCATTCGAAAGGTATGGTTAGCCGGAAGGTGCGAATACAAATATTATTTTCTTACGATGTCAAGAAGGTATTTAAAAATACATTTATTTTTTATGCATTTTCCCCCATTTTTCCCTTTTATACACGTATTCCTTTACATTAAAAAATACCTAAAAGTAGAAAGTTGTTAAATCTGGCAATTTCATAAAGCTCAAATAAAACCATAGACACAGTAATTTGTATAATGTAGCACCACTATACGCAAGCAAAGTGATGACGTCACTGTCTGTCCATGGAGCCATGAAAAAGATTTTCTATGTTAATCTTCCATTGGATTTTTTGTAAAAAATTATTAAAAAATAACGGAAATTATCTGCCGATTTTAATTCCGATATTTCGGTATAGTTCATAGATATAGTAATATACATAGATCTATCATCCCCATGTTAACGTGCAAAGATTTTTGATGCCGAAAAAGTTTTTGGCATCAGCCATGATGAGAGAGTATAAAACTCGAAAACAACAATGGAAAGAATGTTGATATCATAGATATAGTAATAAGACATGGTTGATATATATTGAAAATGCCGAAGTACTGCGCGGCTTTTAATTGTAGAAATAAATTTATGAAAGGAAGTGGAATAAGTTTTCATAAGTAAGTTAAATTTAACTAATTTATGAAAAATATGATTCTTTATAATCAGTTGCTTTGTTATTATTATGGTTTAAATACTGTTTTGATTTTTAATGAAATACTTTTTTTAAAATTTTAATATTTTTTAAGTTTTTATATTAGTAAGTAATATCGAATTTTCAAAATTCTTTTAAATGTAGTTAGCAGTGGCAGAGGTAAAACCCGCTTGTTTTAATATATTATAACTAGTATTACCACAAGACTTTCTTCTCTATTTAATCCTATACCAATTTACGCAATACAAATTATTTATTAAGTTATAATTTATTAAAGATATTTTCCATGATGAATGCAGACGATTTTTTTCTTAAAGCAGTATAATAATAAATGCTGAAAAAAATCATTTTTGTGCAGACATGAAAAGATATACAGTCGAATTTTGTTAACGTGAATCTCAAGGGGGATCAAAAATCTGTTCATCTTATCAGTAGTTTATGCTATCAGTAACTGATCGTCATATAACTAAAGTAATCTTCATTTTGACGGGGATTGTGGTAACAGTTCATGTTAAAAGTACTTCACGTTAACGAGGTTCGACTGTATATATATATATATGTCTATACTATATATATATATTATATATAACATTAAAAATAAAAGAAATCGGTAGCTTCGTTTTAAATTAATACAGATTTATGGTTCAACCATTCGTTTTAGAAATATGGACGAGTTCTTTCTAAAATATCCACATTGAAAATTTACACAGGCCCCGGGGGAAGAGCACTTCCTTCCCAGGAGGAAAGCAATGCTCCTACATGCACACATTTTTTTTTTTTTTTTTCAAGTTTATTACTACTATTATCAATAATTCATATAAATTTTACATTCATGCGTTAAAAATAACTCACATTATATACATTTATATGAAATTTTGTCCTATACTGTCATGTTAAGTACTTAGAAAAGGAAAAAAAAATAGGATGGCAGCGCCACCTGTTGAGCGATTGATTCCCGAATCTAATCAGCACCAGTTTAGGTCAAGATCCAACTGAATACAAGTTTGGTCGAATTTCGTTCATATTAGGGGCTATAAATCGAAATTGCTATAATTACGTTTTTAGTTGTGTTAAGCGTTTCTTACAGTTTCGAACAAGGTTTAAGAAAACATTATGACATTAATTAGTTTTTCTGCCTGTCTGCTTGCCCACCTGTCCGTGCTCTAGCTGCAGTAAATAATTTTAAAATATCTTCAAAATGGTATATATGTTATTCAATAATACTACGGCATTATCTATATTGAAAATACTATAAACAGCACGACTGGTTTATATATTAGAATACTCAAAAAAAATTCAAATGTTTGCATTCTATGAGAGGTATTTCTATAAACCATATTTCAATACTTTTGTACTGCACGAAACAGAATAAATGAATCAGACAATTGTTATTCATATGCTTAAAAGCATTTTATACAGAATGTGATGAGATTCGCATTAATGTTTTGAGGGCCACGCAAAAATATTCAGATGCATTAGGGGCTATAGTTCGGAATTAATGGAATTGTATTTTAAGTTGTATTAAGGATTTATATATATATATATATATATATACATACATACACGCATACATAATTTCGAACTAGGTTTATGACTAGTTATGACTTTACTTTGTCTGTTTGCTTGTATGTCTGTTCGCAATCTATCTGTCGTAAATATTTTTTGACTGTCTTCAAATTGGTATGAATGTTATTCAAGTATACTACCGCATGTTTTCTGGTGAAAATACTTCAAACAGTGGGACTGGTTCATGTTCTGGAATACCCAACGCAAAATGTATTTTAAGGCGTCATTATGGAGGCAGAATATTACTTAAGCTTCAACGATATTATGGATAAGTTCAGTAGGGAAGTATTTGCAATTAGTGTGAACTGCATCATTTTTCTTTCTTGGTTATTTCACAACATTTTATGCATTTTCTAGTGATTAAAGTTTGTTTTTTATTATTTAGGTTTCCACTTTCTGATAAAAAAAAATTGAATCGCTGAGTGTGTTCATTGCGTAGAAAAAACTTTTGACCCACCTCCTGAATCCGAATATGATCACCATTTTGCCCAATCACACACCGTTTTCTTGATACGCCCCCTCCCCCATTTTTATCATTGTTTGATAATTTTATACTCATCAGTTTGATTTGGAGAGCAACGATGATTATTTTAACCGTTAATGTCTTCTGATCTGAGGAGCTACAGTGGTAGAAAGTTCTGAAACACGAACGTTTGTAGTAAGGAGGATACTTGAGAGGATTTGTACACAGAAAAAAAAACACGTAACCCTAGAATTTAATCAAAATCGTCACATTCACTTCCGAGTAAACCCATTTAATGCTATAAATTTCGACTGGCCGTTAAAGGGTTAACGCGATTTTTTCTGAAGATGAGGATATGTCCATTCGTTTTAGCTCTCTAAAGAACACTTAACCCCAAACTTTTATAAAAACCATTACATTCATTTCCGAGTAAAACTAATTTCTATTATATGTTGCGACTGACCGTTAAAGGGTTAACGCGGATTTTCCTGAAGATGAGAATATGTCCATTCGTTTTATCTCTCTAAAGAACATTTAATCCCAAACTTTTATAAAAATCGTTACATCCATTTCCGAGTAAACCTAATTTCTATTATATGTTGCGACTGGTCGTTAAAGGGTTAACGCGAATTTTCCTGAAGATGAGGATATGTCCAATCGCTTTATTTCTCTAAAGAACACTTAATCTCAAACTTTTATTAAAATCGTTATATCCATTTCCGAGTAAACCTAATTTCTATTATATGTTGCGACTGGCCGTTAAAGGGTTAACGCAAATTTTCCTGAAGATGAATGTATGTCCATTCGCTTTATCTCTCAAATGAACACTTAATCCCAAACTTTTATAAAACTCGTTATATCCATTTCCGAGTAAACCTAATTTCTATTATACGTTGCGACAGGCCGTTAAAGGGTTAACACAAATTGAGGATATGTCCAAACGTTTTAGATCTTTAAAAAAAAATTAAAAAAAAAAAAGACACTTAACTCCAAACTTAACAAAATCGTTATATCCATTTCTGATTAAACACAATTTCTACTACATGTTGCGATTTGCAGTTAAAGGGTTAACACTAATTTTCTTGATGCTAATGATGTTCCAATTGTTTTAGGTCTCTAAAAAGCACTTATCCCAAACTTTTATTAATATCTTTATAACCATTTCCGAGTAAACACAAATTTCTACTCTATACAGTCGGTAACAAAAGTGTCCGACTGCATTGCGATTGGCAATTAAAGGGTTAACTCTAATATCTCAAAAGATGAGGATAAGTCCAATAGTTTTTTCGACCATAAAAACTTCTAACCAGACAAAAGTAGTAGACAGAAACGATAAATTTCTTTAAATGTCGTTATTCCATACAAAAAAAAAAAAAAAAAAAAAAAAAAAAGGAAGAAGAAGAAAAGAAAGAAGAAGAAAAGAAAAAGAAAAGAAGAAGAAAAGAGAGAAAGAAGAATGAGTATCTGGAGTTTTTTCATTCATCTTTAGTACATAAATTATTCATAAATTTTATTTGCTAAATTATCTGTGTGTATTCCCGTGTATATTCAGTCGGGGAAAGACATCCACAAGAGAGTAAAATGGCCGTCTTTTCCCGAAAAAAAAAGGCATCACTTTTTTGGCCTCGCTGATCAATCTATGTCTTATTACTATATCTATGGTATAGTTATATATAAGTTACTGTCTACATGTGTTTGATTGAGTTATTTTTTCTGTAAAATTGATAAAATTTTAATTTAAAATCACAAAACTCCAGAAAAAAAAAATGGCAAACTTCCAGTTTCGAATGTAAACATAAACATTTCATTTCAAAGGGTGATATTTAAACAATAAATATTCAACTAATATACTAAATAAAAGGAAAATGGATTTGTTACTAACTGCTGCATGTATAAGTAGACGATACGGAAAAAATTCCGATTTCCGTTTTTTGCTGAATTGACATGTTTTGAGCTTTCTTTACGTTTCA
Source organism: Salticus scenicus (assembly GCA_963930645.1). Classification (NCBI taxonomy): domain Eukaryota; kingdom Metazoa; phylum Arthropoda; class Arachnida; order Araneae; family Salticidae; genus Salticus; species Salticus scenicus. Next base: position 340,705,704 of record OZ005653.1, read on the forward strand.
ATTTCCTGAAATTGGCTACTTATTTTTTTTTAAAGTGTCTTTATTGCTAGCTTTTGGGGTGGAAGAAGCAAGTAGAAGATACATAAAAACTTTTGATTTCCGGTTTTCGATGAATTTACACGTTTTGAGATTCCCTTGCATTTTAATTAAGTGAAATTGACTACTTATTTTTATTTTTTAAAAAGTGGATTTATTATTCTTTCCTCTGCATATATAAATAGAAAATATAAGATTCAGAAAAGTTTTAGATTTTCGGTTTTCGATAAAGTTACACGTTTTGAAATTTCTCGAACTCAATTCGACCATTTTTGAAAAATATCTTTTTTTTTTTTTTTTTTTTTTTTGTTCAAACACTGTACTTTATGAACCAATCGAATTAATTTAACAGAATTTGATACTTGGTTGGGCCTTGGTTTGACATGGTACCTATTAGCTTCTGGCCTGTATCACACAACAAGGGGCGTTTTCACGTTGCGATTTTCTCTCATTTCAGGAAAGGCTAACATCTACAGAGAGAAATAGTTATATTAAGTAAAACTCTGCTAATTCAGTTAGAGTGAATATCGACAAACAATTGCTGCAGCTGTGTTGCAATTGCATTCCGTTTAGGACAAGGCAATAACTTTGCTTTGCCTCGCTTTGCAAAAAAAAAAAAAAAAAAATGGTCGAGTTTCGACCACTGGGCGATACTAGTTTTTAATTAAAACACATTAAGAAGGGTAGTGAAATCAGTAATTTAAATTACAAAGCAACGTTATTATTATGAGTAAATATTAATAAGCGAAAGAAACATTACTCTTTTTAAAATTAAGTCTTTGCTCTCTCTCTCTCCGTAAAAAGTTCCCGCCGCTTATTAAAATCACATTCGTTCTGAGGCAAAGTGATTTTATTAAGCGGCTGATTTTTATATCCGGCGAACGTTCCAGCGCTCAAGAAAAAGGTATTACTTCCCTGAATTTCGAAAGAAATTTCAAAAGTAACGAATAATGGAATTAATAAACTCTATTAATTAATTTTTGATAGATAATTATTCCTCCGATATAAGTAAATTACACGTATTCTAAATTTCTATGCGCTTTCCTTCGAAGAAAACCATCATTATTTTACCAAAAATTCACGCTTTTCTTATAAATTAAAAAAATTTCCGTTTGAATCTCTTAATTTATAGCTATTTCAAAATAAGAACTAGAAATTGTCTTTTAATAATTAAAAATTAAAAAATATATATCATTTGCAAATCAAATCAAATCTGCAACATATTACTGCGCTTTGAAGAATACGTTTCTTGAAATCGTTACAGAGATGCTATGGGGCATGTTTATTTTGTAACTATGCTGCAAGTGTAAGATTTTCGACAATGAGCGATAACGGGTACTTTAATTTCTTTCTTTCTTAAAAAAAAAAAAGATAAAAAAAGAAAAGAAAAGAAAGAAATCACAATGTAAAAAAAAAAAAAAAAAAAAAAAAAAAAAAAAAAATTGTGCATAAATGATAAATTTGTCTGCTAAGGAGATTTTCTATGAGTTTATTAACCGGCGATGCTGACTTTATTAAACGGCGGCTTCAACAATAGTTTGCATTGATTTGATTCCGGTCCTGACAATTTGATCAGATTAAGCGGCTGATTTTATTAAACAGTGATTTTATTAAGCCGCGGTTACTGTAATGATTTTATATAATATCACAGGCCTGTCCAGCCCCAAACACTTGGCGGCCCGGAAATCTGTTTTATTCAGGCGGGCCGCACTGTTATGTACGCATGTATGTGTTTGATTATATGGGTTTGTAAATGTATAAATCACGCATGTAATGTATTTTTTTTTTTTTTTTTTTCGGAGGAAGTCAGGGTGATTTAAAGGAAAATACGTTAATATTAAGGTATCTTCATTCATAAATTAACAATAAAACCATAAAAAATTTATGATTAGCTATAACAAAAATAATGAATAATGGATTGTAAAATATTTTTTACAACAGTTTTTTTTTTTTTTTTTAATCAACCGTTGAAAGGTATTTCCACTTCAAAAATTCAGAACGGATTAATTAATGTTTAATCGAAGTTTTGAAACTTTAAATATCGTTGGGTTGCCCTCCTTGTGATATCATACATCACCGTCTCAAAAACAACTCCTTGTATATTACTCTGCTGGCTGCTGTAATTGGCCTTGATAAAAACATAGTCGACTTTGGGAAATTTCAAAGTTATTTTTCATAGTTTATAATCCTTCTTGCTTTGTATAATGTTTTATTTCCATGGATAATAATTTATTGATTTAATAATAATAATTATTATTATATTCGAGAAGTCATAAAGTAAACAAAAGATTTTTAGAAAGTGAGTTTTTTTGTTAGAGAAAATGTCAACATATATACATATATACATTTATACATATATATTACATATATACAAGATATATACATTTTTTATTGTATAGTAAAATTTACCTATAGTCTTACAGTTGCGACAAAATTTATCAACATCGTTTTTATAAATTTTCTTAAATAATAAAGTTTCCGATCTCCTTTCTCTCGAATGGATGAAATGCTCACTAGGTTATAAGTTTGCATCAGGGCAATATATAAAGCACTAGACTATTAGCCTGTCAAGTATATTGTACGAGATATTTAGAACAATTTAATTTTTGTGTAACACTATATGCTTTAAAAAATAGTATACCAATATAATTTACTTCTACAAACAAATAATCTTGGTGGGGAAAGTATTTTACGAGTAAATATAATGGTTTTCAAAAGCTACCTGTTTCAAAAGTAACACTCTGTTTTTTCTTTCTTTTTTTTCTCACTTAAATATGAATGACATATTTATTATCAAAAAATTAATCTAATTTTATGTGACTTTTGATATCGGGAATAATTTGTAAACTAATATAAATTTTTATCTCTAATTTTCCTGAAAATTTCTTCTGCTATATAAGGAAGAAAACTAATGCTTTTAGTAGAGAAAACTAAATGAAAGATAGTACTGAACGCATTGCAGTAAGGCAAAAATGCGTATGCCTCCAGATATTAAGTTATAATCGGACGTTTTCTTCCTTTATTCACTGTTTTTTTTTTTTTTTTTTTCACTTCCATAACGAATATATAATTATCAGTTTGCAAATAATGAATATCTCATCCATATTTCATATTCGTGTATATATTTTTTTAAAAAGTTATTTACATAAAAAAGATTAAAAAAATAAAAGAATTAAAGGAAAAAAAATTCAATTCAATTTTTGAAAATATATGCATCTTTATCTATCTGTAATACACCACTAACAACATCTCTTATTTAATTTTCTTTTCTAAAATAATTTAAAAATTTCCTTTCTTAAAAAAATATACTTTAAAAAATAGTTAATATTAGTTTAAAAATTATTATCCATTTTTAAAGAATATAAGATTAGACTAATTAAATAGGTGTTCAAAAATAATAATATCTCTAAACTGTTTCAAAAGCAACAGTTGATATTTAGTAATATGTCAATGATGAGTCGTTCTTAATTATTTCAATCCCAAATCATTCTTAAGCGTTTTTGAATTTTATGGTGTTTGTATACAATTGTTTTTAATGAATTTCTTAGTTTAAAACTTGTACATACGTTTTACATTAGTCATCTTTTAGTTATTTAATACGTGGTGTCCTAAAATATACATACCAAAATGAAATATCCTTTTCTCGAATTCGCAAGTGTACTTGAGAGATTTTTATATCCATTACTCAACTGCTCTAAATAATGAAAGTATTGTATTCAATTGAAAATTTCGATACTGTGTTTTCACCCGATTTACATTTTTTAAGGTTAACTTACACTGTAAAAAGTATGTCCTATTTGCTGCCAGAAATTCTCTATAATTTGAGAAAATACGCATAATTTACGAAAAAATTACATTGTCAGAACTTATTTTCTCAAATTACAGAGAATTTCTGGCAGCAAATGGGACATATTTTTTACAGTGTAGTCCAAAAAAAGTAGTTTTTTTTTTTTTTTTTTTTTTTTGAAATTGGTTAGTGCTTATTAATGTGTTTGTGAGGTAAATCTTCTGATTATCATATCTTCGTAACGAAAACAGAAAAATAAAATTTCACGATTAAGAAAGGTTTGGTGTACAGATTGATTTTGCCAACTTTTAGTTGAAATTGGGGTATTTTAATTTAAGTCAACATCTCAAAAAACATTTTAATTATTTTCTCCAAATTTGCCATATAAACTCTTTTTCATATGTCCTTACGTGTGAATTAGCTGGTTACTGCAGGAAAACTGATAAGTGTCCTAATTTTGTCGGCCGATTTCCAGTCTCAGAATCGAGTGTCTTAAAAAAAAAAAAAAAAAAAAAAAAAAAAGGCTTTTCATAAGTAATTATGATACCTAAAAATTCATAAATAATTATTTATACTTAAAAAAAGATAAAATGTCTTTAACCATTACGAGTTCCGTGAAAGAAAGTGCTAGCGACAAATCTCGCGCTTTGGCACACACTTGTGAATGTTCAGATTTTCACGCTTGTAGTACATCTACGAAAAGCCAAAAGTTAGTGTTTATAAGTCAAAACTGAAATCAGTATTCAATGCAAATAACACTGCACTGAAAAAAAAAAAAAATCTACCCCTGATACAATTCTTGCTGATGATTCTTATGTAAAATGACCTCCTGAATCCGAATAGGACTCCCATTTTGCCCAGTCACCCACCGTTTTCTAGGGACACCACCCCCTCCCCCAATTTTTAATCACTGTTTAGTCATTTTATGGCCATGAATTTGTTTTGGAGAATGAAAAACAATTAATTTAACACTTAAAAACAAAAATATATAATGTTTAATAGATAACATTAATAATAAATTAAAAAATATATAAGAAACGTAATGCATAGTTTCAATGGCAAATACCTCCCTAAAGTTTCATCTTGCCGCAAATGTTCATATTTTAGAATTTTCCAATTCTGTAGCCCCTCAGAAGATATTTAACAGTTAAAATAATCCCCCCCCCCACTAAAAATCAAATTTATAGCCATAAAATCACCGCAAAGTGATAAAAAATAGGAGGCTGTCCCTAAAAAATGGTAGGTGATAGGGCAAAATGGGCATCCTATTCGAATTCAGGAGGTCATTTTACATAAGAATTTTCAAAAATTGTGTTGGGGCATTCATGCTAAAGCTTCCATGGAAAGTGAATGGTGAAATATGGATGGTATGTGAGTCCCATGCAAATTTCTACCCAATACCCCGCATATAGTAAACGTTAACTATCTTTCATGAAAAGCCTTAATCCTGCCTTAACTTAATTTAAACTTAAAATGAAGCACAATTAATTAAAAAACATATTAATAAACACCTTACTTCGGCATCATCATTACTTGCAAGAAGCTTTTCGTGGAAGAATCCTCCCCCTTCTCAATTGCAAACTTGTTGAAGTGGGCCTTGGCTATTTATAGCTTCGTCTTGCTCTTTCAGCAAGTAGCGACACTCTGGATCGATTTTGGCGGACTCGTGGTCATTAATGGCAACCTGATTTTTAAAAAAATTTTATAGAGACCTGATTTTATAGAGAAAGCATTTCAATGCTTTCTCTATAAAATGCGTACATAGGGTTATTATAGTTGGTTATTTTTGTTACGTCATTAAATTTTATATTTATTTCGCTTTCTTCATAGGTTCTAGCAAGGGCAGTAGTGTATCTGGCATATTTTATATCGTTTTTATGTTCGTTAAGGCGTGTTTTTATTTTCCTCTTTGTGACTCCTATGTAACATCCGGTATTTTTATTATGGTATTCAAAAGGGATCTTATAAACTCCGGCAGTTTCTAGGGGGGGGGGGATTACATCTATATCATTTCTTATAATCTGGAATATATTTGGGTTCGGCTTTATTAGGATATTTAAATTATACTTATTAGCGGTATTTTTTATTTTGTTTAAGGTTCCTTGGTTATATGGGATTGAAAATGTAAATTTTTGCGGTGATTTTTGGTTGTTTGGTATTCCATTTAATTCTTTTTATTCTTTTTTTTTATAATGTTTCAACTAGAATTTAGGATATCATTTTCCTGGCATTTTCCTTAATCCTGCATTTAAAAAACAATATCAAGCTCATCAACTCGAAAATGGTGGAAGAGAGAGAAGTGAAACCGAGATCGCATTTAGACGCGTGGTCATCGCGGGCAGCCTCGTTTTTCGAAGGGTCTCTTTGTGTGTGCTGCAGCCTCAATGGGAAAATATCTCCTTGATGGATCACTTTTCATGATTCATTCCTCTCCGATGCGGTATAGAGTGACTGTCGAGTGTCTCCTTGACATTTCAACAAATCCAGAAATAAGAAATGGCTGTTTTAGTATATGTGACGAAAGAAGCCGGAAAAACAGTTTTGGTTTCAGCTCGTAGAAAATGTGGAAAAGAAAAAGACGAAATTATTTTTTAAAAAATACAATTAATTGGTAAAATATTTCTAAATGCTATAAGTTACGTTATAAAGCTTTAATAAATATTAAATAAATAATTAAAAAAAAATGATTTGGGTGTTTAACGAATTAGATTAATCAGTAAAACTAAATTTTGAGAATACCGTAATTTCTGGCATATAATTTCAGATCAGGTAAATCTGTTTTTTATCAGGCCTATTAAGTGGCGGAATGGTTAATGCTCTTCACATTAGTTCCCAGGAGCAGGACCGATTAACATCATGTGAGGCCCGGGCACACATACTTTTTTCGGCCCCTGCCACCCCGCTCCTCGCTGTTATTTTTTTTTTTTTTCTCTTGCGATATTTATACATTAAAAGCAGAATTCGTTGAATGAAATATACATTAAAAATGTTTTAGGGCTCCCTGCTAAGGCCCGGGCACATGCCTCGCAAGCATCTGCGATAATCAGGTTCAGAATAATCTCAGAAGCCAGGTTCAATTTGCGTTTAAGGCATGGATGTTCGCAGTGGTTCAAAACCCACTTTAAGCCGTAGCTCCCGGTTCAAGTTTAATGAATCTTAATGTGGAGGGAAAATTGTACAAAAACACTTTAAACTGTATTTTACATTAAAAATCAATATTTACTGAAACTTTTTTTTTTTTTTTTTTTTTAATATGATATATGATTGTCGAAACGTCAGTGGAGGCCTCCCTGTTGAGACTCAAAACGATTTTGGGTTCCGTCTATGTGGTTGTCTAGTCTGTCTGTTTGTCTGTCGCGTGATAACGGCAGCAAAAATCACGCCATTGACTTGCAATTTGGTACACATCTTCATGAGCCACATGGAATGAGCTGTACAGCTTTTGGTGTGTATTCCATTTGTAGTTCGTGTACAGGGGCACACCAATGTTTTTCTTATCATTATGGACAAAATTTGAATGTATCGCTATAGCAACCGTAAAAATCACGCTATTGATTTGCAATTTGGTACACATCTTCATGTGCCACATGGAATTAGCTGTATAGTTTTGGGTGTGTATTCCATTTGTAGTTCGTGTACAGGGACACACGAATCTTATCATTATGGCCTACGGACAGAATTTGTATGTACTTCTATAACGACCGCAAAAGTTCTCCGACTTACTTGCAAATTGGTCCACACGTTCAGGTTCTGTATAGAAATAGCTGTATAATTTTTCATGACTATATTGTTTAAGGACTGTGCACAGGAACACGCCTAAGTTTTTCTTACCATTACAGTCTGTGGGGTGAATTTCATTGAAACGAATTTTAACATCGTTTCTCTGTATACAACAAAATGAAATTAGCTGAGATACTTAAACTGATGTTTTCTGCAGAAAATATGTGTCTTAGGCTTCCCAATTAATATGCAGGGCTTTGCAAAAGTGTTCTGACAAAATTACGTAATCATCCAAATTATGTCAAATTTCGAACAATTATTCATGAAAAAAGTAGAAAAAGTTGAATAGTTTTTACTCATGTATTCAATGTTTATGGTTCGTTTACAGAGACATAAAAAAGAGCTTCACGCCATTATTGCCTATAGAAATATAATCTACTTTAAAACTTAATAATTTTTATTATATATTCTTTTTTTATTTATTTATAAACCTACCTATTATTTATATCTGTGCAGCGTACAAACGTCGCGGCAAAATAGTTTAAAACAGATTCTTGCATCTTACTACTATATGGAAAAACACATTTAAATTTACATACAAATTACATAAAAAGTTTAAATAATGAAAACGGGCAAAATTCTTTTCTAGATTTTTTTTTTCCTGTTAAGTATTTTTCATCCATATTTACCAAGTAATATTTATTATATTCTCCTGTTTTATGTATTTATAAATTTATATGTTCCTTAAAAAAAAAAAAAAATTCATAAGTAACCAAGTTAAATCTTGTGATTATATCGATAGTCATACTTTAATTTGATCTTAAGAGTATTTCGAGAGTTTTCAACAATGAAATGGAGAAAAATAGAACTCACTACGCGATTTTTTTTTTTTTAATTATTATTATGAGTTCTAATTTTATATACTTACAAATTCCATTTTTCTGTACTAGTACAAAATGTTAAACTCATTTATATGTGCAAACATACTGCAATAGTACGACTAAATTTTTTCATTTTAGTATTGCAAAGAGTTTAACCACTTTCCTAAATTAAAGGTGTTGTTGCAATAAAATCAGGTTTACAATTAGAGTGCAAATAAAGAGCAGTTCATTCAATTTTAACGGTGGTGGGGTGGGAAGTGATTGTCAGCCTTGGATACAGACTTGGTAATTTAGCAATTTGGCGACATGGCGACCAAACTTGGCGAGAAGTAATAATTTAGTGTTTCCAAAATTTAGAAGCTCTATCTACAATAAGAGCCGAGTTCTGGAGTTTTCTGGATTCATCAATTGGCTTCTGGCGCAGAATAACCTCGAAAGTTTGCCAAATCACGACAGAAATTATAAAAGCAGTAGAGACACTCCCAAAGAGAAGAGATCAGTTGTATCTGAACATCTGTCCTGAACGTTCGTTTCGGTTTAAATGGTTTATATTTATTAAATTAGTGAAATTTCACTCTGGTGTTTTTAATGTTGTTTTATGACTATTTGAGGTATGAATTTGAATACGATAATTTACTGGGTTTTTTCGAGAATAATCCCTGAATAAAGTATATCTTTCGACAACAAACTCCCTGTTTCTTTACAATTACTTTTTTCACGCAAGAAAATTGACATTTTCGTAACAATATGGATAGAGATGGATATTTTGGATCAGTATGATATGCGAAATACTCGCAAAAGGTGTAATGAAGTGAAGGAACGTTAAGTTTACTAAGATTTTTTTTTTTTTTTTTGTGTGTGTTTAAATATTTACTTAAAAATTAGACCCAGATAAATAGAAACCTTTCACTTACAGCTCTCATCTAAGCCATTTATTTTATTGCAATGCCTCAACACGGCATTTCTGCACCCATATTAAAATTAAATCTGTGTATTTTGGTTCCCTCTATTTGCCTTCACAATTGTACCTCGTGTTTTTGCAACTCCCTGTATAAGATTTTTTTTTCTCTTGGTATAATATACACTGTTAAAAATTTCTGTAAATTTAATGTAAATATTTATCCAGAGTCTCTGTAATTTTACGGTAATTCTTAGCTAAAAGTAAATAATCGAGATTATCAATCTTTATTCTGTATTTTTACTTCATTTTATTATTTAACTTTTTAATTAAAATGAAAAATGACTATTTCTACTTTAGAAAAATCATTGTAAGTCCGAAATATATTCTCACCAATGATTAATTAAATTAATCTAAGTTATTAAAGTGAATGTATAAAATACGTTTTTTAACATCTCCTTTTTTTTTCTCTGTAATTTTACGTAAGACTTAAGATAATACATTACACAGAGTTTTCTGTTGAAATTTTTAACTGTGTAGGGCGCCAACTGAAACTCTGCACACAGGCGCCTGACAATGCTGGCGCACCCCTGTGTATAGGGACACACCAAAGCTTTTCTTGCCATTACGGCTTACGGGCATAATATCATATAAACGCATTTGAACACGGTTACACTCCTTTCAGCAAATTGAAACTAACATACATCAGTGAGATGCTTATAAGCATGATCTGCGTAAAAAATGTGTGGTTAGACTTAATAATTAATATACAGGATTTTATAAAAGTGTTCCGAAAATGTCACATGGTCATTCAAATTATGTCATATTTCGAACAATTATTCGTGGGATACATAGAATAAGTTGTATAGTTTTTACTGCCGTAGATAATAATGTTCATGGCTCGTTTACAGGGACACAGAAAAGAATTTCGTGACATTAGAGCCTATGGGCAGATTTTTATTTAAGCTCATTTTAAGAGTTTACGTTGCATTCGACATAATGGAAATAACATACATTATTAAGATGCTTAAAAGTATGTTTTCTCTAGAAACTGGTATGTTGTGGCCACCACAAGACTTTATTCTATATTTTCCTATACATATTCAATCAGTAACAATATTAAAAAAAAAAAAAAAAAAAAAAAAAAAAATCGATAACTTTGTTTTAAATTATCACAGATTTATAGTTCAACCATTCGTTTTAAAGGTATTGACGAGATCTTTCGAAAGATACCCATCTTCAAAATTTAAAGGAAAGCCATAAACCCACATGCACAGAAATTTTTTACTAGTTAACTATTACTATTATAAATAACTCATATTAATTTTACAATCACAAGTTAAAGATAACTCTCATTATGTACATTTATACGAAATTTTGTCCTATACTGCCATGTTAAAAATTTAGAAAATATGAGATCACAGCGCCACCTGTTGCGCGATTGATCCTCAAATGTAATCAGCACCAGTTTATGTCAGTGACCAACTAAATACCAAGTTTGGTTAAATTTCGTTAAAAAATAAATAAATAAGTTTTTTTTTCGTTAAAAGTAAAAAAATCGATAACTTTGTTTTAAATTATCACAGATATATGGTTCAACCATTCGTTTTAAAGGTATTGAGGAGACCTTTCGAAAGATACCCATCTTGAAACTTTGCCCCCCAGTGTGTGTGGGGGAACCGATGCTCCCACATGCACAAAAATTTTTTCCTAGTTAACTACTACTATTATCAACGAGATCTGATGAAAGATACCCATTGTGAAAATTTACCCCCCCGGGAGGGGGGAACCGATGTCCCCACATGCACAAAATTTTTTTCCTAGTTAACTATAACTATTATCAATAATTCATATTAATTTTACAATAACAAGTTTAAAATAACTCTTATTATGCACATTTATACGAAATTTTGCCCTATACTGCCATATTAAAAATTTAGAAAAAATGTGATCACAGCGCCACCTGTTGAGCTATTGATCCCCAAATGTAATCAGCACCAGTTTATGTCGGGGACCAACTAAATACCAAGTTTGGTTAAATTTCGTTAAAAAAAAAAATACGATTTTGTTTCTAAGTTTTTTTCTTTAAAAGTAAAAAAAATCGATAACTTTGTTTTAAATTATCACAGATTTATGGTTCAACCATTCGTTTTAAAGGTATTGAAGAGACCTTTCGAAAGATACCCATCTTGAAACTTTGCCCCCCCCCCCGGGTGGGGGGGGGGGGAACCGATGCCCCCCACATGCACAAAAATTTTTTCCTAGTTAACTATTACTATTATCAACGAGACCTTTCGAAAGATACCCATCTTGAATATTTACTTTCCCGGGGGGGGGGGGGGAACCGATGCCCCCACATGCACAATTTTTTTTCCTAGTTAACTACTACTATTATCAATAATTCATATTAATTTTACAATCACAAGTTTAAAATAACTCTCATTATGCGCATTTATACGAAATTTTGTCCTATACTGCCATGTTAAAAGTTTGCATAAAATGCGATCACAGCGCCACCTGTTGAGCTATTGATCCCCAAATCTAATAAGCACCAGTTTATGTCAGGGTGCAACTAAATACCAAGTTTGGTTAAATTTCATTCATTGGTTCGTGAGATACAGCGTCCACAAAAAAGTGATACAGTCAGACAGACAGACATTTTCTGAAAACTATTAATTCGTGTTCTGGACATCGCAAAACATGTAAATCCATCAAAAAACGAATGTCGAAAATTTTCACGAATCCAATACTTTCTCTATATTACATATAGAAGAAAGTAAAAAAGGTATGAATAGACTAAAAAATTAATTTACAGTACACCAATTAAAAATTGCGATGATATTCTGTATTCATCCAAATGATCTCGAATCCGATTCAGATATTAATGAGTTACAAAGAATTAGTTGTATAGTTTTTATTGGTGTGCGTAATAATTCTGGCTGGTGTGCAGAGAAACACAAAATAGTTTCGTACCATTTCGGTCTATAGACGGTTTTTCCTATAAGTTCATTTTAAAATGGTTACACTCCATTAAACATATGCATATGTTATTTGAATGTTTAAAAACACGTTTTCTGTCTAAAATAGTAGGAATAGAATTGATAATTATTTTACAGGGTTGTACCAAATATTTCCGATATATTATGCAATCATTTGGCATGATATTTGGTTGAAGTGTTTATGAGTAACAAGAAGTTAACACAGGGCTGTGAGTTTAATGGGAATACACAAATGCATGTATACACAGATACATATAGGCAGAGAAATACAATGGGGGGAGGGGGGTTAAGGGGGAAAATAGCCCCCCTCTGAAAAATAGCTGGTTATGTAGCGAGTTAATTATATATATGTAAACTCGATTTTTAACCTTTTTAATACTATTCATTATTAGTTCTTTCTTTTCTACTACATTACCTTAAAAGATCCTTCTTTTATATGTTAACAACATGTTTTGTAATCTAATAAGTTTTAAAATTGGGAAAATAATTTTATTAATTTTTTAATAAATTTAAATTAATTAAAGTATCCAAATACATTAAAATTATTAAACCTATTCAAGTTATCTAATTATCCAACTGGCCTTTTTTTTTTTTTTTTTTTTTTGGGGGGGGGGGGGGTGAATTATTCAACTGTTTAGTTTTTGTTCTCATTCGTTTCATTATACTCATGAAAAATTATACACACACACATATATATAAGTTGAAGAATTTAATACTTTTATAAAATTTAGCAATTAATAGATACATGATAAGAACAACAACACACACTTAAAAGTGACTGTAATTTAATTTAAATTTTGTCACATATATATATATATATATTTTATAATTTAATTACAGCACCAATTATTAGTCAAAGAGTTTTAAATTATTTACGCTGAAGTGAACATCTAGGACAAAAACACTAACTATGAGAGATATTTTTGCGATATTTCATGAACGTTACAATACTTAAACCAAAAACGTAATGAAAAAAAAATAACTAGTATGTTGTGGTCACCACAAGACTTTCTTCTATATTTTCCTACACAAATTCACGCAGTAACAATATTTAAAAAAAAAAAAAAAAAAAACGATTTTTTTTCATTTTTTTTTTTTACAGTTTTTTTTACACCCCCCCCCCCCGGGGGGGGGAAGCGATGCCCCAAATTTTTTTTCCCTAATTAACTACTACTATTGTCATTAATTCATATTAATTTCACAATCACAGGTTAAGAATAACTCTCATTATGTACATTTATACGAAATTTTTTCCTATATTGCCATGTTAAAAATTTAGAAAAAATACGATCACAGCGCCACCTGATGAGCGATTGATCCCCAAGTCTAATAAGCCTCAGTTTATGTCAGGGGCCAACTAAATACCAAGTCTTGTTAAATTTCGTTAAAAAAAAAAAAAAAAAAAAAAAAAAAACGATTTTTTTCTAAGTTTTTTTTTCGTTAAAAGTAAAAAAAATCGATAACTTTGTTTTAAATTATCACAGATTTATAGTTCAACCATTCGTTTTAAAGGTATTGACGAGACCTTTCGAAAGATACCCATCTTGAAAATTTACTCCCCTCGAGGGGGGACTTCCCCCCCAGGGGGGGTGGCGCGGCACCTACGCATACAAAATTTTTTTTCCAGCTGACTGTCTCTATTATAAATAATTCTTGTAAATTTCATAATGATTACTAAAAAATAATTCTCTTTATGCACATTTATACAAAATTTTGTCCTATATCACCCTGTTAAAAATTTAGAAAAAGCGGGATGGCAACGCAACCTGTGAGACAATTTTTACCAAAAGTTGATAGGCACTAATTTATGTCAAGGTGCAACTACATACCAATTTGTATGAAATTCTGTGCAGTAGTTCTTGAGATACAGTTGCCACAAAATTTTGTCACACACACACACACAGAGACAGACAGACAGACAGACAGACGTTTTCTAAAAATGGTCAAATCGTGTTCTACATCTCTCAAAACGTGTAAATTCATCAAAAACCCGAGGTCGAAAATTTTTACGAATCCAATACTTTCTCTATATTACATATAGAAGAAAGTAAAAATAATAATAATAACAGGAAAGGAGAATATGATTAAAAATATGAAAAAAAAGATAACAGGATATGAGAATTGGAATAAGAAATGCTCAAAAATCGAAGTGTTCAATCTTCAGGAAACTTGCACTTCTACGAGCAAAGGAATCGCAAGATTTTGGAAAACTGTATAGTTAATTCAAGCCAGAAATACAGTTCAAGTTTGATCTTGCGACAAAACCAGATTAAAAAAGGAATGAGATAAATCACCAACACAAATCTGCAGTGAATCAATTAAAAATAAATAAATAAATAATAATTTTAAATAATAGCAACATGTCAAGCGACGTCAAACTGAAAGAGTAACAATTAGCATGTTGTCCTTATATATATATATATATATATATATACAATTATGTTAAATAATATGGTATAAAGAAAAATAATTTGCTTAATAATGAGCAATGCAAATAGGACGTTCAGGTTCTTGAACTGCAGATCCACTAGTGATATAATGATATGTAAAATGGAGTTGCACTTGTGGATGTCATCACTCGCGTATGATAGCCGGAAATTACGCTAATGTTGTTTTTCTAATATCTAACTCGACATAGGCTCTCAAGGATAATCCGAATAATGGTACCTTTTGCAACTCCCTAGGTACAACAATTTGGCAATTAAAATATAAAAAATGTCCTTCTTCCTTAAAAAAAAAAAAA
Organism: Salticus scenicus; assembly: GCA_963930645.1. NCBI lineage: Eukaryota > Metazoa > Arthropoda > Arachnida > Araneae > Salticidae > Salticus > Salticus scenicus. The sequence goes on from OZ005653.1 coordinate 340,720,768, forward strand.
AAACATTGTAACTGTAAAAAAGCACCAATTACCATTTCGCATTCACAAGCACAAGCAAAAGAGATTGCAAAAGGTAAAAATTTACAAGTGTTTATCTTTTCCTCGCATTTTTGCTTTCTCATTGTCGACATGACCGACTGAAAAAGGAGCATGAGGTCGTACCTTCAAAGTAGGAAGAGGTTAAATACACAAATCGTGCAACTTCGGAAGATGTCACAGATTTAAAATATTATCTTGCCAGTCGTTAAACATTAATTCTCGAGGTTATCGTTATAAGAAGAGTTTTTGTGAAAATAAAATCTGAAAATGAGTAAACCATTATGTTAAATGTTTTAAGAGAAAAAAAAAAAAAAAAAAAAAGTGTAAAGTATAACATAAAAAACTAATTTGTCATATTCATTTGTGAAATTAAGATGATGAACTCAATGCTTGAATAATTTTCTAAATTTGGGTGTCCTATAAAATACATTTTTGATTTTTTAAATTAGTACTTGATACATTCACATCATTTAGATTAATATTCTTATTATTAGACCCCCACATAAATCAGAAGATATAATGCAGTTAAAAAATAATGCGCAACTTAAACTTCGCCAAGTCCTATCATTATTTGTGTCGTTACGTTATATTAAGTTTTTCATTTTTCATTGAAGTTTGGTCAGTACGATATATATATGCATGTTCATTATTTATTTATTTTCTTAAGAAACTGGAGTAGTTTCATAAATAGATTCATCTCCCTAGAACAATCATTGCAACTATTGCAATCGCATCATTCATATATTTATATATAATCAAAATAACGATTAAAATGTTGAATTTATTCAACGGATAAAAGCAATACACTAATTTTGCAAACCTTTTCAATCATTTCGTTAATCAAGAAGATTTAGTAGTTCTTTCAGATATAATAATTCTTTGAAAATTTTAATAACATTATATGGTCAATGAAGTTATAATTATATAGTTCATTATTTTTAGATGTTAAATTTGTTCGATTCCAATAAAATTATTTAGAAATTGTTTACTTTAGTAAAAAAAGAAAGACTAAAAGAAGCTTAGTGATATTCAGGGACATACTTGTGTTAGAATCCCATTTAAGAATCAGAAGTATTTTACAGCATGGTATCGTCATATATTATAGCCACGTGCCATCGCAATAACTTTTAAAACATTAAATTGACCAAAACCAAGTTTGGACAAAGGACATATCTTCTTGATATCTCAAATGAATTGACTTATTCAAAGGTTTAGATTTTCCGCGAAGATTTCCTTAAAAAGAAAAGATAAGAAGATAATAAAATCAACCTATTCTTCCAAAAGCATCGGGAAGAATTAATTATACTTAAAATATTGCATAATTATTTAAACAAGAAATTCTAGAAATGCGTTGCAAAATACACACATAAAAATGGTTAGAAGATTTTTGTTTTATTTTCGATTGAAATTTATCATGTATATTTCTGCATTCTAATACACTCCTTTTCATATTCATAATGGCGCTTTATGTTTTTGAAATAACTAACGTAAAAATAATTTGAAGGAGATTATACTAGGCACACTTAATATATCTATTACAGAAACCTAAATTGTTACTCGCGTTAAAACATAAAAATCAAATTAATACTAAGAAAATTAAATAGATAGAAAATATTTATTCTTTGCGTCTTTTGGTGTTCATAATTGTAAGAGAAAACAAGATTTGGTAGTTTTATTTAACTTAGAAGGAATTAAATTATAAGATAAAAATATGAGCAGTTAAGTTATGAGTATATCTTTATGAGTACATATTGCAAAACAGTATGCAAATGCATGTCTCAGCATGTCTCATATCCTCAGCATGTTCCTCAACACAAATTAATGCATGGCCTCAACTGTTCCACAAAAAAGTGTCTCCATAGTAAACCAAGTGAAGCTCGACTCTACGCTTTCAGACTGTTTCATTTGTGATTGATCTGTGTTCAACTATTTCATCTATTTCATGTATAATAACTGTAACCGTAATATGGTTCTTTTGTACATATAAATCAAATGTTACTGTACTTCTAGTTAAAATGGCTCTGTCCTGATAATGTCCTGATGTTCAGGGCGAAAGGCCTTGACACGATGTATTTTTAATGATTTTAATTAACTGTATCATTTTATACGTGTTTTACAGTAAATTTTTTATAAAAATTGTGGTATGCAAATTTGTTTGTAAATATCTAAAAGAATTACGTCCTATACATCATATTATGAACTTTTATATGTTGTCTAAAAAATTGTATAATGTTTAAATGCGATTTTCACCAGTGAGCATACTATTCTTAATGTAAATTTTGTATCTAAACTGGTACAATGATGAAAGATAATTTGTGATAACATTTGTTGAGTTTTAGTCCCGTACTGATCATATGAAGTATTGTTCGAAGTTTCACTTTAATCATTCATAAATGATCATGATGACAGAGATTGATTGATAATTAAGTAATCAATGGTAAAATAATGGATCGAAACCGATTTTGTCATTAATCAAAGTTTATGTTAAAAAATCATTTGATAGACTGTCATTGAAAGTAATCTATGATCATTAATTAGAGAATAGTGTAATTAGGAAATTGTAATTATTTTATCGTTAATCATGACTTTAAACTCAGTGATTTTTCTTTACTCATTTGTCGGGTTGAATTTCGTCTAATGTTATTATGCATTAAAATTAATTTCACTGCGTTGCATAAGTTATTTTATTTTTAACAAATCACAACAGAGGTGAAAACTGTGATTTTGGTTCTTTCGTTTCTATGCTTACGCCTTAATTTTCGTCAGAATACGACGATTTCTATGAAAATTTAAGTATGATCTGATTAGTAATCAAGTTTGTTAACTGATTCTAACTTGATTCATAAATGAACTTTGAAATTCTCTCGAAAAGCCATTAGTCAAAATATCAAAAAACTTACATTGCATTGAAAAGTGAAAAGCGCGACTTTTATGTAGAATAGGATTCTCAATCCTATGGAAAAGAGATATGGAGCTAAATCAGAACTGCTCTGCTAAAAATGTTTGCCGCTAAAATTACCTGAAATTTTGATGCGTCAGCGTTTATAAATGTTCAAAATAATTGTTTTTCGCAAAATTTGTTAAAATGAATTAAAAAAAAAAAAAACCCAACATTAACGAGAAAGTATAAAATGACAGGAACAGAAACTACGTAAATGTGGATTAATAAAAACGTGGACTGATAAAATGTAACATTTTTCGAATGAGACACGTTTTATTTTTGATTGACTAAAAAAAATTTACAGTTATTAAAACGATTTCAGGATAGTTAAAGATAGATATGCGAATCAAGAATTTTAAAGCAGGACTTTTCATATTGTAAAGAGCTATTTAAGCTAACGCCAAAATGAATTTAGTAATTGTGCCAACTATTATGAACATCATCAGAGAACATCCATATCTTAAACTAGCAGTTTGACTCGGCGTTGCTCAGGTTGAAATAGTATTTTTGGAATTTTAAAATCAATGAAAAAACTGAACAAAGGTGTAAAATGGAAAGAGAAATGCATGAAACATTTACCGAAGCATTTAATAAAAAATATTATAAATAAATAAATGTAAAATGCACATCTTTAGTACGGGACCCCCTGTATGGCGACTTTTAATATTTTTGGCCTTTTTGCGGTGAAATGAGATGGCTAATCGCAATTGCGTAACTAAAAACGTTACCAAATTTTAAATTTTACTAAGAGGGTCCGATACTATAGCTGTTCCATTAAAATAAATAATAATAATAATAATAAAACCCGCTTAGTTCTATAATTTTTACAAAAGTTATAATTAAAAAAAATATATATCAATAAAATCCAAATTATTTCCTTTTAAAATAAAATGAGAATATAGAAGAATCGCATAAGTTATACATAAAGTATCAATAAAAACGAAAAATTTTGTTTTACTGTAGGAAAGAAAAGTAATCATATAAAATAAATAAATAAATAACCTAATGCCAAATATCTCTATCAAAAAATACATTTAGTACACTCGAATTCCTGATAAAAAGTGTACCAATTTTCTTAGAATAACTACTAAGTACTTTTTTTTTTTCTAATTTTTATTATTTTTCACGCGAAATTAAAAATATTTTATTTCTGGGAAAAAAAAAGAAAAAAGAAAAGAAAGAAAGGAAAAGAAAAAAAAGGTGTATTTTATTTGTTTATTTTAATGTCAAATATTTATTTCTTTTTAACCATTTTAAAGTTTAAATGGGGTGTTTATTTAATATTTTTTAACTCAATTATCCGATTGAGCTAAAAAGTACGGCGTTAGCTAGATTTTTTCCTTAAATATTCCACTTTTTGTAGCGCCCGGTTGAAAGATGTAGCTTTGTATAGCGAACTAAAAATACGGACAGACAAACAATCAGCTTTACATATACATAGATGCGCAAAATTTTACTTAATAATTAACATATTGACATTATTCATTTTTTGGGGGTAATATTTTTTTTTTCAACAGGGTGGAGATTTTTACCTTACTTCCAAAACAGTAAAAAATAGTTTAAACAAAGAAATATCATTATTTTAACTTCTGATTTTATGTTTAAATTGCATATCGAACAAACAATTTCCATAAACACTGATTTGTTTTATGCTTTTTAAACGAACTACAAACAATATGCTCTTCACACATTATTTCATACGTTTTTCAAAGCTAAGCTATATCATTAAGCCACATATTAATTTAGAATTTTCAACTGGGGTTAAATATCTTAATTCCTTTGAGAAATTCTATACAGGCAATGTACACTTCTATCTTATCTAAATAGCAGAGGTTGCATCATCCTATATTTTTAAAAACACTAATTTTTTATAGTAACATTTCCTTTATTCAATCACAGAAATTTGATAATTAATAAAACAAAGTTTATTATTAAAATGCAGTGACATTCAGAATATACGATGCTGCGGCTGATAGAGTCAATGCACGTTTCACGGACTATTGTTAAAACGGTTCAGCTGCAAGTCATAATAATACAAAACTTCCAAGAAATAAAAACATACCATGTATAGTACTATATTAAAAAAAAAAAAAAAAAAAAAAAAAAAAACATAAAAGAATTCTGAATGATAAATCAATTTTTATACAAATCACATTGTAGGATATTTAAATATTACATATATTTGTTACCTATGAAATTGTACGCGATGTCCATTAAATGTGTGCCCAAATAATTACGTCCTATACAGCATATTTTGAGTTTTTGTATGAAGTTGTGTTTAAAAAAAAGTATGAATGTCCCAAATAGGATTTCCATCCGTCAGCATGTTTTATTAAATGTAAATTTTGTTACTGTCTTTAAGATAGTACATTTGTTAAAGATAAAGCGACATGCACCAAACTTTAATGAACATTTGTTGAGTTTGGACTGGTTCTAATCCAATACAGCACATTATTCGAAAGGTTTCATTATTAATCGTTCGTGAATGATCCCGATGATTAATTAAAATTATGGATTAAAAATTATTTTTTTTCATTTATCAAAGTGTTTAAAGCTCATTCTATTATTAGTCCGAAGACAGTATTGGAAACCAATTAATAATTATTAATCAAATACTATGATGAATAAAAATGAATTTAATTATTTAACTTAATGATTGTTCTTTAATGATTCGCCAGAACTAAGAGTCATTATTTTAAATTTTCTTATATTACACGGTAATCATTTACGTGTATTCTATAAAAAAATATAAATCTGTTTCAAGGAAGAGAAATTATATGTTATAGAAATTTACTATAGCATATTTTCAGTGGACGCATTATTGCGTAATTCATTATATAACATAATTTTTTAAACAATTTCAACTCGAACTATACTTTCCAAACTCGAATTAATACATATTTTTGACTTACAAAGAATATCATTTGTAGAAAGAAAGACATTTAATGTTTATATATAATACATACATATATATGTCACAGGATATTAGAAAAATTATAAGATTAAAAAAACTTTTTATATACCATGTTTTTAAATTTTTTGTTGAATCTAAGCTATAGAACTACATTAGCCTTTTATCAATGGGTATAAAAATTTTTAAGTGATAATGACGTCCATTTTTGTAAGATGCATAATTTAACTTTTTACAATTTTTAACGTTCACGTTTAATTAAATGTATATATTTTTATGTCGAAAGAAAATGAATTCGTTAATTTCTTTTGGCAACAATTAAATTATAGCTAATATTTTAATGGCTATTTTTAAGCTATTAGGAAGTTATTATTTCCATATCTTAATTGATTAAAAGAAAACTAATGAAAATTTCGAAAATTGGGCTTCGAAGTATTGTGTTGTCATCGGGTTCTGAGCTATTCTGAAAGTTTCAAATGTCTAGCTAGTAGAGAAGTTAGTTAATCGATTGCAAGATTTGTACCTGACAAACAAGAATAGAAGTTAATAAAAACATGGTGTTTGGCTTATGCCATGCAAATATTGTTAAACGATCATGGGCGCACGTGAAGGCACATTTTCGAATTTAGATGTTTATGCCGCAAATATCTACTGAAATACTTCTTCGATTTACTTGGAACTTCAAGGGTTAAAAGCACAAGTTATAACGTCATGCATTTCTGTGAAAGTTTTGTCCCGAATGTCAAAATTGAATAATTTAAAATTCAAATAAAAATGTAACGTTTGGTTTTACCCTGTAAAAACGGAATGGCTTAAAATGCGTCGTAGCTGTAGCATAGAGTTGCGGCGCTTCTTTTAATTATATGTATTCATTTGTCTGAGTACATTCATAATTTTTTTTAACAATATCGTAAATTTTTCGAAATTATTTTCTTTATAAACATACTGGGTTTTCAAACTAATTCAATGCCATTTTTAGAAAATTTGACATATTACATTACATACGATGTACTGCAATGTGCAATCAAAATATAAAAAATTTAAATATCTTAAAAAATACGAGCACTTCTACTAAATAATTTTTAACTACGCATGCGCATACGTTAACGAAATTTCTTTTGCATAATTCAATAGGCAAATGTATACAATTATTCTTACACATATTAAATCTGATAATTCAAAAAGTCAGCGTCGACAGAACAGTTGAGTTCAAATACCGAATTTGCTTTCAAAAAGAAGCAAAACGCTCTAATTAAATAATAAACCCTTTTGCGTTTTATAAAAGAATTTACCTATATTTTGTAAATTAATATAAATTAATATTATATAAATAAATGCTATATAATTTTCTTAAAAGAGGGAAAAAAAAAAAAAAAAAGGTTTTGAAAACGATATGTGTGTACGAACAATGTTCCGCTATAATTCACAAGTAAGGAAAAAAAAAAAAAAAAAAAAAAAAAAAAAACCGTGTCCCCCCCCCCCCCCCCCCGATAAAGTAATGAGAATATTTGAAAATATTTTCTGAATGTAGAGATACAAATGATTATTCATTATACTAATATTAATTTCCTTTTATTGGCGCAAAAATAGTTACCGAGCGGGAAACAGATTACGTGAACTTTCTACAGCAATAAATGAACATACAACCGAATGCAGAGTTTTCAAAACAATCTTTCAAATTTTCAAAACACTTTTCACCTACTGTGACGAAAATGTAAAAACACAACTGGAAGGCAAAGACGCTACGACCTACTTTATACCTGGGGTCACAGAGTCACTGGTGAAAAACCTTCCGACGATTAAAAAGTGAAATTTCCTGCCTCGTGGGCTTGCGGAAAATGCCATCTTCCTACAGTTTTTTTTTTTTTTTTGTGTGTGTCAGAATTTCAACATTAAAAAAGCAGCGATATCTACTATGCAGCATCGTCTTTGGGAGGTCCGGAACTACCCTGCTGACCCTGAAACTCCGCGCTTCATTTATAAAAGAGATAGGACGGCAATTATCATGTTGATCATGAAATTGAAAAGCTTTCTTTTCTTTTCGTACAGCAGAGGCAGAGGCAGACCTCAAACATTAAGAAAGTGATGTCTCGAAGAGAGAAAAAAACTCGATATGCAAGGTCAAGAGGACGGTCATGTGAGTGGGTCGTACCTCTTTTCTTAACACTTTCCAACAAAGTTGAAAAGGGCTTATGTCTTCGGTTCGTCTATCTTCCTGTTCATCTGTCCGTATTCTAATTCCCGTAAATATGCATGCACTGAGAAAAAAATCTGTAACTGACATCTAGAATCTAAACTGAGGCTCTGGAAAAAATAGTTCCATGTCATCCTTATAAATTCTAGTCCCCTTTGAAAGCGAGTTCTAGAAACCCCTATTAGAATTCTAGAGCGTTTGCCTATATTCTCGAGGGCAAAGTTATTTAAAAATCTCTGCAAATAAATGCGAACACAAGAGGCGGGTTTCGGCAACTATAATCTTGGTTTATGACCCAGTGCTAGAAAATCAAGAGAGAATTTCTCGCAATACAAAAGATTCGGAATATTCAGAATATTTAGAATATTGTTTCACCATCTAGAAAAGTGTAGACTAGAAATTCTCGATCATTTCGTCTATTCAGTTTATGGGCGTGCCTTATGCGCATAGCTCTGAAATCTATATTTCTAGTTTAGGGATTTTAAAAATGACCACTTATTCATTCTAAATGAAGGCGGTATATTTTTTTTCTCAGTGTGAAATTCCTTCAAACTGATACATATTACTCAAATTCACTATAGATTATTTATCATTGAAAATAGAGTAAATATCATCACTAATACGTATACAAGGAAACCCCAAAAAATTCCAAAGAATTTCGTTTTATGAGAAGTATTACTATAAATCGTATTTTAATACCCTTAATTTGCACAAATCACAATGAAATTGACGTTTATTATTCATAGCCACAAAAAAGCGTTTTTTGTAGAATATAGTATGATTAGCATTAAAATTTACAGAGTCACACAGAAATATTCAGACACATTAAGGGCTATATTTTGAAATATCTTCAATAACATTTTCGTTTTTATTAAACGTTTTTAATACTTTATGACAATGTTAAAAAGTGATTATGATTTGGATGGTTGGGTTTTACGTCGCACTAGTCCTGCGCAGATGGGCAATTGGCGACGGTCTGGGACACACCCCTAGAGGTGGTGCGGAGACATGCCATCGCAATTTTGATCCTCCACAGAAGGGATGGCTCTCCCGCTTCGGTGACCCCCAGAGGTATAATTTTTGATGGGAACATGGAGGACATTGCGGCTACGACAGATTTTACGTGCCCCAGCCACCATTAGTGTACACGACGGTCTTTGGCCGACTCGAGTACCAAACCCGCAATCTTCCAATTATGAGGCCGGCGCTCTACCGACTGGGTTACCGCGGCTCGATTACGATTTGGATTAGTCTATTTGTCTGTCCATCTGACTATCTGTCTCTCCTTCCGCGTCTAACGTTCGTAAATATTTTAAGAATTTCATTAAAATGATATGTGCTATTCAAATTCACTGTCGCATATTTCCTATTAAAAGGGGTAAAAATACAACTGGTTTGTGTACAGGGACGCCCGAAAGAATGCCAGTGTATTGCATAAACTCATTTTATGGTGTACTTTTCGCAATTCTGTGCTTTATATCATTAACTATAGCTGTGCAGAGATTTTAAAATTTTAAAATACAAATATATAATTGAATCAATTTATTAAAAATCAGTTTGTATATATCAATCACAATATAATAATTAATTTGAATTGATAGTAGGGTAGGTGCTCCAGAGTGATTGGCATGCTCCAGTAATTGGTAATTGACATCTATCCCGAAATAAATAATAAATAAGAAAAATAATAAAATCGTATATTTTACATATGAGAATTTTAACATTTTATGTCAAACACTGGAGCATAGGTGCTAATAACTGGTAAAATGTATAACTAGCAGTGTCAAACACTGGAACATAGGGTGCCAATGACTAATAAAATGAAAAACTGGCAGTGTCAATGACTGGAACATTGAGTGGGTGTCAAATAAAAACTCATAAAAAAAATAATAATTGTTATCAAATGTATATATTTTAACATATTGGTTCTGAATGTCTTTCATGCCATATGTATTAACTTAAGATTTCTAAAAATATTTTCTGATGACTAGAACACTAAAAGCATCAGAGATTGTTCTAAAAGTGTCAATCACTGGTGCACGTACCCTACATAAATACTTAATTTATTATATTTTAATATATACTACAATCGTTTACGGAATAATTATAATATTGTACCATACCCATAAAGTGTTCTCAATTTCAAAAATTAAATATGTATACACGTGTTATAAAACGGCCGTTATCACTAGATTTATAAACAAATCATTCGTACAGAATTAGATTTAGTGTAATTTAATTGTAATGATAAAAATAATAATCATAAAACTATTATTAAATAGTTTTGGCAGACATTATTTTTCAAAATTAAGTAGCATAAATCTGTTTAAAATAATTTAATCATTATTAAATAGTTCCGGTACTAATTGGATTTTCACAAACACGAAAACTTCTAAATTTGTTCAAAACTACAGATGGCAGCAAAATTATTAAAGCACACATCCACATTTTTTTTTTTTTTTTTTTTTTTAGTTTGATCGCTAATTTTTATCATCAATTTACTTTTTTTTATAAACAGCATAAGACTAAGACCATGACTCGACAAATATTTACTTAACAAAACAGTACTAGGTGCACATCTTTTAAATAGGAATTAATGCTAGCACTTCAATAATTTTGCTACCGATTGTGTAATGTACTCATTTGATTTTCTAATTACATTTTTTTCCCAATACATTATGTAAAAACTCTTACTTTTTGCAGTGAAAAATATGCTTTTTATTAATATTTTGTTACTTTTATTTTAATATTTTACTACTTTAATAATGACTTATTTTATATCAGCAATACGCAAATATTTTATTAATCGTATGCAAATCATGGATAAAAAAGAAGTTATAACTAAAATGAATTATTTTTAACATGTTTTACTAAATAATGCTTTAAGAAACACAAAGAGTTTTCAGACAATTGTTCAATATTTATATTTTTAAAGTTTTATTTTTTTCTCCCGAGATGGCCTTAGTCTCTAAGAAAATTGGCCACCACATGACTTTCTTCTACTTAATTTTACACAAAATTCATTGAATACAAATTATTTATTAAATTATTAAATTACTTTCCATTATAAATACAGACGATTTTTATCTGACAGAATTATATCATTAAATACCGAAAGTAAGTCAATTTTTTGCTAATATCAAAAGAAATACGATTTTTTTTTCAGTTTGTTTTCGTTAAAAGATAAAAACAAATCTATAACTTTGTTTTAAATTATCACAGATCTATAGTTCAACCATTCATTTTAAAGGTATTGGCGAGATCTTTCGAAAGACACCCATGTTGTAAATTTACTCCGGGGGGGGGGGGAAGCGATGCTCCCACATGCACAACATTTTTTTCCTAGTTAACTATTACTATTATAAATAATTCATAATAATTTTACAATCACACGTTTAAAATAACTCTCATTATGTACATTCATACGAAATTTTGTCCTATACTGCCATGTTAAAAATTTAGAAAAAATGCGATCACAGCACCACCTGCTGAGCAATTGTTCCACAAACCTAATCGGCACCAGTTTATGTCAGGGTTAAACTAAATACCAAGTTTGATTAAATTTCGTTCATTGATTCGTGAGTTACAGCGCTCACAAAATTTGTGATACACACACACAGAGAGACACGCAGGCTCACAGACACACAGACTAACGGACAGACAATTTCTAAAAACAGTCAACTCGTATTCAGGACATCCAAAATGTGTAAATCCATCGAAAACTGGAGTTCAAAAATTTTCACGAATCCAATACTTTCTCTCTATATACATATAGAAGAAAGTAAAAAGGAACAATAATAAACTTATTAAAAGATAGAACTATAAATCACAAATTGACAACAAATAAGAATGTCTATTCATATCAGATTTCTTAACAAAAAAAGGAATAACGATAATCTTATTAAAAAACAGAATGATAAATCACAAATTGGCAAGAAATAAGAATATTAGTCCATATCAGACATACATGTATGTATATTTACTGTTAGTATCACACAAAAAAAAGAAAAAAAAAAAAAAAAAAAAAAAAGAAAGAAAAGTAAAGGTGGAACTTTTTTCCATCAATAGACAAAATTTCTTATTCAAAAATGCAAAATATGTAATTAAATGTAAATTATTTTAGAGTGTGTGTGACGACTTCACATTTATATATCCAAAGACAGGGCTATGGGTATCTTTGCCTAACAAGACTACCAAGCAATACATTTTATACTTCATTACTTGAAGTCTTTTAAATCATGTTCTTAAATTTTTGAAAGTGTATAGTTTTACCGAAGTAGGGTAGGTGCTTCAGTGATTGGCATGCTAAAGTAATTGACATCTTTCCCGAAATAATTAA